>BROG01000336.1:50000-779776 GCA_030159075.1 Atrina japonica | reverse complement strand
GTGTGTGGAGGTATGGGTATGTCATGTGTGTATGCATGCATGTGTCTGTGTATGGCTGTAAGAAAGCGATGAGAGAATCAGAATGAAATTGACTATTTTTGTTTTTGCATTCCCCATCATAAATACTTTGTATAAATAGAATATGTATAAAACAGCACATGTACATAATTTTATAGTAAACAGTTAAAAAGTACTCAGTATTTTTTAGATATACATGTATATATGTGCCCATCTTAGGCATTCCCAGACATTCAATGTAGACATACTTGCTCAATTCTCTCCAATTACCGGTACTTGAATTCCAGTTTTCACAAGAAATATGGAGGCATTTACATACAGTATACATTGTATTGGTTTACATGTATGTAAAATTATGAAAATATAAATTACGGTAACAAGCATGGATGCATATCTATCTGATGTTTGATAAGAAATTGCTTGTTGAAAATTATTATGGCCCCAGCAAAATTAGGGACTAGATTTTGAATTGTTTAGCAATTACATTAAATTTTTCATTTTTCATTAAAATTTGCACATGTATTGTCAAATTGTGGACAATATTTATTTAGTTCCAAGGTCTCAACTCATTAACCCCTGAAAAACAATGGACTCTTCTGTAAATCAATGACTTAAACTGGTCCAAATGTGTCTCTAGGGATGAATGAGATCAACATGAATACTATAGCAGACTTCAGTTTAGGATTTTCTAATTATGTGTTTTTTTGGTGAAATAGATATTAAATTAATAAGCACTAAATGTGTAAATGTTTATGTACATATATATATAAATGTATATATAATATTATATATATATATATATATATATATATATATATATATATATATATATATATATATATATATATATATATATAAGGATTACCTGTTTATAAAGACCAGTTTTTTCAAGTCCCTTGACTGCATACTTCAACTAAATTGACCTGTGTATAAGTCACCTGCACATAAAAGTCAATATTTTCTTATCCCTTGGGTGGCCCCTATTTACATGTTTCACTGTAGTAAGATTGAGTAAATCAATTGCAATTGAAAAAATGCCAAACCTGGGTTTGTCAAGCAATTTTCACATTAATTTTTATGCCACTGTATATCTCTTTTTTGTTATTGTTTATCAATCTAAGTAGTAATAAAGGAAATAAAATATTTTGAAAAATCACAGTTAATGCCCCTTTAAAGGTTGTATGTTAAAATGAAGAACTTTTTGTCTTTTTTTTTATTTTGTTTCCCTAAATCCTTGTATATTCATATATGGTCCAAAAAAATGATTCCAAATTTTATACATTTATACCTGTATTACAACATCATATGTCAAAAGACCAGATGGGTTGAGTCACATCAAACGGGTCTTTTTATCATTTTTGTTGTGATGTAGCCTCTATCATAAATGTAAATGTGGTTCCAATTTGAAAATATTTAAAGTATAATTTTATGAAATTCTCTTCGTTATTTATTCCACAATAAAATGGTTCTTTTTACTAATGATCGACAAATTTCTGGATCATTTTCTAAAATATGAAAGGAATTATATCAGTATCCAAATAGGTATAGACTAAAATTTGCAATCTATGCAGCTACCTGGTCCAATATACTCCAACCCCCAAACCCACCCCCACCCCCTTCTTATACATATGTATAAAATGATTTTATATTTTTTTGCTTTGGTATTAATTTAGTATTAATTCTTTTTGAATATAAAAAAAAAATTAACAAAAGCTAATGATCTCTGACATGTTCGTATATAATTCTGTATACAGATTTTCATGTATGTTTGTTGTTGACATAATATGTGCTGTGTTATTCAGATATTACAAAATTAAGAAATAAAAGTAAAATATTTTGCAACAAAGTTTGTAGTCTTTGTCCAGTGTGTAACAGTTTGATTGTTTCTTGTTTTACATCCATCAAGAATTTTTCACTTATATTGAGATCACCAGCTTTAGGTGAAGTGCCAAAAATTTTTACTTGTGCTATGTGACCGACACCAATACAGTGAGAGTTCTTTCATGTGCCGTACTTTCCGTGATACAAGACCTCAGTTTTAAGTCTAATCTGAAAGACACATGACTTCCACTGAATACAATGTATGCCGGGCCTTTGACGAAGGAGCATTCACAACCATTTTTAAAGTCTTTGGTGTGACCCAGTACCAGGAGTCAAACCGGGCCTTGACTGCTCACTGTAAGTGTGCCCCTGGTCAAGTTGCATCAAGAACATGAGGAAAGTAATTTCCATTTCTCTCGATGGCTTATGAAAATTTTTCCAAGACCAGACATTAGAATATGCCATGATAACAATCTTTATTGATAAAATGACAATACATATGGAAATGGTACTTTGAACCAATAGGGAACTTTCGAGTTAGCCTGGATTACCGTTATGATTCTGCATTTATTTGCGCCTTCTCAATTTTGTTCCTCATGTCATTCCGGTTTTCATATTTACCTTTGCAACGTATGTAAAATAATAGTGAAATATTTTTACTTTTTGGCGCATTAAATTTATTTTGTATAAAGAAACCCAAGATACTCTTAAAACATACCACAGTGGGTTATTCAGTTGAACACCAATTACTGAAATGTATCAGGCAGAGAAAAATGTGTGGACAGACCAGGAATCGAACCCAGGACCTTCCAAGCCCTTGCAGGGCACATTTACCCATTGTGCTATGAGGGCTATCTATATATATATATTATCGAAACCAGAAATAACATTGAGGAACATTTTTCTAGAATCATGCAACAGGCGATAATAAAAGCAGGATTATAACGGTAATCCGGGCTAACTCGAAAGTTCACTATAGAAGAGTAAACCATCCTCATTGTATTTGAATCAGTTCTGTGGATAAAAGAGTAAGATGTGGCTCATATAACTAAGGACATTTTTACTCAAATTTGGCTAATCTTGAAATCTGATTGACTAAACCAGTCAGGTTGAGATTAATTTCGGACTTGAGTAAATTTTCATGGTTATTCACGGTGCTGGGCCCCTGATCTCAAGAGACTGTAGTAGGCTTCTGTTCACATGGTAATAAAAGCTGTTTGAACTAAAACAACTGTCACAGATTTTCAGTACAAATTTGGACCCACACCTATTTTGTATTGCTACCTTAGTAATAATTCTTGTACCGGACCTTTATAGGTACATGTCTGCTACACCTTTTTTTAACAGGTTCACAGAAGTTTTATTTTTCAAAAAATTACATGTTGACCCGTGTGGTCATGTTCCTTGACCAGTGATATAGTCCAATTCACATAAACTGGTGGACGAAGTAAACTTTTGATTATCAAATGGACAATTTTTCTCACTTTTCAACATTTGCAATCTTTATGAGAAAAACGTTCAATTCCTCACTGGATACTCCTAGCTATGGTGACAAGTAGGGACAATTACAGTTGTCTGTGTAGTTCTTGCTTTATTACCCAAAATTTAAACTCATCCAGGTCAAGAAATGGTTCACTACACTCCACCCCTGCCAGGTTATATGGATTTTATTATACCAAAATTTTAAACACAGACTAGAAAAGACTCTATCCACAACACAGTTCTTTATCTGTTTGGAGGAACTGAATAAGACAGAAATAATACTGAACTGATTTCAAAACTTTTATTGAAAGAATATCAACGATGACCATATATATAAATCATTGACATTTATAGGATGGTTCGAGTGTGTTTATATATGATGACAATATTTACATGAAATAGATTTGGATGAAGGTATTTGTGTACAATCAGAACAGATCTATACAATAATGGTCACTTGGTACATATTTACAACGGCATATTATAAAACATGCCCATACTTACTCTTTCGTTAAAGTAACACAAGGAAATACAAATTAATTAACACTTAGGTCCTTTATGGACTAGCATGTCACATATATCACTTTCTGAAACAGGTTTAAAATGATAAAGATTAAAGGGGCATTAGCTGTATTTTCCCCCAAAATTATCTCTTTTTTTACTACTGCTACTGATATACACGTACAATAACCAAAAAAGAAGAGATAAACACGGGCATAAAAATTCTTAAATTCCTATGCTACATATTTTGAGAAAATTGCTTGAGAAACTCAGTTTGGTAATTATTCACTTGCAATTGATTAATACAACCTTACTATTTGTATTTATGTATGCATACCACACTGGACCTGACCTTATTTTCACAAAATATATAGAAATAGAAGATTTTTTATGCCAGTGTATAATTTTTCTTTGTTATTGAGTAGTATAAATAGAAAAAAAATTGAAATAATTTTTTGAGTAGATACAGCTTATGTCCGTTTTACAATCACTAGAAAGATTATACAGTGGAACCTGTCTTGAGAGACCACTCTAAAAAAGGGACTTCCTGTCTCCCGAGACCATATTTTGATAACCACATAGTTATATAATCCATTTGATAAAACTTCTACTTAGAAACCACATTTTAGTGGCAGAAAGGATGGTCCTTCAAGATGGACTCCACCGTATCAACCAAAACATTTCAGAAAATCACAAGATTTTCACCAGGAAAATGACTGAATCTTGATGTCTTCCAAAAGGTAGAGAAATGAAGACATTCAGACTGGTTATCTTTACTCCACATGGATCATACATCTTTTTGTGTAAAAGGTGCTCTTTAACAGATCGTCAGCTAGTAAGGTCATATTTTTATTTTCACATAAAATTCTGATTTTGGAAATATTAATTACACCCACTTCGATTTTACAAATAAAAACTATAGATTCCACATTTTCCTTCATGGATGCAGGGCCCTAATACTGTGATTGTGGATATTTCTGTGTGTTGTTAAGTATGTGATTTTCTTATGCAAACCATATGCTAGGGTTACTTTACGCGATCTCAGCAACTTACTGACTGAACAATGAATCTTAGCACAAATGTGGGCTTGTATGTGGGTAACACACACGAAAAAACTCATCATCGGTAATTTAGTGTAAATTACCCCTACGTGAAAATTTCCACGTTTAGTCATTCACGTCTTAGTTGACTGTTCTCATTTGTTACCATTCTGAGAATTTAGTTACTCAAAAATGCATGATGGTGCTGTACTTTCTTACAAAATGCCAGACATAAATATTACATATACTAGTCAGGTCGTTTATTCACAAGCAATAATCCATCACAGATATAACATGTTCCTTAAGTTTGAAGAATGGATCCTATTATCGACTGACAAAGGTCATCTCAATAACACACATATCAACAATACTGCTGGATGCTAATTTACCCTCAGCGAGTACAAAAGTTTAGCAAATTCACACTCCGTAAATGACAGAGTTTACAGGATCCGGCATGTAAACTATATCACAAAGTTGCACTGATAAATGCATTGTCCACAAAATCAGTTCCTCATCTGCCTGATGACTTCACTTACAAATAAAATGTCAGAGAAATCCAGATTGTCTTTTGTTGCTGTCACTGTTTCTTGAATCCTTTGAGTATTGGATAAATGTTATCAAAAGCCTCGTATATTTCTTCTCGGACTTTGGCTCCTGTAAAATGTAAATAATACATAAATAAAAAAAGGTTGTAATTCCAAATTGTAATGATTCACAATATGTACATTTATCTACAGTGATATATCATGGCTTTTGTATTGTTATGAAGAACCACTACAGAACACTGAGAGTTTACTTTTAGACACAGATATGGTTATCAAAGATAATATATGCTAGTAAAACCCTGATGGAAATTGACAGAAGTTCCTACATTTGTATTATAAAAGGGTATAAATGCTTTATCTTATCTTATACTGTATATATATATATATATATATATATATATATATATATATATATATATATATATATACTGTATATATGTCATATAGCATTCACTGTTCTCATTTGTTTTATATTTCTATTACATAAGGGTATAAATGCTTCACCTTGTCTAACACCATAAACCATGTCATATAGCATTCACTGTTCTCATTTGTTTTATATTTTTATTACATAAGGGTATACAATACTTTATCCTTGTCTTATTCTGTAAATCATGTCATTCAGCATACCCCATGTCACTGTAATTATTGAGAAAGAACTGAAACAAGGTTCAATGATTAACATCACATCAACCCCTGTGGTCATTTAGACTCACCCCACTCAATCAATAGTATGGTCTACTGTCAAGATTCAGGAGTGAACAAGTTGATATTGCTTATAAAATTATTTTAGCAAGTTGTCAGAAGACAGCAAAGCTTGCTGGAACTGGGTGTAAATTTTCAAAATAGGTGTTTGACCTACAGCTGTCAGGTTTTATGGTCATGGTGTGGTAAATATTTTGATTCCTTTGGCTCAAGCTAAAAATTTTGAAAAGTAGGTCAAAGTCCAAGGTCAAGGTCACTTGATCAAAAGTCAAGGTACCAAATGAAAGTTCTGGTCATGAGGAATCTATATGTGAAATATCAAAGCCATATCCCTTACGGTTAAAAAGATTTAGGCCAGGTTAAAGTTTGGTCTACAGATGCTGATGACGACAATGACACCAGGGGTATGGCATTAACTCTCCAGACTTTCGTCCCGGGGAGCTAAAAAATTGACCTTTAAATCATACACTTCTGAATCAAACTGATTCAATACAGTAAAACCTGCTGTAGCAGCCACCTCTATATAAGGATTACCTGTTTATAAGGGCCAGTTTTTTCAAGTCCCTTGGTTGCATACTTCAACTAAATTGAACCTGTGTATAAGGGTCACCTGCACATAAAGGTAAATATTTTCTGGTCCCTTGGGTGGCCCCTATATGCAGGTTTCACTGTAGTTTATTCTACATAAGTCTCAAGCTTAAATTCACCCCATAGTTGAGATTTACAATAAATTATATACTTGATAAAACTAACCTGTTAGCACTACTTTTCCTGAGACAAAAATTAACAAGACAATCCTTGGCTTAACCATTCTGTATATCAACCCTGGAAAAAGTTCTGGTTCATAACTGTAAAACACAAATAAACATTCCTTTTGATTAACTTTGTGAGAAATCGGGTTTCCTTAAGATTTCAAATTTATATACTTTTACTGTAAGCTTCCTCGTCGGTACAGAAATTAAAGGAAATCTAAAGATTTGTAAAAGGGTGAATTGCTCTTTGGAAATTTATCTCTCCATAAATCATAGAAACAAAAAGCATACACATTACTTTTGTCATTTTAGCATGAGCTTTGTTCAGATCCACTGAAACCTGACTTTAGTTAAATTTAAATTATTAAAATACAAATGACAATATCCTCGAATAAGGTAAACCTCAGTATAAACAGGATACATATTAATTATGTCATATCACAAACCTTGAGAACTGGCCATGTGTAAGTACTAAACCTTCCAAACGTATAGGAAATTTAACATCACAGCTGCCAACCATATTCTGAATTTTGAAGTCGAGGAACTTTGCCTATAAAATGAGTCAAGATTGTAAAATAGTCCACAAGAGCAACAAATACTCGAATTAAATAAAACAAACCTTTGCAATAATTAGTATAAATCATAATGACTATTCAGGCCACAAAATAACAGAAATCGTCATAACCCATTTACAGGTTACGCTAAAAGGAATGACTGTAACCTGCAGGTTACGACAGCAATAATGAAGACTTAAAATGAAATTCATTGAGAACAAAAAATAGGTTACATGATTTGTATTCGTCGTAACTTCCATGTAACCTGAACGATTGTTCTCGTGCTATTTTGTGGTCTGCTAGATTATTGTAAATCTTGGAAAACCAGAAATTGGGACTATTGGTAATGTTCTTACCATGATGGCATAATAACATAATCAATCATAAAATGGCACGAAATACGAGAAACTCATTTTACTATGACGAGTCTAAAGTAAATATATGTATGAGTACTGTGTACAGAGATGACTTTCTGTAATAACAAAAATATCTGAAATAGGTTGGGGGTCAAGGGGGCCACCATTAAGCCCCCTTGTGGGGTGCAGGGCCAAAGCCAGGCTGAAGGAACTTAGCACTGTGAAGTCCCAAATTGCTATAATTCTGTCATTAAGAGTGAAAATAAGCAACAACTCAGGGATTAATGTTATAAAAATGAGGAACCTGTAAAAAGCTCCATTCCCAATGCAAAATTTGTTTTTTCCTCCCAATTTTGATAAAAAATTACCCAACTGTGTTCACCATGTTGCCCCACCAGAATCCCTTATCAAGCGTTCAGTTTTATTCAGGAAAATTTATGCTCCAGTGACTGGCTTACTTCAAGAGAACTTTCAACCAGTAGGTCATCGATCAATTCTAGAGATATTTTTCTTGGAATCCAAACATGTTTTTGTTTAAAATCCCAAATAGAAATTGAAATATCACATTTTTATGCTGATGGACAAGACTAACTTATCACCTCAGTCATAAAAGAAAAATTTTCATGGGTAAAATATGGAATACCTATTTTTGGGGAAATTTGTAAGACCGATCGTTTATACACTTAACAGAACATACACATAGCACTAATAAAGTGCATCAAAGATCAAGATTATGGACTGAACCATATTAAAATTTGAACCAGATTAAAAAATGGACACAAATCACAATAAAAATGCATATTGTCGAAATATTGGAGTCCCATAAAAAATAACACCTTCCTGAATCCAAAATAGTGAAAATAAAAAAAAAATCAACAGTGTAAACTTGAAAATTTTCACTCCTGTTCAATTTTTGTCTTTAGATGAGAGGGCAAATTTAAAATGAAAGCAAGCAAAAAATTTTGAAGCTAAGCAACTGAAGCACGAACACACAAGTCATACTTGAGACTATGGTGGTTTATTGCAAATTTAAAACAGGCTGAATACATTTTACATCATATAAGGGCAAAAATAAGTTTTACGTCATAAAAGGGCAAAAATAATCAGGGGGAATATTTCCAGGTATACGGTAGTAACAAATACCAAATTATCACATAACTGTGCATCTGGATGGATTTACCTATTTCTTTCAAATTAAGATGTTTAGTACTTACTGCGAATCCCAACTTTTGTACAATCCTAGCATATTTTCTTGCAGCAAGCTTTGCTTGATCCTCACTGGAAAATGTCATGCACAATATTACATTATTTTCCATCAAGAGAAGCAAAAATCACGAAATTAACACATTCAAAACAAAAATAAATATTTTTAAAATATCTCATAATCAAGATGTGTTTGTGAAACACAAATTCTCAGTCCCAACTTAAAATATAAGCGGGACGGAATTATGGCCAGACAGACAGACGGACGGACGATCCAAACACTATGTGCTCCTGATGGACATTTCAGGCCAGGAAGGGGGGGGGGCATAAAAATAACAGAGGTGACTACCGGTAATTATTTTAAAAAGTTATATGTACAAATACTAGTTCAATAGAAATGAGAACAAAACAGACAGTTATAAAAATTAGAAAAATTTTGCTTTTATAACATTAGTTTATGAGAATCCATTACTAGTGTACCAAGTATGTTTATAATACTACATTTGTATTATAGACACAAATGAAAGGACAAGATGAACATAAATCATCATTGTTCACTATAATACACTCTAACTGTTAATAGCATATTCCTGTTATTTGCATAATTTTCTCTGACATTCTGGCAATACAGTTATATAATATATCTAAAATTATACATGTAGATATTGCTGATTAGTTTAACTTGTCCGTTTGGACAGATGACAACAGGTGATGGCAAAAGTTCACAACACCTTTAGACAGATGAGATAAAATTCACTGCAATGTTCTTTCATTTAAATGTCAGCTGGGATATTTACATTCCATTATCAATTACATTTGTGTAAAGGAATCTACATCACTGACTACATGTATCATGCAGGTTTTCTGCTGACGTTTGCATTTTCCGCATTTTGTGCATATTTTTCCAATTTGGCAAATAAATCTATGATTTGGCAAAAAAAGTTGCGAATGCTTATAATTTCCGTATTTCAAAACATTTCAGTATAGAGAACGATCCTGAACTGTAAAACACTAAAGATAAACTTGCTTGTGTGTACTGGTGTTTTTATAGCACTGCAAATAACAATAGAGGGTATGGAGTGGTCGGACGCGGCGTTCATTAATCAACGACACTGATTGAAATGATAACTCAGTCCAATCGTCCCTCTTGGGTATGGCCTACGCTGGTAATCGTTGTGATGTTGGCGTGTGCATTGAAATCTATATACGGAATGATAATTGACTGATAACCAATCAAATTTAGAGACGTCAATTCTATATTTAAATTCTCAAAGCAAATGGTGAAAAAACATGGTGACTGACATCGCACTGCCAATAGACTTTTAGCAAACGGAATAGAACTAAAACAAGGATGAGATGTCTCTGGGTCAATATAGCTATTTATGGTCTCCAGGATTTTATTTCAGACAACAATTTAGTGTAACTTTCAGTTTCTAAATGTTAACGCGAACACTTCGCAACTGCTGAACTTAAAAAGAAAAATTAGTGCAAAAACGTAATAGTATCGGTATGTTAAATCATCAAACTGTACATAAAATGTTATTGTTTATGTCCATTATATTTTTTTAACATCCAGGAATAGGTTAAAAGTATACCATCCATGTCATTCACAAAAAAAAAAAATGGATATGATCAAAATATGGAAAATCACCCCAGAGAAAAAATTCTTAATCTGCTAAAACTAAAAATAATCCTTTAAGTACATATATATGCTGTCAAATAGAAATTGATTATTACTGAATTAGTGTTAAAAAGGAATATTTTAATTAATGAAATTCTAAGTAATCCTAGTTACATAAATAAATACTGGGTATATATATATATATATATATATATATATATATATACATCAGTATTTATATCCGGCCATTAAATTTGAAATTTGGCCAATAAATTAAAAATCCAGAGGAAACCTTGATCATGTGAACAATAAAACCATACTGTATAGTTGCTTTTATTCAAACAGGATTTAATTTTGCTGCATTCCCGGTCAAAGAAAATAGTGACATTAAAAACCTGTGAATATAATACCTTATATCTATGAAGTATCAGAAAGACAATATGTACCCAATTAAAATTATAAAGATTATTACTAATTAAAAGTTAATCATATATAACTAGACATTGTATCCACTAATCACAAAATGTTTATGAGCTTCAAAACTCTATACAATCTAAATGTGAAACAGTCAGAACACAATTTTTGTAACTTAAACTATGTAAACCATGTAATTGCATTCAAACTTTACAGTCCCGCGAGTGTAAAGGCCTTCTTTATTGATGTCAAAAATCGAAAGAAAGATTGTTAATGGTGGAAACAAGCCAAATAATAAGTTCCTTTTAGATAAACGTGAAATTTTCTCCCTGTGAAATTAAACAAATAAATCATATTCAAATCTTAAAATAATGTTGGTAAGAAAGATCAGCTTATATAAACTACATAAAAATTTACTACAGATTCATCATGACATTACCTTTTAGCACCGGTGCAAACCATTTTTCCAGAGCTGAATATTAAAGCCGTAGTTCGCGGCTCTCGGATTCTCATGATGACAGCAGCAAAACGTTTTGGATTGTATTCAGCGTTTCTGGCATGCAATGCTATCTTTTTTAAATCCAATTTACATCCTAGATTTACAGTGCATACAATATTCCTGCAAAAGAATAAACCATTTATCAATACACTGCAAACCAATATCATTTTCACAAATATTGTATTCTCCATCTACATATAACTTGGGGCCACCCTGGCCCAGTGGTTAGAGCATCAAGATTCGAACCATGAAGTCTTTCACGTCTGATCAGAGCAGGTTCGAACCCCGCTGGAACTTAAGCTGATTTTTGTGTGCCATCCTTATCATGACACAAGACTAAGATTTTAAGTCTAATCCGAGAAAGACTCATGACTTTCACTTTGTATATGTCGAGCGCTCTGCAAAGAAACACTCACTAACATTTATTTAATCTCTCTGATATGACCCAAAACCGAGTATCAAACCTCGACACAAGAACATTCTGCTTGCATGTTAATACTGTTTGATATAAGTGAGATGCTGTTGTCTAAATACATGCACATGTCAAACACTATTTGATGTATGTGAGATGTCGTATCATCTAAATACATTTATTCTGTTTAAACTCTCTGATATGACCCAAATCGGAGTATCAAAACTTGAAACCAGAACATTCTGCTTGCATGTTATACACCGTTTGATGTAAGTGAGATGTATTTTCTAAATGCATGTACATGTCAAACACTGTTTGATGTTTAACAGTGAGATGTTGTATTGTGTAAATACATATACATGTCAAACACTGTTTGATGTAAGTGAGATGCTGTTGTCTAAATACATATACATGTTAAACACTGTTTGATGTACCGGGTACATGAGATGTTGTATTGTCTAGCTACATGTATATACATGTACATGTTAAACACTGTTTGATGTACATGAGATGTTGTATTGTCTAGCTACATGTATATACATGTACATGTCAAACAATGATGTAAGTGGGATGCTGTTGTCTAAATACATGTACATGTCAAACACTGTTTGATGTACATGAGATGTTGTATTGTCTAGCTACATGTATATACATGTACATGTCAAACAATGATGTAAGTGAGATATTGTTGTCTAGATACATATACTACACCTGTGTTATGTGGCACTGTTAAAGATACCACCTGGTTACAGAATACTTTATAATGTAAAACCTCTTTCGAGAAACCATCCATTTTGAGACCACATTTCAGTGGCAGATGGGGTGGTCTCCCAAGACTGGTGCCACTGTAACTGGTAGGTTAATGTACTATAGGACCACCATTCAAAATATCTATAGGAATAATTAAGCATTTTGAAACACTGTCAGCTCTACACAAAATGTAGGTGTTTGTATTACATATATCTTACTCTAATACATACATGTATATTGATCATGTGACAATCATAAAAAGTCCTTGACCTTCCTTTTGTCACACAGCAGCCATATAAATCAACTGCATGAATGACTTACTGTAACTGTGGTCTAAGTGGCATCATGGATCCTCCTTCTGAAGCTGGTGTGGCTGGAGTCATTGGACCACCTGGCGTCATTGGTGCACCAGGGGTGGCAGGAGGTGGGTAAAGACTAGCATTTGATGGTGGCATGACAGGATTAGGTGTTGCCCCTAGTCCAAAGCTACTTAGAGCAGGAGACATCATTGGACTCTGAATTGAAAGTATACATACATTTTAGAATAGAATTGAAAGTATACATACATTTTAAAATAGAATTGAAAGTATACATACATTTTAGAATAGAATTGAAAGTATACATACATTTTAGAATAGAAAGTATACATACATTTTAGAGTAGAATAGAAAGTATACATACATTTTAGAATAGAAAGTATACATACATTTTAGAATAGAATTGAAAGTATACATACATTTTAGAATAGAATAGAAAGTATGCATACATTTTAAAATAGAATTGAAAGTATACATACATTTTAGAATTGAAAGTATACATACATTTTAGAACAGAATAGAAAGTATGCATACATTTTAAAATAGAATTGAAAGTATACATACATTTTAGAACAGAATAGAAAGTATGCATACATTTTAAAATAGAATTGAAAGTATACATACATTTTAGAATTGAAAGTATACATACATTTTAGAACAGAATAGAAAGTATGCATACATTTTAAAATAGAATTGAAAGTATACATACATTTTAGAATTGAAAGTATACATACATTTTAGAACAGAATAGAAAGTATACATACATTTTAGAGTAGAATAGAAAGTATACATACATTTTAGAATAGAAAGTATACATACATTTTAGAATAGAAAGTATACATACATTTTAGAATAGAAAGTATACATACATTTTAGAATAGAAAGTATACATACATTTTAGAATAGAAAGTATACATACATTTTAGAACAGAATAGAAAGTATGCATACATTTTAAAATAGAATTGAAAGTATACATACATTTTAGAATTGAAAGTATACATACATTTTAGAACAGAATAGAAAGTATGCATACATTTTAAAATAGAATTGAAAGTATACATACATTTTAGAATTGAAAGTATACATACATTTTAGAACAGAATAGAAAGTATACATACATTTTAAAATAGAATTGAAAGTATACATACATTTTAGAATTGAAAGTATACATACATTTTAGAACAGAATAGAAAGTATGCATACATTTTAAAATAGAATTGAAAGTATACATACATTTTAGAATTGAAAGTATACATACATTTTAGAACAGAATAGAAAGTATACATACATTTTAGAGTAGAATAGAAAGTATACATACATTTTAGAATACTTTGATGAAGTTTATGTTAACTTGTGTTAGAGATTTGCACATACGGCAGTTTTGTTAACTTACTGTGCATATACAAAAATGTAGGTAAATATATATACTGTACATCCATTTTTTGTACATTTGAAATTAAATAGATTATAAACCAATACATGTATTTATAATGTGTAAATCATAAAACTTTGTTACAATAAGCCAAAAGAATGTTGTATCCGAAAGCCTGACTTAATATGGCATTAACTTTGTTTAATTACTTACTTCCATTTATACATCTACATGTCTATAGTGCTCCATTTTCATACCTAGAGGAATATGTTTCAGATTTTAGCAGTATTGCTATTCATTCGTAAAGCAATGAGCATGATTTAAAAAGAAATCTTCCATCAAAACATTCAATATCAGTACATGTACATGTATGTATATGTATATACCAGCTAGAAATTTGGAGGGCTCAGGTTTTCTAAAAACAGGGGCACTTTTTTGCATCCATCAAAAATGGCACTTGCATTTGGTATATTGTCGTTGCATCCAGCTAAGAATTTTTCACTATTATAGAGAATCAGATGCCACCATCTTTAGAAGTGCCACAAAGACTGACCTGTGCTACGAACTGATGCCAATGGAGTGAGAGGCACATACAAAATGTTCAATAATAAGGCAAATATCTAAGAATTTCTATTTCCTCACCACTTTTGATTTCTTTATTAGTGTTTTATGCCACATTCTGCAATTTTTCAGTTATGTAGTGGTGGACAATTCTAATGTTGGAGGACAGAACCTGGTTACAATGTACCCGGCAAGTAAACTGGCAAACTTTCTCACAAAATTCAGTTTAGGTTCCAGTGGGGATCAAACTCTTGCTGACCAGATGTGAGATTTGTTTGTTTGTTTATTGTTGTTTAACGTCCCACTCAAGAATATTTCACTCATATGGAGACGTCACCAAATGCAGGTGAAGGGCTACAAATTTTGGCCTATGCTCGGCACTTACGGCCATTGAGCAGTGAGGGTTCTTTAACGTGCCGACACCTACTGTAACACGGGACCTCACGATCCAGAGTCAAGCGCGCTACCGACTGAGCCAGGCCGGCTCCCAGATGTGAGAGACTTCATGCTTTAAAACCACTCGGCCACAGAGGCGCCTCCTCACAAATTAAATATGATAGATACAGATGTCATGATGTACAATATTATGTACATGTATATTATAATAGTCTTATCTTTAGCACCACTATGATGCATTGATACAATTTTAAATAATTTAATGGAAAATTAATGGAAATAGAAATTAACAGAATGAAAAAATTTAAAAGAAAAATTTTATCTGATTTCATAACATTATACTGTCAATTTTACAATTCGTTTTATCAGGGATCAGGCTTCCTGAGATGATATTATGGTTATCTGTAACAAACTGAGAAGTTTTACATTTGTACATGTACATGTACTGATGTAGCTCCAACTAATATCAAAATTCTGTTTTAACATGTTATTTCATTGTTTCTTTATTTTGGAGACTTTGATTTTTATCTATTTTTGTTTACTTTAACTGTCAAATGAATAAGTTTATTAACACAATTTCTCAACTAGGCACTATAATTTCATTTTGGAAATTTTTTTTAAAATTTTTTGGAAAATTAGATTTATTCTTTCCAGGACATCCAGAACAAGTTACGATACCTTTACTTGTTTGTTTAGTGGGGAAATTGATAAAATCTTAACTGTAGATCTAGAATCTAGTACAATATTGGACAATGAATAGATTATCTAGGGATTCTGCTTAATAGCAAGCCATATTTAATCTGTATTCAATCACCATTTTCCATTTTACTTATACTGGTGTATAAAAACACCAAGCCTCCTAATACCTTTTTGACAAGAAAAGTTAATTTCAAGATAACAAATGATTTTTTCTATAGTATTTTAAAACTTCAGATCACAATTTCAGGCTTCATGAATAATAAAAAATATGCACAAGTAATTTCGGGCACATGAAACTACGGGTAGGAAAGAGTAATTTCAGCCTACTAAAACATGTGTAACTTGTTCGACATGGTCATTATTATTTGTTGAATATTTTTTTTCTATTCTGACAATTAAATCCCCAGAGAAGAACTGAGACACAATATCATTGACTGTTGTCACTGTTTATATTACGAAACCAGAAGGGATCTTACCCGGCATTCTGTTGGGGCCTCATGATATGAACACTAACTATTCTGACAAAACTGTACAGAATGGAACAAACCGAAAAGCATAACAGGTATTCATGATTCCTATGTAGAAAAATGATCGAGACCGGGTCGTTTTTCTATGTGCATGAGACCTACCGGTAAGTCATCGGTGTAACCATAATTCCTACGTTATTGTGTACAAATTAGTAAAATGATGGGTACGACTCTTCCAATTGTTTTGGTTACGAGTCAGTCAACTGTAGGCATGACTTAGCCATAGAGGATACGAGTTGAGATGGGCATGAATTGAGATGGGTCCGAGTTTAGCAACATTCCACAAAGATGTGAACATGTTGCCAAACAGGTAGCAAACAAACAAAACACAAAAAAACACAAAAAGAAGAGAGATAGAATCGATAAAGAAATTGTGCTGTAAGTTTTAGAACAGAAATAGAGCATTGAAATGCTTTGAGGAAGAAAATGAAGCTGAAAACAAATTAATAATTTGCCACCCTTCTCTGAATTTCCCCTGAAGCAACCTCAATCTGTCCAGGCTATTTATATAACATTTCTGTTCAATTGTGGAGTCTCAAACTGGTCGGAGAATACCAATACATTCTTTTGTTTTTATCTGTTTAACTTGAAAGTGATAAAAGTATATGTACAGGTATATAAATATAATATTGTTATTTAGAAAAATGAATAATTGCAGTTTTTCAATGAAATACTTCCCATACTTTGACGTATATTTATGTTTGACATGCTTTCCATATCGATGTAATAGCAGTGAACGATACACGTGTGATCGCTAATTAGGGATGTTTGTATCACGTTGTTGTTATCATTTTCTGACTAATTGCAGTGTATGTGTGCACTAGTTTTTATCAGTATGTCTTTAAATTGTATAATGTGTGAATCGGAGAACTATTTATGATATTTCATGTAGTTCAATGTTTGCCAGTCATGGGCCTTTAACCGAAATGACGCTGCAATACACCAAAATTACACTTATTTGATAAATATAATTATGAATGTCCTCTTTTGGACTTTTCGGTTCTCATTCTACACAAACCTTATTTTTCTAAATTGAATATAATGCAAATTGATGCTATTACTTGTGATTCTCATTTATGATTATCATTTATATTCAGTTTACTTAATGATATCAGAGCCATTTCAGTTAATATCGTGTCTGTCATTTCAGTCATTCTTGTTAATGATGTTCCAGAGGAAATTTAGCATTGCCTTAATTTTCTTCTCAAAAGAAACAGTATGTATATAAATATGGTCTTTTAAACTCGCATTGATAATGAAAAAAAACACAAATATGTAAAAATATTGATATACTGGTGTCATCTTGGTGTATTTTAGCATCATTTCGGTTAATACCCTGTCATTTTGGTGAATAGGTGTTATTTTAGTTATTCTATGGACCCCACCAAAACTTATTTATTTTTAAAAAATCACTCTTTATTTACATCAACATTATAAATATGTTGGGGTGTTACAAATGTATTTTTTGTTCCTATGTAGATATGTGCAGGGTTTCAATTTGACTTGAGGTCCCAGGTTTTGATCCCCAAAATTTCACTGCAACCCGATTTTGACGCTTGACAAATAAGCCACAGGGGTCATTTTGACTCTCAATATTTTCATTGAAGAGTCAATCTAAAGTTTATCACGGGATGTGTAAAGCAATCGACCAATGAAATTGCGTAATTTGATAGCACATACTTATTGACAAGCGGTCAGTTTCAAGTGTAATTTAATCTCGCCTGTCTGTCGCTAAATAAACAACACTCTTAATGAGATTAACTAGGCCTAATTATCACTGCTGATTGTTAATTACTATAGTGCCAACCCAAAGCCTGTCAGCGGCTCATGTTTGTCCTCATGGTAAGAGGCACAAAAGCGCTCAGCATGTCGTAAAATAGGGGAACAAGTTTATTTATTCTGTTTAAATGTTTACTGTAACAGCAAACTAATTCCAATTTATCTTATTGTGACCTTAGATTGTTATTAGAAATACATCATCAATACTGACAAACTTTTGTACTTTATTCTTCGATCTTTGGCAGAATAAAATTTTAGCCATTTTACCATGTTGTGCATCTGCAAAAATCAGCGATTTTTTTCTTACTACTGAGAATTTAATGTAATCCTTTTTCCAATAATGTTTAGTGATTTAAAAGAGTATTTTAGACAACAGCTTTACACTGGTGAAAAAAATATCTAGCCGATTAGAATAAAGACCAAATCGATACCCAACCCCCATCCCTCCCCATGGGCCGAAATCAACCACAGGTACTTGAGGACAAGAATGTGTATTTTTTTTATTTATTATTATTTGCATTATTACTATACGCTATTGGTGTAATTTTATTTACTTTCGAGGTTTTTTCCCAGTTTAGATTATGCCCTGTTTCTGTATATTGGAGTATATGTACATGTATAATCAGAAACAAGACGTAATCTAAACTGGGGAAAAACCTCAAAATTAAATTAAATAAAATTACATCCTCAAGTACCTATGGTATTTGTAAACTATCAAGCCTACTGCTTTTCTCTTATTATTTATTATTATAAATATTATATATCACTGTTGGAATTATGCCCAGATTTTTAAAGTAACTGATTTGTTTAATCCCATTAAAAAAAAAATAAATAACCTAAAATTGGGGCAGAATTTCTGCATACCCCCCCCCAAAAAAAAATTGTTTGAGGCAAGTCTGATGGAACTTCAGAAATGTCCCATGACTAACATAGAGTATGCATAAATAACGAAGAAAATCAAGTCAACATTAAATTCAGAAATAGATTTACTCATTTTAAAGAGTACTTTACACATTACACATGGTAACACATTGTAACCCTGACTGGTTGAGCATTTACAGGTTGTGTAGGCATTGCATCTACATTTAGTATGATTTACAAAAGTGCAGTGAAACTTGTAATTTTGACTCTCGGCTCATTAAGTCATTATGACTCTTTAATTTTGAGTTGTGACCCCCAGAAATGACCCTTGACTCTCAGCTCCTAGTTGAAACCCTGTATGTGTATGACTTCCACCATTTGATTTTGTTTATTTCACCTAGTTACATGTAATTTGCATACTTAAGCTTGGGACAACTAGTGCATGTGACACACAATGAGTAAATGATTCAGCCAAAATTATTTTTGAGCCAATTTATAATATTTTTAGCATTTTGCTAAAATGGCACTTGGTAGTGTGAACCCTGCTTATACAAGTGCCGAAATTACCCGGTGCCAAAATTACCGCCTACATGTACATGTCTGAGCTAGCAACCGCCATGCCATCTCAGATATTCCACAAATCCACTGTCCAATCCGAGGATTGCACATGGGTAGAATTTGTAAATTGTAAGAAGCAAGCAAGCTTATCACTACACTACTCATACAAAATCAGTAATGTTTGAAGAAGTAATATTACCTGTTGATGTTGTGGCGTCAAGCCAGTTCCAAAGGAAGCATAATTCTGACCTGAACCATCCATGTTATAAACTTTAAATGGAGACTTATAACAAGAATGGGCAAAAATTAAAGATACAATTAAATAAACAAAAGCAAGAAAGTGGTACTTCTGTTTTGTATGAGAGAACTTTTAGAAATATATATTAATTGTTCCTCGGAATATTTCTACATTTGCACTCGATTGTCTTAAAGTTGAAGCTGCATAGCGCCAGAATTGGCGAAATTACTTCATCACAAATCATTCGTCAGAACCTAGGAGTAGAGTTTCCATTTTTGTGTTCTTTTTGTTTATGTTCATGATAAACACATTAGTTCAACAGTAAATGTTGAAATGGTGAAACGTTTTATCGGTATCTTTTAGTGTTTCACAACATATCAAGTGTTCCAATTCCGACCAAGCCGACAACAGGATGTGCTGATTTCAGTGTAGTTGATAAAACCATACACGCTCAAGTTAAGTCTAATTTATCCGGACAAACATTTTTCTTCAGATTACAGGTAGGCTACACTTGGTAAGATACGAGTTCGAGGGAAAACAAAACAACAACAAAAGTAGGAAGTCAATGTAAAGCCATAAATCTTACTTTATCAACAACCTCCTAACTAAAGTCCCATGTGTACATTTTCAAATAAGACATTGGTGTCAAGAATACCCATAGCAGAGACATATATAACACATGTTATATATGTCTCTGCCCATAACAACTGCTATCCTGATTTACGAATTTTAAAATGATAAAATGGCATAAAAAACCAATAACTTTGCACAATAACTATGCATTGCAACTGCGTATTCATAAAGATAAGACTCATTTGACTTAAAATGACTGATTTTGTTCACAAGTCTAATTCCAATTTCATTGAAAAAAATGATCGGTATACGTAGTCCTATGATCAAGTATAAATCTTAGTACCTTTCGTAAAACAGGCACCTGAATTTTATAAGCATAATGCCAAGGTTACAGGTTGGCCAAACAAAAGGCCGAAATAAATGCGTAGGACGGTCGTTTTTGTCAATAAGACTTCATCAATTGAGCTCGAATTCAAGATGGATGTATAATTATGAAATACAAAGGGGTATCATAATCATAAACGTCTATCTATCTATCTATCCATCCATCCACCTATCTATCTATCTATCTATCCATCCACCTATCTATCTATCTGGCTAACTAGCTAGCTAGCACCTATCTGTCTGTCTATTTAGCTATTTGTATATTATTCGTAAATATTTTTACATCCATGCCCATATGGGACCAGTTCAACGTAGACGTTACTTTAGACGTAACCCGACGGTTACGATTTTATTTACATGTGAGTAGGTTCCGTTTCAACTAAGGTCGTTATACAAACATGTGCTTATACGTTAACCTATACGTAGATGTGTGTGATATTAGCAGTACTTTGTGGCAGGTGTAGACTCAGACGTAAGTTTATACGTCGGAAGAAACATACAACCCATGGTGACACTTAGTTTAGACGTCGTAAGTTACGAGTACGTCTATATTTACGTTTACGTGTAAAATTACAAATGGCGGCTGTGGTGTAATTATACAAGGAAGTTTTGTGCTGATGCGTGTGCGTTTTCGTGATGATTGGTAGATGATAAAAACATTAATCGCGTAATAACGCGAAACTAGTGCGTTATAACGCGAAACAAACGCGTTATAACGCGAAACAAACACGTAATAACACAAAACTAGGGCGTTATAACGCAAAACAGAACGCGTTATAACGCGAAACAAACGCGTAATAACGCGTTATAACGCGAAACAAGCGCGCAATAACGCGAAAAAGCATATATAAGTACGCGTTCAGTTTCGCGTTATAACGCGCTAGTTTCGCATTATTACGCGTTTGTTTCGCGTTTTATCATTTACATATGAGCTCAATCGGCTTTCCAATGAAACCAGTAATACTCTTGTTTGCAATGACATTTTTGTCATTTCGACCGTTGGTGTTGCTTCGAAATAGTCTGGAAGCTTTTATTCGATCCGACCAACTACTCTTAATCCACTGGACCGAAACAATTCAACACGACTCCATCAAACCAGGATAAACAACACGACAACACATTACTCGACCCAGACAACAGGACTGACCCAAATGATAGGCCTACTGATGATAGAATCTGAAAATAAATTTTGAAATGTATGCTTTAATCGGATGGGAAAATTATGTTGAAAATTTGAATTACGATACAGTCCAAACCAAACCAGTATTACATTTAGGCCTACACATATTCTTTTCATACATAGTAGATTACAAGTAAAATTGAAGAAGTACCAATCGATAATCAAAACTCAGTCCATTATAACATGTGTAAATGTGTGTAAATGGTCTCAACATGAAGAACAAATGGGAATCCCAAACGGGATATGACCAGGTGTCCGGAAGGAATCGGCGTTTTCTGCTTGCATGGATTCGAAATGCCAATGATTATGGAATATTATGAAGTCCCGTCGCAAACGTTACATGGAAGCCTTTCTAGTCAAATTCGTTGAAAAGGTCAAGTTTGGTGATATGGTCAAGTTCGATGAAAAGCGTGATTGGTGAAAGGGAGTCACTGTCTGTGGCCGTGCTCCAGAATGCTATCTAATATTTCTGAGAGGGGGACTTCATAAGATTCCATAATCATTGGCATTTCGAATCCATATGATCCCAGCATTATTAAAAAGCGACTCCGATTCTTAATAATATTATTCAACAGATGTGAACGGTTGACAAGGGGTGCAGGTTGCTTACTTCTCCACGG
Organism: Atrina japonica; assembly: GCA_030159075.1. Classification (NCBI taxonomy): domain Eukaryota; kingdom Metazoa; phylum Mollusca; class Bivalvia; order Pterioida; family Pinnidae; genus Atrina; species Atrina japonica. The sequence continues at coordinate 757,037 of BROG01000336.1, read as the reverse complement.
CACCTGATTCCACTCAGTCTGGATTTCCTAAAGATCCATGTTTGTCTAATGGTCACTATTAGGTATTTTCGTCAGTCAGAGTTATCTCCCTTGTCCGCAGGTATCGATTGTGATGTCATTTATTTGTGCATAAAATGAGAAAAGTTATCAATTGTGACGTCATATGTTTGTGGGAAATCCAACGTTTTATTCTCACGTAAAGATATGACGTCACAATCGATACCTGCTTACACTTTTTCGAATTTAGAAAAACAAAATAACAAACAAAGTGGTTTCCTTTGTTTGAATAAAGATATGGAGTCATATTATTACGAAGTTAATGGTAGCCCTCTAAGATTTTTTTTCAGTAAAATAATTGGATCTGGTTACCTTTTTACACGCCAGCCTTTACGGCTTTGCAGGCACTTTTCATTATGCATCTCAATGTATACTCATATGCCTGCATATTGTACAAGGTTATAATTACATACTAATCTCAACGCAATTAATACTTCTCTTTTGCATCCCAATAGTGCATGCATAGTATTAATTGCTTCCTTCAAATAAAATGTGCATCGCTTTTTGAGGCGTATTATGTACCGTTTGCGGAAGCATAGGTGGATGTAGGATTTTAGGTTAGAGGGGACGTGTTTTGATCTTCACAGTAACCAAGGATGCGGATTGAGAATTTGTTCAGGGATGTGGTGAGGGTAACAGAATTATACAAGACTGTTATAATAAAGCCTTATTGACCATGTTTTGTTTTACCAATTATTGGATAGATTCATTTGAGACTCTAGGGAAACGTAGTTATTAAAGAAATAATACTTATTAAATTTTGAAGCTTTCCAGACACGATCTAACTAGAAGTTTTCATGCTTTGGGGGTCGCAAGTGTATAATACCGTCGCCGAGCGGAGCGAGGAGCGAAATTTTCTGGAAATTTGTTATTAATATTCCGGCTTTTTACCTAAAAATCAAAGGTTTTCTGTACTGAAGAAATCGTCCTATTTTAAATATCTCGATACGGAACATAGATGGACTCGACAGTTTTTATATACCGAGGAAAATATATAGTCAAGTTTGAGTAAAAAAGAAGTAAGTTTTAATCTTTTGAAATTAATCAATATCTTATTTTCTTTTTTCAAAATTTCAAATCGACACATGTTGTTACTATCTTTATACCTGTTAAAACTGATAAATACAAACATGTGCAGTCGAATAAACAATTTCGTCATACTAAAAGTACGTGTCACTCGGTGGAGTTACCTGAGGCAAAACATATATCAATGAAGGTAAATAATATTTCTATTCTAATTTAAACATATTTGATTGCCAAACACTTGAAAATGGTTATGTACGCACTCCCATCTGTCTCCTAACTTAGTAACCGATTTTATAACAATATTAGGGCCATAGGCCTGACTACCTATGCCAGAGGCAGATGTGGCAATTGCCTTATCTGATTTTTTTGCCAGTTTGTTTTATAAATAATGTCATGGAAATGTTTGGAAACTGTTATTTTTAATATCTAAATGTCCGATTTTTTTCGATCTTGGTTGGAGTAACAACAAGACAAACAACAATATCATACCAACCATAAAATTTGCAGAACGTTGGCATCAAACGATATCTGTGTCAATAATTTGTCAGTGAGTAGTTTACCTCTGTAGTATATGAAACGTTCATATGTTGACCACGCCCTGACATATCGGATCATTTGTGAAATTTAAATTCCATATGCGAGTGATTGTGTGATATTTCTACTTAAAAGTGGAAAATTTACGATGGGAAAGCCGAAATCGTCGCGTTTGTCGTATAGCTTAGTTGCCAATTTCCCGTCTGTGTCTACAGTAAGTAAAATGTCTAAGTATGAAGTGTGTGTGCTTGATTCTATTGTATCTATGAACAGTAGTTCGCTGGAATATATCGCATTGACATATGTATGAAAATTGTCATTATTTATTGAAAAACGTCGTCGATATATCTAAATGTGAAATTAAAGGACACCGCTAGCTTTTTCTTCTTTTGATTCAGCAGTTTCGGAATGAAGTCTGCTTCGTTTGTACAAAGGAACAGGGAACCGTACTGGTTCAGTCGGTAGCGCGCTCGACTCTTGATCGTGTCACAGTAGGTGTCGGCACGTTAAAGAACCCTCACTGCTCAATGGCCGTAGATGCCGAGCATAGGCCAAAATCTAAATCCCTTCACCGGCATTTGGTGACGTCTCCATATGAGTGAAATATTCTTGAGTGGGACGTTAAACAACAATAAGCAAGCAGCAAAGGAACAGGTCATCTAATAAAGGCGGGTTCAGTTGGTTCCCATACGAATGCCGACAGTTTGTTGAAAGACCACGTCTTCGAACATTACAAATATATCGTCTTTTAGAAATCCCAGAATATTTTTCATATCAACTTCAGTGTATTTATGTGTAGAATCAGAGTGGTGTTGGAAAAAATAAGTATCATGATAACCAATCACTAGATATTTAAATTTTCAGGTACCACCTTTAGTGAAAAACCAGTTGTCTATGATGCTAAAAAGTCTCTCTTTTAATTTTTATGTGGAATTGTTGTGTTAAGAGTAAAGAAGTCGTATGTTCTGATACTGTAAATCTGAGAAAAATTGAGTGCTTTCAAATTTTCTAAAAGTTGTTTAGAATTTTAAAGTATCCACATCTGATTTACATCGCGTCTGGAATAAGGAACTGTACAGTATTGCTGAAGTTTCTCTTTAATGGCTGTCAGTATCTTGGTAAGGAGTAAAGGATGGTAGTTTAGTTGTAGAAAAATTTCAGTGCCTAGCACTGGTCAAAGTTTGAAGCACATCACCTAAAGCTAGTGACATCTCCACATCAGTGAAAAATTCTTGTCAGAATATAGAACAACAACAAAAATCAATGATACAGCAAAGCGATACGTGTGTCGGGAAGTAGCGACAAATAGAGGGTATTACTGGACGGCCGACCAGTCATACAGTTAACGGTATTTTGTACAGAAGGGACTATTGCTGAAAACTTAAACATTTTTTTTTAACTTTATGTAAGTAAAACTTATGTGATTTTCAACGAATTCATACCGACACGGGTTGGGTAACGTGTACCTTAAATGAATACAAAGTAGATATCCAAACGAGGGCGAACGTGATAGAAACTTTTATATACATGTACATGTTGGATTATATATACAAACATGTCTACGTGCATTTTGAAAGCAACATCATGACGTTTAAACATAATTATTAAGATTAAATACAATTTAAAGGGATAATATTAGCAGCACTTTAAAACGACCATGAAGTTCAAATTAGTGCATATTTAGAGTATAACGGATGAACAGATCGGTAAAGCGCAACCGGATTTCCTAACAAAAACAAACAAACACAAATGTATCGGGGAAAATATGGAACGTAGCCCTGAAATAAGCAGTTAAACATGAACATCTATTTTCATCATAGTTAACAGACTATTATTTCATAGGATATAAGTATGTGCCAAAGATACGGTTGTTTTAAGATTAACTTTTGTTAAAAATTCAGGAAAATACTAAAATATACGTTGTATTGCATCTATTCTCATGAAAATGTCTTTTTTTCTGTCGTTTTGTGTTTTCTTTTTTATGATAGGAAGGTATGTTTCTTTATTTTTACGGTGGATGCTAAACATAAAAAATGGCATGGCCTTATTAGCAAGGTGAAGTCGGGACGTTGTACATACGAACGTATGTCTTTAGATCCTGTTGTCTATACTGGGCGATTGTAATTTTTGTAAATAAGACAAGACGAAAACCCTCAAAAGCTCACGATTTCAACAAACTTGCTATCTGAATTAAAATACAATTACACATACAAAGTAATGTTTGACTGTCTAATCGTGAATAATCACCTGTTTATAAAAAGTTAACGTCGCGTAAATATAATTAATGTTGTGTCTCCACTTTTGTAATTAGTCAGCTTAATTTTGCTGTGTCACCGTGACTTTGCCTCGTCCATGGTATACCCATGAAATAATGCATGTTCTGTAAAACGAATACCTCTATCAGAATACTGATTATACAAAATCACAGATCAACAGACGACGATTGTGATAATGGTGAGGCTCGCACATCACCACTTCCAGCGGGCTGGAAGAGGGGTAATTCACTTCACATGTTTTATACTGAAGTAAATAATACTGTTCGGAACACCGAAGTTAACTCTATTGGAATTACCAAAGAGGCATTTTCTAGATTCCAGTCACACAATCCACACAGGTTTTTCTGAGATCCGGTTATGTATAACCACGGTAAACTTGTGGTCGTTAAAAGAAAGACACTGACGGTTTCTCAAAAAATAAAGATGTTTTTAATTTCTAACTGATGGTAGGCGGATTCAGGAAATTCCTAAATCACACCCGTGCTTCCATACAAAGGCCTAAATCCTCACTGACTAAAATACCAATGTACAAAATATATAGTACTGTGATTATCGCGTGTAATTGTTCTTTTAATCTCTTGAGCAATTAAACAAAGTATTCTCACCTGTCCACACAGGAAGTATTAACCTGTGGTGACAGGTGACACTCATGGTCGCTCTCTATTGAAGATATTAAATGTGTTGTTTCATATATTACAGTCACAATAGATGCTAATGGAATTTCTCACTTTGAAATTTAAATGGAAAAAACAATAATATTATGTACACTTTTTAGATAAAAAGTCCAAATATCACAAATTATAATTTTCAGTCTAAAATGTCAATTTAGCACGGTGATATATGCTCCTTAGAAAAAATGATAATCAGTTTACAAACCGAGAGAAAGGACAGTATTTAAATCGGAATTGATTTTTTTTTTCATCTCAAACCTATCAAACATTATTTCCCCACAATGAATTGATCTTTGCAAACATAAAAACTCGCAAAAACAATGCACGAGGAGGGGGAAATTTCTGAATTTTAAAAGCTCTGCGATGCCATTTTCTGCCTTCCAAATATTAAAAATTATACTTCAGTATTATCTCTGGAAATCATCACTCAGTCTGATTTAATCCAATGTTCAACGAAATTGCGTCTTTCGTCTCCACATTCTCTGATAAATTAAATGCCAGTTCAAAAAGGGGGGTTGCACCCCTTGTAGATCTACCAATGGGATATTTTGGCACCAATGAAAAGGTCTTGTTACACTAAATATATGGGGCGCCGTTTTACTTTTTAATACCAGTTCGTGATATTACTCTTTCGAATATTCAATAAGTGATATCACCTATTCGAATGGGTGATATCACCCACTGGAATACCGAATAAGTGATATCACATATTCGAATAAGTGATATCTCCTGTCTGAAAGAGTGATATCACCTATTCGAAGGAGTGATATCACTTATACGAATAAGTGATATCACCCTTTCAAAAAGGAGATACCATTTTATACGTTTTTATATCACTTATCACTCATTTGAATAGGTGATATCACTCATTCGTATAAGTGATATCACTTAAGAATTTATAAATGTGATATCACCTATTCGCATAAGTGATATCACCTATTCGCATAAGTGATATCACCTATTTGAAAGAGTGATATCACTAACTGGTATTAATAGAGATATGTAATACCAAAGTCCTACCACTAACGGCAGCTAACTCTTTGGAGGTCTATATATTCGGAACATTTATTTTCATAAAACTGTGATGCATGGCATTTTTTGTTTTAAGAAACATTTTCAAACACATGTGATCGAAATTATGTGAGCGAATAATACAGTGATATTCTGTTGTGGTGTGATCAGACAGTCGATTCTCGTATAAACAATGGATGTATCACCAAGCTGAATTCAGACATTTTTATTTTTTATCATTTCTGGACTTTTGAAAACAAAATTATGTTTCTATTTTCACATGCATTATTTAATTCAAATTGACAGCTTGTTTACACACATTCTAGTTATCTGTACTAAGATTTAGTGACACTTTTAACAATAGGTTTAATTACACAATGGACTCACTTCCCGGGTAAAATGCCTCCAAGTATAATTGTCTGCAAGCCATTTAGATAATTGTTTTAGATTATATCTTTATGTACATCTACTATAGATTAATTTACTTTGCAATTACTTTAACACTTTAACAAATTACTTTGTTTTGGAGACCACGTATATACCACTGCTCATATATCCAACTTGTATTCTATTTTCACACAGGACTTCTTACTTTTTATTCAATAGTTTGGACTTATTCATTTTTTTATTGTTATATATTTTGTGATTTACTTGTCCATCGTTGCGGTTTGACAATAAATACGGATAACCTATACAGTGTTCTTCCTGGAGTTGTATTTTGGTGAACTACAATGAATACGGCACTCACTCTCTACTTTACGGCCCACAGTGTCACAGTACTCACACATACCGACTCTGACTCTTCTTCTCGCCAACATTCCCTCACCCCGTTCGTTACAACACAACAGCGGATACGGCCCCAGCGACAACATCAACGATACTATGACGTGACATACGACAAGGTTTTATCTCGACGTGAAACCCCGTTGTGATAGATGCATCGAACTGCTGCGCTAGTTCCGATGAGGAACAGCTGACATAGAAATCGTGACAGTAGAAACACAGCAAATGTTATGAAGGTCGCTGTGAAGTCCTCGGAGATTCTTTAGCAAATAGTGGTACATCTCTCATTTATTAGTGTACAGCGACGAATGTTTGAACAATTTGTTAAGGAAATTTTACGCTGGACTATAAATTATTTAAACATGTTTCATATAACAAAACAATTATTAACACGGGTCAGAGGGCAACAGCAATTTTATTGGCACCCTCTTTCCTGACTATAGTCAACATAGGCGTCGGAAGCAAATTGAAAGTGGACAGGGGGGGCTAAACCAACTTAAAACACACACACGCCAGAAACGTCTGGGGGCTAAGCCCCAATTTTCAACACCTATGTCTATCTTTGCAGCCCCCCCCCCGGTTCCGACGCCTATGGTCAAATAATAGTCAAGACCTCGGGTGCCAACAAAATTGGACTTGCCCTCAGACCCAGTCAAAAGTTGTATACAATTGTAATAATTTACAACAGTAGGTATGGTGTCCAGAAATTTGTACCACTAACATTTTATATCCGAGCTGAATTGATGAAATCTTTATAACAGAAACCATCGTCAGGAGTAGGCCTATTTGTTTTGGATTAAGGTCCCTAATATGGGTATTGCTGTTTGACCCGGTTCCATATTCAACGTTGAAATGGACCCTGGTGTAGACATTCTTCAATATTCAACGTAAAAAATATATCTTGATGTGACCTGGTTCAATTTTCAACGTTTTATATTGATCCCTCTACGTTAAATGGGTATAAATATTTGTCCCTGTTCCAAATTCAAAGTAATAGTTTTAGATAGAAATCTATGATTATATATACGTGCGTGTGTGTGTGTGTGTGTGTGTGTGTGTGTGTGAGAGAGAGAGAGAGAGAGAGAGAGAGAGAGAGAGAGAGACCCAGTTTTAAGCCTAATGTGTGCCTAATATCGCCCCTCTAAACCCGTCAATGCATATCTCCAACATCTACATCATATAATCATTATTTTTATCATCATTTTCATTATAATTTAGTATAATTTTGGTCTTTTATTATGAGCATACATTCATAAATCATTTCGCAGGTTAGATCTACATGTAAATATACAGCCATAAATAAAATTTTGGGCTTCGCAGATGTATGAAGTAGGCCTGTGCTTATACCGTTTACGGGTTAGTTTATAAATGGAAATTGCAATATGGAAGCACTCTCGTTAAAAAAAAGTTTTAAACATTAAATCAAATCTCAGGTAGATTTAAACGCGGATAATCTATTTTGAGCAAAGATCAAACAACAGCATATATAGGAATGTAATAAAAATGCGAGGGCTGTTATAATAATAATAATATAGGCCCAAATTAGACTTCTAGGCCTAAACCATAAACTGGAGTTTGATAAAAAGTTTTGAAGTTGAGTGCACTGGCCAATGACATCTGGCAATGTTTGAATGACTGTCTCTTTTCACCTGTGTATTACAAACGTTGTCAAGATCATGATTTTTACGAGGAAAGAGAAATCCGTCTTAAAATGGAGGATGTCAACAGTGTTTCGCTTATTTGTACACATTAACGATATTATGTAAAATGAATCATCATTTTGCGAACAAATGAACTTTTTCTGAAAAAATATATATTCTTTTCAGAAAAAAGAAAAGATGCCAGGTTGTAAAAGGTAAGTTTACATGATAATGACTCCTTTCGTTTAGCTAACTGGTGTATTGGGTCGAGATGAAAACTCGGTCAAGTTATGGAGATACTTTTTTCGAACAGTGGATCGTTAGAAAATTTTACCATACAATCTTTTCATGGTATCGGGGTACGTGATCAGTTTTTGGTGAACTTCACGTGTGTAAAGTTTCTACAAGAATTTCACTTAGATAACTGGCCATGACATTGCGACGATTGTTACAGGTAGATACTGTGATAGTTCTGTAGTGTTATTATTATTGCTGCACGAGTGCCTGAGACATAACCAAATCTGTTTACTTCGGTCTTGTCATTTACACCCGATTCCTAGGGATTACTCTTAGAAGGATAATTCCCACATAAATTAACTATTGTACTTTGAGTCTGATTTATTTCTTCAAGGATATCACTGCAATATTTTAGGAGTGTAAAAATATGGAAGTGGGAGGGTGGAGGTGACCCTTAAGCACATAAACAGCATTAGGATATCACATTTTGGGAAATCTACACGAAACAGGTAATTTACATTGTATATATATATATATATATATATATATATATATATATATATATATATATATATATATATATATACACCTACATTCAGCTTAGTAAATGTACAACTATTAGTAGTATTACAAACTTTATTAATGTGTAAAATATTTTTGTATATATTTATTTTATAAATTATTTTATAATTTTATTCATTTAGAAATCTGCAATGAAGATCTAGACATTGATAAATATATTTTTATCTAGAGTCAAGGGATATACATACATGTACTATTTGCTGAAGGCAAAATACACAGTTAGTTAAAAACTGTGCTGATTTATTTTGAAGTGTGTTGTTTATCATAGAAAACAGACCAAACTCAAAAGTTCCATAGCTTCATATAATTAACAACATTCTGATGACAACAGTGAATTAGCCATTGTTACCCAAAAGTCAAGTGAGCTAATGCTATGACCTAGTGGCAGTGTGTCATCCATTGGCATCTGTTGTTACCCATCTGTTAACTTTTCAGTTTATCGCTAAAAATTTCTTCTCAAGAACCACTGGATTGGTTGATTGTATTGTTGTTTAAAGTCCTACTCAATTGAATCGTTCACTCATATGGAGATGTCACCAATGCCAGTGAAAGGCTTCAAAGTTTGGCCTATGCTTGGCACTTACGACCATTGAGCAGTTAATGTTCTTTAATGTGCCACACCTACTGTGACACGTGACTTCGGTTTTAATTGTCTCATCTGAAGGACAGGAATCCGACCTGCTGCAGGCTGGACTCGAACTCACCGCCAAGAGTTGAGCACGCTATCGACTAAGAACCATAGGACAGACTTCAACCAAATTTTACAGGGAGCTTGATCCTGGGAAGGGGGTTCAGGTTTGCAGAAAAAAAGGCGTTAGGATTTACAGGGGCTCCAATCGGGGTCATTAATCTATGGAATTAATATCAGTGTAAATAGAGCAAAAACAAAAATATTTTTACAGTACATGTACAATGATGTCGGCCTATTCTGTGCCCGAAAGCTCTAATTGTTGTATCAAAAAATTACAATATTTGAAAATCAAATTGTTATTGTTTACACATGTAAAGTCATCTCTCAGCAATCAGTTCACACACATTTTATTGCTGTTTGTGCTGAATCAACAATAAAATTATCGTTTAAACCCGATACCCACGTTTCCTCAGCCTTATTAAAGTCATTTAATTCTGTGCACATCATCTATTATACATTTACATTATCATATTTGTTACCATTAGCATACATGACTGAAGACATTGTAAATGTAGGTTATCATCAGAGATCCTGAGTGGAAAGTGTATAGATTGTTTCAAGGTATTAAGGTTTAAATCTGACAAAATATATAAACATTCATTTATCTCATAAAATTTTAGCAAAATGGCATCGTAAATCAATTACTGAGATTTTTGCCATGCTTGGTAAATAATAAATATTCACTTTATTTCACATAAAAAACATGATAAAAATAATTTTGGATTAATTCTAAAATATTTTTTTTAATATTTCATTTTGCTAAATACTATTTTAGAACAAACTTTAGTGCCTTCTGACGACTTTGGCAGTATCTGAAACCCTGCACTGCAGTAGATGCTCTCTTAAATCATATCCATTCTCTATCAATATTCACAGGTGACCACTTCAATTGCACCACATTAAGAAAAAATGCATGTTAGGTTAACTGGGACCAAATATATAATGTTCATTATGTAAAAGTCATGACTGTAATGTTTTACTTTAGTCTTATGGGTGGTATACACAGTGAATTAAGCATAAAGTAGAGTGCAGAATTAGACAACGTGCTGAATTAAACGGTTATGTAATGCAAAGTTGTTTATCGGGAACAAATCAAAGCACATTTTGCAGTATGGGGTTATTAACACATTATATCAACGCAAAATTACACATGTATGTGCATTTCAGCATCATAACCTCAACTTCAAGATTGAAATTTCCAAATCACACTTTTATTGGTATATTTTTGCTTTTTAAAATGACGAAAATCTAGTAACAATTCACTGAAAAATATAGGTCTACAAGACTTAATGAAATATATGCTATTAAAGGTCAGTTCGGCATCCTTTATGAATTTTAAGATATTATAAATTTGCTTTAGAATGTTAATTTTCAAATATTTTTGCCATTATATGCTTGTGATAGAATTGACATTAAAAGCGATAGACTTGACTGTTAACAATTCATGCACATGATTAATATGCAAATGAGTTTTGGTCAAGTTTCCCTTACTGTGTATTGACAATATCTGTCTGTGAAGTTGGACATAGAAGTTGGGTCATTCCTCATTCACCTGATCTTAACTGCGGAGAAACTTGTGACAGTCTTTTGAGTTGGGAAAATGTTTTACATGTACACCCATTGACCTAGAAATTTAATGCTACTGATAGGAAGTATAGTGTAAGGGTATAATACTGCCCTGTCTCAATTTAATTTTGATGAAATGATGTTTATAATCATATCGCTGATCTATGTAGCCTAGTTGGTTGCATAATAAATAAGCCATCAGCGCTGACACTTTAGGCCAAATGTCGCATCTGATTTTTAATTACTTATTTTGTAAAACCAAATTTTACCGAATTAAAAAGTATTCAGTATACTGAGTGTATTATACCTTATTAAACTTTACGATTGCCATCAACTCATATCAGTACTTTGATTGATTAATTTCAATTGAAAATGCTTGGCCTTAATGAAGTTTCCCTTTCAAACAAGATACATGTAAATGATTACAGTTAACACCAAAGCCATGCAATTTAAGATAAATTATCCCTAAATATTTCTTTAACTTGAACTAATATCTGTAAATTGAGCAAAAAACAAAAACATTTACATTACTTGTATATTCATAAATTGCCACTGAAAATGCTTAACCACTATGAAGTTGCTGCCATTTCCCCTTCAAACAGGAAGAGTAAAGTTAAATAATGTGTTTTTTCTCCAATTTAATGGAAAAAAATCCCAGTGTACATGTAGTGTCGAGGTCATGGCCATTATGAACATGGAATCTATGTTAAAGGGGAAATGCATTTCAAAAAGAGATTCCATTACATTTACCGTAGATTTCCATATGTGCAAATCATTTTCCCCATTGCATTGCATATGCTTTCATTCTCATGGCTAATTCTTGTTTTGATCTTCTTATCTTACTGTTGGTTTTTCTTAGAAACTCAAGAATTTTTCTCTTTTAAACATTTAAAATATCTTCTTTTGTTGTTTTTTGGCATTAAATTCCATCATTTACAGACTACAGTTCTTATTATGTAAGTGCTGAAATTTTCAAAACATTTCACTACTTCAGCTACTAAATGAAGGGACTAATCTAGTACAAATGTACCAATATACCCATAATCAAGATAAGATTTATAACTCGGGGGGCACATAACTGCATATGTTGCAAGTGGAAAATCATAACATTAGAATATTGTATGTACACTGCAAGTAAATCATAGATATGACTTAGTTTATGTCATATCAATAATTAACAGGGATTTTCAAAAACTTAAACCTTGGTGTAGCTTTTAACCATAATGGTTAGGGCTTTGATAATTTACATATAGATTTCTTATGACCATAGCTTTCATTTGGTACTTGACTTTTGACCTGGTGACCTTGACCTTGGACTTTGGCCTACCTTTCCAAAGTTTTAACCTGAGCTGAATGAATAAAAGTATATAGCAATCCTTTGACCTTAAAATCTGATAGCTGTAGGTCAAATATCTAATTTGATAATTTTCACCCATTTCTGTGAGTTTTGTTGTCTTCTGACAGCTCTTGTTAGTTTTATTTAGAAACAGAACTATTCAATATTTTTTTTCAATAAATTAAAAACAACAACAAAAGCCTGATTTCACTGAACAATAAGATTTGCATTATACTTCATGTACCATGTAGGATAAGCGTTAACAGGCCTTTTTTCTATAGCTTCCACAGGGCCGAATTCCCAACGTAAAATGCATGTATTTTTCCCCAATTTGATGAAAAAATTCCCAATTTGGTTTTTAGGCCATGACCAAAATGAAAAATTAATTAATTCAAGGGATATTGCATTTAAAAAAAAGAGATCCCATTACATTAAAACTGCCATGTATGCAAAAAGTTTTTCCCAAATTGACACAAATTCACATTAAAATTCCCAATTGTGTCGCTAATGGCATTTTCCCAAAATTGACAGAGAAAGGCCTGCTTAAAAGGACACAATAATTCATTGTTGCAAAGAAGGGCATGTCTTTTTTAAAAGACACCATGCTACATGTATATAATTATTAAAAGATGTTGCTTTAGATTCAACACTATTTCAACTAAAAAGGGAACATTTACCGACGTGTATGAAGTCTAGTTTTACAAAGCATGAATAAAGATAAACTTGTAAGTCAATGATCATCAGTTTTCAAGTGCAGTATAACTGGGATATCTCATACCAGTATTACCATATCTCAGTCTATTGAACTTGAAGTTGTCTTTCTCTGATGAGAGATAGTATGTGGGATTCACAAAATTTAGGATAATCAGTGAAATGAAATTGCAGTTACAGATGTATTTGGTGATCAGTCATTACATCACCTCGTAAAATGAGCTACATATACAATGTATTATATATGGTTTTGTTAGGGGCATGGCAAAGTCTGTGTTTGTATCAACCAATACAAAAAAATTACAATGCGTGATCACCATTGTTTGTGGTTGAAACTGAAAGACCTTCATGTACATGTACATCTATTTTAAGAATGCTAAAAAATAATTAGTTTAAAATAAATTTAGTAAAATTATTATTGATCCTTATACATGTACTTATGTTTTTTGGCCGGGTTACACGAAGTACAGTAATCACCCTAATGTTGTGGAAAAAAAAAATACTGTCCAGGGCATAAGTCTCTCTGTTTTTGAGATTGGATGGTATTTGGAAGATAGGATGATAATATTTAGTATACGTGGTAAAGACATCACGACTGTGACTTGAACAAAAAGTACAGGGATAAACTTTTATTAGAGTTATTGCTCTTTGTTAAAAAATACTGTCCAGACCATAACTCTCTATGTATTTGAAATAAGATGATGATACTTGGTAATGACATCAAGACGATGTGTCTTGAACAAAAACTACAGGGATTGACCCTTTTATTACAGAGTTATTGCCCCAAAGTTGTTAAAAAAACACTGTCTAGAGCCTAACTCTCCATGTATTTCAGATAGGATGATGATATTTGGTATAGTAATGACATCAAAACAATATGACATGAAAAAAAATGACAGGGATTGACCCTTTTATTACAAAGTTATTGCCCTTTGTTAAAAAATACTGTCTAGAGCATATCTCTCTATGTACATGTATTTGAGATACATGTAGGATGATGATATTTGGTATACATAGTAATGACATCAAGACAATGTGTCACGTACAAAAGTTATATTCCCCAAAAACCTATTTATCAATGGACTACAGTGGAACCTTTATTGTAAGATCACTCTCATGAAAGACCACCTGTTTTGAAAGACCACATTCTGAAATCCACATGGTTAAATAATCCTTTAGATAAACCTCTTTTGAGAGAGCACCTGTCATGAAAGACAACATTTTAGTGGCAGATTGGGTGGTCTGTCAAGACAGGTTCCACTGTACACCAAATTAACATAATTCATACATTTCCAAAATCCCATATTATGTCACCAGGGTACAATTACATACTATTATATAATTTACATAAACGTTGGAAACCGATACATAAACTTCCTCATAAAGATATTCAATAAATTAAATATATGGGTCATTTATTAACAAACATCAATTAATACAATATTTCTCAAAAACTAACATTGTCAAAGACACAACAGTATTCTCTCATTTCGTAGAAGGGGAGAGAGACATTTGGTTTAGCTGTGCTAGACCAAGACTGTTTCACAGTTATAGGTATTTTACCTGCTACATTTACAAAGATAAATTATGACACATACAAAAATATGTTAGGTCTATGTACAGCCTCGAGGTAGTCATACTCTTAAGGACCTGACCTGATTTGGTCATAAGTCATTGGTCTTATTTCTTTGTAAAATGGTCTTAAGTCGTAAATAATGTAAGTGTGGTCCTAAGACAAAATCTAAGACCTAGGACCTTTTGTAAAACAGGCTCCAGGTTATACTAGTATGGTGAAAGTAATTTTTGTGGATTTTCTGGGATGTAGAACATAAGTCATTTTTTTGGAAGGTTTTCCTGTAGAGGGCACCTTTTTGTGTAACCATCGTCTCCTTTAATTTTAGATGTAGAACTTTGATTATTTGTAAAACAGCTATTTATACATGTACATGTATATTGTAGACATGCACCTCCTATTATGGATTCATTTCAAACATCTTTATGGATTTGTGGGGTCTGGAACTTAGTCATTTTTAGCTCACCTGTTAAAAGAACAGAAGAGCTATTGTTGTCACTGCGTTGGGGGCGTACTTTTTTTGTGTTAAGCTCTTTGTTTCAGTCCATTGTGGGCAAAGTACTGCAGCTACAACCAAGAAACTTCACATGCACCTTGTCTAGGATCTTTCTCAACAATGCAGGTGGATGCTGGTTGCTGTGGCCTAATTTTGACCCAAATTATAACAAGCATAAAACAGGCGAGCTTTATGGTCTGCCTTAGCAACCATTTAAGTTTTGCATGTTTGTTTCATTCATTTTATGCACTTCATATAAATTTTCCACTGCAGCAGTGTCGGTATGTTAAAGAAACCTCACTGCTCAGTGGCCGTAAGTGCCGAGCATAGGTCAAATTATGAAGCCCTTCACCGGCATTTGGTGACATCTCCATATGAGGGGACGTTAAACAACAAACAAACAAACAATCAACAGCGACAGCAGCAGCATTCTGGTTGAGTCATACATCCATTTTTATTCTTAATCCTTACAAATGTATACATGTATATGTTATTATGTAGTGGTACCTACCGCTTTGATTTTTAATTGTATAGTTTTTGGTTGTTTTTCATGTGACTAATGCAACAATGACATTATTTTCCATGATCTTTCACATTTTGATCAATTGATTCACAACAGTTTATGTAACTTTTGTGTGCAGTGATTGCACACAAAATAATTGAGAGCATCCACTCGTTAAGAATACTGTATTAGCATATATTATGTGATTAATCACAGCTCGTCATCAATAATTACAGTTGTAATATTTAACATACATTTGTACATTTTTTTGTAATTTTTTGATTTTTCTAATTTTAGAATGAAAATCATTTTTTTTCGGCATTAAAACGAAATCACATTTCTGTATTTGATAAGCACCCAGGGGCATTGCATTTTCCCGATTAATGGGAACATAAGTGATTGACACATGAAGGAAGCCAAAATGAAAAACACTTTTTTACACTTATGGCACGTCCAAATATTTCAGCTCACTTAAAAATCTCTCTTTTAGTACAAGTAATACCCATTATTATAGGTTTGTTGTTTGTTTTTAATCAAAATACCATGTCACATGACTGCAAATATACAAATAATGCATTAATGTCACTAATCATGTTGAAAAAAAGGTTATCTTTATCATACCACAAGATGTGATCTATGTACACAAACGTTTGAAAGATCAAGACTACGTACATGATAGAGTTCAGAATGAAAAGGGACACATAATCCAGAAAATTTGTTAACATTTTTTAAGATATAGTGGTTAAAATAATTGAATGTGGGGTGTAAAAAGTACATGTGGCGGGGCCTGAGAAACAATTCTTTTTTTTTTTTATTGGCCCTGCGCATATACATGTATACAAATGTATTATGGGAAAAGGATAATGTGTTTTTTAGACAGATATCACCATATATTTTCCCATAGGTCTCAATCCTTTTTCTTAAAACTTCATGTCACTGTCACTCCCATGTAAAATGAATCTGAGTCAAATCAGTACCTTGAACTGAAGATCAATATCTTAGATAAAAATTATGCAATCAAAAGTACATGTATAGGTCTACCAAGTTAAAGTGGCATATCCGGGTTGAGTCAAAATCCAAAACAATATGGTCTATATTCCCAAAATAGGTTGTACAGGTAAAAAGTATTGCCTTGCACGGACTCCATGCATTACTTAATCTGCAATACTTATGTGATGACAAGTAGCTTGTCACCCCTGTTATGATTTGATTAAGACATGTTGTGTTTGTAAACATGTGCCAATTTACCTTGGTAGACCTATAGGTTTTCATTGCAATTCTACTTCAAATTTTCACTTGTTTACAACTTGTACTATTTCTCACCAACAGAAAATATCTATTCTCATCATTTAAAAATTTTTAGCCATCAACCCTATAATTTGCAAAGTACTACTAATATTCATGTATCTTTTTTTCACCTTAATTTCACTTATTAATGACAAAACTTATTTTTATGCCCCCAGCCTGAAAAATCTGTTGGGGGTATCAAGTATTTGGATTGTTCATCCGTCAGTCAGTCTGTTCATAATTCTGTCCAGCTTATATATAAAGTGCAATATTCAATTTGTTGGGAACAGGGGCATTTGTGTTCCACAAACACATCTTGTTCCATTTAATGTCAAATTACAGTAAAACCTGCTTTAGCAACCACCTGTGTATAAAGATCACCTGGTCACAAATACTGTTTTTTGCTGTACCCAATAGTATCATTTGTGTACAAATCAACCTTTATATAAAGACCACCTCCCTGTAAAGACCAGGACCCAGTCGCAAAATAGGTTGTTAAATTTAACGTGATGTTAAACCAGTGGGCTAACTGTAAGTTAAATTTAACAATATGTTGTGCAACCGGGTCCAGTTTTCTTGTGTCCCTAAGGAGGTCGTTATACATGTTCATGTACAAGTTTCACTGTAGATCGCTGGACTCATTTTCCCTTCCATATGTCTTTGGATGTCCAAAATGTCTGTGCTCATGTTGTAAATATTGCACTGGTGTTTTTAACATTAGGGAGGGGCATTTATTAGGATAAATATGGTAAATATGTGCATGTAAAAGAGTTACGTAATTAACATTCAAAGCTACAAATTACCTCTTTGCATGATTGTTACATGTAACATTTGTATGTTCCTTCATTTGTGACAAGAATTACAACGATCCACAAACACATTTTTGTTTTGAATCAAAATCCAATCTCAGTCACTGTGTCTGTGAAAATTGCTGAAATTCACAAAGGTAAGATATCATATCAAGATACAAAATACATTTGAGGTTTTGTGAACAAATAAATAGGTGTTAGGTGTTTGACTTATGTATAAAACATCGTAGTTGTATTGCATTGTAACTCGGTTTCATATGATGTTTCCAAAAGCTTACATTTTCACATGAATGAAATTACTTCTTTGCTGTATACTATTACCAGTATTGTTGGGTTGATTCACAGATTTTTTCCAAGAAAGTAAATTATACAGTTCTATAAATCTTGAATACTGTACTGTACAGCAGAAAATAATTTGCTGTGTTAATATTTACTATACCGGTTTTCACAATACTGATAAATCTGTGAATTTAAAAAACAGGGAATAAGTTTTTAATTAAAATAGACATATCATGTGCCCTCCTAGAAGGGCCTAATGTTATTGTAAACTGTTCCAAATCTGCGAATTCAAAACACCACGATTGTTTCAGAATAGAGAAAAACATGAAAATTACAACCTGTGGAATTAAACCCCTGTACAGTATTTTCAAGGATTACTTTTATTGCTTCTCTGTAAACGAAAGTTATTTATTTCAAAATATTAATGTTTCCCAAATTTGTTTCCATTTTGTTGAGTTCTTTAAAAAGATTTACAAAATTTACAGTACAAAGCTTTCACTGTGAACTCTTTTAGTGATAGTAACTTGCAGAAATTGAAAATAATCTTTGTATATTGATTAGAATAAACCAATACCTCATCGATAGGAAATTGTGAAAAGGAAAATGATATTGTGTTGTAGTACAGAAGATTGATTTATCATCAGAAATCACAAAAATAATTCTTTTCACGTGAAGATTTTGTTTATTTTATTGATATTATGCCACATTCATCAATTTTTCGGTAAAATGGTGATGACCAATTTTTAAAGGGTGGTAGAGAGAACCTGGAGCCCATTTCATCAAAAAGTTGTTAGTCTTAAGTTATTTGATTTTAAAACAAAACTTTTAAGACCATTTTATCAATGCTAACCTAAGTCATGTCTTAAAGTATTTTTGCATACATGTACTTTCAAATAAGATCTTGAAAGTTTATGAATACGTTTACCTGCTTCATTTACAAAGACAAATTATAAGGCATACAAAAATAACTCGGGGTCTATGAACAACCTCTGGATAGTGATGAAGACTTGACCTGATTTGTCACACGACTTATTTTTTTTGTAAAAGACCAAGTCTAAGACTAAGGACCTTTTGTAAAATAGGGTTCAGGTGACACTGTACCTGGGAAGAAACCCCCAAACTGCAATTAAACTGGCAGTCTTTCTTACAAATCAGGTTAGGTTCCATTGGGCTCAAACCTTTGATGATCAGACTTTATGGTTAAATGAGTGATGCTCTAAGTCTAATCACTCCATAACAGCCCATCACACAGCCATAAGGTTTGTCATCAAATGAACTTTTACAAATTAAGTGTGCATTTTAACCTATCAAGCCCTGAAAAAACAATGGACTCTTCTGTAAATCAGTGACTTAATCCAGTTTAAATATGTCTTTAGGGGTTAATGGGTTAAGAAGACATGTACCGGAAGGTACCAGTTTACGCCATCAACACAATATTATGATTTTTGTGAGCTGAATGCTTAATTTGAGAGACCACTGTCGTAAAAGACCACCTGTCGTGAAAGACCACCTGTCATGGGAGACCACTGTCATAAAAGACCACCTGTCTTGGGAGACCACTGTCATAAAAGACCACCTGTCTTGGGAGACCACTGTCGTGAAAGACCACCTGTCATGGGAGACCACTGTCATAAAAGACCACTTGTCTTGGGAGACCACTGTCATAAAAGACCACCTGTCTTGGGAGACCACTGTCATAAAAGACCACCTGTCATGGGAGACCACTGTCATAAAAGACCACCTGTCTTGGGAGACCACTGTCGTAAAAGACCACCTGTCTTGGGAGACAAAATTCTCAAAAACATTTGGTTCAATAATTCTTTAAACAAATCCTCTTTTGAGAGACTATCTGTTTTGTAAGATGACAATTGAGGTGGTCTTTCAAGACAGGTTCCAACTTACATGTACTGTATTTATGGAGGTACACTGTATTGCATGTGAACATGCACATCAGAAACATTGATTGGGGCAGTGAAATGGGAAATGGGGGGAAATTTTGGATGTCCCCTTCTGACTGTGGAAAAAAAATTGTATTTTATACTACAACATCTGCCATTTTTTGCGTCTTATATTGAATGATCGTCAATAGTTTAGATGTTATACACTGTACATATATGTACAATGTAATTATTACATTTCTTTTATCTACATTGTATCTAGTCAGATTTTTGATGAATTGAAATGGGTGGGGGGTGTGAGTATTGATGGGGCCAACCAATTTCAGATATTTTTGTAAATACACAAAATCATCACTGCTTGGGTGATGATTCAGGAACTCTTGAGTGATGATTCAGGCATTCTTGGGTGATGATTCAAGCATTCTTGGGTGATGATTCAAGCATTCTTGGGTGATGATTCAGGCATTCTTGGGTGATGATTCAAGCATTCTTGGGTGACAATTCACCTACTCTTGGGTGATGATTCAGGTGTGCTTGCAGACGTTTTGAAATAACCAAAAAAATACTGGTCAACCGAACCAGTGAATAAAGGTATTTTACTGGTCAAAGAAAATTTTTTAGTGGTCTGTATATATACACAATTGAAATGAAAAGGAATATTACTGGTCATTTGGACCAGTTATCTGATAGATTTCACCAGACTTTTTAAAAATTTGCCAGTGTTTCTGGTAAGACCAGTGAATTTCAAAAACTCTGCTCTTGGGTGATGATTCAGGCACTCTTGGTTGATGATCTGTCATTTCCACAGAGCCAAATTTTGGCCCTATTAGGCTATTCCCAATGCAAAATACGTGAGTATTTTCCCACTTTGACAAAAAACTTCCCAATTTGGTGTTGAGGACAGGAAAAATTAATTGATGTAAAGGAAATTGCATTTAAAAAAAGATTAAGTAAAATGTACATTTAAATATCCATTGGTGCAAACAGTTTTTCCCAATTTGACCCATTCATATTAAGATTACCAATGGTATTGTCAGTAGTATTTTCCCCAAATTAAGTATTATATACCATGTAAGATCCAGAGTTAAGAGACCATTTAATTAATCAGACTACTTTGAGCAAGATAGTATTGTTAATAACAAGACTCAGCAATGTGCCATTCACAATATTCATCAGGTATGTAGACCAAACACAAAATGTACATAAAAGTAGTTTTGTACAATGGTTACAATTATTGTAAATATTGTAAAAATACTAATGCATAAATTGGTAAACATATCGGATATAACTACATATACTGGCCTTTTTTCTATAGTCTCCACAAGGCTGAAATTAAGCCCTAATCCCAATGCAAAATACACAAGTTTTTCCCAATTTGTTGAACAATATTCCCAGTTTGGTTTACAGACCCTGATCTTATCGAAATTTGAATTAATGCAGTTTAAAAGAGATTCCATCACAGATGTATCTTTGTGTGTGCAAATTATTTTTCACAATTTGACACAAATACACAATAAAATTCCCAATTGTGTCACCAATAGCATTTTCCCAAAATTGGCAGAAAAAGACCTGATATAAAATATACATGTACCTGTATACAGACAAAAAGTGAATTTGAAGTGAACTGAGGAACTTGATAGCGACATCTTGCTGTTTAATCAGAGCAACCAATCAAATGTCAGGATACTGATACTTGTACCTTGTTGATTTAAAACGACATCTTTTTTAGCATAACATGTAAAAAGTATTAAGATTTCAGATTATTGTTGTATGTTTAATATAAACTTAAGCAGCATCTTATTTCATCATTTTACAGAATAAAAGCCTTGGTTCTCCAAGACAATAATGACATCATGGAGATAGATGAAGAATTTGAAGATCCCGAGAAAATGCTGGGAAAAAACAAAAAGATTTCAAGGTATGTTTTTAGTGACAGATTAAACACTGTATATCAACTATAGTTGTACTTGCATGTCATATACATGTACATGTATCATACAGCATGATTGACAGAGGCTAGATAAGTTTACCAAATTGACCTTGTTTTGGACATTAATCTATTTTTAATGTGGTTAATAGGAGAATAAAACCCTTTCTTGGAATGCATTCAGTCTTTAATATCTTATCAGTCTTAACATGATGCATGTACTGTATATGTATGTCATGACCTTGACCTTGGGTCATTACTCATATCTTCAAGGTATGGGTCATAGTGTACCCATGGGCAGAAGGGTAGACATGTTTTTGTTACAATTATGATATTACCCAAAATACTTTAAAAATGCCCCTTTGGAAGGTTTTGTCCTGAGTATAGTCTGATAAAATAAATGCTCCTGTTTTTTCACTTTCATGCAAAATGGATGCTGCATTATACTATTTTTCTGTAGGTAACATTTCAAACAGAAAGGACTAACTGATATTTCATTCGATTGTGATGCCATAATCAAACAAATGATTGATTGGCCATCTAATTGTGGCGTAAAAGTCTGTTCTAGTGCTTTGCTTGACGGGCCTCAGTGAAAAGTTAATTAATTATTTAAGGAAGCCAAAATCTTGAAATTCATCACATTTTCTTTGCCCCTTGACCTGAAGAAAACCTAAGTTGTCTTCAGACATTAGTCCTGAGCTAGTCATTCTCATTTGTCCAACTTTTGAGTTTTGATTGTGCAGGTAGTTAGACAATAGACATACAAATAATTTCTTGCAGGCGATGCTGTTTGTTGAATGCAGGTTCATACAATTTGATTACTTATCCTATAGTGTAGATATATGAGCCTGGCACCACCAAAATGAGTACATACTCCTCCACCTCAACTCATTTCATTATTTTCATTATATAGCTGTCTGCAATTGAGGAGGAAACACTGTATCATTGTTAACATCAAGACATTGAATTAAAGTTCTGAACTTAATTTTCCCATAACTAAAAACACAGAAAGAAAAATTTATCTTTGATAGTATATTATACATGTATGTAGTTGTACTTAAACTGTTTTATTTTTTTAATTTTTTTAGATATTTAGTTGGAGTATTCTTTAAGTAAACAATAAAAATTGTTTTGTTATAACTATGCAATAGATATGCCAAAATGTTCAATTGTACATATATTCATGTAGCATTACTAGTCTCCCAATGGTCCAGCCATCCATTCTTTCGTCCACCCATCCTATTGCTTTGTCTGGGCCATATTATCCTCATTTCAACAACAAGACTTTCCATCTTTGGGATAGGTATACATGTACCTTTTAAGAAGAAAGTCTTGCATACAAAAATTGCACCTTTATTTTTAGAGTTCCTTCCCATTGTTGAATTATTTGTTTGAACTATATCTTAAGTCAATTCTTCACTTAGGCTCCCAATATTTGTTTCATGTTATACATGTATATGGTAAGGAGACCAAGTGTGATGTCCAAGAGTTACCGTATTTGGCCGTGTATAATCCGCATTTACGTATTATCCGCACCCCCATTTCAGCATCAGAACTCGGAGAAAAAAGGACTTCGTGCGTATAATCCGCGTTGACTATTTTCCACGGCCGTATGGCCGAAAATCGTCGGCGAGATTGATTATTATTGTGTATAAGTGCAGTGTGACGATCGGAAATATTTTCAAAATTCGCAGATCGGTATTTGGAAGAAATAGATAAATATTTATTATAGATATATATATTCGAGATATTAGATAAGGGATATGATAAGCAAATTAATGATTTGAAATAAATAACAAAAGAAATATCAAAACATCAGTCGAAGTCTTTGTAAAATTACATTCCGTTAATTACAGCGCAATCATTTGCTTTTGCTGACGTGGTAGCCTGTATATTTAATTAATAGTATGTATTAGAACAACATTTGAAATAGATATTATATTTGCGGAAATCGGCGACATAAAAGTTTGTAACAATTTTAATTAGCGGAGAGCACTTGTATACAAGCGATCTATATATCCAGAATACGCGTGTATAGCGTAATTATTGATATACAGATCCAAGTATACTGTTGTCTGTTACACGCATCATTGATTATGAATGGAGACATATACTACAAACATTAATTACCTTGGTGTGGCATTGTGTTATTTTACACCTTTTATCATATTTTCAATTTAAAATTAACTCATCGTACTTACCTGTATAATTAGCATGTTCCATAATTTAGTACTACACTGTAGATGTACGGTAGTAAGAGAGTTACTGGTATATACCTTTTGTACGAAATGTGTAAAATAACATTCCTCCACAGAACAAAACACCCAGAAAACATTGTTTTATTTATTAATGTATAGTCATCGTCTCAAAACAAACAACGCAAAACTACATAAAATACGAAACTACAAGATACTACATATTTGCTCTTCCATTTAGCCCCCTCATTTACAGTTACAACATGGCTGTTCGCTTCGTCGTTCACCAGCGTGAAATAATTATTAGAATTCTTGTTGAGATTGTTTTATTTTTCAATAATAACAAAACTTCATGATGAAGATAAGCAACAGGTACTGTACTATTCTGTTTCCTCGCCAAACATCGCAACTAGGCTAGCCTTGCACAGGCACTTGCGTTATGCAATCCACCGATCACAACACCCTCAATCAAGGGATTGCATTACACAAGTGCCTGTGTAGTCTAGCCTATTTGTAAACTGAAACACACAAAAATAAAAGACAACAAGATTCATTTATTGATTTATTCACCGTCACTGTAGACATAAATGATGATATACATTGACTCGTACATCGTTATTACGAAAAAACTTTGTCAGGCTTACCACCCACATCGAATCTCATGCAGTAGTTCCTGCGGAAAAAATGTCCTAAGAT
The DNA here is from genome assembly GCA_030159075.1 of Atrina japonica. NCBI lineage: Eukaryota > Metazoa > Mollusca > Bivalvia > Pterioida > Pinnidae > Atrina > Atrina japonica. Next base: position 732,254 of record BROG01000336.1, on the reverse strand, counting down.
TCTGTAGTACTGTATTATCCGCACCCCCATGCCTGAGACAAATTTTAGAGTGAAAAGAGTGCGGATTATACACGGCCGAATACGGTATATGCTCTTACTAACCTTATTTCTAGAATTATTACCATTGTGTGGTTTTTATTTTCCAGGCTATGTTTATTTCATTTCCTCACCTACACTCATGAATACAATTTTTGAAATGTTCTTGATTGTTATACATTTTATTTGTTGTTAATCCAAGGCTGAACATATACATGAAGCATACATTGAGCAAAGGGAGGCAACTCTTAGATTTCTGTTTACTTCTCGACTCTTGATGAAAGAAAAGATAATTTAAGATCTTAGTATTAATTGATAGAAATATTTAAAAAAAATAATAATAAAAAGCCGTCATGTTGTATAAAGTTTAATCTATACACATATGTGGTAGTTATTTTATGATATGTGATTTTATTTTGACAGATTATATTAGAGTTTATGTATTTTAAAGACCTAAATAATAAATTAAAGTGTTTCAAACTAACAGATTACTTGTAGTGGTCTAGTGGTAGAGCAATTGATTCACAAGCGGAAGGTCCTGGTTTCGATTCACTGTACCATGTTGAACTTAAGACTGTTTTTAGAATAGTTGTAGGGCCAGTGATTTTCTGTTTCAGATTTGCTTCAATTCTGTTTTTAGTTTTGGTGAATTCCATTTTTTCTGTATTCATAAGATAAGTTGGTAACAAAATTCGACTGTCAATTGAGCGGTATGTCAAAAAAAGTTGGGATGGATTGTACATTGTGAAATTTTACTATAAATTATAAAAATTGGTATATACATGTACAGAAATTGAAATAAACATTATGAAAACCTAATTCAAGATATCAAATTAAAGCTATTTTTGTTTTAGAAGACACCAGATCGGCAGATGTCAGTCAGTACTGATATAACGACAATGGAAATGATTGCCATTATCTTTCGATGTGTAAATGTAGGCTAATAGATCTATGGGATAAAATAGTAATAGTAATTGATGTAAAATTATGTGATGAAATATTTCAAATAAACAAAGATTTGAAGTTTATAACACACAGAAATAGCACACTAGTTCACAATTTAATAAATTCTATCTCATGTTGGAATTTTTAAAGATTTTTCATAACGCAAATTCCATTTCCGATTGCCGATTCTGCGATTCTGTCCTCAATTCCACGATCGCGGAAAATCGCTGGCCCTATAATAGGAACTTTTCTTTGCCAAATGCTCGGCATATATGAAGTGAAATGAGGAGACTTCAAAACAGAGGTTCTGTGTCATTGCAGGCATGGCATGTAAAAGAACCCTTACTGCAATTGTGTCTGTCTGAAACACAGGTCAAAATGTGTGGCACTTCACCTAAAGTTGATGAAATCTCAATATAATTTTAAGTGAACATTTCTTGACTGGATGTAAAACAACAATGAAACAAATCAAACTATCCTAATTGTTTAATGTTAAGTCAATATCTACAGAGTTGAATGAAATTGAAATCTGTTTATAAACGAGGCTTTAGTGGACACATCAAATGCCATCGGGTGTGGTTTTACACAAATGGCTTAACTAAAAACTTATTAACTTCTTGTATGCAAAAATATACAATGTATGAGAAGACTGTAAGGAATTATCTCAGGATATTATGACAAAGTTTCAAAGTCATGGGTCATGAGATGAAGTTCAAGGTCACAAACACCTAAATAAACTGTAAAAACTAATTCTTTTTATCACTTCATGTCCATCTTTTCACTCTTACCAATTGACCAATTTCAACCAAACTTTATAGGAAAGATTCCCACGTATAAAAAACATCTAGTATCCAAACAGGTTAAAAAAAGGCCAATACTTGGCATATATTTAAGAACCTTTTTCTAATGAACCAAAAGTAAGATTTCTTAATTTGATACATGAATTTTAAGTCATATGATATCTACAAATTTATGACTTTATTCAAATGGTTTATCAAACCATGTGTTGATTCATCAATAATATCAGTTTCACAGGTAAAGGACATGTATTAATTCATTAATACTATTGTTTCCACATGTTGGGGACATGTATTGAATCATCAATTCTCTTAGTTTAGACTTAAAGCTAGGGGTCACATATTGATTCATCATCAGTGCTCTTAGTTTCACAGGTTGGGATTTGGATTGATTCATCATTGCGTTTGGTTTCACAGATTTGGGATATACATGTATGTATTGATTCATCAATACTCTCATTTTCTCAGGAAGGGGACATGTATTGATTCATAGATATACTCTTAGTCTTAGTTTTACAGGTAGGGGACTTGTATTGATTCACCAATACTCATTTTCTCAGGTAGGGGACATGAATTGATTCATCAATACTCTCTGTTTCACAGACAGGGGACATGTATTAATTCATCTTTACTCTCAGTTTCACAGTTTGGGAACATGTATTGATTTTTTAGCTCATCTGAGCCGAAGGCTCAAGTGAGTTATTGTGATCACACCCTGTCTGGCGTCCGTCCGTAAACTTTTCATATTTTCGACTTCTTCTCTGAAATCACTGAAAAGGATTTTGACAAAACTTGACAGGAAGCAAGTGCTCAAGGTTGTTTACCCAATTGTAGTTTTCAGCCAGATTGACCCAGGGGTGGATCCAGGGTGAAGCAGACTAGGTCCCAAAAGGTACCCTCTTTAATCATCTTCTGCTCCAGAACCACTACATGATCTAAAAAATGGATTAATTCTGGATGATCTACATGGATGTATGATTCAAGTTTGTAGTATTCATAGAAATTGAAATATTAATTTTTGACGCATTTTTTAGGTCTTTTCGGACTTTGTCATTTTCATTAATTTTTGCATGGTTTCCTTAATTATCTCCCTTTGCATTCATTATGATGCATTTATTTAATGTGTTTTACTTGTAATTAGATGAAGAAATGTTTTTGTGCAAGAATTTTGCCGAAATTTGATTTCTAGAATTTTTTATGAAATTCTTAAAACAGCAATATTTATGTTTCTTGGCCAGATCAGCCTACATGTACATATTCTTCTTTGTCTTCTCTCCACATTTGTAGATGGTTCTCAGGTGAGCTATTGAGGCCCTTTTGGGCCTCTTGTTTCAGGTAGGGGAGATGTATTGATTTATCAGTGTGATTGTTTAGATTATTATTGATGCACATGTCTAGTTGTTTTCGATGTTAAAGCGATATAAGCTGTCACAATGATTATTTTTGTCCCCTGACATATAGTCGAGAAAATGATCAAATGTGTGTTCAAATACATTATTAAACACATAAAATGTTGTAAAAGATCTTCTTTTCGAAGTTATTTGTTTCATTAGAATTTAAGTTTTCTCGTACCTTAAAAAATCCAGTTGTATTTCCGTATGCAAAGACCGGTGGAGTTTGGCAGTTCATGATCATATTTGTCAAGAATGATAAAGCTGTGAATGCTATGGGATGAGTTAAAAATGGATCGAGATCACCCGATATACCGAGCACTTGGACAGTTTCAGAAACGAATGTTTTGAATGGATGAAAAAGACCAGCTTTGCCTAATTTAGGTATGAAATGATGAATTACGAAAATAAACACAAAGGGTAATAAGAATAGAATGTACATGTATACTAACTGCAAATAATTACCACCATATGGTCTCTTTGGAATATATATGAGATAGAATATCACATAAAATGGGCATGTAAAATTTTCACCTATGGCAGCTCATATCGCTTTAAACTTGTATTTACCGCAAACATAAGTCGACATGAAAATTAAATTTTGACTATACACGATTGTCTCTGAAAGAGTTCCTCAAGGAACTGATACGATTAGCATGGCTTTACATTAATCTTGTTGATATTTTACATATCCTTTGATTCTATGTAGATAGATAACTTACATTTTACTAGCTTTTAAAATGTTCTATCATGATTATTTACATCACAGTGGATCAGGGAAATCCGAAACATATGACTTTATTTTGTTTTGTATAACTAAGTACATGTATCATATTTTTAGAAATAGGAAGTAGATCCCTCTCTAGATATGATTATGTATTTGCTTGAGCATTTGCATGTAAATACCTATGGAACGACAACGTGAGAATTAGTTATTGTTGTTGATATTGAACAAAAGATTTACAAAACCAGAACACACCCATATGATCATGTAATTCTGTTCTGTGTAAGACAAATACTAGCCATTTATAGTGGGTTTGAGTACATATATGAGGGGTGTTACAAAAATAATGTTACTTGCATTGCTTCACCTATTCTACATATGTTTTGATCATTTTAACTGGCTCTGCCCTTCAAAATACTCTCCATTTGCCTGATTACAACTTTGGAGGCACAGTTCATACTCTTCAATGAGGACACTGAATACTAATAAACAGTAAATCCAAGGGAATTTCTCAAATTATATCTCTTTCCAGATGATATTTGAGTTTGGAAAACAGAAAATAGATAGGGGCCAAATCTGATGAATACAGAGGACTGTAACCTTCTCTGACTCCAAAAATTTGGTCACAATGCGTGCCTTGTTAGCGGGTGCATTATTATGCAAAGTCCGAGGTACCAAAGTTCCATTTTTGGATGTCAAATTTTGTAGTAGATCTTCATTTTTAGCTCATCAGAGCCAAAGACTCAAGTGAGCTATTGTGATCACTCCCCATCTGGCATCCATTTGTAAACTTTTCATATTTTCCACTTCTTCTCTGAAAATACTGAAGTGATTTTGAAGAAACTTGACAGGAAGAACGTGCTCATGGTCCTTTACCAAGTTTGTAGTTTTTAGCCAGATTGGTTCAGGGGTGAGTCCATGGTGGGGCAGAATAGGTCTCAAAAGGTACCGCTCTTTAAAAATCTTCTCCAGAACCACTGCATGAATTGAAAAACGAAATGTTTCTGAGTGATCTACATTGATGTATGATGCATATCAATTTTTAACCACAATTATTAAAGTCTTTAATATACATGTACATATGTACATATAGCTCTACAAATGTATGTATAAAAGTAAATCAAAAGAAATACTGGTACAATGTATTTCAGAGAGTATGAAGTTTCTTTGAAATTATGCTCCAACCTTAATTTTTACTTAATTTACCACAACGTGTAATAGAAATGGATGACCTTATTCACCAGCTTGTCATTTCTCAGCATTGTCACTAATTTAGTACCTCATTAGATTTGAAAAAAGAGGAATATTTTGTTTTGTGTTTCATTTCAAAAGATACTTTTCTGTCTCAGTATCTTTCACAAAACAAATGTTTATGACTAATTTTCCGTCATTAGAGAACATATACCTATATTATCTCAGGTACGCATGATGTCACGTATGCAACCTAATACAGATTTTTGAATATCGGTATCATACATAGATTCATGTATAAATGTCAGTCTCCTATTTAATTGTCATTTAAGTGTTTGTTATTTTGTGGTGTTCTCAATGAATTATTTCGAAATTTAAAAGAAAGATTGAAATGTGACAGTTATATTACTATAAGCAATCATAAATGCACTTTATGTGTCATTTTTAATTGTCATTTGGTTTTGAATTTTACATTCTGCTTGCAGAAAAATAATCCATGACATTTATGAGGTTTATTTAGTGCGCTGTAATCTGTTAACATAGTAAATTTTATATCATTAAACACATATGATGGTCTGGTTCAGGTTATGGTAAGGAGGACAGCTTTCACAGCTTTATACCTACTTTTGTCACATCATACAGTTCTGGGTATTGACACATGTTTAATCATCTGTTCACTACTGATATATTTTCCAGTCATTTTATACTCTCTCACAGCAGTTTATACAATTTTGTTGCAGATTAATCTTTTCAGAAGTGTCAGTCAACTCATTTAAAACTTTCATTCAAGTTTTAGTAATCTCTACATTACAGTATCAACCCTTTGCTGGGTGGTAAACTATATAATATATTGTTAAGTGTTTAGGATTTCCACATCTATCTTTCTGAAGACTCAATATACAGCTGGTTGTTGATTCTTGGAATCTTTTTCTTTATCTACATTTAGGCAATTTTTGCGTTGTGTTTCTTCTGTTTATATATAAAAGATCTTCAGATCAAAATATTCTTAACTAGGATATTCTTAAAGCTGTTATCTTAACTTTTAAACAAATTTAAATAAATTTAAAAAAATAATAATATAGTTTTTGAATTATCCCCAGTGTTTTACTTCCATTGGTAGTCATATTTGTTAAGTTTTTAGCATAGAAACAAGACCCCACAACCGATATAAAAGGCAAGTTTGCAAAATCAGTCATCATTGTCTAACTACATTGTACAGTTGCATAGAACAAACGTGTGAAGTAGTGACGTTTGAGTATATCAAAAATAATTTAATAATAAATTAATAATATTTATATCAACAAAGTTCATTAAAATACTCTATCTGAATATGCAGTTCACAAACATGTAATTAATCAGTTTAAACATGAGAATATCAAACATAATATCAAATTCCCCATGAGAAAATCGTAAAATTATAAACAAAGAGGAACTCAGACCACTTGTTATGCTATGAATGTCCTCAATTCTGAAATAACGGATCAAAGACAAGTCAGACCAAGGTCAACTCAGAAATATATATTCGAATAATTGGCTGTTTTACAGGACCACTCGCATCCATTTTGAATAATTTGATAGCAATGTGTCACAACTTTGTCTCTTATAAGGTTTATTTGATGTTATCTTTGTAAAAATATGAAAAGGGTTACCCTGTCTTTGGTCAAATGTTGCACGACCTGACTGCTCACATTACCGAGTTCACCAAATGTGTGAAGCTACATGTATGTAAACAAAGAAGAGGTGAAGATTACTGGTATTTTTACATTCAAAGTGAATATTATTTTACAGATACAATGTACTAAAATAAGGAATTTAAAATTAATTATAAAATCTATCTATTACGTATCTTTATTGAAGTCTTTGATATAAAAATTAATACGGAATATTTATGATTTGAGTACAATGTGATTTTTTCATTACATGTACATATCATGTGTCCATTGTTTGGATTTGGGAGAACAGGTGTGAAATAACGGTCATTCTGCGGACTCGCATTTTTAGTGAAATTGCGAGCTTTAAGCCTCATTGAAAATTTTCTGGGGTCAAAGTTTTAAACTGAAGAGTCATGATGGAATTCTCGGAAGTCGAAATTAATACACTTCATCATTAGGTAGCGACTCTGTAATGTATATACAATTTATGTATACTGATAATACCAACAGAATAAAATTAAAATACATAATAAATACAAGATGTAATTTTAGATACTTTATTCATATTTCAATCTTTATTACCATATAATTTTTCTGAAATCAAGAAAAAAAACCCGTCAATATCACTTTACTCTGGCTTCACTACAAAGTTCATTTTAGTTGCACCACTTAAACTGTAAATACTTCTTGGTTAAATCACTTTAAACACTATGCATGATTAAATACTTCAGTTGTATATGTATACAGTGAAACCTGTATATAGGGGCCACCCAAGGGACCAGAAAATATTTACCTTGATATACAGGTGATCCTTATACACAGGTTCAATTTAGTTGAAGTATGCAGTAAAGGGACTTGAAAAAATTGGCCTTTATAAACAGGTAATCTTTATATACAGGTGGCCACTATAGCAGGTTTTACTGTACACCACTTTCAACACTAGTTGTATAAACACTTCAGTTACCTATTCACGTGAAGTTGAAGCACTAGTTGCATAAATATTTCACAGATAACTTATATACATCACTTTAAACATTAATTGTTGCATGATTAAATACTATCAGTTATACATCACTTTAAACACTTAACAGTTATACTGTACATGTATGTATTATTTTAAACCCTAGCTGCATAAATACTTCACAGTTATCTTAGAAATATGAATGACTTAAAACACTAGTTGCTGCATGATTAAATATTTTAAGTTATACATTACTTAGAACACTAGTTGCTTAAAGCTTGACTTGATGCTTCACTTGAAACACTAAATTGTAGTTGCATAAAACACTTCACAGTTGTGTATCTCTTCAAACACTAGTTTAACATACATTTACATGCAATAATGTAATATTTTCTTCGCATTCTCATGGAATCAACACAGCACAGTACATTTTCACGTGGGAAATCTTCTAGTGCGGGTCCCTTTTCCATGATTCTGATAAGTTTCGCAGCTTTATTTATAGTCCATCCTGCATCAACTTTTTGTTTTCAGTCTTTTTGGGCAGGGAAACCCCTCTCATATCTAGTATCACTGCAGAACTAGAGGCGATGCAATGTCAAATCAATGCATGTAAAAAATGTTCTTTTTTTAAATACATGTACTGGTTTTATACTGTCATGCTACACTTGTCAGGGTGCAGTTACCATGTAATTTGTCCAATGCACTGCAGTCTGGAAACACTTCTGTCAAATTCTCAATAATGTGTTCACACACTTGTTTCAATGAATGTGCCTTGAAGATTTTTAGACTTATTTTGAACTGTAGGTATTCGCTTTTCATACTTGCTGGATTTATGAAACCTTCATGGTCACCCATTAGACCAAGCCATTCTATAACTTTGCTTAGATCATTCTCACCATAGGTTATTATTCCACTTGATGGGGTAGAAGAAAACTTGGGATTCAGAATTTTGTTTACAACTGACAATTTGTCCATTGAACTTTCTTCAAATCTACAGTCTAGATTTTCCATTAATTCGTCCAAATATTTCAAGCAGGCATGCTGAAAGTTCATTCTTGATTGCTGGTTGTCATTGAGTTTGATTTCTTTATATTTTCCATCATGTAATTCATTGTATTCAGTGTCCAAGTTAAGCCCATTGTTTGTTTTTAGAATGTTCAAGGTAGCTTTGGTGCTGTCTACCATCACATTGACTACATCAACATCTAGTTTATCCTTTTGAAAATTTTGCACAGTTTATTTATTACTGATAGTACATCCTTCAAAAGAGCTGTCTTCAAAATAAAACTAACATTTTTCATGGTTTTTATTAGACCTTTGCTTCTGGGATCCTTCTGCAGCCTCGCTCTCAAAGGCTAACATAACAGCTGGAAACATTTTGTAAATAGCATCCATTGCTTTCTCTAAAGATAGCCATCTGAGTTCTTTAAGTGTTATATGTTTTGTATCTTTGTGACTGATGTGGTTTTTCCACGCATAAGATGAAAATCGGTTAAAATGAGTTCAATCTTTTATCATTGGATATTTATGATAATTAAGATTTTACAACGTATTCTTTATATAGTCATAAATACACAAGGTGACCTGATGTTCATATGACCAAATAAATACAAAATGAAAACATGCATATCTACATGAGAATAAATCAGTCCAAAACATGCGTATCTACATGAGAATAAATCAGTCCAAAACATGCGTATCTACATGAGAATAAATCAGTCCAAAACATGCGTATCTACATGAGAATAAATCAGTCCAAAACTTGCATATCTACATGAGAATAAATACAAAATGAAAACATGCATATCTACATGAGAATAAATCAGTCCAAATTATTCTGTTATGAAAAAGTATTAAGTAGATCTATGTAAATAGATTTACAGACACTCGTAATAGATCTAATTAAATTAATTAAGATAAATAAGAATTCCCAATTCAGTTTCTTATAACATGAATTTGTGAACAGCAGAATATATATCTGAAATGTAATATTGGAAAACCATGGAAAGTATTTAGGTTTATCAATAGCTCAACTTCACACCTATAAAATAAGAAATATAAATTTACCTCAGTATGTCTGATGAGCAACGCCTTTAACCTTGTACATGTAGGTCTATATTGACAGATAAAGATTTGGAATCTGTACAAAATCAAATCAATTCTGATCCAGAATAAGATAATTATACAAGTACGTCATACAATGTTTAGGCCGTTAAAAATCTGATAGAAAATATAAATCTATTTTAACATTCTTTACGTTTAATTTATTTAGATATCGCGGAAAATTACTTCGTGATGCACAACACGATAAACATACTGAAATTCGTAGATTAGTACAGAAAAAGAATTAAAAAGAAGGAAAAAGGTGAATCACACTTACAGATGCAGTTATACGACTCTCTCATTCAGGTGTCAATCTGTTGTATAAGGTCTTTGTCAAAAACCCCGATGAAAGTTTACTAAGGTTTCTAGGTAAAATACAAGTTTGACCAATGGAAGTAGGCTGACCACTGGTCAGTAGAGGTTAAAATCATGACACAATGTAATTGGATATAATATATACATGTTGAAATAAACACATAATTAAATGTAAATAAATATTATTTCCAATTAATTTTATTATCAATTTGGCTACAAACTGCATATTTATATCACCCGTTACATCTTTATTTTCATCACTCACAATATCCTCAGTTTCTCTCAGCCCATTGTATCTGACTGCGGAGTTGTGAAAAAATCTGTATAAAATTTTCACAGTCTGTTGATACTCACTGAAATTAGTTATATGTTTACATTACTGGCTGGCACAGAGAGCTAAACAATGGGCCCCCACAATGTATTTGCACATGCCTAGGGTAATGTTTGGTTCTTAGTATAACCCGTAGTTTTCCCCATCATTACATTTGCCCCGTCACCTGCCATTGATATGACTGTCATCTTGTCTAATCCAATTGTGGAACACACGTTTTCAATTTCACTGAAAATTATATCAGCTTTTCCATTGCGAATAGCAACACAATCAACAAAATGTATCACTGTTTCAGTTTATCCTGACTTGAAGTAGATATTTAGTTGTTTGTGCACAGAAATATCTGTAGTTTCATCTACAGTAATCCCAACAAACATGCTCTCCTTCAGATTGCGATTCACAGACTCAAGTAACTCATCATTTATCATGTTTATTGCAATCATCATTTCATCATCAATTCATGAACTGTATTACATCTGTATATGGAGGATTTGTCCTGAAGTCCTGGGCTGTTCTTTCTTTGTAAGTTTATTGTGTAAGTGAAGGGATATGTTATTTTTTGCTGTAAAATATGCCGTCCTGAGTTGAGCTGTCTGAAAAAAAAAAACATTGATACGTGCAGTTATTCATGCAACATTATTATCTATAAAATAGCATATAAATAGATTACAATTACAGCCACTTGACAAACGTTTATAGACAATCATTATTTTTTACTATATATTTTCTTTAAAACCACATTTTTCAAAAACATATTATAATGAATTTATTCATATTATTTTATTTGTTTTGTATTGTTACCAAAATGAATCTATTTTGGGTAAAATGAATGAACACTTGTCAGAGTGCATTTATTGTCAGTGTGTATTCCATTTGGGTGACAGATAAATTAAATGATACTCGCCATGTCATCTTGCAACTTGATTCCAATAATTATCCCCCTTTCAGACATTTGGATGGTTAAGAAAGTTTTCCAATTAATATTTCTGTGGTTAATTTAGTAGACAGTAAAAAACAGATTTGAAACTTCTTTTTTTTTTAATACAGCATATACAATTTAATCATAAAAGTAGATATTGTACCGGTACTAACTGTAGTAAAATGTTTCTTATTTTCTTGATTTTGACAAGCCAAATAGCCTATTATCAGAATAATGTATGCAAACCCTTAATCATTTCTTAATTTTACCGGTATATTAGGTACCAATATGTTTTATACATTCAGTTAAGTAATTATGAAGCACATGTAGATGTTATGCATCATATCATATGCATCATATTTGAAATCAGTCATGGTTTTGAATTGAGAGTTATCTTTCCTGACTCAGTTCTTAAAGTGATATAAGCTGTTGTAGGTGAAAAATTTTACATGCCCATTTTATTTAATATTTTGTCTCATATATATTCCAAAGAGACCATCTGGTGGTTAGAATAACAAATACATGTGTAAAATTGCAACAATCTTGCCAAACGTAACCCGTAATATCAGTTATTGTTTGTCTACCATTACTTTCAGCATTGCAAATAAACTTTCAATAATTTTTTACGAATATTACCAAGTGTCCAATAAACAGGTGCTATTTGTAGTTAATATACATTTTATTCTTAATACCCTTTGCATTTATTTTCGTACATCATCTTTTTATGCCTAAATCAGGCTTTTTCGTCATTTCAAAACATTCATTTCTGAAATTGTCTACGTGCCGGGTATATTGTGTGATCTTGACCCATTTTTAAATTGTCCCATCGCATTCTTGGCTTTATTTTTCTTGACACATATGATCATGAACTGCCCAACTCCACCGGACATGGCGGCACGATTGTAAAACATGAGGTACGCATACTTTTCACAGTTATATTGTTTAGATTTTATCAATGTCAGCATTCAGGGTAACAATAAAGATCGGGAAATTTTCTTTTAGTGACCTGATATATTTATTTATATATTCATCCGATTTTCTTCAGGTATTTAAAATAGCATTGAAAAGCATATATTTTACATAATACATTCTCTTTCAAACAAAAATCACCTCTTGTATTTTAAAAGTAAATACTATAATAAAATAACATAAAATCAGCCAACTTTAACATAGTTCGAGCGCGTAAAAGACCGAGATCCCCGACCGAATTACGAAGTACATTTTTGAAATGGCGAAAGAGTTTATCTGAAAGGTCATTGCATACGGAAATACAGCTGGATTTTTTAAGGTACTGGAAAACTTAAATTCTAATAAAACAAATAACTTCAAAAAGATCTTTTACAATGTTTTATGTGTTTGATAATGTATTTGAACACATATTTTATCATATTCTTGACTATATGTCAGGGGACAAAAATAATCATTGTGACAGCGTATATTGCTTTAAGAACAATCTTGTCATGACAAATCACCACCCCCCACTAAAACTCCTCCACCACCTCCCCCACCCTCACCCCGCAACCACCGAACCAAGAAACCCCTACACCACACCCCCACCGACATACCAAGCCCAAAACACTAACCCCCCACAAACCTCCTACTCGCGCCCCCAAGCACCCAACCACACAACCCCACACTTGTTCCACCACCCGCCCTCCCTCCTACCCCAAACTATACCCACGTATCCAACCAAACACAACTTACCCCGCACACCCACCCCCACAACCCCACAACTGGGGTAAACTGCACACGTTTTGATCCTCCAACCCAACCACTCCACCCCCAACCCGACCCACCCCCACCCACCCCAAAACCACCCCCACACACACCCCACAAAACCCACCACCAACACCACGCACCTACCCCCACGTTACCACCCCACCCCTCACGCGAACCCCACACCCCCCACCAACACCCCCAACAACCCCCCCCCATCCACACTCAAACACCGACAACCCCCCCACCCACACAGACCCACCCCACTACACAACACACCCCTCCACCAACCCCACCCCCCCACCAGCCACTGCGACCCCCCACCCCAACCACCTCACCACCCCCCCTCCCCCCACTCCCAATAACCACACCACACTTCCACCCCTACCCACCCACAAACCACTTTTTCAACCCCCCCATCAATCCCCCACAACTCCCACCCACACTTTTTTACCCCACCCCCCCCTACCGACACCTCCCACCTTAAAAACACCCCCCAACTTTTGTGTTACCCACCCCTCCCAGCCACCCCCAACGTGTAACACCAACCCCCATCCACACAATCCACCCCACCCCACCCCCAACTGTGAGTTGTGTTAAACCTCCCCCCACCAGCACCCACCCCACCACACGGGCAACCCACTTCCTACCCCCCAAAACCCCCCAACATCCCCACCATACCCCACACCAATCGTGTGTCCTCACTGTCACCCGCAAACCCCCCCCAACACCCCCCCAACACACCACCCCCAAAACCACAACCTCCCCCCCCCCGACATCACCACACAAACACCAACACCCACCTCACCCACCACACCACCACAATCCCCACCCGCCCGCCCCCAACTGTAACGTCCCAGCTCGTCACCGCCCGCTAACCCCCCCGACCCGCCTACCGCAAGACCCAAAAAGCCCAGGCTCCAGCTATAATCTTAAAGGTCATTCATCCCGTCAAACCCGCTGGATTAATTATAAGGTCCTGGCCAACCATACCCAACTCCAAAACACACATCACTTCGACAAAGATCTTTTAACAATGAATTATGAGTATGATAATGTATTATGCACCACAAAATTTAACAAATTACTTGATATATGTCATGGGACACAAATATCATTGTGACCGAAGGCGAATATAGGCTTTCAATAACAATCTTGTCATGCCACAGAGTTTTTCCCCTTATGATACTCAGGGATGCATCGAGGGTAGCAGCCAAAGTTTCAAAATTTTGTTTTTATGAAAACTTTTGATTTTGGTAATTACTTGATAAACTGAACATTACTGCACGACTGAAGAACAATATCAAAATATGTACTTTGACTTCTTCTGCATGGGTTTTCTATATACACATAAATAACTGGCCGCCACCATATAGTTGAAAAATTGTTGATTGTGGCATAAAACACTGTACAAACAAAACCAAAACATTGTATAAATACATAACTCTTTATCACCTCCTTTTGCCTTAATTTGAGTTACAATCTGTAAATAAATGATAGAAAAAATTATTATTGACATTTTATGAATAACACAAAACATGTCTTTTAAGATCACCATCAAATGAATACTAAGTGATAAATTCTCCGTGATCCATATTTAAGCAGGTGCAGGTTTGATCCGCTTTGGAACTAAAGCTGAGTTTTGTGAGCAAGTTTACCAGTTTAGATGTGGAAGGCTGGTGGTCTCTTCCCAGGTAACTGGGTTCTCTCCTCCACCATTAAAAACTGGCTGCCACCATATAACTGAAAATTGTTGAGTGTGGCATAAAACACTATTCAAAATCAAAAAATCAAATTAGCCGGAGTTCATCATGTGTAAACATTTGCACATCTTCAGGTTTGTTTAAAAATCACCGGGTCATATATTTTAAAGGAACATTAGCTACCGGTATGTTTTTTTTGTTTTTTTTTCAAAAAAAATTATTTCCTTTTTACCACTTAGATTAATATACAGTATCAGAGAAGAGATGTACACCGGCATAAAAAATCTTGAATCCCTATGTATTTTTGAAAATTGCTTGAGAACTCCAGGTTTGGCACTTTTTCAATTGCAATTGATGAACTCAGCCTTACTATTTGTATATGAATATCATACTGGACATGACCTTATTTTCACAAAATATATAGGAATATACATGTAAGATTTTTTTATGTCTCTATATATCTCTTATTTGTTATTGTACATCAAGTACAAGTTGTAAAAATAGAAAAAAAATGAATTAATATTTTTAGGCAAACACAGCTAATGCCCCTTTAATTTTTTTTTTATTTTTCAGGGCAGAAAAATCAAGGCTTGCAGCAAAAACTAGAAGAGACAAGGAAAACATTGAGGTGGAAAATTTAATACAGTTATTGCCATTTCAACCTGAAACTTTGTCTAAACTGGATAAAAACTCTGTAATGGAAGTCATACTTAATTATATCAACACCAAGCATTATATCCAGAGAGGTAAGAAACAAGAGTTATTTGTTATCTATAATTCTTTTACTTGTAGCACTGGGAAATGATACATTGTATTTCAGTTCTAGGCCTACACCAGAATGTCAGTTACAGTTCTTATTTAAGGTGGAATCTACCAATTGTTTAACCTGCAGATTGCTTTTAATGCTATGACTGTGATTTTCTGAAAAGATATATGATTTGGTTTCTGAGTCGTTTGATAGATTTTTTAATCTACAATGAACCCATACTTGCCATGCCTCCCCCATAAATAGGGAGACTCCCTATTTTTTATGTAAAATTTTGATAATTTCTTCAAGAAAAATGCATATCTCCCCCATGAAAAATTAAAATGAGATTGAAAATTTCCGCCATGAAAATTTTTCAAGGTTGGCAAGTCTCTGAACCCTAAATCTCTACCATGAAAAAATTTGTTGTTATAAATTCACTCATATAAAGAAACACATTGCAAGTGGCATATCAAATCAAGTGACTGTGGCTAACGCTAGGCAGTAGTCGATAGATAGAGTAAAGTCTGCATAAACTCATAATTATGGTAGCCTATCATGGGTAGGCTTGTGTTGTAGTATGGCATGATTTTTCGACTGAAAATGTACGTTCTGAAAATATACTAATGTTGTCAGAAGTAGATGTATTTCAATGTTTGCAATTGTGTAATTGTATGTGTACAAATGATGTATTGCAATGTTTTGCTTTTGTTTGTGTTGTCATCATAGTCTCAGACTCAATGCTTGCAACAACAACAAGAATTCTATTTATTACCTATACAGGAGTTCTTGGACCTATTGAGTCATATATACTTCAGGGTTTTATAAGAACACTTTAAAGTTTATCTCATTAACCCCTGAAAAACAATGTACTCTTCTGTAAATCATTGATTTAGAAACAGTCTTAATTTGTCTGTAGAGGTGAATTGGTTTACATTTATGGTAGACTGCTCAGACTGACTTAGTGTTTAAATTGTAAGCAATGTGCCACAGGTTCTTATCTCGGTCTGGGTCTTTCCTGAGAATTCTTCTGAACATAGTAAGTGTAGGATGAACCTTTATATAACACTTGACATAAGACGTAAAACCGGTGTGTCATGGCGTGATAAAGAGCCTTCACTACATTACCATTTGTCCATAGTTCAAAATGCCATCAAACTTGTCTATAAAGGCCACTCGAGGGAACATGCAAAAAGTAGCTTTTATAAGCAGGTGCCCTTTATACAGAGGTGGCCTTAAATGGAAGTTTGACTCTATGTTGCTCTTCACATAATCATGCTTTTAATTCTTAATATTGTACATTTTATCTTGATTATTTTGAAAAATATCCAATATCTATTTCTATATCTCTGAAGATAAAACTCTTTATCTCTTTAAAGTAATGTGACCCATTTGTTTACATTCATTGTAAATCTATATTTATGTCAATGATCATTGAGATATAAGATAAAATGATTTCATTGGATATTTTTGACTTTCATAAAAGCATGAACAGTTTTATTGTAAAGGTATTAGTACCAAATCTCTCAATTTTGTATCATTTACAGATAAAATCTTCCAATCTAACTTCAAAGTCCTTTTTAACTGAAATAGCTAAAAGCTATGAGTAAGAAAAGGACATGTTTGATATGATAGAATCTGACTCCGGAGATCCGAGGGTTTCATATCAGGAAGAATTAGGCATTATAAGCCTTTCATTTAGACCTATTTTGAAGCTTTATGCTAATGCAAAGGGGAACACTTATCATTCTGTCCCTTTCACATGAAGAATAATATTCATACCTACACAATAACCAATCAACCCCCTAAAAGACATTGGACTTTTCTGTAAATCAATGACAGACCAGTCCAAAGATGTCTTTTGGGGTGAATGAGTTGAAAATGATACCCAAGGGTTAATAGACCCTATTTGGGAAAGGGTCCTGTACCCTTCCAATTGGGAATTTTATACCACAGTGGGCCAAATTAGGGGAAAAGTAACTATGGCCATTTAAGTCATAAGAATATAAAGCTCAAAACTTGTGATTCATTTAGTTTCCCTTATTCAACTGACAACATGGATTTCATCTGAAGACTTCAAATTGAAGTTCATACATGTATATTTGTTTGTTTTATTGTTGTTTAACGTCCCACTCAAGAATATTTCACTCATATGGAGATGTCACCAAATGCCGGTGAAGGGCTTCAAATTTTGGCCTATGCTCGGCACTTACGGCCATTGAGCAGTGAGGGTTCTTTAACATGCCAACACCTACTGTGACACAGCACCTCCAGTTTTTACTCTCTCATCCGAAAGACAGGAAACCAACCTGCCGCCGGTGGGACTCGAACTCACGACCTCACGATCCAGAGTCAAGCGGGCTACCGACTGAGCCAGGCCGGCTCACTTCATACATGTACTAAATTCTCTTTTTTCATTTTAAAATACTGAATGTGAACAACATGGTGAATAAAATTCCTTTTACAGGACCCACATGTTGATGATATTAATCCCTGATACCACTGGCACATACCTCTGAATCTTGTACATGGTAAAAGTACTGTGGCCATAATTAGATAAGTGTTAATATCTTTCTAATGGTGTAGAAGAGAACTTGGTTCCAATGTTCCAAGGAAGCTTTCCAGAAGTAAGCTGGCAGACATTCTCACAAAATTAGCTTAGGCTCCAGAGACACTCAATCCTGCAATGACTTGAGGTGAAAGACTCCATGGTTTAAAGTGCGATGCTCAAACCACTTGGCTACGGAGCCCCCTATGTATAAGGTAGATAGATAAATGTTCTAGGGACCACCCTATACAAGCAGATGTTAAGTAGGTAAAAGTACTTATATCATACTTCTTAACACTATTATACAAGAATGATCAGTCGTTGTAACACAGGTGCACATGCACTAAGAATTTCTTCACCTTCATCTTCCCTGATTGAAAACAGATTGAAATTGTTTTTGGATGGGCATGTGTACTTTTAACTTCATCAGGCTCTTCTGACTCTGTATCCATGGGAAATAAATAGCCGTAACTATGTATCATCTGATTCTCTTTGTTACTGTCTTATATATGAATGATTATTGATGTAAGATAAATATTTTTAAGGCTGCTCTACAAGATTTCTTGGACTGTTCTAATTTCTTTACATTACGACTGACAGAGAATTTGTTATGTTAATATTCTGATGTATTATATGATAGATACAATAGTAGAAACATATCAACATAATCCTAGTAATGCATTGTGGCATGTTATATGGTGAAACATTTGAGAATAGGAGTATTAACCAACACAGAAAGATAAATTTGATATCAGTTGATGTTTATCATTGGAGTCAATAGTTTACATGTGGCTGTGCTCTAAGATACATTTCTTTTGTCTGTAAGATGTCATTAAAGAGAGCTTATTATGTGACAGAGGTCCCTAGATGTATTTTCTATGTTCTGTGTGATGTCATATAGTAGCTTTCTGATGTTGTACAATGTGCTTGGTTTGTATGATGTCAGGTTTACTACAGGCTAATAATGTTTTGACTTTACATATCACTTTAGTCTGTTTAATGTCATATGATTTGCAACAGATTATTATGTCTTGACTTTACATATTATCAATTTGGGTTGTTTAATGTCATATGATTTACAACAGGTTATTTATATCTTGACTTTACATATTATCACTTTAGCTTGTTTGATGTCATATAATTTACAACAAATTATTGATGTCTCACTTGTACATGTATCTACCATGGTCTGTGATGTCTTAAGGTTTACAAAAGGTCACTAATGTTTCTTAATGTCATCACTGATTTGTGATGTCATAGGATTTACAACAGGCCACTGGTGTATCAGATGTAACCACTGGTTTGTGATGTCATAGGGTTTACAACAGGTTATGTGTGTATCAGATGTAACCACTGGTTTGTGATGTCATAGGGTTTACAACAGGCTACTGGTGTATCTGATGTAACCACTGGTTTGTGATGTCATAGGGTTTACAACATGCTACTGGTGTATCGGATGTAACCACTGGTTTGTGATGTCATAGGGTTTACAACAGGCTATTGGTGTATCAGTTGTAACCACTTGTTTGTGATGTCATAGGGTTTACTACAGACTACAGGTGTATGAGATGTAATCACTGATTTGTGATGTCAAAGGGTTTACTACAGACTACAGGTGTATGAGATGTAATCACTGGTTTGTGATGTCATAGGGTTTACTACAGACTACAGGTATATGAGATGTAATCACTGGTTTGTGATGTCAAAGGGTTTACTACAGACTACAGGTATATGAGATGTAATCACTGGTTTGTGATGTCATAGGGTTTGCTACAGACTACAGGTATATGAGATGTAATCACTGGTTTGTGATGTCATAGGGTTTACTACAGACTACAGGTATATGAGATGTAATCACTGGTTTGTGATGTCATAGGGTTTACTACAGACTACAGGTGTATGAGATGTAATCACTGGTTTGTGATGTCATAGGGTTTACTACAGGCTACTGGTGTCTCACATGTAATCACTGGTTTGTGATGTCACATGGTTTACACTAGGTAACAGATGTCTCACCTGTAATCACCGTTGTCTGTAATATCATACATGTAACGTTTACAACAGGTTAGTAATAATTGTTACTGTACAACAATAACACCATTGAGAATTACGTAAAGCACAAACAAAACGAGGATGTACAAACCGTAAAGACAGGAAGAGCATAAAAGGCTCAAATAGGAAATAATTGCATGTACAAACATTCAAATAACAACAGGGATAAGTTAAATCTATTAATAGAGATTTTAATTTTCACTTAAAATATGACTGACTACGGTATATGCCTATTATTTCTTCTTTTTTTTTTCTTGCTCTGATGTGGCTTGTGGGCATGCATGTTCATTGTAAAATATTGCAAGTATGTTGAAAGAAAACAACTTCTCCAAGTGACAGCATTTTCGTTGTCTATAACTTATTGCAATGGTAAAAGCATTTGACATGTGTGTGTGTGTATGTGTGTGTGTGTGTGTGTGGGGGGGGGGGTTTGCATGTTTGATCATTAATTAACTATATGTATATTCCAACGGAACAGATGATAAAAACTATAGTTTGTTCAGATATTGAGGGTACTTATCTTCCACCAGCCATTAACAATATCAGGTGTTACAGGTTCAAGAGGTCACACACTAACCACACCAGAGGAGAAACATCACAAAAAAGAAATTTATCACATGTTACCCTTGTATAACCTTGACATTGGTCAGTTTAATATGAAATATTATCAAGAAATGAATTATAAGATTGTAAAACTACATGAATCCCCATAGTGATTGTTGTTTAAGATTTTAGGAGTTCTAGAATCTGAAATGACCAAGTCAAATCTGTTACTTCTGTAAGACAGTGTAGAAACAACTGTTGTTTGGCATACGCAGACGAGCTCAAGGTAACTGTTACAAATGAATGCTGACAAATAGTAGAAAATAACAAAGTGATGTTGTCAAAAAGTAAACTGATGTCGTATATTGTAGAGTGGGTTTAAAATGATTCACACATCTGTGTCAGTGTTTCGGACAACTGCTGGCTACTTGTATTAGTGCTGCTTTAAATCCATTGATTTGTGTTCTTTTGTGCATCCCTTGCGACATACATGTCGATGTATACAGGTGACTCTACACTGATGCTGAAATTCATGATAGATACAATGTACACAGAGCGGATAAGTTTGCTGTAACTCTGTGTGTCACTGTTTGATACTCCACGAATTAATCCATAGTTTTCCTGGACATATAAAATTATCACATTCACGGTCACTGCCGATTTTTGCCATGTGAGTGCATGGAGACCGAGATAGGGAATGTATGATGAAATGTTGATAGAGAGATATAATGATTGATGATTAATATTTTTCTGATATTGGATGGAAGTATTGGATTTATATTGTAGTGTTGGATTAGACTATCAACTTTACATATATCCTGCAGCATTCATTGATGTGGAACACTTTGGCAATATCCATTAAATAGAAAATATATTTAATCAGTAAAAGTTCCAGTGTTTGAATGAAATGAATGAAATGACTAGTTTGAGGTAATTTGTTTACTTATAAGTTGTTGTGGTTGATGGAATGCTACCACAAGGTGCTTGCAGATAAAATTTGAGATGAATTCTCCTTGATGAGGAATTGAGCTGACAAGGAAAAAAGATTTTCTCCATGTGATAAATCCATTAAAAAATTCATGTTTTTTGGAAATTGTTCAAACAGAATCATTCTTGGTGTATGAAATTCAGTGCAGCTCTGATGCTAATTGTTGAAGCTTTGCAGATTTAGAACTGCTTTGTGACACATGTGATTATGTTGTAATTTTGCACTGGTGGACCTATTATCTGCTGGGGTTTCCAGCTATATAATACAAATTTTTCTGGATTCTTTACATAAATCTACCAAATACAAAATTGCTTTGTTATATAATTAGTTATGGATTTATCAGAAAGGGTGTAATCTGATATAAGAAAAAAAAAAAAAAAGCTTGAGATTTTTTTTTTTCATCTTTGTTTATTTTCAGTTGCTATTATCACAGTGTAAGTCAATGTATATCCACACAATCATTGTTCGCTGTACGTATTCTTATGGGAGGATGTGTACTTGTGATTCAGAAAACAATACAGATATTCAAAATTCATTTAGATAAAAATCACAGGAAATGCTCTAGCTTAAGAGTAGACGTTATTAACAATCTTACAACTACTGTCATATTCAAAGGTACACTAAGGCAATGACAATGATATCAATATACAGAAATGTGCGGATATTTAAAATTAAATTCCCGACTGTATTTCAAAGAAGGAAAATGAAAGGTAAGATTGAAATAGATCTTTACATCTTTATGTTTCATTTTACAGGTCAGCTGATATTTCATATGTATATTGTAGTGTTAAATAATGCATGAGATCAATAAGTTTTGCTAAGACACACTTAAAGCTGAAAGAAGTTCTTGGTGGTTTTTTGAACCTGCTTATTGTGGAAAATGTTTTAGTATAATTGTTTGGCATAAATACAGTTTTCTATCATGGGTGATCCAGGTTCATATTTGGTGTTTTTCCCGCAGAGATTAATGCAGTGTGTGATGCATGAATGAGCAGTATGACTGAATGTGAGATTGCTATCAAAGTGGATGATGTTGAAGTACATTTTGTATAGATACAGTGGAACCTTGCTATAAAGACCACTTCACTGATTGACTCAAAGTGGTCTGATTAGTGAGGTGTTACAGTGGAACCTTGCTATAAAGACCACCTCACTGACTCAAAGTGGTCTGATTAGTGAGGTGTTACAGTGGAACCTTGCTATAAAGACCACCTCACTGACTCAAAGTGGTCTGATTAGTGAGGTGTTACAGTGGAACCTTGCTATTAAGACCACTTCACTGACTGACTCAAAGTGGTCTGATTATTGAGTTGTTACTATGGAACCTTTCTATTAAGACCACCTGACTGATTGACTCAAGTGGTCTGATTAACCAGGTGTTACAGTGAAACCTTGCTATTAAGACCAACTCACCGACTCAAAGTGGTCTGGTTATTGAGTTGTTACTATGGAACCTTTCTATTAAGACCACCTGACAGACTGACTCAAAGTGATCTGATTAGCGAGGTGTTACAGTGGAACCTTGCTATTAAGACCAAC
The DNA here is from genome assembly GCA_030159075.1 of Atrina japonica. Lineage (NCBI taxonomy): Eukaryota > Metazoa > Mollusca > Bivalvia > Pterioida > Pinnidae > Atrina > Atrina japonica. The sequence goes on along the minus strand of BROG01000336.1, from coordinate 709,055 downwards.
TCACTGACTCAAAGTGGTCTGTGTAGTGAGGTTTTACAATGGAACTTTCTATTAAGACCACATAAATGACTGACTCAAAGTGGTCAGATAAGTGAGGTGTTACAGTGAAACCTCTTTATTAAGACCACCTAACTGACTTACTTAAAGTCATCTGATTAGTGAGGTGTTACAGTGGAACCTTTCTATTTAGACCACATAAATGACTGACTCAAAGTGGTCTGATTAGTGAGGTGGTCTCTTAAGTGAGGCTCTGTACTTTTTAGATATTTATCAAGAGACTGAATATTTATGGTCCAAAATGGAGATCGTCTTTAAGCAAGGTTTCTCTTTATAAAGCTGATATAGAAATAGTTAACGTAAAAGAAATGGGAATTATATACATGTAAGCTGAAGCTTGGAAAGTCCTGTCAACCCTTTCACACTCTTAAGTTTCTAAATGGTTTTGCATTGTCTTTAACCAGTCTATTATGGTTTATAGTGTTTCAAGGGTCAAGGGTATTATTTTCTTAATTTTGTTGTCAAGTGTTCTGATGTTAGGAGGACAGCAGTATACAATGAAGAGTCTGGACCCAAGATCACCAAATTTACTCGATACTCAAGCTCAGCTAACTATTATACAGGTAATTTTAATAGGGGCCTCAGCTGTGTTTCTCCCCCCCCCCCCCCCCCCCCCCCAAATATTTTGACTTTTTCTACTTTTACTATTTGTACATGATGTACAATAACAAATAAAAGCTTAATACACAGGCATAAAAAATCTTATATCTCTGTATATTTTGTGAACATAAAGTCAGGTCCAGTGTGGTATGTACATGTATATATGCAAATACAGTGAAACTTGTATATAACAACCTCTGTAGGGACACAAGAAAACATGTCTGTATAGGGAGGTGGTCATTATATAGAGATTGCTTTGTACACAAATAGTACTGCTGGAAACAGCAAAAAATGGTGTTTGTGACCAGGTGGTCTTTATACACAGGTGGTCACTAAAGCAGGTTTTACTGTAATTGGTTGAATTTAATCAGTTGGATGTATATACATGCACATGTATGTTGAACATTACTGCTTGAAACTTTTGTAATGAAAGTCTTTTGTAGCTTTTAAATCACCAATTCATGTCTCCACGAATATGTCTGGAAAGGTATAAATGTAAAATAAAGTGCTCATGAATATAAGTGATATACATGTACAGTAAATAGATAAAAGTTAAGATGAGTGTTGAGTACAGTTAGTGACATCATGCATATCTTTATAATTCTCTGACCACTCAATAACTCATTAACCCCAGAAAAACAATGGACTCTTCTGTAAATCAATGACTTAGACCAGTCCAAATGTGTCTTTAGGGGTGAATGATATGACTAGTACATTACTTTGTTGTAGTTCTGTTACATATTTCTTTATGTATAGGTGTCTATTGTCCAGGTCACATACATGTATACTGCATTGAAATGCTCGAAGTATTATGAAGTACAGGAAGCTGAAAAGATATCTGACCAAATGTACTATACAGGCAACCTTCATACATGAAATTGTATCTTATCATATTGAGAGGGCTAAATCCTTGAATGTCACACACACACACACACACACACACACACACACACACACACACACACACACACACACACACACACTCATGCAGATGTGCACACACATGCACACACTCATACACATACACTCAAACACACATACACAGTCATTCTATAGTTGTTTAAAAGGTATGAAAATAAAAGGTGCTGCGGTCACATAAGTAAGTTAGTCACGTAATGACTAGTAAAGATTACTGAGTTAGAGATAGAGGGATAATGCTGAGGTCACCTTAGTTAAGACTACTGAGTTGGATACAGGGATAATGCTGAGGTCACCTTAGTTAAGACTACTGAGTTAGAGATACAGGGATAATGCTGAGGTCACCTTAGTTAAGACTACTGAGCTGGAGCTAAGGTCATATTAGGATTACTTGCTGGAGAGGTCTAAAGGTCACTTAGTTAAAGATTACTGAGTTGGAGGATGACAGGGGAGATACAGGGATAATGCTGAGGTCACCTTAGTTAAGACTACTGAGCTGGAGCTAAGGTCACCTTAGTTAAGATTACTGAGCTGGAGATATAGGGATATTGCTAAGGTCACCTGGATTACTGATTGGATAGGGATATTGCTAAGGTCACCTGAGTTAAGATATTGCTGAGGTCACCTTGGTTAGATTCCTGAGGAATATATGCTATTGAAGGTCACCTTAGATTAAGATATAGAGATATTGCTAAGGTCTGACTGAGTTGGAGATACAGGGATATTGCTAAGCTCACCTTAGAGGTCACTGAGTTGGAGATTAAGATATTACTGAGTTAGAGATACAGGAGATATATGCTAAGGTCACCTTAGTTAAGACTGACTAGAGATATTGCTGGACCTTAGATAAGGTACTGAGTTGGGATAGAGATGCTAAGGTCACCTTAGTTAAGATTACTGAGTTGGAGATATAGTGATATTGCTGAGGTCACCTTAGTTAAGGTTACTGAGTTGGAGATATAGAGATATTGCTAAGGTCACCTTAGTTAAGATTCCTGAGTTGGAGATATAGTGATATTGCTGAGGATATATAAGTGAGGTAGTCATATTATGACTAGTAAAGATTACTGAGTTGGAGATATAGGGATATTGCTGAGGTCACCTTAGTTAAGACTACTGAGTTAGAGATATAGGGATATTGCTGAGGTCACCTTAGTTAAGATTACTGGGTTGGAGATATTGCTGAGGTCACCTTAGTTAAGATTACTGAGTTTGAGATATAGGGATATTGCTGAGGTCACCTTAGTTAAGAATACTGAGTGAGATATAGTAGTCATATTATGAGGTAGTAAATGATAGTAAAAGACTAGAGTTGAGATATAGAGATATTGCTGATATTGCTTAGTAGGTCACTGAGTTGGAGTTAAGATATCCTGAGTCACCTTAGTAAAGAGATGATTAGAGATATAGATATTGCTGAGGTCACCTATAAGTTAGGTTGGAGTATTGGGATATGAGGTCACCTTAGTTAAGACTAGTTTGAGATATAGGGATTACTGAGGTCACCTTGGAAGATAGCTGGAGATATAGTGATATTGCTGAGGTCACCTTAGACTAATACTGAGTTAGAGATATAGAGATATTGCTGAGGTCACCTTAGTAAAGATTACTGAGTTGGAGATATAGGGATATTGCTGAGGTCACCTTAGTAAAGATTACTGAGTTGGAGATATAGGGATATTGCTGAGGTCACCTTAGTACTGAAGAGATATACTGAGGTCACCTAGTAAAGATACTGAGTTGGGGATATAGGGATATTGCTGAGGTCACCTTAGTTACTGAGTTAGAGATATAGGGATATTGCTGAGGTCACCTTAGTTAAGATTACTGAGTTGGAGATATAGGGATATTGCTGAGGATATATAAGTGAGGTAGTTCTATAATGACTACCGTAGTTAAGACTACTGAATTAAAGATATAGGGATATTGATGAGGTCACCTTAGTTAAGAATACTGATTTGAAGATAAAGGGATATTGTTGAGGTCACATAAGTGAGTTAAACTTGTAATGACTAGTGAAGACTATTGAGTTGAAGTTATAGGGATATTGCTGGGTCACTTAAGTGAAGTATTCATGTAATGACTAGTTAAAACTATTGAGTTGAAGATGTAGGGATATAGCTGATACCAGATAATGTGATTACTACAATCAAGTCAGTACAGTTATACCTTAACATAGTGTTAATGTATCTGTAATGACATGGCTACTGTTGTCACCTGGAATCAGTTTATATCTGTCCCACAGGAGGACTGTATTTATCAAGTAGGTTGTATTTTACTTTTAAAGAGCATATACATGTATATATGCATGAACATCATCAGATTTAATTATTCATTAGATGTAGAGGTAAATTACTATTTTACAAAAATTATGTACTGGTACTTTGAATATGTTCTATCATACGTGTCATTCAATTTTCTATTTTCATTTTACATAGGATATGGGATTCTATCACTTAAAACTGATTTGTCTGCAAATTTAGATGTCAGGGGGAAAATATTGTCCCACCTTATAAGATGAGACAAGGCCATTCCAGAGGTGCCAGAACTACTTTTTAAACATTTTTTTGCTATCTGTTTGTTAACAAAAATGGATACAGTTTCTTTTTTTAACTGTTTCAATGTGAGAAAAAAGTCAAACACCACTTTGATAGAGGGATGGCAAAATCTCAGTCGTCATGGCATCATGCACAAAATTTTCTTTGTCCTAAATGACAAGGCTTGCCAAGAAGTTTTATGCACTCGGGTTGAAATTTCACCATCCCTCTCTCAAAGTGATGTTAGATTGTATTAATCTTTTTATAGAAAGTGCAGTGTAACTTGCTTCATAACTGGAGCTCCTGTGTACCACGCTAGTGTATTGTTATGGGTCAATCTGTTTGTCCATTCATTAATTTGCTTGCTTACAACATTTTGGCTTCTTTCAAATAAACTGAGTTTCTAACATCAAATTTTAACCAAATTTGGTATGCTGTTTTATACTTAAGATATCTCAGATGATTTCAATTAAACTGTGTAACATGTACTTTACTCCAAAGTACCGTATAAATGTATACTAATTGGAGAAATAGAAATAAAAATGAATATCAGTGTGATGCCAATTGTTTCTGTGTGTATACCAGCATTTCTAACAATTACCTGTTGAGAACAGTATTCTGGTAGCCTGAGTGATATTTGTAAATGGGATTCTTGTTGTTCAAAGCATCTTTTACACTATGAAAGTTTTTTTGTACAAGTTTTTGTGGTCAAAGTTTTTGATGCCAACTTTGATAATGTGAATGGTCAATAAAAACTTTGATTAAAAGTCCATCAAAGAACTTTAATGGGCATTAATGAAATAGAAACAAATCCAATTTTTATTCAAACTGTGAAGGACATTGATGGAATTCAACCAATCAAAGCAGATATTTGATTAGATTATTGATGGAATTCAGCCAATCAAAGCAGATATTCTATATGACATAATCGATGTTTACATTGGTGTGGGTGTCTTCCTGCATTAGCTTGTACTAGTCTCTCAAAAAACTTTGATAATGTGAACAGGTAACTACATCAAAGAAAACTTTGACTGAGTTTTTTTTTTACTGAATTTGACAAAGAAAACTTTGATTGTTTGAATGGGGCTTAACACAGGATCTTTGGTCATGTAGTATTGACCTTGACTTTGGTGCTAAAAATAACTATAATTTGAGATGCAATAAGTAATTTTCTGTTAACATGATATCACTCCAGCTGTCGGACTTATCACGAATAATAAGTTTATCATTATCGTTCGTTAGATTACATATATATGTTAATTTTTATCATGCAGAATTCATTGGTGATTTGTCAGTCATCTGATGTGTTGTTTACATTCTACAAAAGGATGCTGATACATGATTTCTTTTACAGTTTTACTACGTGTTTGATGTAAATGTTTAGTAAAATTATATCTTTCAGGGATTTTCATTTCTCCCAAATTCTGGGTCCAGGGTCCAAAAAACTTGGGAAAATATATGGCATTGTAACTAAAACAGATAGAACTTAATTTGAGGCTTGAATTGTTGTAAAAAAATAATTCATACTTTATTTTGACTATTCAAATTGGGAATTTTTTCATATTTTGAGGGAAAATACAAGTCATTTTTGTATTGGGAATGGGTCCTGTAACTGAATCCAAAATGACCTTGGAAAACCTCTGACTTGTTATAGATATCACAAACCATACATATTTGAATATCTCAATGCAAATATACAACAGTGCATGCTTGGTGAAAGACATGGGTCCTTTTCTAGAGACAAGGTTGGGCTGTTTAGAGTTTCAGTTTGGCTTACATGTAGATCAGTAAATAGTGCCATACATTGAAGAATGTATGGATGTGGTTACAAATACACAGTATCCCCTCACAAAAGATGAATGTTTATCTGATAAAGTGTAGTCTGGCTTGAGGGACCACTGTCATGAAAAACCACCTGTCTTGAAAGATCACATTCATAAAATCACTTGGTTTCTCAAGACCACCTGTCTGTCTTGAGATACCTCACTAAAGTAAAGTATATATATATATGAACTTCTAGGACAAAAATAATGGAATGACTGGGTTATAAATCTATTTAAGACTAAATAATTTCTTATTCCTTTTGATAAAATTATCATGAACTGTATATATTCAACTCCTTTGTATTTGAATTTTTCCGAATTTCACAGACCCTAGACCCTCTTCAAAATAGGTAGAGTTTCTCCTGGATGACACTCTAACTGTACAACTAACTAAAATCTTTCCTGGTGTATCACAGTTCATCAGTAGTTTAATTTTCTTTGTTTTGTTTTGTGAGTTCATGGTTTTGTGGTTACCTTAATCTGTGTTTATTGTACATATAGCACACACACTTGACATTCTCTAGAGGATGGATTAGAACAACTGTGGTAACACACTTCACTCTTTCACGGGAGTATGTGTGAGGTCAGACAAGTCTTTCTCCAGGTACAACAGTTTCCTCCAGCAGGAGGGACTTCTTATGTCAACATCAGAGCCAAGTTGTAAAGTAAATTAAGATTGATTTTTTTCCCAGACTGGCAGTGGTTTAGTCTAAGTTATTATTAGATTTAAAGCTGTCACAGTTACTCAATTATAGTATCACTCTTGAGTTTTTCCCCAGACTGACAGTGGTTCAGTCTAAGCTACGTATTATTTGGTTTAAAGCTGACACAATTATTCTATTGTAGTCCTACATTGTACTCTTGAGTTTTTCCCAATGGTTGAGTCGTAAGCTACTATTATTAAAGCTGTCATTTGGTTGTCACAATTAATTTGGTTACACATTTGAATCTTTCATGTTGTTAGAGTCATAATTTCTATGGCACTTCATGTAAATGAATTCCAGTGGCTTGGCAACAGGTACTCTGGTACATTTTATCATACCATAATATTTCCCACTGATTACATCTTTATTTTCTAAGAATGCAAGGTTTAATTTCTTTAATGGTTGGATCTCGGTATCTATGGTTTCTTATGTGATTCCTATTTAGAAATCAATAAAAAATCATCCTTGAATGTAAATACAAACCATAAATAATCGGACAAATGCATGTATCATCCATATTTGCTTAACTACATTTTAAAGGAGAAAAAAAATCTAGGCACATGTGTGGTAAACTGCAATAATTTTACATATTTAAGCTATTTTTGTTTAATTTTATTTAGAATCAACATCAATATATAGATCAAATATTGATAATTGAAGTGTCAGCTGTGAGATTATTCTATTCTCTTTATTGAAATTTGTATCAGCTAAATAAGTGTTGCCATTTAATATTACATGTAGTAGCATAATATGTAAATTAGTATACAGAAGGTATTTAACTACTTTGTAAAGTGCAAATATGAATCCATGTACATATAATATGGATTTGGTTACTGAGAGGCCATTTAAATTAAAAAAAAAATTTGTACTAAGAAAACCACCCTGTCAACTCATCAACTCCTGGAAAAACAATGGACTCTTCTGTAAATCATTGACATAAACTAGTCCATTTGTGTCTTTAGGGGTAAATAGGTTAAGCATATAAGTCCATCCTGTGGATAGCTAAAAGGGAGGTGTGATATACATACAGTTCATGTCCAGTACTATCCCTCTCTATTGTTGGGCTGTAAAGTTTTTATGCCCCCGGCCTGAAAGGTCCGCCGGGGCATATAATATTTGGATTGGCAGTATGTTTGTCTGTCTGTCCATAATTCTGTCCCGCTTATACATATAAAGTGCAATATTTCAAGACTGGATATTGACGATTTCTTGTCAAAGTAAGGGACATATTGATGTGCAGTGATGTTATGATGTGAATGAAAAGATAAAAGCTGACATAATGTTTACTGTTAGAAAGTTATTCCGTAGTGGATGTGGCTAACTCATAAAACTGAGTTTATCATGTGTTTACACTCAACTTTTCATCTAATGAAATAAAAATTGAAAAACAAAAAGATTTCTATTTAATCACATTCCTGATCTTAATATACCGATGTAACAGTGCACTTGGTCCTTCTATTGTTGTCATAAAGTGACTGTTACATAAACGAAGCTGTATGTTATAAAGAAAGTCTGACTTGATTTCCAGTTATTCCATTACATCTCTTGATTACTAGTGTGTAAGTGGTCTGTTGGGGAAATAATGTATATATCAAATTGGAAACAATTTCTTTTAAAAGTAATCAAGCCTAGATTGATAGTGATTATTTGAAGGCTATTGGAACAGCATGTATGTTGAGTGAGTGTAGACACAGTTTGTAGGCTTTTTCCATGTTGTTCTGAATTTTTGAATAATTTAGATTATTTTTGATGCTGTGGAAACTATTTCATGTGAATTAGTTATTTTGGATAACATTTATGTATTATGTATAGAATTCATCATTGGTCTGGAGGTTAAACAGCCAGTGGCAAATATTTGTTTACATTTATATACCGGTATGCTTTGGTTGTATTGGGGCTATAGTTTGGCGTTGTGTCCATCCGTCTGTCTTAAGGGCATTGAAGTGACACATGCTAATATTGTGTTTCTGCCACCCTTATTTTTAGAGTTATTCCCCTTTGTTGATTTTATTTGTCTAGGTAATATCTAAACAGTTTCATATTCAGCACAGGTGTACATCTTATGGGGCCTGAGTGTCACCTGCGAAAATTGTATACCTACCACCCTTATTTTTAGAGTTATTCCCCTTCGTTTATTTGTCAGAGCCACATCTAAGTTATCACTTCACCTAGGCTCCCCATATTTGGTACAGGTATGCACAGGTATGCATATCCCCTTGTCAGTTTCATTGATCTGGGCCATATCTATTTCATTTCTTCACCTATTCTCACCATATTTGGTTCAGACATATATCTTAGATACATAATTGTTTTTGTCAGTTAATATTGTTTTTATCAATCATGACAAAAAAGGCCTAAACATTATATTTCAATATCTCAACCTATATCTGTTTTTTTTTTTTGCCTAAATACTATAAAAATATTTATAGATTTGTTTATCAATAGTTCAAAACTGCATGAATGGTCAATAAGAAAGTTGTTTGCTTTGATTTGTTGTAAGACGTTTTGAAGATATATCAATAAAAATAACCTCTTATACAGCTGCTACTTAAAAACCATCCTTTGTTAATACTAGTAGTATTACCTTTGAGAGAGAGAGAGAGAGTGAGAGAGAGAGAGAGAGAGAGGAGAGAGAGAGATATGCACTTGTCCCCAGGCAAAAATGCAAAAAAATTGTTTGCCCGAAATAGATTTTTACTTGTCCAATATTTACTGACAATATTTTTACATACAGAAATATTTCAATAGGACATGCACTTGTACACGGACAACCAAACAAAAATAATTCACTTGTCCGAAAGGTAAACGTAATGGGTCAGGCAAGTCGGGCATAGGATTTCCTCACCCCTGTATGTGCTGTAAAATCAGAAAATTTCATTTTGATTTTGTTTCTTTTGTTGTTTTCATTTATCAATGAAATTAAAAGCATGACAATATTTGACATAAATTACACATCACATAGTTCTAGTAATACATGTAGGTTCTTTTTTTATCACATCAAAATTTAATGTCACCAAATTTTTTCTTTTAAACAACAAAATTGAACCCCATGAAATCTTCTGATTTCACTGTATATTTACATATTTATGTTACACACACACACACATACACACACACACACACACACATACACACACACACACACACACGCACACACACACACAGTGGAATCCTGTTATATAGAAATTCACAAGACAACCCATGTTACTTTGATATCTGAAGTTTAAGATAAAGGAATTTTTACATTACGTTTTTTTTCTTATTGGACAGCGAATACACCTTCTTAGATCACTGTTTAATTTGATTTTGATTTAATATATTATCAATTTTCCTCACCTTTACTCATTAATAGGCATTAATTTTGCAAGTAAACAGGTAATTATTATGCTTTTCCTTACAAAAGCAAACTTTTGATTGTGGAAGTTAATATCGAGATACCAAGTGGTATTTGTACTCTTTGATACTTAGGTTAACAACTTTGACATAAGTCTGATATAAAAATAAACATTTTGAGATATCCAGACTACTTAGTGTTATAAATATATTGTAAAAATAAATAGGGACCTGACATTCTGCTTTGCTTTCACCAGAATTTAGACATAACAATATGTCACTGTATACGGTATATACATGTACATGTACCATGTATACATACCATATTGGACACAATAAGTGCCCAGGATGCTAAAACTATTGGAAGAAAGGGAGGGCACTTGTTGGAACCAATTGATAGTGAAATTCTCATAAAACAGTTTTCTTATAAGGCATGATGGTAAAGTTATTGTATGTACATGTATTACCAAGGACACTTGTTAACATTCTTCTGTTGCTGAAAGCTAGATAATCTGTTAGTTACATTTTTTCTGGTCTACATCTCCTTGTCAGCTGGCTAGAAAAGGTACTCAGTCATGTGTAAAAAAAAGGAATAAATCTGAACTACAAGGGGAGGGGTGCTTATAGGTTCATGGGCGCTTATTGTGTTGAATACGGTAGTTACAAAAGCTTTATGTATGATAGTCAAGGTTATAAAACAGTAAACATTTTGCTATTATTGTGCATATTGCATGGTATGATTGTGAAATAAATTATAAGATGAAACCATTGCCAACCAGTTGTTTCCCTAGTTTATTGCTAATTGTCAATTTCATAGTTTAATGCTGATAGACCAAATGCAGCATTCTTTGGCTTGCTTTTAAGTGGAACATAATTTACCAATTAAGCCTTCTTCAGATTGTGCAGAAAGCAATTTATGTAGAAAACTGCAAAGTTTTGTTTTGTAATACTTCCAAGATTGACAATAGGGTGCATATTGTTTTTTAGTCCATCTGCTAGTCTGTTTGTCCATTTGCAGCATTCCATGAAATAATTTGAATTTCTTTCCTGAAATTTTATCCATATTTTGCTGGGATGGGGAGGACTACTGCATCTGTGCATCTTTTGATCCATCCATTTTGACTGAACTTTTGTAATGGTTTTACAGGGGGGGGGGGATTTCTTGATTTATCAATAATCAAAGTTTTACAGGTAGGAAACATCTATGGATTCATCAATACATTCACTTCCACAGGTTGGGGACATGTATTGATTCATCATTGATACAAGCCAATATACTCAATTATACAGGTTAGGGACATATATTGATTCATCAATACTCTCCAAATACACTCAGTTCCACAGGTTGGGAACATGAATTGATTCATCAATACTCTCAGTTCCACAGCTGGAGACATGTATTGATTCATCAATAATCAAAGTTTTACAGGTAGAAAACATATATGGATTTATCAATACTTTTAGTTCCACAGGTTGGGGACATGTATTGATTCATCAATGATACATGCCATTAATACACTCAATTCTACAGGTTGGAGACATGTATTGATTCATCAGTACTCTCAGTTCTACAGGTTGGGGACATGTATTGATTCATCAGTACTCGCAGTTCCAGTTCCACAGGCTGGGGACATGTATTGATTCATCAATACACTCCAATACACTTAGTTCCACAGGTTAGGGACATACCGTATTTGTCCTTGAAAGGGCGCCTGCTCTATTAAGGGTGCCCCTGGATTTTTTTTTCATGTAGATCTACTGACTGTTTGGAAAAAAATTTAGCTTTTTATTTTTAATTAGTTTAGATTACCGCCTGACATCATACTTTTTTCTTTTTGGTGTAATAAATGTCAACTATACCCGTAAAATTGCAAAGGAACATCTTTTAACTACGTTGTAAGCAATACTTTGGATTCTATCGGTGATTTTTTTTATGCAGGGAGGTCGCCATTGATGTTCATCAACAAACAAAATGAAACTGGTCATAGTTACGTTTTTTTTCTTTTGTTAAATACCTGTCAATTAAAATGTATTCACTGTCAAAAAATAATACTTATCGCAATTTTTTCTACATGGAAATATGAAACTTGTCCAATTATTTGTTTACTCCTTAACTTATATAAACCTTCTGCAATACCAAAATCTCGCATAATACCAGTTTTACACTTTTAGAGATTGTATTAAATCAAAGAAATTGTCCAAATTGTCAGTTTCAATGAACTTGAAGCATCTGTGTAAGGCATGTATCACTCTTACTGGTAATGCCTGTTTCCTGATCTCACAGTTCAAACAGTAAATCTTAATTTGACAGTAACAAATTTTGCTACATTGTTTCTTTTCCACTATTAATTCATCAGGGGATTACACAATAATTAAGTCAGTAAAAACAGCTATATACACTGTAGATAACGTTGCATAGTGGAGTATTTTACCATTTTTTGAAATGTAATCAAAATGTGCTTCATGAAAGAAAAAAAATGTCAAAAAAGGAGTGCCCTGTACTGTAATTATCCGCAACTGGCACCCTTTTTAGCTCAAATACATTATATTGATTCATCAGTACTTTCAGAATGCAATCACAGTTTTCTCTTTATCATTAAGATTGAAAGATTGAAAAGTACCAATATGGCATAGAGCAGCACTTAAAAAGAAATAATTATTTGTATATACATGTATATGGTTGTAGTATCAAGACCTCATCTATTTCGCCACATATTTTCAGTGGATAATGTAGTTTATATATACATGTAGCTACTTCCTGTTTTGTAATTTCTCAGTCATAAAACGTTTCCTTCGATATGAACAGTAGCTGAAATATTTGACATTTTTTCATGATGTATATGGTTTGACTTTGTTATATTGGTCTTCATACCGTTAATTATTTTGGCCACGTATTGATTTGTGAATGTCTGGTGCACAGGGGCATTCTGTGGTGGAGTATAGTTAGATCGTAACATTTTAAATCATGAAGACTCCGATCAGCATGGGTCTGGAACCATAGCTGATTTATGAGAAAGTTTGCAAAGGCCAATGGTTTCTTCTTGGGTACATTGTATCCAGTATCCACCATTAAAATATTAAGATTGGTGACCACTCTGTGACTTAAATATTGTTCAGTATGACAAAGATAGTATTAAGTCAGTCAAGCAAGCAAGACTGGTGTACAAGTGTTTTGAATGAAATGAAAAGAAACAGTTTTTGTACAAGAACCAAAAGTCATGTGTCTTTCAAATGAGATTTCAAACTGATGTACCATGTCACATGTCACATGTCACATTGACATACATCATACCTGACATCACATGTCACTTTATACATGTCACAAATTAACATATCCTTAGTGAAACATAATGTTATTTCATGTCACATTAACTAAACCAATGTTGCATCACTAAGCATGTCACATAATAACATATTTGTACTAATGTAATATGTCAGTACATGTCACAGTAACTTATTCAAACTGATGTAATGTCACTACATGCATGTCACATTATCTTAATTGACATCACATGTTACTATATGCATGTCAAACTTTGTGACACAAAGCCCCGGAATTGATAACCAGTATCCATTAAAAAAAATGAAATAAAAAAAAAAAAATCTTGGAACAATGTAAAATTAAAAAATCAAAGGAATTTAAATGATATACATTAGTTGCATCTGTTTTGAGTTTTCATTGTTTTATTTGTTTAATTGAAAAAGTTCCAATTTAAAAATTATTATTCATGTTATTTGTTTCATGGGATTGGCTAGATGTTAGAGACCTGGGATTAGTTTTAGAGTCTCTTGTATAAAATAATAATATAAAACAATATTGGATTGTTTTACTTACTGCTGCTTGAACCAGAAGTTTGTATGTACAGTGTATACTAAAAGCCCTGTCTAGGGAGTTTTGTATTTGAGCTCAGAGATAAAGGCTAAATTCCTTATTGTTAAAACAGAAATGTGTGTTTTTGATGTTGTGATTAGATAATAATATAGATTTATATGTTCACATCTTCACCATCACCTGTCAATGGAAAAGCTTATCTGGATATATCATCTAGTGAAATTACCTGTGGTTAAACAATTATCTCTGCAACAAATAATTTGTATTTGATTGCATACCATAACTGTTATGCCCAAAAGCAAAGGAAGTGAATTTGTAGAATTTGTTGTGTTTTAGCATTACCAGTACATTTCTAGGACCTTTGGTGTAATATATTACATTTGTAAGTTACTATCATAATTCCATATGTATATTTAGCTTTCTCTTGGCATATGAATGGTAATCGTATTGCAAAATGTACAATGCACATGCGTTTCTGTTCTAAATACCAGTATACATTGTCTGGGAATGTATGTGTGCTCTCGTTGATATTTCTAGTATAATGACTGTCTGACAGTGTATCCAGTATAACATTATGTTGATGATACTAATCATTTCAGCGATTATTGCTGAATGATAACCAAAATCTCTTTCTATGGCATCTATCATATATATTTATGTTGACTTTTTACAGGAGAATATTTATTTTTCTTTTCTAATGTTACTGGGTTTCATTTGATTTTTCATGTTTTTCTTGTTCAGTGTCGTAATCTTTATGATAACGATCACTACAGTATCAAAGTTGAGGAGACTGTATGCTGTCAGGCTAGGTCAACTTCAGCATACGATATTAGGGCATGGCACCATAAAAGTTCAGAATTACTTAAGTCTAAAAATTTTACTTGAATCTGAGTACTCCTGAAATCTGATTGGCTAAGCAGGCCAATTTGAGAATATTCTCAGACTTATGTAAATTCTTAGGTTTTATGTAGCGGGACTCAGGTTAATTGACCTGTGTTTCTACTGCTCATCTGTTAGCTGATTCTGATGTGGGCAATTCTGTCCTGCTTACATAAAAAAGTGCAATATTTCAAGTTTGGATTGTTATACAATTACCAAACATAGACTGTAAGTTCATCTAAGGGTTGCTCACACTTCACTGACATCACATGCCCCTTGGAGAGGGATGGGGTCAAAATGTAGGACATTGCAAAGATTTGTTGGTATTGGGGGCATTTGTGTTTCACAAACACATGTTGTTTTGCAGGTATGCATTTTGGAGGTTCATTTTGTATGTGACCTTTGTCTCATTTATATCATATAGTAATAAAGACCTTGACAAATAGAATCAAGTAATTCCAACCAGAAATTGACCATAGTCTTAAAGGGCAATGGACTTAATCCCAAATGTGAAGTGAAAGTCAGAGGCTTTTCTGGTGAGACTTAAGGACACAGTATGCCTGGCATGTAAAATAACTCTTACTACAATAGCTCCACTCTATAGCACATAAAATAACTCTTACTACAATAGCTCCAGGCCATAGCACATAAAAGAACTCTTACTACAATAGCTCCAGTCCATCATAGCACATAAAATAACTCTTACTACAATAGCTCCAGTCCATAATACATAAGATAACTCTTACTACAATAGCTCCAGTCCATCATAGCACATAAAATAACTCTTACTACAATAGCTCCAGTCCATCATAGCACATAAAATAACTCTTACTACAATAGCTCCAGGCCATAGCACATAAAATAACTCTTACTACAATAGCTCCAGGCCATAGCACATAAAAGAACTCTTACTACAATAGCTCCAGTCCATCATAGCACATAAAAGAACTCTTACTACAATAGCTCCAGTCCATAATACATAAGATAACTCTTACTACAATAGCTCCAGTCCATCATAGCACATAAAATAACTCTTACTACAATAGCTCCAGTCCATCATAGCACATAAAATAACTCTTACTACAATAGCTCCGGTCCATCATAGCACATAAAATAACTCTTACTACAATAGCTCCAGTCCATAATACATAAGATAACTCTTACTACAATAGCTCCAGTCCATCATAGCACATAAAATAACTCTTACTACAATAGCTCCAGTCCATCATAGCACATAAAATAACACTTACTACAATAGCTCCAGGCCATAGCACATAAAAGAACTCTTACTACAATAGCTCCAGTCCATCATAGCACATAAAGTAACTCTTACTGCAGTAGCTCCAGGCCATAGCACATAAAATAACTCTTACTACAATAGCTCCAGTCCATCATAGCACATAAAGTAACTCTTACTGCAATAGCTCCAGTCCATAGCACATAAAATAACTCTTACTACAATAGCTCCAGTCCATCATAGCACATAAAGTAACTCTTACTGCAGTAGCTCCAGTCCATAGCACATAAAATAACTCTTACTACAATAGCTCCAGTCCATAATACATAAGATAACTCTTACTACAATAGCTCCAGTCCATCATAGCACATAAAATAACTCTTACTACAATAGCTCCAGTCCATCATAGCACATAAAATAACTCTTACTACAATAGCTCCAGGCCATAGCACATAAAATAACTCTTACTACAATAGCTCCAGGCCATAGCACATAAAAGAACTCTTACTACAATAGCTCCAGTCCATCATAGCACATAAAAGAACTCTTACTACAATAGCTCCAGTCCATAATACATAAGATAACTCTTACTACAATAGCTCCAGTCCATCATAGCACATAAAATAACTCTTACTACAATAGCTCCAGTCCATCATAGCACATAAAATAACTCTTACTACAATAGCTCCGGTCCATCATAGCACATAAAATAACTCTTACTACAATAGCTCCAGTCCATAATACATAAGATAACTCTTACTACAATAGCTCCAGTCCATCATAGCACATAAAATAACTCTTACTACAATAGCTCCAGGCCATAGCACATAAAAGAACTCTTACTACAATAGCCCCAGTCCATCATAGCACATAAAGTAACTCTTACTGCAGTAGCTCCAGGCCATAGCACATAAAATAACTCTTACTACAATAGCTCCAGTCCATCATAGCACATAAAGTAACTCTTACTGCAGTAGCTCCAGGCCATAGCACATAAAATAACTCTTACTACAATAGCTCCAGTCCATCATAGCACATAAAGTAATTCTTACTGCAGTAGCTCCAGTCCATAGCACATAAAATAATTTTTACTGCAAAAGCTCTAGTCCATAGCACATTAAATAACTCTTACTACAATAGCTCCAGTCCATGGCACATAAAATAACTCTTACTACAATAGCTCAACTCCATAGCACATAAAATAACTCTTACTACAATAGCTCAAGTTTATAGCACATAAAATAACTCTTACTACAATAGCTCCATACCATAGCACATAAAATAACTCTTACTACAATAGCTCAAGTCCATAGCACATGCCAAAATTTATGACATTTCTACTTAAGCTGATGTCATTTCTATATTAGTGAAAAATTATTGGCGTGATGTTATACAACAGCAATACAAATGCTAATACTTAAAGTAAGCATTAAGTATTACCTGTATATATTGAAATTGGATGGTATATACATGCATCAGGTAGGACAAAGCAACTCATTTAGCAAAAGTTAAGTTTGTCACATTGTTGGCAACTCTGACCAAGAAGCTGACATGAGTTTTTAGAAGAGTTAATTTCTGGGTTAAGGTAATTCTAACGCTGTGTATGTCATACAGAACGTGATTAATGACGCAGTACCAATCATCCATCTGTTTTTGACATGGAGACTGATGGAGTGTAATTTGTTTGAGGAGACATATCTTGTTTTACTTGTATGCCTGGTATAGTCATGGTATTATAGAAATGTGGCAGAGAATCTAACCTGCACATACATGTAAAAACGGTAACAGATATACTGAAGATGAGGAGTAATGTACAAATGTACATATATGTACATCACATTTTTACTTCAGACTGTTAGTAACCCATATCCCTTAAAACATTGTTGGACCAAATAGAGATCAGAGTGTAAAGTACAGTAAAACCTGGTTACGCTGTCACCTTATGTCCAGAGAGATTTGGCGATACAACATGTTTGGCTGTTTAACAGATTTACCGTGTTGTACCCAAGTGTTACCACACCTATTCAACTTAATTGTTTTTGACGCACCTTTTGTTGCAATAAAAATAAATAATTGTATTCAGTTTATCAGGGCTTTATCTACTTCTGTAATATCATCGGCATCATCCTCAGAGTCAGAAGTTTTGTTTGTTGTGACAGTATTTATTATTTCATTGTCAGAAACCTCTTCACTTGGTGCAAATTGGTTGTCCATGTCTAACATGAACTGTCTGACAGTGAGACACAAATCCGGACAATACATAAAATGTATGCAGGTTTTGCATTAGTGTGTGCATTAATGTTTGGGGAAATCTGTTCTGGGTAAATTAATTGCGGTATGCAGGTTTGACTGTACAAAGGGTGGCTGTACAATGAAGTCTTACTGTAGATATAAACATGTAGGCTATACATTACATTAGGCAGATAATATGAAATTTGAATCTTTGACTTAAATATTGCTCCAGTTTAAACCTATTGCATATCAAAATGATATGAAGTTGTTTTTATCTTGTAATTTATTTTCTTAGCAATATTGAACAGTTTGTATTTACAGTGAAACCTCACCATAAAGACCACCTAACTGATTTACTAAAAGTGATCTGACTAGCAATGTGTTGTCTTAATTGAGGGTCTGGACTTATTTAATATTTATCAAGATATTTTTACAAGTCTGTATATTTACTGTGTAATAAATCCAAAGTTGCCTCCTAATTGAGGTATTTTACTGTGTACAGAATATTTATCATATGAATCCCTCTTTGCCCCTCCACATCCTCTAGGCCAAGAAAGGAGGTTGCAGAGTGAGATATTTACGCTGGGGACATTGACATCACTTTGTATGTTTTGATTGATTGTGATACGTATTAGTCAATTGCTGTCATATGTACTTTGCGTAGCAATAATTCAAACTTTCCTAATTTACTCTAAGCTTAAGTGAAGGTGTAAGTGATAATCGACTACATTAGGGAAAACCCATATCTCCAAAGAAACATGTATCCTCCTTTGATGAGGAAAATGGGAAATGTTGGCAGATTCCAAAACATTTTATTGACCTATATCCAATGCGTTTTCTTGTAAAAGTCAATGAGTTTTGACAACCAAAAATTAATTTTCCATGCAAAATAATGAGAAATCATGAAATTCATTAAAAACATGTCACCGGGGGATGGCACTTCAATTGACATAGATCCATTTGTTAACAATTAAATATTTTCTTTTATGTTTGCCGAAAAGTGCAAAATCTTGGTACATCTTTAAAATCTTGTGATTCAATAATCAGATTTCTTTCAGATCTTAAAGACATGACTGGCATATTTATTAGCAAGTTGCTAGGGGTTATTGTGACAAAGTTTCATGGTCATGGGGTCAAGTATCAAGGTCAAGGTCACAGACACCTAAGTAAATGGCAGATGACTGTTGCCAAAACTGCCAGAAATAGTCCAAATTTTAAATCTTCTTCTTCGTACCTGCACACCAAGGATAAAAACTGAACACATGTCTAGAAAGAATAAAACCCCCTACCAAAATTGTGAAATTTATTACAATGGGAGCAGGGGTCCAGGTTCTGGGGTGAGGCCATTTGAACTAAATAGTGACTATAGGTATATACTTGAGTTGAAAGAAAAAAATGAATACATTTCCAGAAATACAGTAAACTCTGGTTATAGTGAATTCCTCAGGACCAGTAAATTTACTTTATTATATCAGTATTTCGTTATTTGAGGATATCTACGTACTGAAAGTAAAATACTTAGATTAGATAGACATATTTATTCAATTTCACAGTTACACACGTGACTATAATGGACAATGTCATGTTTGATAGCACCTACATATAATAAAGAAATCATTAATGTTGTACACTTGCATGTTAAAACTAATATTTTCAGAGTTGATCCTAGCATAAGCCTTCTTTCTTAATTGTGAAATTTATTACCCTGGGGGCAGGTGTTTGGATTCTGGGGCGGGGCCTATATGGCCATATAATGATAATGTTTTTATCTTAAAAATCTTCTTTTTTTCTGTGCTTTGTAAAGTACTTTTGAATATAGTTTTATAAAGATCATAGAATCCTCTTCTAAAATTGAAAATTTTATTATCCAGGGAGCAGGGAAACAAGGTCTGGGGTGGGGCCAATTTAGATAGATAGTGACTATATAAAGGTCATAGAAAAACTTCTTCTGTACATCTATGAATTGAAAAGATATATGTGGAATCTATTAGGAATTATCTATGGATACCAAATGAAGGGGGCTAAAACCCATTAGGGGGCCCAAAAAGGGCCAACATTTTGAACATCTTTAAAAATTCAAGTGACCAATAAGGCCCATGGGGCCTTTGTTATCAGATACACTAGACCAGTTGCCTCTAAATTGGTAAATAGCAGCCCTGAATCAGGGGGAAAAATCTCTATGCCTTGGTAGTGATGTGCTGGGACTTTTACGGAGGGAACAGACTTGATCTGTTTTTTACTCTGGAACATCCATACATGCGGTAAACAAACTGGTAATTATAGTGAGCAGGAAGACGCTTTCATAATTCTGAAATGCATTAACAAGGACCAGGTGCAGGGTGGGGGTTAAGGGCTCAGGTGCATGGAGGGGGCCAGGGGCTAAGGCACAGGGTGGGACCAAGGGCTCAGGTGCAAGAAGGGGAAAAGGGGCTATAGTGCAGGGTGGGGATCAGGGGCTTAGGTGCAGGGAGGGGGCTAGAGGCTAAGGTGCAGGGTGGAACCACATTGATCAAATTGTGCAATCAATTCTTCAAAAATCTTTCTATTCATTTTTGGACATTCATAAACAAACATAAAATGTATAATGAAATTGCATAATTCTTTTTAAAGAAAATCTTCTCTTGAATCACTAACATGGAACAAACCATTGTATTAGACTTCAGTGACAGTTGAGATATTTTGTCCTTTTGTTACATATACAATTATACTGGTGACTCAGAAGGATGTACATGTATTATATTTCCTCATTTGTGTATGGTTTTAGTTCTTGACTTGTCTTCCTTGATCATTCTGCTTCATTAATCTTTTGACACCTAAAACCTTAAGTGCTTGTTTTATTGTTACGTGTACTAAGCCCTCTACATGCATAACTCTCATCCTTCCCTGTGCCATTCACATCCATCGTCACCATCCCAAAAGTGAGTCAACTACTACCATTTTCATATATAGTTCTCCATGTTAAATTAATGTTTTTTTTCAAATATCTGTCACAAAGCAATGTCTGAATCAAAAATAAAAAATTCAAATATTTATGAAAAAAATCTATCATCATCTGACATTAGTTTTAAAATCCTTTGAAACTTTATTTCTTAGTGAAACAACATTTTTTGCTGTAAGTATTTTGTTGACGTGATACCACTAACTATGAACAAAGAAGGAAATGTCACTGCCAATTCTGCTTGTCACTTACAAAAACTTGCAGTTTTCATGAAAAGAAACTAACACACTCCAAACCAATTTAGACAGGAAGACCATAGACTTAAACACAAACGTGCAAAAATTACAAGATTTCATTGAGTACATAAGTCAGGCCAGTCATTTTTAAAAAGGTGATTTACCATAGAAAGCAACAAGAAAATGATTTAGTTGACTCACTTTTGGTATGACACTGTATTAGTTTGATTGAACAGCATTCATTTTTCATATTTTCCGTTATGTCTTTTCGGTGTTACCAGTTTCGTTCTATCTTTGATATACGTTTATCATTTAAAAACTCTTTAGAATGATTGAAATATAGCAATAAAGAGAAAAGGTACACTCTGAACAATATAAGTGATCATTTATTGCAGTATATTTTTTAATTTTACTGTATTACTTTTTGCTTCATCTGTGATCTAGGGAATTCAAAACTTCATTTTCAACCACGATGTCCATATTTATATGTAAATGTAAGCATTGCATGGAATGATTGGTTTCCGCAATCAGAGATCTATGCTTAGCACATTGGAATTGGATTTCCTTGCACCGGCAATATATTTAGCTATTTCTAGGTGTTGAGCTTGCCATTTGTTATTGGATTAGTGCCTATGAATTCAGTGCTTCACCAGCGAAATGTATTTTGCAACACACATGACATTATAATAATTGGTTTCTGTATAAAAGCAAATTAAGATACCAGTTTGGTTATGTAAGACTGTTATTGCTTATTTTGGTGGAACATTTATTTTATTCACATCAGGGATTCTCCATCGCTTCCTGAAAGCATTGTTAATGCTGCTTTGTATATCTAGCATTTGTAATTTAGTCATATTGCCGAATCCCATGTTGTTGGAAAATGTCATTTTTCTTTTTGTCACACTTTGAAACATTTGATCTGTAAATATAATAATAATGATTCTTAACGATACACACTCTTTCTGAAATATTGTTATTTAGATCATAGTACGTCAAAGCTCTCTGTAATTTTTGGAGTAGACTACAAGTAATATAAAGTAACCAGCAAAAGTGTATATAGCTGCATGAATTTCATGTGTAGATAGAAAACAGCAACTTTTTTCTGAATAAAGGAGAAACGTGACTCGTTTTGAAAGGCCTAGAATATTTATTATTTTGTCAATTTATGGCATAACCTTAAGTCTACCCAGGCAATATGTTAATGTAGGCCCAGGTCATATGTATGTCTATTCCATATGTATGGCAGACTGCATGTTTTCTCGGACTATATGTACCTAGTCCTAATATGTCCAGATGACGTATATGCCTAGGCGTTATGTGCCAAGACCATATACAGTAAAATCTGCTTTAGCGACCACCTGTGTATAGAGACCACCTGGTCACAAAGACCATCTTTTGCTATCCCCAATAGTACCATTTGTGTACAAATCAACCTCTATATAAAGATCACCCCCTATAAAGACCTTTTTACTTGTGTCTCTAAAGGGGGGTCTTTATATACAATTTTCAATGTATACATATATTCAAATTATTATTCTTAAGTGGGTCACCAATGGCATTTTCCCCAAATCAGGGTTCGAAATTTAGTTGGAAATACTCGACAAAAAATCGAGATAAGTTCCAAAATTGCATGTACTAAATGTTGATACAAGAAAAATAGTGAGAGATTGTATGAACTGTGTCATATCCTATCCTCATTATTTTATGATTGTTTATCATTTTTATTTCCTGATTGTTTATCTTTAATGTTTCTATTCGCCTGGCCTGGAAGGTCCGCCAGGCATCTAGTGTTTGGATCACCTGTCTGTCTCTCTGCTTCTCTGTCTGTCTGTCTGTCTGTGTGTTTGTCTGACTCTTTGTCTGTCCATAATTCCATCCCGCTTATATATAAAGTGCAATATTTCAAGTTTGGATTGTGATATAGTAACCAAACTTACATCACATGCCCCAGGGAGTGGGTAGGGGTAAAAATGTATGACATTGCAATATTTAAAGTACAGGTATACATATTATTTGCCAGCATAGAAATTTGTTGGGACCGGAGGCATTTGGTTTTCACATCCACATCTTGTTATTCATAAAAATAACAGTGAAAAAAACAATGGTCGCATAAAAAGTAATTCAAAGTTTAATTTAGCCTGTGGATTTTCATTTAAGTTGGTGGATTTTAAATCTGCAAATTTAGCAGAAAAAAAACGGAGAGTTATACACTCACAAATAATAGTTTCATGTTTAGCTTTCTGGCACCACGTGATATATAAACATTAACTCATCAACCCCTGAGGAAAAAATGAACTCTACTATAAACCAATCATTTAGGCCAGTCCAAATGTGTCTTAAGGGTGAATGGGTTAAAAATTTAGTGATTGTTCTATAGCTATGTGTTGGGCATAAGAAAATGACAGTGAAAAATCTTTTTGATGAGACTTGTAGAGTTCCTGGAAAGCGTCGGATCATAGGAATAGTCTGATAAAAATCATCTCCTTCTGACACAAGGAAACAGTACATTTCATTGTCTGGTCTGACAAAATTCTTTGTATGTATGATATTTGAGAATGAGATTTCAGGAACTCTGGACTTGAAAACTGAGGTCCCATGTCACGACAGGCATGGTAGGTCAAAGAACCCTCACTGCATTGGTGTAAGTCCAAAGCATACATCAAAATTTGTGATACCTTTTCTACTGTGAAAATAGCAGGAAGTAAATCAAGAATTTAAAATTTTCGTTAGATACAAGTAAGGAGATGTGTTCAGAAATGAGAGAATATTTATCGTTTGATTCACTTGAACAGAACAATGATATTGCAAAAACTATTTTTTCCTGGTATATTTTATTTTCAAAGATAAACAGTCAATACAGAAATGCAGTAATGCAGAAAGATGATTGTATCAATACCTCACAATTACATGATGCTTTGAAACACGTTTGCTAGAATGATAAATCACAAGCTATAAACAAACCATAATAAACTATCATGACAACCTGTTTTCCATCTGGATTTATTGCTGATAAGTTTTGTAATATTTGCCCGTAGTATAGCTTAATAATTTCTAGTGCTATTGAGTCTTATCCTCTTTGTTCTGGTGGAAAATTATAGCCTATAGGATCAATTGCATTATGGGTCTTTTCTTGATTTGAAGTGCTCTCCTCTACCAGTAGAGTAGGCCCTTAACTATGCAAATATCACATTTAACAGGTTAATTTTTTTTAGTGAACCTGATTATAATTTACATACATCATACATTTTCATACATCTGTGAATGGCAAAGTATTCGTACAATTGTATAGTTTTATATGCATTGCATCTTTGAAAAACCGATCCCTCTAAAAACCGATCCCTCCCTGATACCGTTGGCATTAAAAAAATCCAGATTTTTTTTTTTATTCTAAGTACAAAATAACTTCTGAATACCAATCCTTTAAAATTCTGAACACTGGCTTGATTGTCACGACAAAAATGCTGTAACTTACTTAAATCAACTAAATTCCAACAAAACTGACGTACATGTCAAATACTGACAATTGAGTCTCAAAATTAAAGAAATTTTCTTTACATACACCTAGAATTGCAGAAAGGGTTTTCGACCTGAATTTAGCATTTGTGATTTTTTACTATATAACAGAACTGTTTAACAGTTTCTATTTGAAGTTCATTAAACACTCACCACACTTATGTAAGTATCTAGAATAGATATGTAGAATAAAATAGAATCCTTTCTTATACTTGAATGTAGATAATGAATGTTGTTCAGACAATGTGCTGCGAATTACAATTCCCATTTAGTTTTGGATATTAATGTTTTCTTCGGTGTAAAATTTAATGTAGTCTTATTTGATGATGTAATTGTTATGTAATTGAGCACAAAATGTATGTTTTCCTAAATAATACACCATTTCCTGGTTGTTCCATTTTGTTTAGTTTTGTTGGAATAGTTTGCACTTAAATCATGTGACATCAACAGATGTTTGTCCAAGGTCACTTCTGGTTTGGTAATATTTACAGTAACATTCAATACTATCTTTTTTCAATTCATCTGTGAAAAAAAAAGTTTAGCTAAGTGTTCTTTCATGTAAAGATGACAAGTTACATCCTTTATACTGTGGGCCAGTTTTCAAATCTGGCCCCATCCACTGCATGTAATTCATTCATATTCCAGATCATACCTGTTGTAAAAAGTAAAAAAAAAATTATTCTAAAACATTTGGTATCATCGCAGGTCTATGTACTGCTTCACACTACTAAAAATTAACTCGGCATTAATAAACTGTCTGTATCTTAATTCATTGTATTGACATTGACCAGGAGCATTGACCACAGCTAGAAATACACATATGTCCAAAACGCTAGTAGCAGTCTGTGTGTTGTTCAGGTGATAGAGTTCAGCACACATAATGATGATTGTCTATAATTAGCATATCCTTTAAGATATGAGTATAAGCATATGAAACCATAATGATCATGCAGTTTTATACTTATTTTACAGTTGTTTTCCTGATTTTTTTTTTATATTTCTTGTATTGTGATGTGATCAGAGCTACATTGTATATCTGAAGTGCCAAATTTTTTTACCAGTACTATGGACTGATGCCAATACAGTGAAGTATCTAAAATGTGCCCGTCATGTCAAGGGACCACAGGGTAGGGTCATCCAAAAGACCCAATAAAGAATCAGTAAATGTTATTTTAAAGATATCTTGGGTATAGTCCATTACTTGAAATGGAAACTGGGACCTTTTCAGGAACGTACATATACTAATGTACATGCCTGGGACATATGATCCAAAAATTATGTCAAACAGGAACCTGAACATAATGTGGTTGAATGAAATACCATTTTTCTTCCCATAATTCAAGTTAAGGTCATGTGATTACTTTACCATTGTATATGGTATTCCTTACTCAAATAATTGAACGTTGTGTATCCATGGAACAATGGCCAAACATTTCAACCATTCAAGGTTTTGCCTTGGTTTGAATTAGATTAAAAGGTATGCCTGTAATGACTTAAAACCTAGCATATCATCTATGATCTAACCAATAAAACATAGACTCATGATTACATGTGCGCTGCTGGGTAATCTTTATTGTTTTGTTCAATTTACTGATTGATCAACCTGACTTTTATTGATCTGGTATTACGTATCTGTCAGAAGAGCTAGAAATGTGATCAACAGTGCAGAGTGTATGTATTTACCTGCATGATAAGCCAACATCATGTTGCCGTTTCCTTATCAGAGTTGACATGTTATGTTCTTCTCTTATGGTCTCCTACATGATGCTTCATAGGTTATTCTAATTGTAACACACACATCATCTGTATCGAGTGATTCTTGTTTTCTTTGGCAGTGAACTGTATATGTTGATGGGTGGGTGGTTGTGTGTGGAGGGGGAATGAATAGTGTATATTTTACCAGGATATATCCATTTATGGGTTGGGAACCAGAGTGAATGATAAGGCTCATGTAATCTCTCTTTTATGAATTACAAGGAGCTATTATATCCCTTTTAAAGTCATTGCAGAGTTGTTTTGAGTATGTTGATAATCTTAGTGAATTGAATCATGGAATCATTGCAGAATTGCTTTTAATGTCAATAAACTGAGTGAATTGAGCCATGGAGTCGTTGCAGAATATTGTTTGAGTATGTTGATCGACATTGAATTGAGTCATGAAGTCACTGCAGAGTGTTGTTTTGAGTATGTTAGTAAACCAAGTGAATTGAGTCATGAAGTCAGTGCAGAGTTGCTTTTAATATGTCAATAAACTGAGTGAGGTCATGAAGTCACTGCAGAGTGTTGTTTTGAGTATGTCAGTAAACTGAGTGAATTGAGTCATTAAGTCATTGCAGAGTTGCTTTTTATATGTCAATAAACTGAGTGAGGTCATGAAGTCACTGCAGAGTGTTGTTTTGAGTATGTCAGTAAACTGAGTGAATTGAATCATTAAGTCAGTGCAGAGTTGCTTTTAATATGTCAGTAAACTGAGTGAACTGAGTCATTAAGTCATTGCAGAGTTGTTTTTCATATGTCAATAAGCTGAGTGAGGTCATGAAGACACTCCGGAGTCTTGTTTTGAGTATGTCAATACACATTGAATTGAGTGATGAAGAAATCTCAAAGTACCCTTAGTTTGTTGTTCATGATGTTGTGACTTTTAGATTTGCCAGTCACCTTTAAATATAAGTAGCTGCTGCTTTTCATTTTCCTATAACTGTCCCAGTAATGACAGAGATTTAAATCATCTGTCTGATTAATTGAACTTGAGAAACTGAAGTGTAGCATTATCATCACTAGATATTAACTCATTCACCCCTAAAGATACATTTGGACTGGTCAGAGTTGTTGATTTACAGAAGCATCCATTGTTTTCCAGGGGTTGATGAGTTATACTTACTGATAAAAGCTAATATGAATTTCAGAACTTTTTTCTCATGAAAAGATCTTTATAGTTATGGTCTTATAGAAGCCCTACATAATAATTAGTGATCAGACACAAATGTTAAATTGTAAATTTATTCTACTTAAAGAAAATTGAGAATTTTGCTCATGTTGTCATAGTTCATTACTTTTCAGAACATTTATCATGGAATTAAAACATCTATGAATTATTGCTGATTGAATCCTTACATTATTGTGTTCTTGGAGAGGTAGTGATCTCTAATATCTTCCAAATATTATCAATGATGCTAAGGTTGAAGTTTTACAAATGAGTCCAAAACAAATGCTCAAGACGATCGATTCTGTCAGTAAGACTTCATCAGTTTAGCTCAAATATAGATATATTTAAAAAACAACAATAACAACAGCAACAACAACAACAAAAAGATAAAGAAAATGATTGAATTGCTTGATGATTGAATTTAATATAGTTATATTATATCCAGTAGAAAAAGTCCAACTTTAACAGTCCATGCATTATATAGGCCTATTGGGACTTACTAACCTAAGAAATGTTTATGACTGATATCTCATCACCTGATCAGAAAAGGTTTTCTTTGCGTTACAAATCAGTGAGATGCACACAGTACTAAATGTCGTCCTTTATTGCTCATCTGTGTGTGCCAACAGTTGTGATGCTCCGATAGTCTAAATTTTTGCCTTAAATGTCAAAAGAAATGTTCTGATTGTGATAAAATTGATATAATTATGAAGACCTTGTGTCTTTCAAATTACTTATGAACACATGTTGAGAAAGGAAATGCTAAGATTTATAGCTAAATGGAGAGAGGTTGTGTGCTCAACAGAAGGTATCAATGATTTTTGTTACCAGGATTTTTTATACAGTAAATACTGAAGTCAATCCAGTCATCCAAATAGATGCTACATTTTTATCATCTGTGTAGAGGTATCCCTACTGATTCGTTTTAATGACTTCTAATTAGCAAATGTGTAAATGCCAAAATCAACCTACACATCCATATGATTCTTCCAACACTTCAATCCTTCTTCATTGCTACATTTTGCTGGATATGTGTTATAATGAACTTACTTAGTGTAAGACTCTCTCTCGCTCTCTCTGTCTCTCTCTCTGTCTCTCTCTCTCTCTCTCTCTCTCTCTCTCTCTCTCTCTCTCTCTCTCTCTCTCTCTCTCTCTCTCTCTCTCTCTCTCTCTCTCCTTCCTTCCTTACCATCTGCAGGTTAGCAGGTTTATTTGATAACTAGGTTATTTCTGTTACAACTATTACCATTAATTATTTGTGTGTGTTTTGTATATTTACTCTACATATTAACAGTTAACTTCAGTCCTATTGAAAGTCACCTTTTTAACCGTTATAACTTTTATCACATCTCTCAAAAGGTTATCAGGTTTGAAGACGTCTTCAGGAATTTTGTTTCTTAAACTATCTTTGTGTGTTTGCCAATTATTGTATTATATTTTATACTGTATACATTTGATGAGTTTTTACACAACCATACATAGAGGAGGATTAAAATGCTTCGTAGCAGTTACGACAAAAAAGTGATGTCATTTATTGTAAACAGTCTAAATACCATTATTAATACATAATGTGTCCTATATTATTTATTTGCAAGTTCAGTTCATTGTTAGGTGTAAAACTTTTAAGAGTAAAATAATGATCAACATAAGGTCTGTATGAATAAACAAGTGATGCTCACAGATCGCCAGTATATTTTAGCTCACCTGTGTAAATGATTTGATATGTACCACAATAACACTTCCACGTTAGCGTGACTACTCTGTTCTCCCACCTTGGACATGCGTATCTGCCATTTTGCCAAGCCAGAATTTCTCTGTGCACACCCTAGGCTGTAGACAAGCTACACACATTTTGACGTCACAGTAAAATTTTATAACATAAATATGATGAGAATACAGGGTGAATTAATAGTCACATCAAATTTTATTTACATACATAAACATGTGTTTGAATCATGGGATAACAATATTCAAACTTAGGTGTGTTGAGTGGAAAGATAAATCTCAACCCTCATGGTCAGAATCTGAAAATCCACATGGGTGGAGATTTCCTTAGATTTCCTTGCTGTTAGTGTTATTGGTTTTCTGTTTTGTCTTTGATTAGACTTGACAATACCAATGTTTGCTGTTAATCTCTCTGATTCTCTTTAATATCTTTGATTGGACTTGGCAATACCAATGTTTGCTGTTAATGTTAGTCTCTGAGTTTTTAATTTCTTTGATTGGACTTGACAGTACTATGGTTGATATTAGTCTCATGGGTTTTCTGTTTTGTCTTTGATTGAACTTGACAATTAGCCTTAGTGATTTCCTTAATTTCTTTGATTGGACTTGGCAATACAAATTATCGCAGTTAGCTTCTATGATTTTCTTATTTTCTTTGATTGGACTTAACAATACGTATTATTGCTGTAAGCCTCTGTGATTTTCTTAATTTTTTTATTGGACTTGGCAATACAAATTATCGAAGTTAGCCTCTCTGATTTTCTTATTTTCTTTGATTGGACTTGACAATACGTATTATTGCTGTAAGCCTCTGTGATTATCTTAATTTTTTTATTGGACTTGACAATACAAATTATCGTAGTTAGACTTTCTGACTGTTTATAAAATCCTGCTATATATAACAAACCCAGAAACAAACATGAACCTTATGGAATTAATTTTGACGAAATAAAGATTGTTTATCAGCTGTCATTAATATAAACTTCAATTAGATGAAAATACAGTAATAAGTGGCAAAATATTGATGAAATATGACAAAGTTATTATTCTTTTCAATTTTCTGTTAATAGAAATGTCAGCAGTCAAAAGTGAAGTAATAAATTCTGTATTTTAAATTATCTCAGAATTTGCTATAGTGCTGAAGAAATTACTCTCCGGTAGATTACATGTTTAGATGTAAGTGTACCTTTGGCCAATGGTAAATAAAGTGCAGTGGAAACATTCTAAACATTACAGTATAGGTTTTAAAGTGATAAGTATTATTTCGACAAACTACTTTGATTCCATATTGACCAATTACCCAAATGTGTTCATTTCTCACCTGTTGCCCTGATGGTAGATTGAACACCTGTCACCCTGATAAGCTAATCCCAGGTTTGTTGCCATGGTAGTCGTACCTGAATTTATAGACTGCTACTACTTTACCCTTTCCCTGATGGGTTAATACTTCATATATTTACCGATTGTTTGACATTTTACCTGTTACCATAATGCATCAATACTTTTCCTATGGAATAATATTTCACCCGTTTCCTAACGAATAATGATCTTACCTGTTGCCCCATGCGATAATCAGGGTCTTACTTATTGACATGATAAGTCTATTTACCTGTCTCTTATTCTAATGGATGGACACCCTATCTTTTAGTAATGATTGAATAATAATTCATATTCTGTCATAGTAACGCTATAGTTATGATGGGTCATAAGTTACTTTTAAACATTATGATTTTAAAGTTTATATTGTCCAGATGAAGCATTACGTCACATATTGTCTTTATGAATTAATTTAGGTATCTTGTTCCTTGAACGGAATCCAAATATGTTGTTGTTGTGATAATACCATATGCCCCCCCAGCCTAAAAGATACGCCGAGGGCATCTAGCGTTTGGATTGTCCATGTGTCTCTGTCTGTTTGTCTGTCAAATTGTGTAATATTTCAGGAGTGGGATGTGATACAGTAAACAAACTTAGACTGTAAGTTCATCTCAAGGTTGCTCACACTTCACTGATATCACATGCCCCTAGGTGCAGGGTGGGGTCTAAATATAGAACATTGCAATATTTAAAGTTTGAATTGTGATACAGTTGAGACCGGGGGCATTGTGTTACACAAACACATCTTGTTTTTATTTAAGTTTTGATATATTGATATTTTACTGCATTCTAACCCTCTCCCCTAAAAAGCAACAACAACAACAAAAAAGAAAACTATAGAAAGTAAATCCTGCAATCAAGATCTATTTTGTTGAAACTTTCTACATAACTATATTCACATCTAAGTTGCAATACTATATTTATATGTAGTTCAGTTAAAGACACGTTCGGACTGGTCTAAGCCATTGATTTACAGAAGAGTCCATTGTTCTTCTTGACTTCAGTTAAAGATGTATTTTCAAAGTTAAAAACTCACATATCACTTAAAATATAAAAAATTATTAAATGCAAATGTACCGAGTGATAAGTATCCTCGGGGACAATATGTCCACCAGCAGTGATACATACTCGGTGGTAAAAATATAAAAAATGCATACTTTTGTGCATTACTAATTCGTTTGTCTTGATAAGACAAAGATGAATATACAAGGTTTTAGTGCACGGTGTAATGTACACAATACACCAAAACGTGTATATAATGACCTCCTTAGGGACACAAGAAAACCCATCTTTACATGGAGATGGTCTTTATATTAAGGTTGATTTGTACACAGATGGTAATATTAGGGACAGCAAAAATGGTCTCTGTGATCAGGTGATCTTTATACACAGGTGGTTGCTAAAGCAAGTTTTACTGTACTAGAAACGTGGAAATTTACACTAAATATGTGATAAAGAGTTTTTCATGTAAATCAGCCCTGTGTATTAGTCTAACAGTTGTGCTAAGTATCATTGTTTAAAACAGGGGTACTCACAGTATGAAGTGACATCATGTAGAAGACCTCCCACAGACATAGTTTACATAAGAAAACCACAGTAATTGACAACACAGGGAAATATCCTTTATTACAATAATAACAATGTGAATTAGACAATACATTTGACATACAGTGACAATCAAAAATAGATACTTCCTTAAATCTCATGTTTTTGGTTTTATCTGATGTAATTATAATGCAGGAACAGATGCCTGGAGTCAGATCGACATCATTCAAAGCCAGTTATTTATTTAAATTAAAAGTTTTTAGTTGGATCCAAATCAATAATTCATGTCTTGAATGGCTTCATGTGATTACATTTTTAGATCGTAAGCTAGTTGTATGATCTTTAAGAAAATGTTATGTCAAAGAAAATAAGGATCTTTGTAATAGATAGAAGTACAAGTGAACAGTTAACTTATCAACTGAAGTACCTTGCAAGGGAGGTAACTCATGATGAGGAATGATCTTCAGATGTTCTCAGCAAAAAAGATAACTTCAGACACATCCAATAAATGATAAATGATAAATAGAAAGGTCATAATTCTTATAGATATGCATAAATAAGAAGAATGTCTGGTTTTGAATATGATTGGTATCAAGGATTGTATGGCATTCAGTTATGAGCCTATTTGTTGACTGGATTGCGAAGCAAATATGGGTCTATGAATTGATGATATCTCTGTCTGTCCATCAGTCTGTCTATCTGCACCAAAAACATGGTCGAGCTGTTGTGGTCAGCTCTGTCTTGAGGAAATGTCCTAGAGTATCATTTTGTTATTTCTTTTGAAGTTGCCTCACAAATTAGACCATATTACCATCAGCCATTTATCATTGTGCATAACTCTATAAATAAATGTAAGTATAAGCATTTCTCTTTAGAAGCCCCTTGCCAATAATATTCCTCTGATGTACCATATATGACTAAATATAATAAATTACTGTGGAATCTTGTTATCTCAAAATTGACAAGATGTGACCCCTATTACATTGTACCGGTACTTCGAAATATCCAGAATTCGATGTAACTGAAATTTGGATTAAGATATAGCTTTTGAAATGGAAAATTCAAAACTTGTATCATAAATGTTGTATGAATGGAAATTTGTGAACCAGCACATATTGTTTTTCACACATTTCACAGAATAAAAATGGCAATATTGGAATTAGAAAGTATGTTGTTATTGTAGTATCTGGTTATGTGTTATAGATTGTAATTTAGACACACGACTAAATGTTTATAATATGACCATTTTGATATCATACACCTTCTCAGCCCTCGGCCCCGATATCTCAGCCTGCAGGCCTTCCCTATTGGGAACCTTAGCCTGAGAAGGAGTACACTGTATTATATCACAATGGTCGTATAATAATCTCTATATCAGCCCTGGACCAATATTGTCTCCTGGGTTAATATTGGAATGTGATACTGATTTTATCATTTACAGTGAAACTTGTATATAACAACCTCCTCAGGGACACAAGATTTATAACTGGTCTTTATAGGGAGTTGGTCTTTACATAGAGGTTGATTTGTACACAAATGGAATTTCTGGGGGTAGAAAAAAGGTCTTTGTGACCAGGTGGTCTTTAAACATTGGTGGTTGCTAAAATAGGTTTTACTGCATTATTCTGTGTTTATTTGGACATTATGTAATACCACATTACTTTCCTATCATTAACTGATGAAGTGTTCATTTTTCTGTACATGTATGTCATATAGTATCTTGTTCTAGTTATCGGTTTGAAGATCTTGTTATTTCTTATTTGACTTGACATATATCTGAATATAAAGCAATATTTAAAGAGGATTTCCTTTTGTATGTATGATTTCCTCTTCTTGTGTGGTATGCACTTCTTGCACTAAGAATCGAAATGTGAAAGTTGATCATCAAGCAGTTGGGAGTTATCTGTATACTCAGCAATTCTTCACTGAACGAAACCTACCTTTTATGTACTCAGAGGAGAATCTCTTTCATGATTTTGTAGTTTATTTGACATTTTATGAATGCAAATTACATACGGGATAATTGTATTTTGGTATTTCCATATTTACTGTTAGAGATTACTGCATCATCGAACTAACTTCTGAATAATTAAAACAGTTTTGAAATTTCCATGAAATATTGTGAATTGAACCGACATGTATTATTTAAATTAAACAGTTATGTGTTATATCATGTTAAAAATTACAAACATCTCATGTAGATATTAGATAAACAAACTTGTACATCATTCCTGAGATATTGCTAAACTTGCACTTTTTATTATGCACTAGCGTAAATATATTGGATCTCTTCCTACACACAATCAGCATTAGTGTGTAGAAATATCATTGTTGAAAAAAAAAATTCTGCTGTTATAACAATTTGAAAGACAACTATCAGAAAATTTTAGAAGAAAGTGTTGGTATATGTTTAGGTGGGGGGGGGGTATGTTTGTGTGTGTGGTTGTGAGTTTTTGTGGTTGTGGGTTGTGTGGTTTTGAGTGTGTATATTTGTGGGTGTTGATGTTTGTGGGTGTGTGTTTTCAATTGACTTGTCTTCTGTTCGTTTTTTTTTTCATGCCTGCTCCCCCAATATTTTTCATTTACATGGATATGTCACAAGGTGTAGGTGAAGTGTTACAAATTTTGACTTTTGCTATGGACTAATGCCAGGGTTCTTTTATGTGTTACGCCTTCTGCGACATGGGAATTGCTACAAATTTTGACTTGTGCTATAGGCGTAGACCTGTTCAGTAAGGGGGTTCTATGACATAAAATATCTAGTGTGAAAATTGACGCAAGTTGTAAGTCACACATGAAAAACTTACAATTAAAATTTTCAATATTCTGATGTTGGAGAACATTCCACTTGGAGAAAATTTCAGGAAAGAATTTCATTGTTAACTTTGGACTAGGATTGTTTTGTGAGTCACAACCAGGGCCTGGCACTTTATAGAATTAAAGAATTTATTTTAAGTCTGAGAATATTCTCAGTTTCACTGACTTAGCCAATCAGATTTCAGGATTAACTAAAGTCGAGTGAAAGTTTTTAAAACTTGAATAATTCTTAAGTTTAATTATGTCAGACCTTGGTATCCAAGAACATAAGAATTACTTACATGTAAGTCATGGAATTTTACTCAACTTTGGCTAAAACCTGAAATCTGATTGGCCAAGCAAGTCATGTAGAGAATATATTCAGGCTTGAGAAAATTCTTAAGATTGATGGTGTCAAACCTTGACTTTATTATTCTTTTCTTTCTCTCTCATATTTATGGTCTATGTTGAACACTTATCTGTGCAAATGACTTAGATCTCTTGATGTAATTGTTTGTCCCTGTTTTGCTTACAGAAATGGCAGCTTTATCTTTGAACAATAAAGATGAATCCAAAGAAAATGAAGTGCAGAATCAACGTGCACAGCAGCTAGTTGTTGATGGTATGTATCATTGCTAATCCATTAATGATAGATAATAGCCATGTACAAATGTTTATGTATAATGATTGTCTCAACTAGGTAAACATCAATAATATTAACTCATCATCCCCTGCAGATACATATAGCATCTGCCTACCAGGTAGTTTAACTCTGTCTGACACAGGTTTTACATCTGTCTGATAGGGGATGATACCTCTGTCTACCAGGTGATTTAACACTGTCTGACACAGGTTTTACATCTGTCTGGAAGGGGATGTTACCTCAGCCTACCAGGTGGTGGAACATTCTCTGACATGAGGTTTTAAGTCTGTCTGAAAGATGATGTTTCCTCTGCCTACCAAGTGGTATTTCACTGTCTGACAGCAGATTTTATTTCTCTCTGAAAGTAGGTATTGCCTCTGTCTACTAGGTGGTATGATAACACTGTCTGACAGGAGGTTTTACATCTGTCTGAAAGGAGGTTTACCTTTGCCTACCAGGTGCTAGAACACAGTCTGACAGGAGGTTTTATCACTGAAAGGGGGTGTTACCTCTATATACCAGGTGGTATAACACTGTCTGACATGATGTTGTAAGTCTGTCTGAAAGGGGGTGTTACCTCTCTACAAGTAGGTATTACACTACTGACATGAGATTTTACTTCTGTCTGAAATGGGCATTACCTTTGATTACCAGGTGGTACATATTACATTATCTGACAGGCACTTCTACATTTTATGAAAGGGGTGTTACCTCTGCCTACCAGGTGGTATAACACTGTCTGACACAGGTTTTACATCTATCTGAAAGGGGATGTTACTTCAGCCTACCAGGTGGTAGAGCAGTCTCTCTGACAGGATGTTTTAAGTCTGTCTGAAAGGGGTGTTACCTCTGCCTACCAGATGGTATTACACTGTCTGACAGGTTTTTCCTCTATTTGTTTGCAGATCGTACCTCTGTCTTCCTGGAGATTTTACTGTTGTATTTCAGGATTTTTTCTTGTAAATGGTATGTAGATAGACATCAAAGTTACTGGTGTCAGTTGGACATAAAACACAGTCACACTTGTCAATAAAAGGACACTCAACAGAATAGACAACAGTAACTAGGTGGCCTTTATAAATAGATTTATTCATTATTAAAAAAGCTAACAAAGGTTATGTTTAAATGACCTTTATAGGCAGGTGCCCTTTATATAGAAGTCTTAAATACAAGTTTGATTGTAATGAAAAAACCATGAAAAAAATGAAAACTATAAAAACATAAAACTGAAAATGTAAGACATAATGGGCAGTTGATTCTTAACTTATTCACCCCTAAAGACACATTGGACTGGTCTAAGTCATTAATTTATAGAAGAGTCCATTGTTTCCAGGGGTTGATGAGTTAACAGTCATATTATGGCCCTTTTGTGATTAGCTATAAATGTGAATTTGGCCAATATCTTTCAAATTATGATTGAAATTGGAGTAATGTTGGGAGGAGAACTGATGCAAAGATCTACATATAAACTAGTAGGACAAAAGTTACCATTTGATTGCGTGTTATACCATTTTGTTTCTAGTATATACTTTAAAGATAAAAGAAAACGGTAAACAATAGAATACCCACAAGAACATTGATTACCTCTGATCTGTAAATACTATTAATGAAGGCTGGTGAAATAACAATGTCAGTGAAATACCTTGTAGCTCAAATGATGAATTGTTGAGTTTGCATTTATGTTAAATTTTGTTGTTATCAACAAGATCACCTTTTCAGATTTAATTAATTCCATCTTTAATATAATGCATATTTTTCATAAAAAATTTAGTGCTCTATACTGCTGATATTTTCTAAGTTAAGATGGCTATATTGGGCATAAGTAACATACTTCTGAGATAAACAATATGATAATTGGTAACATGTAGAGACAGGAACCAAGACTTTAATATGATGAAATATACGACAGATAAACTCAGGAATAAAATAGAAATTCTAACCAGACTTAAGTGAACAGTAGAATGAGGTGAATATATTTAAATAAAGTTAATGCAAATCAGGCACAAAATGTATGTTCAATTTATATTCATATTTACAAGTGCATTAAAAGAATTACAAACTTCATTAAAAAAAAAAAGAAGTAATTTATATTCAAATGGAGGGTAGCAGTGTGATATATGCTAATTTCTGATATACCAAAATGGATTTTTAGTTCTGAAGTAGTTCCTCAGATAAAAAAATGTACTTGTGTAACAATGTGGCAAAGTGAAAGTTAAAAAGACAGTTAGGCAGTTATACATCTTCTTATCTCTTTGTAGTTTTTCTTTTGCATGAGTTACGGCCCTTAACGGCTTATATAACTGTACTCTGACAAGCTCATGCTTCCAAAATTTTAATAATACCACCTTTTATCAGTAATGTGTAATTAATATGTCAACTCTTTCATCCCTAAAGACACATTTTGGACTGGCCTAAGCCATTGATTTATAGAAGAGTCCATTGTTTTACATGGGGTTGATGAGTTAACTAGGCTTGAGTTTGTGTTTCTTCATGATTATCATTACTACCTGTATTTTCTTTGAATGTGCAGTAATTAAGATTTAAAGGTGTCAGCTTTCAGCAATAGTGACAATCATTTCACCAAAGTTATGAATAATTCTAATCATTTTGATGTTGTTGTCTCATTGTTTGATGTTTACTACTTCCTGCTGATACAGTAAAATAAAATATATAAAAAAATGAAATTGATTAATGTTAACGTTACATATCAGTGCATTCTCTCTTAAAGTCGGTGTGATTTTGAATAACATGGCGCATTGTGTGAGGTAGAATATGATATAGATTTACCAATATCAAACACAGTTATAATCAGATTGTACATTTGTCAAACATTTTATCACCAATAATGACAGTGTTACAAAGGATGTCATCACATACCGGAGTTCTGGACTGTTATTGTTGATATTAAAACTCGTATAAATGTAAAATGCATCTTAACATGCAAACTCTCTGTGACCTTCATTGCTGTTTTACACAGATACAAAGAAGGGATGATAAGCTTTGAGCAGCATTATGTGCTAAGAATTGATCTTTTGACATCAAATTAATTTTCTTTTAAGTCCCTTGCCAACAAAATCAGGACTAGATGTCATGTCTGTGGCCATTAGTCCATCTATCCTGCTAAGGCAGGAGTCAACAATAATGAAGCTTTCCACTTCTCCTACAGGACATGTAGTATTAAAGTCTACTTGTCCGAATGCAAAAATGACTAGTCCAAAAATCAAGTGTAACATTCAAACATGTTTTGTGTTTAAACAAGAATAATCTTAATTGAAATAATTTTTGTCTTTAACAATTTCGCTTTTCCTTTTGGACAAGTGAGAAGTAAGATCTACAGTAAAACCTGCTATAGCGGCCACCTCTATATAAGGATTACCTGTTTATAATGGCCATTTTTTAAAGTCCCTTGACTGCATACTTCAACTAAATTAGACCCGTGTATAAAGGTCACTTGCACATAAAGGTCAATATTTTCTAGTCCCTTGGGTGGCCCCTATATACAGGTTTCACTGTAGTTGTCCGAACACACAATGGACTCGTCCCAGACAACCAGACAAACCTTAATGTTGAACCCTGTAATGTTTTTGATAAAGTTTTATAATAGCTCAGCATTCACTTATCACTGGTTTTACATGTAGGGGACAATCAATACTCTCAGAATGCTTGTTAACTGAATACCATATCTATTTCATCTAAGAATAACAAAATGATCGTGTCTTGCTTCTATATTATTCATGTTTTAGTTAGAATTCAACTGCAGATCCAGTATTATAAGATGTCTGGGTACTAACTGATGTCTTGATTAACTGAAAACAGATAGAATTAGACCAAAAGAGTAAATTAGTTGTTACATAAACTTAAATTTATCTGTTTTTAAAAATTCTTATATAATCCCTTCCTGACTACTATAAGCTGTTTTTGAGAATATTTATTTGGTCTTCTCCTGACTTCTTTAAGCTGTTTTGAGAATTCTTATTTAATCCCTTCCTGACTACTATAAGCTGTTTTTGAGAATTCTTCTCCTCCTGACAACTTAAAGCTTTGATATTTCTTATTTGGTCTCCTCCTGACGTCTTTAAGTTGTTTTTGAGAATTCTTATTTAATATCCTCCTGACTTCTTTAAACTGTTTTTGAGAATACTTATTTGATCTCCTCCTGACTTCTTTAAGCTTTTTTTTGAGAATTCTTATTTAATCCCTTCCTGACTACTTTAAACTGTTTTTGAAATTTCTTATTTGGTCTCCAGACTTCTTCAACCTGTTTTTGAGAATTCTTATTTGGTCTCCTGACTATCATAAACTATTTTTGAGAATTCTTCTTCTCCTGACTTCTTTAAACTGCTTTTGAGAATTCTTATTTAACATCCTCCTGACTACTTGAAACTGTTTTTGAGAATTCTTATTTGGTCTCCTCGTGACTTCTTTAAGCTGTTTTTGAGAATTCTTATTTATATCCTCCCTATTACTTTAAATTGTTTTTGAGAATTCTTATTTGGTCGCCTGTCTACCATAAACTGTTTTTGAGAATTCTTCTCCTCCTGACTACTTTAAACTGTTTTTGAGAATTCTTATTTAATATCCTCCTTACTACTTTAAACTGTTTCTGAGATTTCTTATTTGGTCTCCTTCTGACTTCTTTAAGCTGTTTTGAAGATTCTTATTTAATATCATCCTGACAACTTTAAACTGTTTTGAGAATTCTTATTTGGTCTCCTCCTGACTTCTTTAAGCTGTTTTTAAGAATTCTTATTAAATCCCTTTCTGACTACCTTAAGCTGTTTTTGAGAAGTCTTATTTGGTCTCCTCCTGACTTCTTTATACTGTTTTGAGAATTCTTATTGGTTTTTTGAAATTCCTGTTTGATTTCTTCCAGGTTACTTTTAGCTTGTTTTGAGAATTCTTACTTAACTTCCTTTGTACAGTACAAGTTGTTGATTTAATATTACCAGGACCAAATCTTTTCATAATGCATCTCTGATTTTTATCTATAGGTAGCACAGGTATTGAAGTAGAAGAAAGCTCATTGATGCTGGAAGCTATGGATGGATTCCTCATGTTGCTGGATAAGAAGAAAAACATTATGTTTGTGTCTGAAGGTGTAGAGAAACACCTGGGTATTGAACAGGTAATTCTTGTATTTTTAAAATCCTGTGATTCTCCACAAGATCTTCTGATCCTTTTGATGATAACAAAATTAGAGTAGTCCATGTTATATATTATATATCTACATAAGGTTATCATAGACCTCCAGCTGTAATATATTACATAGAGCATGAGATATCAAGGTCATAATTACCATGTGTAAGAGTTTACAGTAAAACAGATATTTCTTAAAAGAAAGTCATTGGACAAAGTACATCTAATTTCATAATTTGATTTAGACATTGGAATATCAATATCTGGAAACTCAGGGGACCACCCTATTACTTCAAGATATCCGGAATTCAAGATAACTGAAATTTTCAATAGATATATCATTCTATCCATAAAAATTTGGACCGGCCTTTTAATTTAGAAACCTGAAATTTCTATTAATCTGATTTCGACATAATGAGATTCCACTGTGTATTTGAAAAGAAAAGGTTGAAATTTAATTTCTCTGATTCATGATCCTGAAGACTGGTCAGGGGTGGAAATTAAGAAAAAATCCCCAGGAGTCAATTGGGCTCCTAAGTTTTAAATTTGGGAGCCCAGATTTTAACTTAGGGTCCTGTCATATTTACTTGAAAATGTTTTAACCAGTTTTCGCTCATCTAAATTGGTAATTCTGTGAGAATCTGGGGAAAATCAGTCCTAAGGCAATCAATATACATGTAATAGTAAAATACAAGTGAAAACTAATCTCTCACTGCTATTTACAAGTAAATTGAGGACTAATTATCCAATTTGATAAGTACTAGTGCCAGCATTTGGTTGTAAACTCCATCAGACGCAGGGTTTACCTGGCCATTGTGTGGCATGTGCATGAATTGATCCAAGTATGTAAATTAACTAGGTGAAATAAACAAGATCAAATGGTGGAAGCCATACACATTGACTTCAATGGATTGTTGGCATGATTAAAAGGTGAAAATTGCTAACACTGGTTGTGTTAATTATGATGAGGAAGAACAAGTAACACATTGAGGATACCCAAACACAATAATTGTTATTTGATAATGATTCCTACAGGCAGTTATATAATATAGCAATATTGAAGAAATGGAATTAGAGTTTTAAACTGTTATTATGAGCCTTGGATACTTGTTGTTTAATCATTTTGCTCCATGCAATTTTATTTGGCTAAAAATATAATCATTTTGCTTATTTTTTGGCTCATAAATTTTAAATCTTGGTGTGAACCCTGTGTTAGTTTTATATCATCTAACAATCTGTTAGTTGTTTATCATCTAATGATATGTTTTGTATCATCTAATAACCAGGTTCTGTACTCCACCATTAAAAACTGGCCACCATCTTATAACTGGAAAATTGTTGTGTGTGACATAAAAACACTATTAAAACACAGTCTTATGCTGACAATATATACTTTTTCTGTCACACACCATGATTTTCCTATTTTAGTCACCAGACATTGATGTTGAACTTATAAGTAGAACTCTTGAAGGAAGTCTTTTCTGTTGATGGTAATCTTAAACCTTACTGATGTATATTGAGACTGATTTTAAGACATTAAGAGCACGGAAGTGCTGGATAAGAGTTCTTCAATTCTAATTATCAGTGGATGAGACAGTCAGTCTTGGATGATACAGTCAAGTCTTCATGGGCCTGTGAGCTCATTACCCGGTCTTTCACTTCAACAGAATTTACCCTCTAAAGCTGTAATAACAATTAACCCCCGAAGACACCCCCTTCCTCAAAAAAAAAAAAAAAAAAAAATTCTACATGCTCTGGTGTCAAAGATTTTATTGAAGTATTGACCATCAATTCACGTTACTATTCCACTAAAGTACGGTACTGTCAGCCTGTTGTGATTTTGTCTCTTAAATCATTCTTTGTTTTAAGTTCTAAAATTTCTTGTACAATAAGATTACTGTACATTCAGTAGTTAACTTATGTTTTATATGATATTTTATCACATTCTCTATTGTATTCACAGAAAAATGAAACAGTTTGCAAGGACATAAATGTTTGTAAACCATTATTTTCTGTCTTGTAGATACACTTGTTGGGAAAGAGTTTGAAACACTTTATACATCCCAATGACATCCCAGAGCTACGTAAGCAGTTTAATATGAAGGTGTGTGATGATCCTGATGCTTGCAGATGTAAATTACTGGACTTCAATCCAAAAGGTATGTTAGATGACATTTAAATTTTTTATATGATTTCAAAATCTATTTCTATGAATACAGTGTTCAAGAGATTCATTTACCATCAATCATTAATGCATCACATGATAAATCCTTCAAATTTCATTGGCTTATGTCACTGCTACTCTGATGTGATAGTGCCAAGTGCTGGACACTTGTGACAATTGCCAGGTACTTCCTCTTTCTGCTTGACAGAGTTATCTACCATAAACAGAATCACCTGATGCACTGTAGAGGGCAATAGAGATAAAGTAAATAGCATTGTATTTGGGGTTATGTTATATAATGCACTAAACATATTGATGCTTGTTTTGTTGGGTACTTGGTCAGGTACTATTGCTTCCCAAAGTAACACTATGAGAACATATTACCCACATTTGCAGGCATTATTAGGTCATTCTGTCAATCCTGTGAAACAGTACCCATCTTTGCAGGCATTAACAGGTCATTCTATCATATCCTGTGAAACAGTACCCATCTTTGCAGGCATAAACAGGTCATTATATCATATCCTGTGAAACAGTACCCATCTTTGCAGGCATTAACAGGTCATTCTGTCATATCCTGTGAAACAGTACCCACCTTTGCAGGCATAAACAGGTCATTCTATCATATCCTGTGAAATCAGTTTAATTATGAGTAGTCAATGTGAAGCATTCTGAAAGCTTGAAAATGACTTAGATTAGATGTGTGTGTTAAATATCCCATTTTGCAGTATCTGTTATCATAATTATACTTATATTCAGAAACAAATTTTGTCATTGTTGTCCTCAAGGTTCAGAGATTTTCAGCAACTAACAACAGTTTTCAGGTATGTTTTGATTTTATGAATGTCCCAATAATGATGAAGGACATATGTAACAGGGTCCAAATAATGAGGAAGGACATATGTATACAAGGTCCTAATAACAAGGACAAACATATGTATACAGGGTCCCAATAATGAGGACAAACATATGTATACAGGGTCCCAATAATGAGGACAAACATATGTATACAGGGTCCCAGTAATGAGGAAGGACATTTGTATACAGGGTCCCAATAATAAGGACAAACATATGTATACAGGGTCCCAATAATGAGGAAGGACATATGTTTAGTATACATGAGGACAAACAATATAACAGGGTCCAAATAATGACAAGGACATATGTATACAGGGTCCCAATAATAAG
The DNA here is from genome assembly GCA_030159075.1 of Atrina japonica. Taxonomy (NCBI): domain Eukaryota; kingdom Metazoa; phylum Mollusca; class Bivalvia; order Pterioida; family Pinnidae; genus Atrina; species Atrina japonica. Next base: position 664,716 of record BROG01000336.1, on the reverse strand, counting down.
GACAAACATATGTATACAGGGTCCCAATAATGAGGACAAACATATGTATACAGGGTCCCAATAATGAGGAAGGACATATGTATACAGGGTCCCAATAATGAGGACAAACATATGTATACAGGGTCCCAATAATGAGGAAGGACATTTGTATACAGGGTCCCAATAATAAGGACAAACATATGTATACAGGGTCCCAATAATAAGGAAGGACATATGTATACAGGGTCCCAATAATAAGGACAAACATATGTATACAGGGTCCCAATAATGAGGAAGGACATATGTATACAGGGTCCAAATAATGAGGAAGGACATATGTAACAGGGTCCAAATAATGAGGAAGGACATATGTATACAGGAGGAAGGACATATGTAACAGGGTCCAAATAATGAGGAAGGACATATGTATACAAGGTCCTAATAATAAGGACAAACATATGTATACAGGGTCCCAATAATGAGGAAGGACATATGTATACAGGGTCCCAATAATGAGGAAGGACATATGTATACAAGGTCCTAATAATAAGGACAAACAAAAGTATACAGGGTCCCAATAATGAGGAAGGACATATGTATACAGGGTCCTAATAATAATAATGGTTGTATAGATGTTATACCAGCTGCCTTAGTTCTGTCATAACAATGAACAGAGACAGACTATTCCATGGAAGTGACATTGATCTGAAGTTTTGTGAATTAGCATTGAGGCCAATGGGAAAATAATTTGGAGGTGTCCATCCAATACACATTTACGGGTAACCAAATAAATAATTTCTCTTTTCTGCACTGTAGTCTGTAATTTCTTCAGATTAAGTTCATTTTCTTGTTACATCCTCATGTGGATCAATGTCCTGTAAATCATTGGTTGTGTTTTATAACAAATTTGTACTGCAGTTGAATTAATAGTCAGAATAAAGCGGTAATTTAATACTCATTGGATGATTTTAAGTCTCATATGAAATGTTGATAAGCCAACTAATTGAAATAAACTTTTTTGTGGACAAGAAATGGAAATTGGGTAAATTGTAAGTCATTAAAAAGGTTAATTGAAGGCAATGTATTGTGTTTGAGCATTGTTTAATGATCTGTTAAAAGTTAAGATGTATTTTGGGCTTAGCAAATCAGGGATTTGTATTTGTCAAGTTGTTTCTTTTCCCAAATGTATGATATAATTTGTTAATGAGCTATCCTTCGCCCAATTTGCTGACATTTTGGTATTATGGTTTTAATTAAAGATAATTTGAAATTGACAAGTTTCACTAAATTTGTTCTAGAGTTATGTTATTGGGAATTTCCAAAGATGCTGAAAGCCTTCAAACATTCAGTTATTGGACAGTAATTTGATTACAGATTTAAACTATAACCAAATATAAATGAAGATTAAAAAGGAATTATATTGTTATGCCCAAAAGATTGAAGGGGCATTTGATTCTTCAGGGATTTGTATTTGTCAAGTTGTTTCTTTTCCCAAATGTATGGCATAATTTGTTGTTGAGCGATCCTTGGCCCAATTTGCTGACATTTTGGTACTATGGTTCGGAACTTTTAATTAAAGATAATTTTAAATTGACAAGTTTCGCTAAATTTGTTCTAGAGTTATGTTATTGGGAATTTCCAAACATGCTGAAAGCCTTCAACCATAACCAAATATGAATTAAGATTAAAAAGGAATTATATTTTTATGCCCAAAAGATTGAAGGGGTGGGTGTTGTGGGGGAATTTGATTCTTCATTTTTCTACATCATATTGGTTCTTATCAAATAACGTTAGCCTTGTTTCTCAAATTTCAACAAATTTTGGTATGAAATTGTATTTCCTTAATATTCAGATCTAGAATGAGTTGGATTATAGATTCAGCAATATTTTTGGCAGAGTTTTTGGAACTTTGAAATTTTTACGATTGGCTTTCTCTTTGGGCCATAGTGTTTCTCAAACAAATCTTGTTTTGTTTGTTAGGTGTACAGGGTCAAGGCCATTTTCTTAGACATTACAGTATGTCAGATATTTCAGTATAAACTATTCTCAGAATTATTTGAGAAGCTTTAGCATCTCTGATGCTCATTAGATTTCCTTTGTCAGAAATTATTTCATCATTAGAAACTCTCCGTCACTCAATAAATTTCATTATAATAAGCCCATTGTCGGAATAATGCAATGAATATGTAATATTTATGTTTATGGAGCATGCATAAACCTGACCATTGACCTATCACCAAATGTCTTACACTTGGTTCTCCATGTGCTGTTTTGATGTCATTCAAATGTGACATTTTATTCACACATGTTTGACGGTCCATTTGATTGTGAGGTACGTCATAATGGAAAAGTATGTCAAAAGGTCAATTTTGCATATGTCTTAAAAATCTCACCACCACATGCCTTCAAACTTTTGCCTTTTTAGACAGAAAAATATTAACCCTATTTTAAATTCACCCTTAATGAAATTACCAGTTTTATGGAAGGCATTTTTGTCCATGCTTTAAGTCTTTTGTTTGAAAATTTGGCTTTCATTTAAATTTGCCCTCTCAACTGAGGGCAAAAATGAGGAAAATTAAACAGTAGGTATACATGATTTTCAGGTATTACGTTAGTGAGATTTTACTGGATGATAATCAATGCTCACTGGATGAAAATGATTAGGTCATTCTTCTTTACATGTTTGATATTTTCCATGTCTGTACATGTGATATATATACACACCTTTTTCTATAGTTTCTACGGAGCCATAATTCGGCCCCATTTCCAATGCAAAATACATCGTATTTTCTTAATTTGTTGGAAAAAAAATCCTATTTTGATTTTGAGGCCATGACCATTATGAAAATTAAATTAATGTAACAGGAAATGCATTTAAAAAAAAAGATTCCATTGCATCTAGATTTCCATGTGTTCAAACAATTTTTCCCAATTTGCACGTTAAATATCCCATTTGTGTTGCCAATGACAATTTCCCAAAATTGACAGAAAAAGGTTTGATTAATTTGTAGACAAAATATAGAACTGAATCCTATTGCATTAATTTTCCTCCAGACTGTTGCCAGTGTCCAAGTAACACATTTATTAATACCTAGTTTTATAAGTGTGAATAAGGTATTGATTATCCAAGAAATGGTTGGAAAAAATCAATATTAATTTGTGTGACTGTCAATGAAAAATGTCTGTAGAAACTCAAAGAAAAAAAATGCATTTCACTGAACAGCTGAATAAAGCTGCGACAAGTGTAGAACATTTGCCGATTGTTACCAACAATTCATTTTTTACTTTTTGAATAAGATCAGGATATTGATTAGTACCACTTAATTAAATTAGCATATTGTTATGTACATGTGTCACTTAATCAACTAAAATTGTTACTTATCGCTATTTGATTTTGTTAAGTTTTGAATGATATACAAGGTATTTGTGATTTAAGTTGAATGCTGTTTTATATATCATCCATTGAATTTGAAACACAGTTTGATGTCAACTGATAGATTAAAAATGCTGTCCTATGCTGCCTAATTTATAGAGAGTGCAGCTCGAACAGCTTTTGAAGCAAACTTAATGATTAGAAATCACACAAAATGCAATACCATACTATAGTCCCATTTACTTTCTCCATCAACACTAAAAGGTCATCTTCTAAATAAGTTTTACAATTAAGTACTTAACTACTGCACTAGCAAACATTTTGCAGATTGATACCGGAAACGCAAATAATGTTCTAAATATTTGACGTCATTTTGTGGAAAAAAGTGTTGCCCTACTGTCCTGAGGTTGGATAAATTCTTGGTGAATGTTTTTGCCATATGTATGAAACAAGTAGCTGCGCTCTCTTTCAAGGCATTGCCTTAGTTCATTTAAGTTATTTATGGTGTTTTGGGGACTGTCACATATTGTCTTTAGACATCAAGGAAGTTGTGGGTAATGTCCCTGTTTATTTCTTGATGCCAAAAAACATTAATACATGTATGCTTACTGTTCCCTGAATATCCAAGGTAAAAATGTTTTATTATCTAGTAATAAAATACATACCAACTCATAACAGTGTACAGGTACATAGTAAGATGCTGGTGTGCTTGTATGACCTGGCAGTTTGATTTGCACCATGTCACCACGTGGCACCTAGGAAACAGTTCATTTGACTAGAGTGAAATAGTCAGCTGGTACTCTGTTGTCCAGAAAATCTATAAAAAACTTGAAAGTAGTCCAAAATAATATTTTTTAAAAATATATATATTTATTTGTACATGATTTTCACATAATTATGGTGATTTATCCTGTTCTTTCTCTGTAGGTCATATCTAGTGGTTTACTGTCTATTTTGACCATGTCACATCTTGTGGTTTACCCTCTAATCTGACTGACATATATGGTGATATATCCTACTTGCTCATGCATGCTGTCTGTCTATCTGTCTATCTCTGTCTATGTATGTCTCTCTGAGTCTCTCTCTTTCTCTCTGTCTGTCTCACTTTCTGTCTCTCTCTGTCCCCCTCTCTCTCTGTCCCCCCTCTCTCTCTGTCTCTGTCTCTGTCTCTGTCTCTCTCTCTCTCTCTCTCTGTCTCTCTCTCTCTCTCTCTCTCTCTCTCTCTCTCTCTCTCTCTCTCTCTCTCTCTCTCTCTCTCTCTCTCTCTCTCTCTCTCTCTCTCTCTCTCTCTCTCTCTCTCTCTCTCTCTCTCTCTCTCTCTCTCTTTCTCACACACACACACATCTAGTAACATATATGATGATTTACCCTACTCTCACTATGCAGGTCATATCTGGTGGTTTTCCCCTATTCTGACCGTGTCATATATGGGGGTTTATCCTTTATTCTGATGGTCATACCTGGCAGTTTATCCTCAATTCTGATCATGTCACATCTGTTGGTTTACCCTCTACACTGACTGTGTCACATCTGGTGTTTTGCCCTCTATTTTGACCTGTATTCTAACCATGTCATATCTGATGGTTTACCCTCCATTCTGACCATGTCATATCTGATGTTTTACCCTCTATTCTGACCATGTCATATCTGATGGTTTACCCTCTATTCTGACCATGTCATATCTGATGGTTTACCCTCCATTCTGACCATGTCATATCTGATGTTTTACCCTCTATTCTGACCATGTCATATCTGATGGTTTACCATCTATTTTGACCATGTCATAATTGATGGTTTACCCTCTATTCTGACCATGTCATATCTGATGTTTTACCCTCTATTCTGACCATGTCATATCTGATGGTATACCCTCTATTCTGACCATGTCATATCTGATGGTTTACCCTCTATTCTGACCATGTCATATCTGATGGTTTACCCTCTATTTTGACCATGTCATATCTGATGATTTACCCTCTATTCTGACCATGTCATATCTGATGGTTTACCCTCTATTCTGACCATGTCATATCTGATGGTTTACCCTCTATTCTGACCATGTCATATCTGATGGTTTACCCTCTATTCTGACCATGTCATATCTGATGGTTTACCCTCTATTCTGACCATGTCATGTCTGATGATTTACCCTCTATTTGACCATCTATATCTGATGACTCTATTCTGACCATGTCATATCTGATGATTTACCCTCTATTTTGACCATGTCATATCTGATGGTTTACCCTCTATTCTGACCATGTCATATCTGATGTTTTACCCTCTATTCTGACCATGTCATATCTGATGATTTACCCTCTATTCTGACCATGTCATATCTGATGGTTTACCCTCTATTCTGACCATGTCATATCTGATGATTTACCCTCTATTCTGACCATGTCATATCTGATGGTTTACCCTCTATTTTGACCATGTCATATCTGATGGTTTACCCTCTATTCTGACTGTGTTATTTCTGTTGGTTTACCCTCTATTCTGATCATATCTGATGGTTTACCCTCCATTCTGACCATGTAATATCTGAAGGTTTACCCTCTATTCAGACCATGTCATATCTGATGTTTTACCCTCTATTTTGACCATGTCATATCTGATGGTTTACCCTCTATTCTGACTGTGTTATTTCTGGTGGTTTACCCTCTATTCTGACTATATCATATCAGATGGTTTACCCTCTATTCTGACTGTTACTTCTGGTGGTTTACCCTCTATTCTGACCATGTCATATTTGAATGTGTACCCTCTATTCTGACCATGTCATATCTGATGGTTTACTCTCCATTCTAACCATGTCAAATCTGGTGGTTTACCCTCTATTCTGACTGAGTTGTTTCTGGTGGTTTACCCTCTATTCTGACCATGTCATATCTGGTGGTTTACCCTTTATTCTGACTATGTTGTTTCTTGTGGTTTGAAGCTCTATTCTGACTATGTCGTTTCTGGTGGTTTATCTTCAATTCTGACTATGACACATCTGGTGGTTTACCCTGTATTCTGACTTCGTCACGCTTGTCATAAATGGTAATTAACACTGATCTCACTCTGCAGGTCAACAAATTTCTGACTCTCTATGCCATGTATTGAGAATTAAATACTCAAAATAAATCCTATATGTTTATACTATATTATACTTAAAGATATATCGATTGTATGTTTTATCTATTTCTCTATAGTGAAATTATAATCTTCCATGGAACCACATACGCTACATGGAATTCCTTCTAAGAGCTGAATCAAATTACAGTCAAACTTGTATATAAAGTTTGCTCAGGGGGAATTACAAAAACGGTCTTTATAGACAGGTGGTCTGTATATAAAAGGTCACATGTACTTGTACATGAGATATTATGAAATCCAAAGGATCGGAGATGACTTTCATTATTTCCAACTACATATTTCTTCCATGGTTAGATATTCCATTTAGTAAGTGTACATTGTAATATTAAAGGAAGTTTCCTACCTTCAAAATTCTGGGTCCAGGATCTGGACATTTTTTTTGTTGAAATTCCAAATTGGGAACTTTTGCATATTTTTGGGGAAATACAAGCCATTTTTGAATTGGGAAAAGTCTTGTAATCGGACCCAAAATAGGCATAGGAAAAATCCCTGTACTAATACATGTACAACATATAAATAATGAGAATAAGAAATAATTCAATGTTTTAATTAATTTTAATTAATTTATGATGAAATTGTATTATATACATCGCAGATATGCCATTATACATTATTAAAACAGACAAATCTCGCAAAAACTACTCATAGTTGGTGATCTGTGTTGTGAAGTCACACAGATGTGTAAGAATAGACAGAAAGTTGAAGATAGATGAATTTTATTGAATTTTCATTTTATTAGACATTTTCCAGTGCAAAGAGCGCCAGTGATTGTACTCTGGATTGAGATGTTGACTTGCTTATCAAGTGATGTTCCATAAGATAAGATGTAAGATGATTACCCCATTGCATTCCTGAATATGAGAAAACAAAACATCAGTCCTTAAGCCATGATATTTAAATACTCCTGTATGTAAAAACATCTGGTCACAAGACGTGTCCTTTTTATTTTTTTATTTTTTAGTCTTCGCCTTTTGCTGATTAAGTAATCATCAACAGAAACTTTGGTCTACAATTGGAAATGGAAAACAAAACATCAATCAGTCAGCGATGATTGTTAGTTCCTGGTTGTAAAATCACCTTGTCAAAAAGCACGTCCGAGTGCCTAATTACCAACAGGGGCGTTAATTGACACCTCCAGGTGTGTTGTGACTGTCAAAACATCATGTATTACGCCATGTTGTTGATTAGTACTCGCAATATCCCGCAGGCATTATCTTCGAGTTACCTCCCTTCCATTAGTAAGCAGTCGCTATACACAAGTAAGATAACTACCGGCAGGCGAAATACAGCAGTGGCCAGTCGCATAAGGCAGGTGGTCGCTATATAAGGGGCAAATATATAGTAATTCTCAAGGGGCGGTCCAAATACGGTCGTTATGGACAGTGAGTCGTTATATGAGGGCAGTCGCTGAGGCAAATTTGATTGTAAACCCAAATTTGTTTAGTGTATCATCTGTCCCTATGAAATTTAACATATTATCAATTACAGCTGAAGTGCCATAAATCAAATTATTGTTATGTCAAGATTTCCATTTTTGAACTGAAGTTTGTTTTTGCTCAGATTGAAAATTCTAATCTAATTTTTGTTCTTCAACTTGAGTAAGCTACACACATCTTTTACTTGATGCCTTCAAAGAGATATTACCAAGATTTGTTCTCTCACATGTACACAGAAGTAAAAAATTGATCTTGATTTGATTGCTATATAATGATTCAATTTATATGTACTTGTATTACAAAACAGATCTTTTACACTCGGCTATCATTTGATTACTGATGCTCCATGTGATAAGCTGTGTTGGAATTATTCTAAGAGGTAATAGGATGTTTAAAATCATGACAGGGCATTTGTTTTGACTTTAGCAAATCAATAAAAGAGATGAAGCAGCAACAACACACAGAAATACATATATCATTCTTTTAAATCATTGTCAATTGATTTTCTTACACTTTCCTTCTGCAAATAGGAATATGAATTTGAATTGTTTTATCTTTCTGTCAAGTAATCACATTTTTTAATAACCATTCGAGGATATTAAATATAGATGAATATGATGTGTTATGTTACTGTCCAATTAATGCTGATTTAGTTGAACAAAATTATTTGATTACAGTACTGTTGAAATTTGAAAGACATTTGATTACTGGTGAAATTTGAAAGACATTTGATTACTGATGAAATTTGGAAGACATTTGATTACTGGTGAAATTTGAAAGACATTTGATTACTGGTGAAATTTGGAAGACATTTGATTACTGGTGAAATTTGGAAGGCTTTAGGGTGTAGAATTTGTATACACTTGGTGGTCTTCCCAAACTGGTTTGAAAACTGAGCACCTGATCTGCTAATTCCAAGAAAGTTACTAGACCAAATTAATGTTTTCCAGACTGATGGTGGGTGTTGCCAATATATTGTAAAAAGTATTTTGCTGGAATTTTAAATACCTAAAAATTAAATGGCAAGGGTTAACATAGAACAGATTTTGAGATATATTTATACATGGTTTGCACAGACCTTCAAAAGTGCTTGAACATAGAGTTAGTCCTTGAAAAGTGCTTAAACACAGTAATACCCTTCAGCAGTGTGAGTTCAATAATAAATGCTTGATGTTTAAATTCTATTTGTATGTGTTTCTTCATCGCTAAAAAAAGAAGATAAATTTTGATAAAAAATAAAAGATTAACTTGGCCTAGCATATTCCGATTTGGAATTTCTATTTTAGTACAATGTACAGTAAATCCTTTCTATGATGCTATGCTGCTGGAACTCCTTAGTGTCTTGTGGAAGTCTTAAGTGGTATTTTTCAGGATTGCCATTGAACTTTGAGAGGACCTTGCTGACAGTGTGTTTTTCTGTCTTTGGTTTGGCTTTCAAGACCTTGATAACTTAAACAGACCCATTGAAAGTGCTTGAAAAACACTGAAAAGTCCGGAAAAAGTGCTTGAAATATGTATTCCATTGGTTGCATGAAACATGCTTTACATTGAAGAATTTGTTTTAAGTACACGCATCAATAAAACCTAGAACGAAAAATCAAATTTCAGTAGAACCTCACTAATAAGACCACCTAACTGACTGACTCAAAGTGGCCTTATTAGTGAGGTGGTCTCCTAAGTAAGGTTCTGTACTGATATATTTTTAATGAACAGACTGGAAATTCATGATCTTAATTGTGAGGTGGTCTCCTAATCAAGGTGGTCTTAAGGCGAGACTCCACTGTATCTTCTGGAGAAAGACAGCTGTCAAAGGATGACAGCAAAAGGTTGGGCCAAAACATGAGAAGGTTTTAGAAAACTTGTCATGTTTTTGCCAAATTTGATGTCGGACATTATTAGGAAAGATTAACTATTACAAAATATTACTCAAAAGATTTTATATGTATCTAATCTATATAGAATTTCACAAACCCAGAACTGAAACCTGTGAATCACTTGTTTAAAGCTGTCGCATTTATCTACCCTTTGTCTACATACCAGTTTAATATGAAAGATATTGTCTATCTATAGATTTTGTGAGAAAACACTCACTAGATAGAAGACCTCATGTAAAGTTACTAAGTTCATTTGAGGTAGCGTGTACTTACACCAAGTTTAAGATTTAGGTTTTTGCAGCCAATGCATTAAAAGCTCATTTGTAGTCTCAGAAACTATGCAGATTTTTAAAATGCCAAAGGTAATGGTTATTGAACATGCAACATAAAATTGCCAGGTCAATACTAGTTTACAGACAATTACATGCTATCTGGAATTTATTCCCTGACATAATGTTACCTCTACATTGTCCATTTCATCTAAATTCAGGAAATCAACAATACTGAAAGAAGTTGTAAATAATCAATCACTGATTAAGTTTAACCTTTGGAACTATAAAGCAGTAGAATCATTGACTTGACATTACTGTTGGCCAGAATATTTAGTATAGCATTATAACATTTCTGTAGTAGATTGTTCACAGTCATCATTGACTTGACATTACTGTTGGCCAGAATATTTAGTATAGCATTATAACATTTCTGTAGTAGATTGTTCACAGTCATCTTGTTATGTTCAGCATGTAAACTGAAGGTTAGGAGGTTAGCAGTCCTTGGGCCCGTTTTATGATGATCCACACTTGTAACTTACAACCATTTTACAAAGAATTAGGACTTGTGTCGTATGACCAAATCCGGTCCTGTCCTAAACACTAGAAAAAGGCAGTGCATATACCCATGTTATTGTTATATGTGTGATAATGCATACATGTAACACCTCATTAATCAGACCACTTTGAGTCAGTCATTTAGGTAGTTTTAATAATGAGGTTCAACTGTATTTGTAAAAGTAACAGGTATAAGTATTCATGAACTATTTGAAAAATGTTTGAATATGACTTAAGACTTGAGTTAGAGTAGTTTTAATAAAATGGTCCTAAATATTGTCTTAAGGTCGTTTAACTTAATACTGATGACTTAGGACTTGCGATTTCTTGATAAAATGCACCACAAACAAAATTAATACATGTAATTCTTTGGCTATTAGTGCAGCATAGAAAGTGAAATCTTTGGCCTTTAGCTCAGTATAGAAGGTGAAATCTTTGGCCGTTCTCTCAGCATGAAAAGTGAAATCTTTGGCCATTAGCTCAGCATAAAAAGTGAAACCTTTGGCCATTCACTCAGCATAAAAAGTGAAATCTTTTGCCATTCGCTCAGCATGAAAAGTGAAATCTTTGGCCATTAGCTCAGCATAAAAAGTGAAACCTTTGGCCATTCACTCAGCATAAAAAGTAAAATCTTTGGCCATTAGCTCAGCATAAAAAGTGAAATCTTTGGCCATTCACTCAGCATAAAAATGAAATATTTTGCCATTCGCTCAGCATGAAAAGTGAAATCTTTGGCCATTAGCTCAGCATTAATAGTGAAATCTTTGGCCATTAGCCCAGCATAAAAAGTTGAAATCTTTGGCAATTAGCTCAATATAAAAATGGAAATCTTCGGCCATTAGCTCAGCATCAAAAGATATCTTTGGCCATTTGCCCAGCATAAAAAGTGAAATCTTTGGCCATTAGCTCAGCATGAAAAGTTATCTTTGGCCATTCGCTTAGCATAAAAAATGAAATCTTTGGCCATTTGCTCAGCATGAAAAGTTCTTTTTGACCATTTGCTCAGCATAGAAAGTGAAATTTTTAGCCATATGCTCAGCATGAAAGTTATCTTTGACCATTCTCTTAGCATATAAAGTAACATTTTTAGCCATTATCTCAGCATAAAATGTAAAATCTTTGGCCTTTAGCTCAGCGTAAAATGTAACCTGAATAGCCAGTTAATATATTCCGCCAATCTCCGATTGCTCCATTAACGCCTAAATGCAATTACTGTAAAAGTGTGTCAACCGGAAATTACTAATACAAGAGCATCATGGGATTTTTTATCTTAACATGTGGCGCGAAAAGTAGAAGTTATAAATTGTTTGTAAACATGTGCAGTGGAGCAAAAATCACACATCTATTTGAATTTTAAAGTCATATTTATATTCTCAAAGCAAGAGGCATTGAGAAACATTCTTTTTAAAATTGTAGTTCTTTCCCGGAAGTATTGAGTGCACATCCTCATCTGGGTAATCATCTCTGATTGGTCTGTACAATTTGTACAGAGCTGATGAGTCCAGTGAACATGTTGCCTTCAAGCCCTTGAGAAACGATAGTGGATAGAGGACACTGCAATTATTCAAGTTACATAAAAACTAAAATCTTTGACTATTAGCTCAGCATAAAAAGTAAAATCTTTGGCCATTCGCTCAGCATAAAGAGTGAAATCTTTGGCCATTCGCTCAGCATAAAAAGTGAAATCTTTGGCCATTAGCTCAGCATGAAAAGTGAAAAATTTGGGTCACAGTAGGCTTGACAAGCTCAGAATTATCATTGCATTGGCATCAATAGTTAAATCTTTGGTATCTTCAAAACTTTGGCATTAGCTTCAGCATGAAAAGTTATCTTTGGTCGTTCGCTTAGCATAAAAAGTGAAATCTTTGGCAAGTCGCTCAACATAAAAAGTGAAATCTTTGGCAAGTCGCTCAACATAAAAAGTGAAATCTTTGGCAAGTCGCTCAACATAAAAAGTGAAATCTTTGGCAAGTCGCTCAACATAAAAAGTGAAATCTTTGACCATTAGCTCAGCATAAAAAGTGAAATCTTTGGCAAGTCCCTCAACATAAAAAGTGAAATCTTTGGCCAGTCCCTCAACATAAAAAGTGATATCTTTGTCCATTAGCTCAGCTTGAAATGTTATCTTTGGCCATTTGCCTAGCATAAAAAGTGAAATCTTTGGCCATTAGCTCAGCATTAATAGTGAAATCTTTGTCCATTAGCTCAGCATAAAAAGTGATATCTTTGTCCATTAGCTCAGCATAAAAAGTGAAAAATGTGCACAAGGTCACAGTAGGCTTGACAAGTTACAGAATTATCATTGCATTGGCATCAGTCCATAGCACATGTCGAAATTTGTGGTATCTTCCTATTATTAGTGATGACACTGTATAGATAATAATACAACATTAAATGAAACATTATGTAGGTTTATTAATTTGTAAATTACATATATAGTGGAACGATACTTGAGATATGGGCCCATCAGCCACTGAAATATGTACTCTCAAGACAGGTGGGTTCTCAAAAGAGGTTTTATTTAAAGGATTATTAAATTAAGTGGTTTTCAGAATATGTTCTCAAAGGACAGGTGTTCTGTCATGAGAGTGGTCTTTCAAGACAAGTTCTACTGTATTGCTTGTAAGTTGGTATAGATTTCTTCATCTCATCAAGTCAGTACAGTGGAACCTGCCTTGAGAGACCATCCCTTCTGCCACTGAAAGATGGTTCCTTAAGACAGTTGGTCTCTCAAAAGAGGTTTTATTTAAAGGATTATTTAATCAAGTGATTTTCAAAATATGGTCTCCCGAAATAGGTGGTATTTCATGAGATGGTCTTCTGAGACAGGTTCCACTATGTAGACATGTACTTGAACAATTGATGGAAAATCTTGTTTATTTACTATTTTAACCAGTAAACCATTTACTTTGAGAGGAAGATGATTGAACATTATTAGAAATGGATGTTATAGCTGTGTTTTCTGTTATTTCAGATCCCAGTAATGGCACCAACTCTCCACCTCACCTAGATAACAACAGAATGTTTTATATGAGAATGAAATATTTCCTCAAGAAAGGAGGGAGTAGAACAAAACACAGTGGCTACACAGTAAGTTTCATATTAACATTTATGACCAACTAACAGATGCTATGTATTTTTTTCCCACATGTAATAAATAAGTGAATGAATTACTTGTATACTGGATTTTATCTACTTGTAGGATGTTCAGTAGTTCTATATACTGACAAATCCTAAATTTCTGGAAATTTACCATAATCACAATAACGCCATCCAATGTTATTGCATGTTCTTGGAATATTTTGTTCCCTTTCAGGAATTTTTTTAATGTGTATTATAGTGAAGAGATCATTTTGAACATGTTGTCAGCGGTTATAATGGCTTTGTAAAAATACTTTATATCAATTTTCAGTCTCTGACAATTAAAACTCACCATCTTTCTCACACACTAGATTTAAAAATGATTGATTTCCAAACCCTTTAAAAGTAAATATTTCCCCCCTAAAAACCCTAAGAGTAATAGAATATTTAGATATTCACCTACAATTTTAAAATGTTACTTTGTGTAATTGCATAATCTTAGCCTATACAAAGGATTCTTTGGTTGTAGTCAAGCCCAAACATAAGGATATATATATATATATATATATATATATATATATATATATATATATATATATATATGCGCAGTGGAATCTCACTATCTCTAAATCTGTGGGACTGCCCCGTTTAGTTCAAGATATCCAAAATTCAAAATAACCAAAAATGTTCAATTCACATATTTTCTATTTTTCGTGGGCAACGAATAGACTTACTCAGAGTACTATTTAATTCAAATTGGATTAAGACAGTTATTAATAACACTCTCATCTTTGCTGGTTAACAGAATCAATTGTCCTGTGTTTTGCAGGTAAACAAGTAATTATAAGCATGATTTCTTGTGTACAAACTGTAAACCTTCAAATACAGATGGTAACTTCGAGATAACAAGTGACGATTCTGTAATATTTTGATACTTTGGACCAGAATAATACTTTGAGATCAGTAAAATTTCGAGATAAAAACTTCGAGATATCCATAAATATATAGAAAATAAAATAATCAGGACCGGCCATATGACTTTGACCGGTATATATATATATATATGTCTATATATGCACACACACACACACCAGTAGTTAACATACAATTAAGGGCTCAATATTAGTACTGATTCGCTGGCCTTTGACCAGGAAAATATTAGATGGGCAAGTTAGATTTCTCATCTGTACTGGCCCAATTGTCCAACAAAAGAGTTTAAAATAGTGTGTAAGTGCTCTTTTCAATAATTGTTACATGTATGTAAGTCTTACAAAATAATCTATCTCATCTTTATATGCTGTCTTGCCCTCACATGTTATAGTTGGTTATTCTTCATTTAAATATATCAGAAAATCATTTCTATTGAGTTATTTGTGGGCCAGTAGAAGTTTGATGGGACTAGTAGATTCTTTATGTTACTGGCCCCATGGGCCACTTGGGATAAAACGTCATATTCAAGCCTTGTACATACATACATACTCTCTAGGACTTAGCATCTTAACAATATCAAAGAACAGTTTTGTTTTGATGGCAGTCCTTGTTTATCTCTCTTTTACGAGTTCCATCAACAGAGTAGTGTTATGGTAAGTTGTTTCTTGGGATCAGGTCAAAGCACATTTTGCAGTATGGAGTTAATAAAACATTATATCGATGGGAAAATACACATGTATGTGCATTACAGCAACATAAACTTAACTTCAAGATTGAAAATTCCAAACCACACTTTTATTCGTAAATTTTTGCTTTTTAGATGGATAAAAATAATGTAACAACTCACTGGAAAATATAGGTCTAGTAGACTTTTTGAAATATATGCTATTAAAAGTCAGTCCAGCATCCTTTATGAGTTTTAAGATATTATAAATTTGGTTTTCTACAGAATGTTACTTTTCAATCATTTTTTAACATTATATACTTGTGACAGAATTAACATAAAAAACGATTGACAAGACTGCACAATTGATATCCAAATGAATTTTTGTTCAAGTTGTGTGTCTTTCCCTTACTGTATATTGGCAAGATCTGGCTTTGAAGATGGACATAGCAGTTGCTTCATTCACCTGATCTTAATTGATTAGAAACTCGTGGCAATCTTTGAAGTTTTGAAAATGTTTTATAGCACACGTATTGACCTAGAGATTTAAGACTACTGATGGGAAGTACAGTGTAAGGGTATAATACTGTCCTGTCACATGGAAATTTAATATCGATGAAACGATGTTTATAAGCACAAGGTTTTATAATCATATCGCTAACCTGTGTACATGTAGTTTGTGGCATAATAAATAAGCCATCAGTACTCATGTTAGGCCAAATGTCTGCCCCAATTTTAAGTTCCTTTTTTTTTTTTTGGTAAAACCTAATTTTACCAAAATAAAAAGTAAACTTAAAATCATTGTAGAAAATCGGCCTATACTCTTGTGTGATATGAATGGTAAAGAATGTGAAAAAAAGTTGTGATGTTTTCAATGTCATTATTGTTCTTATTTGTAATAAGATCGGGTGATTCAGGTTTTTGCTAATTTGGAAACTTTGGAAATAACATGCATTTTGAAATTAACCAGTAATATATTTCAAACATGTATTCACAATGCATATTTTTTTAGTATACTGAGTGTATTATTAATCATTAAAACTTAACGATTACCATCAACAGTATTGAAGAATAAAGGGAGTGAACTCCTTCATTCTTAAAAAGTTTGTATATGAGGTACATGTGTTGTTATTTGTCATAAAAGATCAAGGAAGAGTTAACATTTTCCAGTTTTTGTCTGCATTGGATTAGGAGTAGAGATCCATGTTATTATATGAAATGATTTTTCCCAACAATAAATCTCTGAATTTAAGAAAATTTGCCAGTTTACTTGCGGAAGACTGGTGGTCTCTTCCTGGGTACATTGTTGATGGGTTCTTACCTCCACCGCTAAAAACTTACTGCCACCGTATGACTGAAAAATCTTTGAGTGTGGCATAAAACAATATTCAAATAAAAAAAACAAAAAAACAAAATAAACCCCCAAAACAAAAAAAAAGCCCTGAATTTAAAATTAATATTATCGGGTAGTGATCTTGGAGGGGCAATTAAAATAATGATAAAATTTGATGTTGTTTAAAGGTGCTCTTGTTTGGAAGTAAAGACAAAAATTCAGTTAACCCTTTCAACCCTACAGACCATAATAGACTGATCTTAAACAATAAAAAGAACAATGCATTTAGATTTTCAGGGGTAAAAGAGTTAAATGTCTTTGGCACTGATATGAGGAGATAAACTACTACATTGACTTAAAGAAACCAAAAACAAAAAAACAAACTAAAAACCCAACTATTTGGCATTTTTCTTCTTTTTTTTGTATTGCTATGTATAGTTTATAAAAAGGACCCACAAAGTGACTAACTATAATTGTAGATCGTTTATACCTCTGTGGGTATTAATTGGGGTGCAAATTTGAGAAAATGCAAAGAATGGAACCCTTATCCAAGCATCCTTTAGGATGTGATGGATGAGGGTCATTTTCCGGATTAGCCGTAAAGCTACGAGGGTTTAAATGAAATATCGTGTTTCACCAAGTCCACGTGTACCTTGTTTAAAGAATGCTAAAAACTTTTACACCTGAATGCTCTATACCTGTGTATAAATACAGGTAGCTGACCAGTACATTTGTCTGTTTAAAGTAAATGAAATAACTTAAAACTAATAATTTCATATTTGTTGTGTTAACGGTACTCAGTTCTAAACATGATAGAAAATAAAATGGGAGGGTAATTAAACCCTCGTAGCCTTACGGCTAATTCGGAAAATGACCCTCATCCATCACATCCTAAAGGATGCTTGGATAAGGGTTCCATTTTCCTTCATTGAGCCTCCAGGCTATACTCGGGTTTAAATGGAATCTTTAAAGTGTATTTCAACAAATATGAAAAAGAAAAAACAAAAACCCAATAAGACTTTTGACATTTATTGAAAGTCTTTGCATAATACCAATTGATACACATAAATTCATTATAATCAATAGTGTCCGATTCAATTGTCCATTAAAACTTGTTTAATAAAAGTTCAAAACACATCTCTCAGAATATTTCCGAACATCCTCTGAATAATGCACTATAGAAAAAGAAATCCCATCACTGTGCTCCTGCTAAAAACAAAATATAAAAATTAATGTTTTGAAGATTGTAAAATTGTATTAGAATAATCATTTTCTAATTCCCTTCTATAAAAGGTATGAAATGTCTTTGCATTAGACCAATTAGCAGTCTCCAAAATTTCGCTAAGCTGGACTCCTCCAGCAAAAGCTGCTGATGTAGATGCACTTCTGTACAAATGTGCAGAAAATATTTTATCATCAATACCTGACTTCTTTAAAACTTCTTTAAGCCATCGAGCAATAGTAGATGTTGAAATTTCCTTAAAAGTTTTCAAAGATACAAATAACTTTTTTGATTTTCGTCTTTCTTTTGTAATCTCTAGATAATATCTTAAAGTATGTAATACACAACAAGACTTGTCAGGGAAAGAACTGATTTTTATCTTTTGAATATCATGACCTGGTCTTGTTGTCTTTTGTAAATCTGATATTGTGAACACTATGTATTCACCATAATCACATAAATTCTCAATATTCAATGAAACCAAAGTTTGAACTCTCTGAGCTGTTGTTAAAGCTATCAATGCAGATAATTTCAAAGTAAGATTTTTTAAATCTAAACTCTCCAAAGGATAAAGGGTTCTAAGATATTTCAAAACTTTACCAACATCCCATGTAGGTGAATATTTTGGTTTTGGTCTATTACTTAAAAATACACCCTTCATAAATTTAATTATCATTGTGTTCTGAAGATATGAAAAAGTACCACAAACTGAAATTCTCTGAATTATTGCAGCTTTATGTGCATTAATAATATTATATGAATACTTATTTTCAGCAAGTTCTGACAAATAATTAATTATTTCATTACAAGTCGGTTGCATGGGATTGATCTTCCTTTGATCACACCAAAACTTCCACTTAATCCAAATAAAATCATATTTCTTACTAGTACTTGGTCTCCAGGAACTAGTAATATATTTGATAGAGTTTTCTGATAAGCCACTGCTTTTGAGTTTATTCCTGACACAGGACAAGCGAATAGAAACATTTTTCTTTTGTTTAGTGGGTGTAACAGATTGTTGTGCACTAAGCGTAACAAATCTGGAACTACAGGAAGTCGAATTGGATTACCTATTAGCATTTTCAAGAGTTTTGGATACCAGGTTTGTGTTCCCCATTTTGGTATAATTAAAATTGCTTTTTTCACCTTGTCTTCCTCCAATTTCTGTAAAATCTTCCCAATCAGACTGAAAGGAGGAAAAATATAAGGATTAAATTCTGTCCAGCTGATAGAGAAAGCATCTGAAGTCAATGCATAAGGATCAGGAAACCATGATATATAATAGTCTAATTGACTATTTAATCTGGATGCAAACAGATCTATATCTGGATTGAATAACAATCTACAAATTTGATGAAATACTTTTTCATTTAATTTCCATTCAGTTGAATTACTAAATATCCTTGACATATGATCTGCCATAATATTATTTTTACCTGCAATATGGACAGCAGACAATATTACATTTTTAGAATCACAGAAAAGCCAAATCCTTTTAACTTCTTCAAACAGAGATAGAATAGAACCTCCTTGGTTAATAATATAATAAACAGCTGAACTGTTATCAGACCTAATGCATACATGAAGATTTTCCATTTTTTGACACAAACTCTGTAGAGCAAATCTTATTGCCATGAGTTCAAGAACATTAATATGCAGATTTGATTCATTTTCTTTCCATCTACCACCAGTCAAAACACCATTCAAATTTGCATCCCAACCAGATTTCGAAGCATCCGTTTCTAAATAGAGATCGATTTTTGGATATCTTATCCACTTTCCATTTCTCTTTCTGATATTTTCTATCCACCAAATTATTTCTTTTTTAGATAATCACTCAGAATCATTTTCTCATCATAATTGCCATTCATTAATGACAATGCGTTAACTTTATCTCTGTCTAAATATCTAAAAAATAAAGCTCCTAAATTTATTGCCTGTAAAGATGACGTAAACAAACAATCAGTCTAACTACTTCTCTTATGATGCAAATTTCCTTATTAAGTAACTGAACACATTGCTTTATAATATTTTGGATTTTATCTTCCAGTAAATATACCTTAAATTGAACAGAATCAATTAAATGACCCAAATAACATATTTTAGTACATGGAACCAACATAGATTTCTCTTTATTAACAGAAAATCCCAATTTTTCCAATAAATTTACTAAAATTCTTGAATGTTGATTACACAAATCAAAACTCTCTGCTTCAATGAGAGAATCATCAATATAATAGAATGAAGAAATTCCTTGCTGACGAATAAAAGCAAAAATAGGTTTCATGATCTTAGTAAAAACTCTTGGAGCTGAAGCTAATCCAAATATCAAAGTATTACAATGATAAAGTTCTCCATTCCACAAAAATTTCAAATACTTCCTATCATTATTAAAAATTGGTATGGAAAGATAAGCATCTTTAAGATCAATACTAACAAAGAAAGAGTTCCGTTTAACTGAAGCTAATACCGTTTCTAAAGTTTCCATTTTAAAATGGTGATAAGAAATAAATTCATTTAATTTCTTTAAATTTATCACAGGTCTAAATTTACCATTTTTCTTTTCCACAATAAAAATGTTTGAAATAAACTGTCCAGACTCAAATTCAGATTTACTAATTGCTTGTTTTGTTAAAAGATCAGAAACTTCTTGATTTATAATTTCAGCTTGAGATTTACTAAATTTGATAGGAATGGGTATTATATTTTGCAATGGAATTTTTTCAAATTCTATTTTATAACCAGATATAGTACTTAAAACCCATTGATTTGATGTAATTTTCTTCCATTCTATTATTCTATTTTTTAAATTCCCAGCAATAAATTGAGAAGATTTTTTTTTACTCACATCTAATATGTCTGCTGGTACCTGCCCCTGCTTTGAGTATAGCCTAGATTGTAACCTCTTGACCGGCTTCTGCCGCCTCTCAGACTTTGACCAAAACCGGCTGTCCTGGTTCTGTAATAACCTTGTTTCCCTCTGAAGTTTCTTGGAGCAAAGTTTTTTGAAATGCCTTGTCCAATGACCTGTTTGTTTATTTTTGAAGCATCTGAAATTTCTTTCATTCTTTTAGTAATGTCACACGGAAATAATGTTTTTTCTTCAATCGGTGTTGAAGCCGAACAGAGTTGCTGAAATTTTTTGTGAACAAAAGGCCTCAAAATATATCTACGTCTCATATTTAATTCATACATGGCATTACACGCCAAAGTAATTGCATTAAAAACAGATTTTTTGGCTTGCTTAATTTCTAATTTGTTAGTCTTAAACATCTCTGCTAATTTTATCATTGGGACAATAGATAAACCTAGAATTTTCTGAGCTTCTTGAAGGGTTTTGTCCCTTTGTTGTACATTTGGATACAAATTATTCCAAACTTCAACGTTTATAAGAGGGGGCATAAGATTTTTACAGTTCTCTGGAATTTTTATTTCATCAATAAATTTTGAAATATCTGCTTTTTGGGTACAACCCATCTTTATAAATTTCGCCATATTTTCTGAAATGGGATCACAAAATTTTGTGTCATCTTCAGATATTTTGGGCATAGAAAATTCATTTTCATCATCATCATCAAAAATAACTTCAGGGTCATTATTTAATAAAATAATTCACAAGATTCGTCAACAAAATCCGGATTCTTGTCTTCTGACCGGTATTGATTTTCACCGGAATAGCTACAAGTTGCTACATCCGGCCTATTGTCCACCATGTTTTCAGTACGTTTTAATAACTCGTTTAGAAGTGAGTATATTTGGGATGGATTAAATCCTTGTTTTTGTTCAGATTTCTCATTGTGTTTTGTTTTATTATTTACTCTTTTACCGGGTCCTTTTCCCTTCTTTTTATTTCCGGTTTCTTTATTCGGTCCGGATATTTCAGTTTGATTTTTTGTTACAGAATGAGATTGAGAAGCGGTAAGATTATTCAGATTAGATAAACTTCTAGTATTCGGACGAATATTCGAAGCTTCGTCATTCCATTTATCAAATTCATTATCCGAAGCGAATAATTGAATAATGTCATTTTGAGGATTCTCGTCCTCCGAACTAGACTCGGATAATAGAGACATAACGAAGACTGAAACCACGAACTGAAATTTCTCAAAGTTATTTCCAACTTCGCCAATACTATTACTAATAAGTATACTGATTCACAGTATAATTTTGTCAGACATGGCGTGAATGACACTCGTACACGTGGCCTTTTACACGAAAGACAAATGTACTGGTCAGCTACCTGTATTTATACACAGGTATAGAGCATTCAGGTGTAAAAGTTTTTAGCATTCTTTAAACAAGGTGCACGTGGACTTGGTGCAACACGATATTCCATTCAAACCCAGTATAGCCTGGAGGCTCAATGAAGGAAAATAATATCAGTTGTAGTTAACTATTCTGTAATCGAAACATTATAGATATGATTTTATGAAATTCTTTGAAAGAACATCTTTAAGTTAAACTGCATGAAATGCATGTAACAGGATTTATTTTGTAACAAAAGAAAAACAAACGAACAGAAAAATCAAAAACCCTTACTGGTAATTTTTATCAACCTCCTTAAATATCACTGCGTCTTTTTTCATGATGAATACTAAAACAGATTCAGCAAAATGCCCCAAATTTCCATATATTCCTTTGAGATCTTTCGACAAATCATTTTGAGGGATTTGTCATTGAGGAATAAATGATAAATGTTTTTTCTAAGAGGTAAAACACATCTAGAGAGATAGTTCTGTTAGGAAAGGCATTTTATGTTTGTAGAAAGAGAAGACATTTATAACTTGATCGGGCAAATGCAGTTGCGTGATGCTCTGGGTTATTATGAGTGAAAAGCATGGTACAGTGGAACCTATCTTGAGAGACCACTGTTGTAGAAGACCACCTGTCTATTGAGACCACTTTCTGAAATCCACTTGGTTCAGTAATCCTTTAAATAAAACCTGTTTAGAGAGACCACCTGTCTTTTAAGACCACATTTCTGTGGCAGTAGGGGTGGTCTTTCAATACAGGTTCCATTGTATTCAAAGCCAAAAGGAGTGAAACTCACAGGTTTAATCTTAATGATTTTTCTAGAAACACATTGCTGAATATCTGAAAAATCACTTTATGTTTAATTTTATCTTTTTTTATTGTTGTTCACACCACACTCAACAATTCTTCAGCAATATTTTGGAGGAGAAAGTCTGGTTACAATGTACCTGAGAAGAGACTACTGGCCTCCTCACAAGAAAACTGAAAAATTTTCTCACAAATTTTGTTTAGAGTCCAGTGAGGTTCAAGCCCATGTTGTATAGTCTTCATGGATTAAAGCATGGTGCTCTAACCACTCAGCCACCAAGGTCCCTAAACAATGTTAACTACGATCTGGTAATCTTTGTGAGGTAATCAGCTAAGCAACAGTTACTGGTTAGTTAACTTCAAGCAATCAGGATGCAGGATATATAATCACCAAATCTGTCTCTTTTTTAAATATTACAAAATACTTTGCCAGACGTTGCATTGTTATGAAATTGTAAAACTATCAAATTGTATAAACTTAATATCTTTCCTGAATTTTTGCTGATGTAATATATACAGGGAATTAATTATTACAGGTAGTTCACTTGGACTAATGTTACAGTCATTTAAATTCATGAGGCATGGTCATTTCTGACCTTATGGTATCTGCAGTAAGTTGACCTCGAAAAACTATAGTCTGTTTCACTCTTATGGTTGGTGCATTTGTTCTCATTGTTATCAGCAGTCACAAAGAGTGAAAACTATGGGTAGTGACACAGTCTTCTGAATTAAAGGGGCATTAGCTGTGTTTTCCAAAAGAAATTATATTTTGTAAAAATGGGGCCAGGTCAAGTAAAGTGAGAAGTAATACTGATTTGCCAGTGATAATAGTAAATACTTATACAAGCACCAAGTGAGAAGTAATACTGATTTGCCAGTGATAATAGTAAATACATATACAAGCACCAAGTGAGAAGTAATACTGATTTGCCAGTGATAATAGAGAATACTTATACAAACACCAAGTGAGAAGTAATACTGATTTGCCAGTGATAATAGTAAATACTTATACAAACACCAAGTGAGAAGTAATACTGATTTGCCAGTGATAATAGTAAATACTTATACAAACACCAAGTGAGAAGTAATACTGATTTGCCAGTGATAATAGAGAATACTTATACAAACACCAAGTGAGAGAAGTAATATATTTGCCAGTGATAATAGTAAATACATATACAAACACCAAGTGAGAAGTAATACTGATTTGCCAGTGATAATAGAGAATACTTATACAAACACCAAGTGAGAAGTAATACTGATTTGCCAGTGATAATAGAGAATACTTATACAAACACCAAGTGAGAAGTAATACTGATTTGCCAGTGATAATAGTAAATACTTATACAAACACCAAGTGAGAAGTAATACTGATTTGCCAGTGATAATAGAGAATACTTATACAAACACCAAGTGAGAAGTAATACTGATTTGCCAGTGATAATAGTAAATACATATACAAGCACCAAGTGAGAAGTAATACTGATTTGCCAGTGATAATAGTAAATACATATACAAGCACCAAGTGAGAAGTAATACTGATTTGCCAGTGATAATAGTAAATACATATACAAGCACCAAGTGAGAAGTAATACTGATTTGCCAGTGATAATAGTAAATACATATACAAGCACCAAGTGAGAAGTAATACTGATTTGCCAGTGATAATAGTAAATACTTATACAAGCACCAAGTGAGAAGTAATACTGATTTGCCAGTGATAATAGTAAATACATATACAAGCACCAAGTGAAAAGTAATATTGATTTGCCAGTGATAATAGTAAATACATATACAAACACCAAGTGAAAAGTAATATTGATTTGCCAGTGATAATAGTAAATACATATACAAGCACCAAGTGAGAAGTAATACTGATTTGCCAGTGATAATAGTAAATACATATACAAGCACCAAGTGAGAAGTAATACTGATTTGCCAGTGATAATAGTAAATACTTATACAAGCACCAAGTGAGAAGTAATACTGATTTGCCAGTGATAATAGTAAATACTTATACAAGCACCAAGTGAGAAGTAATACTGATTTGCCAGTGATAATAGTAAATACATATACAAACACCAAGTGAGAAGTAATACTGATTTGCCAGTGATAATAGTGAATACTTATACAAACACCAAGTGAGAAGTAATACTGATTTGCCAGTGATAATAGTAAATACTTATACAAACACCAAGTGAAAAGTAATACTGATTTGCCAGTGATAATAGTAAATACATATACGAACACCAAGTGAAAAGTAATACTGATTTGCCAGTGATAATAGAGAATACTTATACAAGCACCAAGTGAAAAGTAATACTGATTTGCCAGTGATAATAGTAAATACATATACAAGCACCAAGTGAGAAGTAATACTGATTTGCCAGTGATAATAGTAAATACATATACAAGCACCAAGTGAAAAGTAATACTGATTTGCCAGTGATAATAGAGAATACTTATACAAGCACCAAGTGAAAAGTAATACTGATTTGCCAGTGATAATAGTAAATACATATACAAGCACCAAGTGAGAAGTAATACTGATTTGCCAGTGATAATAGTAAATACATATACAAGCACCAAGTGAGAAGTAATACTGATTTGCCAGTGATAATAGTAAATACATATACAAGCACCAAGTGAGAAGTAATACTGATTTGCCAGTGATAATAGTAAATACATATACAAGCACCAAGTGAGAAGTAATACTGATTTGCCAGTGATAATAGTAAATACTTATACAAGCACCAAGTGAGAAGTAATACTGATTTGCCAGTGATAATAGTAAATACATATACAAGCACCAAGTGAGAAGTAATACTGATTTGCCAGTGATAATAGTAAATACTTATACAAGCACCAAGTGAGAAGTAATACTGATTTGCCAGTGATAATAGTAAATACTTATACAAGCACCAAGTGAGAAGTAATACTGATTTGCCAGTGATAATAGTAAATACATATACAAGCACCAAGTGAGAAGTAATACTGATTTGCCAGTGATAATAGTAAATACATATACAAGCACCAAGTGAGAAGTAATACTGATTTGCCAGTGATAATAGTAAATACATATACAAGCACCAAAGTGAGAAGTAATACTGATTTGCCAGTGATAATAGTAAATACTACAAGCACCAAGTGAAAAGTAATACTGATTTGCCAGTGATAATAGTAAATACATATACAAGCACCAAGTGAGAAGTAATACTGATTTGCCAGTGATAATAGTAAATACATATACAAGCACTAAGTGAGAAGTAATATTGATTTGCCAGTAATAATTAGAGATTATTACATGTGTTTTTCCATATCACCCTGAGAAAATCCATTCCAGAATGTTCAATTTTCTGGAAATCAATTACAGTCCATTTCATTTTACTCCCCATTTATCCCTTGCTATTTTCGAAGTGGGGTCATTTTCTCTATGCTTCCATTCATGATTCAGAACTGAAAGTGAAAGTTCTGTATTAGACTAGTTAAAATTTCTGTATTTACCGGGTTATCTGTATTAGCCCTGTATTAATGACCGGTTCGAAAACACACAGAATCATATTAAATGGACAATTTCCAGTGTGTTTTAAGTCATTGGTTAATATATATATATATATATATATATATATATATATATATATATATATATATATATATATATATATATATACAAGCACTAAGTGAGAAGTAATATTGACTTGCCAGTGATAATATATATACAAATACTAAGTGAGATGTAATATTGACTTGCCAGTGATAATATATATACAAATACTAAGTGAGAAGTAATATTGACTTGCCAGTGATATAATACATATATACAAGCACTAAGTGAGAAGTAAAATTGACTTGCCAATAATAATATATATACAAAGACTAAACGAGAAGTAATATTGACTTGACAGTGATAATATATATATATATATACAAGCACTAAGAGAGAAGTATTATTGACTTGTCAGTGATAATACATGTACAAACACTAAGTGAGAAGTAATATTGACTTGCCAGTGATAATACATGTACAAACACTAATTGAGAAGTATTATTGACTTGCCAGTGATAATATATATACAAACACTAAATGAGAAGTAATATTGACTTGCCAGTGATAATACATATATACAAGCACTAAGTGAGAAGTAATATTGACTTGCCAGTGATAATACATGTACAAACACTAAGTGAGAAGTATTATTGACTTGCCAGTGATAATATATATACAAACACTAAGTGAGAAGTAAAATTGACTTGCCAGTGATAATATATATACAAACACTAAGTGAGAAGTAATATTGACTTGACAGTGATAATATATATATATATATATATACAAGCACTAAGAGAGAAGTAATATTGACTTGACAGTGATAATATATATATAAAAGCACTAAGGGAGAAGTAATAATGACTTGCCAGTGATAATACATATATACAAGCACTAAGGGAGAAGTATTATTGACTTGCCAGTGATAATATATATATATATACAAGCACTAAGGGAGAAGTAATAATGACTTGCCAGTGATAATATATATACAAACACTAAGTGAGAAGTAAAATTGACTTGCCAGTGATAATATATATACAAACACTAAGTGAGAAGTAATATTGACTTGACAGTGATAATATATATATATATATATATATATATATATATATATATATATACAAGCACTAAGAGGGAAGTAATATTGACTTGCCAGTGCTAATATATATATAAAAGCACTAAGGGAGAAGTAATAATGACTTGCCAGTGATAATACATATATACAAGTACTAAGGGAGAAGTATTGTTGACTTGCCAGTGATAATATATATATACAAGCACTAAGGGAGAAGTAATAATGACTTGCCAGTGATAATACATATACACAAACACTAAGTGAGAAGTAATATTGACTTGCCAGTGATAATACATATATACAAGCACTAAGTGAGAAGTAATATTGACTTGCCAATGATAATAATGATATATACATGTATATATGTGTGTGTGTGTGTGTGTGTATATATATATATATATATATATATATATATATATATATATAGTAATAATATATATATATATATATATATATATATACACACAAACACTAAGTAAGAAGTAATAATGACTTTCCAGTAATAATATATATTGTACAAGCACTAAGGGAGAAGTAATAATGACTTGCCAGTGATAATACATACAGTGGTCCTCCCCTTATAAGACCACCCTAAATGAAAGAGGCATGTGGTCTCATGATGGAGGTGGTCTTTCCTGGGAGGGTGTCTACCAATAACTTGTCAATGATAAAAGACATCTAGTAATACAATTTTCAGACAATTTTATTCATTGATATTACATCTCCATGTTGATTTGGTTCTTTCTGGTGCAATAGCCATTAGCATCATATGATTTAAAATGTTCACATTGTCACTCACACACAACGTATTCACATAATAATTTGATTAAAAATGTTCCAAACACTAAACATAATCCTCGAGTTTATTTCACACCTGTACGTTGTTTTGACAGTACCCAGTCTAAGGCATCCGGCGCCGATGTGTATACAATAGGTAAACTGCTACTTGTCACGCCTAATTAAACATACCTGCAAATCATCTTGTCTTTTGTGTTACCCTAATCAACATCCACGATGATAATTAATTCCTACAGTTTATTTTTTAAATACCGTAACCCGAATTATTCGGTCGTTATATTCTGTTCACTACGGTCACTACATTAACCAAGTAGGATGAAGAGAATCGGATACGGTGCGGGCTAGAATTATATAAAAAATCTGTCGCTCACATTTTGGTTACGCGGTAGAGCTAGCGAATAATTTAGTTTCGTATTTAATGTTTACTTTTTAAAAAACAGTGAGGGGGGTTTTCTGTGGAATCAACATGATTTGGCCGATGAAAAAGTGGTCGCTGGTCGCGTTATGGGAGTGGTCTCTTATAAGAGGTAATTTATCATTAAAAAAGGCTGATGTTTTGAAAATTTGGTCGCTTAAGGGGGGTGGTCGCTTGTGGGGGTGGTCGCAAATAGGGGGACCACTGTATACACAAACACTAAGTGAGAAGTAATATTGACTTGCCAGTGATAATACATATATACAAGCACTAGGTGAAAAGTAATATTGACTTGCCAATGATAATAATGATATATACATGTATATATGTGTGTGTGTGTGTATATATATATATATATATATATATATATATATATATATATATATATATATATATATATACATACACAAACACTAAGTAAGAAGTAATAATGACTTTCCAGTAATAATATATATTGTACAAGCACTAAGTGAGAAGTTATATTGACTTACAGTAATAATATTTAGTATACATGCACTGTGTGAGAAGAAATATATAGTTGCCAGTAATGATTCATTTTTGTCAGATTGAAAAATTGATACAGCCAATATTGGGAGCATAATATGACTTTCATATTTATCTTCAGTGGTAAGTGTATGGTCTTGATATAATTAGAATTTTATTTTTGCCATTTGTAATGCTGAAATATAAAATGATAAAATGTGATACTGCACTCTTATACACACATATATCAAGGTATTTAAGATATTTAGCATAGCTGACGTTTGCAGTTTCATTAATCTAAGGTGCAAGACAAGATGATAAAAGAAATTTGATGCACATATATTGCAGAATATGAGAATGACATTTATCAAATAAAATTATTATATGATATAAGATTTTCAGGTCAGGTCATGAAAATCAGATTATACTTGGAATAAAGATCAGTGGGTCACTGGGGTATTCCACGTGGTTGTAATATGATGAGATTCTGAAATTAAGAAATCTAAATGCATGCTTCTTTTATTATTTAAACATTATTTTTTATATTTAAATTATTATACATGTAGTATTTTGCATACACTTTTTAATAATACTTATATTTCACAATCATTCCAGAAGTATTTATTTGAACAGAAATATTTCACAAATTTGTATGCTTCTTTCTCTACAGAAATTTGCTAGAGATTTTTAACTAACTGTTGACTTTTTTGAACAGTTATTGCACATACATGATTGTATTGGTCAAACAGTAATATACCCAAACTGTACCTACAATTTTTTTATTTATTTACCACTTAATATTACGAGTGGTCATTTATGATCAATTGCATCATACCTGTATGGTATTATTTGTATCGGGTATATAAACTCCTCTGCAAACAAGGGAAAAGTCATTGGACAAATGTTGATTAATATCTGTATATAAACTTTTCAGCTTACAAGGGTAAAGCCATTGGGCAAATGTTAATTATTACCTGTATATAAATTTTTCAGCATATAAGGATATATGAAAAAACACAAATTTTCAGCCACTTATTTAAAAATTAATAATAATAACATAATTTTTCTTTTTTTTTTCCTTTCAGCATACCTTTCATTATTTTCTATATCTATTTTGATGCTTAAGATAGCCACCCCGCTGCTTCTTCAGATGAACATCTTTCTATATCCACTTTTGTTTATTGTTTGTTGTTTATTGTTTGTAGTAATTGACTAAATCGTGTTATATATGTTCTTTCTAACTGGTAAAATATTATATATAATTTATAATTACTTGGTAGTAATTCCAAGGACCCCCCTTTCCTAATTTTTCAATGATATATACCGGCTGGATATTTTGTAACTCATGGTATGCATATAGTTATTTATCACATGTAATTTCTTTTAAGTTTTCTATTTGTTGGATAATCCATTGGCAAAATATCTGGTAAATGTATACTTATATAGGTCTACTAATGTACGCGGTAATATGCATGTGTCGTTAACTGTATGATGTCATTGCTCGTTACGTAATCGGTAAACATCGATAAACATTTGCACTGGAGCTTTGTATTGTGCAGACTTAATACTACGTAACTGATATACATATTGTCGTCTTTCACTTGATAAAGGCCAATTGGTTGAAAATTTGTGAAATTTGAGTGTTCTTCTGTTTTTTCGCATACTGATACTTCCCTTTGAAGGACATTAAATTTGATAAGGATATAGTCATTCAACAAATGTTAAATATTACCTGTATATAAATTTTTCAGCATATAAGGGTATAGTCATTGGACAAAGGTAAAAGAATTAAGTAGTACCTTTTCTCCTGGTATCTTCTCTGTCTTCTGTAAAAATAGTAATGCAGCTCAAAATCAAATTGTAATTTTCAACTGATTAACTTTCCTATTCTTCTGAAGTACTTTAGAGAATTTCTGAATGTATTGTCCTAAAAACATTAACAATTTCATGTAATCAAGTTAAGATTGACCTTATTGTACTTATGATGACTTAAGACTCAAGCTTGGCTCATCCCCATAAAACTTGAGTATTATTAAATATGGTTTTGTCTTTGCTGTTGTCTTTGACCCTGAATATTATGGCTTTAAGTTTTGAAAGGGTTATTTAAGAATATTGTCAAGTTTTACAGAGCAGAATCTGATCAGATCGGAATCTTTCTACACCTAGGACTAGGTATTATACATAATTGAGTTTGGCTACACCCATGAGTACTAGGTATTATAGAGCCGGCCTGGGTCAGTCGGTAGCGCACTCGACTCTGGATCGTGAGGTCGTGAGTTCGAGTCCTGCTGCCGGCAGGTTGGTTTCCTGTCCTTCGGATGAGACAGTAAAACTTGAGGTCCCGTGTCCCGTGTCACAGTAGGTGTCGGCAGGTTAAAGACTCCTCACTGCTCAATGGCCGTAAGTGCCGAGCATAAGGCCAAAATTTAAAGCCCTTCACGTCTCCATATGAGTGAAATATTCTTGAGTGGGACGTTAAACAACAAAAAACAAACAAAAACTAGGTATTATACATAATTGAGTTGGGCTACACCCATGAGGGCTAGGTATTATACATAACTGAGTTTGGCAACACCCATGAGGACAAGGTATTATACATAATTGAGTATGGCTACACCTAATTGAGTTGGTTTATACTCAAGAGGACTAGGTATTATACATGATTGAGTTGGGCTACATACATGAGGACTAGGTATTAATACATGAACCAAAGGTTCAAGTGAGCCTTTTTAATCACTTTTTGTCCGTCATCTGACTGTCCATCTGTCCGTTAACTTTTCACATTTTAGACTTCTTGTCCAAAATCACTGAAGGGATTATGATGAAACTTTAAAGAAAGCAAGTACTCAAGGTCCTCTACCAAGTTTGTTCAGTTTGGCCAGATCGGCCCAGGGTGGGACAAAAGAGGCCTCAGGGCATACCCCTCTTTGAAAATCTTCTTCTCCAGAACTATTGCATAGATTAAAAAACTAATTGCATCTGAGTGATCCTGCATGGATGTATGATTAAAGTATGTTAATTTAGTAGAAATGGGAAAATAATTTTTGACACGTTTTTGACATCTTTTTACACATTGTCATTTTTTGTATTATTTGTTTTATTTCTCCCCATTTATTCATCATGATGCATTCATGATTTATTTCATATTTATTAAGAAAAGTTGAAGAGATTGAATCTTTATCGTCTTAAATGTGAGGTGGTCTTTATTTGTAATATACGGACTCATTTCAGGTGAGCGACATGGCCCAAATGGGCCTCTTGTTTGCTATTATGAGTAAATAATTTGAGATTTACTTTAATATGGTTCAAAATTTGTTCAGGGTTAAGTAAAGTAAGTATTTTTTAAGAAATAACCTGACTTGAGAGAATTCTGTTTTTTAACTTTTCAATTCAGTGGTTTTGTTAGCAAAGAGTTTTTCATAATATTTGTAATTTTTCTGGCATTGATAATGAGTATAACCTGTTAATATAAGTTGCATCTCGAAATAGAAACTTAAGAATATTTTTTTTTGTTCTACATGCCACTTATGGCTCAATGACAATTGCTAACCCTGCACTGGTAAACACAGTTGTTGGGAAAGAATATAATTGCAGTGAAATTATTTATCATACAAAATTCCTGTAATTTTTGTCAATCTGCTTCATAGTAATGCTATTTATGTATAGAAATACATTGTACATCTAGTATAGAATAAAATAGTCAAGAGAATTTTCATCCATTTGGAGGAATTCCTTCTTTTTCTAAACTTTGCTGCAATGTTAAATCTTTATTTTTCTCCATTAAACCCTTACAAGTGAGTCATTTTCCTCCTTTTCCCCATTTTGAAATCACTCCCTTTGTCTGTCTGTCTCTCTCTGTCTGTCTCTGTCTGAATGTATCTCTTTCTCTCTGCCTGTGTCTCTCTCTATCTCTCACACAGGTTTACTCATTCATTTTTACACTCAACCTTTGAGAGAGAGAGAGAGAAGAAAGAACAAATGAAGAGAGGGGTATACAACATAATATACATATAGGTAGTTTAGAAAGAATCCCATAAGCACAAGCCAGTGTGTCATTAGCATAAAAATGTCATAATTTGTGGACAGGTTTAAAGGTTAAGTGGTCAGGGATAGGGGTTTTAACATAGAGTAAGAATGTTTATAAAAAGATAAGTATCAGATTCGTGACATAGTTTTTAAACTGCTGACCATATGATTTATTGTATGGTGTTTGTGTGGTATGTCGGAGGTGAACTACACTCGAGTGATTTCAAGGTCATTTCATCCTTGATCCTGTGTATCTTTTTTCCTGTGATTGGACTTGTATTTTTTAATCAAAAGCAAAGTGATAATGTACTACTGACCAGGAACACCAATTTTAGAATTTTTCCAAACATGATCTAAGCTATTTTGACATCATTCTTAATATTTTAGACATGACTGCT
The DNA here is from genome assembly GCA_030159075.1 of Atrina japonica. Classification (NCBI taxonomy): domain Eukaryota; kingdom Metazoa; phylum Mollusca; class Bivalvia; order Pterioida; family Pinnidae; genus Atrina; species Atrina japonica. Next base: position 631,050 of record BROG01000336.1, on the reverse strand, counting down.
GTATCAGCATATTTTGTAGCTTACAATGAACCCTTGTCTCAACCAGCAGTGAGCTGTATCATGGATACATCTTCTGTATAATCATCAGAACTGTGTGAAAGATATATTCTCTTCCTGATAAAAACTGTTAAATATTATTGTTGTATTATCACCAATGTTGAAGGTTTATTTGTTGTAAAGTTATATCCTGTATGGTCCACATTTGTGGGGATATATCTGACCCTTTGTTACTGGTTATTTCTGAAGATTGAACTTTATTCTTCTTAACACTTTTTTCATTTCTTAATCATTTGGGATACCCTGAACTCCAGTTGTATGTTCTTTTTATTTAGAAATTTCAGTCTTTTGAATTTGATGAAATGTAGTTGTAGAAGTAGAAATCTTAAGCCCAGTTGTAGAAGTAGAAATCTTAAGCTCAGTTGTAGAAGTAGAAATCTTAAGCTCAGTTGTAGAAGTAGAAATCTTAAGCTCAGTTGTAGAAGTAGAAATCTTAAGCTCAGTTGTAGCAATAGAAATCGTAAGCTCAGTTGTAGAAGTAGCTCAGTTGTAGCAGCAGAAATCTTAAGGTTGGTTGTAGCATTAGAAATTTTAAGCTCAGTTGGTACAGTAGAAATCTTAAGCTCAGTTGTTACAGTAGGTCAGTTGTTACAGTAGAAATCTTAGGTTCAGTTGTAGCAATAGGAATCTTAAGCTCAGTTGTGGCAATAGGAATCTTAAGCTCAGTTGTAGCAATAGGAATCTTAAGCTCAGTTGTTACAGTAGATATCTTAAGGTCAGTTGTTACAGTAGAAATCTTTGCTCAGTTGAAGCAGTAGAAATTGTAAGCTCATTTATTGCAGAAGCTCAGTTGTAGAAGTAGAAATCTTAATTGAACTCAGTTGTAGCAAACATGACACTGAAGTAAAAGATTGCATTTTTGTTCCAACAAAAAATCTCTGGTCGTAGCATCTTGACCTAGTGCTACTGTGTTAACTTTGAAGTTAAAAACATTTAAGGGTGTTTTAACGTAATTTCTTAAACTTAAAATCTTACTGATTCTTGGCTCACCTCTATGAAGTTGAGGGGTGCTTATGCTGTCAGCATGGGCATCTGGTTAAGATTGGTTGAAGACAGGTTTACCTGCATCTACTAGTTATACCTCAACTAAACTTGTATGTCATATAGGTCTTATGGCTCTGAGCACATACTATGTGTTTGTGTAGTTGAGGTCGGATTAATTGGAAGATGTCAAATATGCTGTAGACCTGTATATTTTTGCCAAAATGACCATGTTCTTGACTTAGAGTATTCAATGCTGCTGTTAAGAACATTGATTTTAGTGAGGTTAATTGGAAGATGTCAAATGTGTTGGTGTAGTTGAGGTCAGGTTAATTGGAGGATAGTTGAGGTCAGGTTAATTGGAGGATGTCATGTGTTTGTGTAGTTGAGGTCGGATTAATAAGAAGATGTCAAATGTGTTTGTGTAGTTGAGGTCGGATTAATTGGAAGATGTCAAATGTGTTTGTGTAGTTGAGATCGGATTAATTAGAAGATGTCAAATGTGTTTGTGTAGTTGAGGATGGATTACTTAGAAGATGTCAAATGTGTTTGTGTAGTTGAGGTCGGATTAATTTGAAGATGTCAAATGTGTTTGTGTAGTTGAGGATGGATTAATTAGAAGATGTCAAATGTGTTTGTGTAGTTGAGGATGGATTAATTGGAAGATGTCAAATGTGTTGGTGTAGTTGAGGATGGATTAATTGGAAGATGTCAAATGTGTTGGTGTAGTTGAGGATGGATTAATTAGAAGATGTCAAATGTGTTTGTGTAGTTGAGGATGGATTAATTAGAAGATGTCAAATGTGTTTGTGTAGTTGAGGATGGATTAATTAGAAGATGTCAAATGTGTTTGTGTAGTTGAGGATGGATTAATTAGAAGATGTCAAATGTGTTTGTGTAGTTGAGGATGGATTAATTGGAAGATGTCAAATGTGTTTGTGTAGTTGAGGATGGATTAATTAGAAGATGTCAAATGTGTTTGTGTAGTTGAGGTCGGATTAATTGGAAGATGTCAAATGTGTTTGTGTAGTTGAGGTCGGATTAATTGGAAGATGTCAAATGTGTTGGTGTAGTTGAGGTCAGATTAATTGCAAGATGTCAAATGTATTTGTGCAGTTGAGGTCAGGTTAATTGGGGATATCAAATGTGTTGGTTGGTGTTGAGTTCTGTAATCTTTGATTTCTCTTATATATTTTTTGTATCCTGAAGTATTACTAAAATTATAACACATCAAAGTGTTAAATGACGGTTTATAGTATATATTAACTATAATCTATAAGATTGCAACCACTACTTAGAATATTTGACCTTTGAATTCTAATTTACTTATTAACCCATTCACCCCTAAAGATACATTTGGACTGACTTAGTCATTGTTTTACAGAAGAGTCCATTGTTTTTTCAGGGTTTGATGAGTTAACCCCCTCACCCCTGAGTATGTGAATGATAAAACTCTTTTCTGTTATTTAATACCAGTTTATTATGGTCTCCAGCATCAAAGGGTTAAGAAGCTAAAGGGGCATTAACTGTGTTTTCCCAAAAGCATTATTTCAAGTTTTTCTACGTTTACTACTTGTATTTGATTTAAAATAACAAATAAGAGCTATATACAGGCATGGAAATCTTATATTCCTATATATTTTGTGAAAATAAGGTCAGGTCCAGTGTGGTATTCATATACAAATAGTAAGGCATGTGAAAAGGTGCCAAACCTGGGTTTCTGAAGCAATTTTCACAAAATATATAGGGATCTAAGAATTGTTATGCCTGTGTATAACTCTTTCTTGTTATAGTATTTTAATCTAAGTAGCAAAAAGGGGAAAATATTTTAAAAAAAATAATAATAAACACACAGCTAATGCCACTTTAATAAAAGGCCAATATTGACTTACAGGCAATCTAGAACTAATTCCCATTAGCCTTTTAATTCATCGACCCCAGAAAAACAATGGACTCTTTTGTAAATCAATGAATTAGACCAGTCCAAACGTGTCTTTAGGTGTTAATGATGTGATGTAATAATTCCCATTATAAGACCATAATACACAGGTTAGTGAATCAGTTTTACTTTATCCACATGTTTTATCCTTGATTTCTTACTTTAAATCCAGTTTATAAGATTTACAAAGTGAAAAGTAATACTTTGTATCTTGTTGAAAAGTGTATCTTATTACAGTATGGCATGAAATTTATATGATAGCGCATCAGCAAGTCTTTCTTGAAAGTACACCAAAATACTTAGCTAAAATGAGGAGATAAATCAAATTTAAGATTTTTTTATTAACATCATATATGGTCTATGGAAATTCAGTTGACATATTTAACACATTTATAGAATCAGTGAATACATTTACTTCGCAATGTACATCTATCATAGTGTAAACTTTGATGCTAATTGATAGCTGCATCCTAGTGTTTTGTTATCTATTTAATATATGTAATACAAAAACTGTCATATTCCTCTTAATCATGCATTTTTTGTCAGTCTCAGTCTCATTTTTCAATAGTTTACAAGTTAAACGTGTCAATTTTTCATGTACTTCACTCTTATCTTATTTTACTTTGTATTGAATAGTCATTTAATATAATCTTGGAACGCTTAAGTTTCTTATCACATGGACTGCTATCTGTTGATCTGAGAGATGGGGAGACTGTAAAATGACCCGTCCCTGATGTACTAGATCTTATGTTACAAGGTGTTGTATTCTTATCCAGCTCAAATGAAATTTGTGAAAATACTGGTTGACCCTTCTGTCTGATTCTTCAGGTACTCCATTATTTCAATCTGTGTATATATATACTTGTATTGGCTGTAGTGGAAAAAATTGTCAGTTAAGTCAAAGAAGAAAAACATGTGATATATGTACTAAGTACATGTGTTAAATAAAATAAAACAAATGCATTTCTGAAAGAAAACTTTCAGTTCCAATAGAAAGTTTTTTAGATAATTCATAAATGATATTTCACTCTGTTTATACTAAATTTCTATGAATTTGTTAGTGTAGTGTAATCTTAGTTGTAATTGACAATCATAGTTGTTATTGACATAATCATAGTTGTTATTTACATAATCATAGATGTAATTGACATAATCATGTAATTGACTTAATCATAGTTGTAATTAATCATAGTTTTAATTGACATAATCATAGTTGTAACTAACATAATCAAAGTTGTTATTAACATAATTATAGTTGTAATTAACATAATCATGGTTGTAATTTTTCATAGTTGTTATTGACATAATCATAGTTGTTATTGTCATAATCATAGTTATTGATATAATCATAGTTGTGATTGACACAATCATAGTTGTTATTGACATAATCAAAGTTGTTATTGATATAATCATAGTTATTATTGACATAATCATAGTTGTTAATGACATAATCATAGTTGTTATTTACTAGGGATGCCATGGTTTGGTATTTAAATCCAAGATTTCTGTCAGTTCGGTTTAAAAATTTTTATTCAATAAGCTAAGGTTCTTCTAATACCCAAACGACATGGTTTTTACTTGCAACAAATGGCAATACTTCTAATGAAAAAAACTGTAATCTTCTTTATCGGAATATAAAATAATATAAATGATAAATACTGGTTTATTTTGAACATAGATGCGTTAAATATCCGGCCCCTAAATAACTGGCAGCTATTTCATAATATTTTATCTTGTTAGGTGTTTAGTGCCATCACTACAAATCGTAAAGCGTGGCAGATATGAAGCGATTCTTTTGTGTTGTTAAACAGTTGTTAAATTCCGCTCACTACAATCACTTTATTCCTCAAAAGTACTTTCATTTGGGATTATTTCCACCTCAGACCAGATCCTGATGGCGTAAAATGCATAATCAACAGTAGTGAGTAGGCAACTCTGTCAAATATAAACATGACGGCGTTTACTATGTCTACACATCTACAGATTACCTCTGCTGTACTGTATGTAGAAAGGCAAGGTTTTTGACAGTTGATCCATGAACCTCAGCCTGTGGTATTCTATACCCTCTCGTAAATATTTTTTTCCGAAATGTAATTCCATAGATGTATACATGTAGATGAAATAAGATGTCATGAGCATTGATGAGTAAAATTTGTTAGTCAACTAAGTGAATAAAACAGAGCAATACAGCATATTTCTCTTACAATTTATAAAAAAGGGAGAATATTTTGGATGCAATTGTTCCATATAGGCAAATTACAATGTATTTTGCTGTGCTATAGATCAATAGCTTGTTAGAAATGTAACTTTTGCAATGACATGCACAGGTTTATCTAGATAAGGATACATGTATATAATTTCACAATAGGACTATTAGAGTAAAGGGTAGAGATATGAACTAGAACCCACATACAACTGTGTTGCACCACAGGGTCTGGTATTCAGGTTAGAAATATGTACCAGTCAACTGACATGCATTCTAAATTGTGTTTATACTTTTGTGGTTGCATTTGGAGTCCAAGAGTCAGTTGTTAAGATGAACCTAAAAGAAAAAAACGAAAAACCAAACAGAAAAAACAACCAAACCAAAAAATCCCTAACCGTCCCACCCCTATTATTTACACCTACTTGTTATTGACAATCATGTTTTTTTTTTTACATAATCATATTTGTTATTGACATAATCATAGTTGTTATTCATTGTTATTGACATAATCATAGTTGTTTTGACATTATTATAGTTGTTATAATCATAGCTTTAATTGACATAATCATAGTTGTAATTGACATGATCATAGTTGTAATTTACATAATCATAATTGTAATTGACATAATCATAGTTGTTATTATTGACATAATCATAGTTGTTATTGACATATTCATAGTTGTTATTGACATAATCATAGTTGTAATTGACATGATCATAGTTGTAATTTACATAATCATAATTGTAATTGACATAATCATAGTTGTTATTGACAAAATCATAGTTGTTATTGACATAATCATAGTTGTTATTGACATAATCATAGTTGTAATTGACATAATCATAGTTGTTATCGACACAGATTATTGTTCATCAGTCCCATCCTAAAGAATGCAAACAGAATACATACAATGTATTAGAAACATTGTAATAAAATCTTTAACAAATTCAATAACTATTGAAATTAGATCACATTTTTTAAATACAGTTGAAAACTTTTTTCAAAGCATTAATTAAAATTAATGTAATCTATTGGTAAATATCTAAGTAGAATCACTGGTGGTGTTTTGAAACAAGGAAAATATTTCCAGATTTTGGTGAACATTCATGGATTTTTTAAATAAGTGCCAAAGTGTTCAGAACTAAAGTAGGGGTTTTTTATTTTACATGTCCAGATTTCACTGATCAGTTTCCATAAAAGCTGTTCAGAACTGAATAAGTTGGAGTTATATTACCTAGATGCTGTGTTATAAAAACAATGTTCATACAATTTACAAACTTTAAAACCATACAAGGTGTTCAGAACTGAATAAGTTGGGATTATATAACCTAGATGCTGTGCTATAAAAACAATGATCATACAATTTACAAACTTTAAAGTCCATACAACGTGTTCAGAACAAAATTGCTTGAGGTTTTATAACCTGTATGCCATGTTCAAACAATGTACAGACAAGTACTTGCCTATATGTTCGGATCTGACTTCAAGTTACAAAGAAATCAAGTTCACATGATGTAGGCCTACAGGGTTCACTATTGAAGTACCTGCTGAAGTATTCAGCACTGAACTTACTGTGAGTTCAGTTTGCAGGTTTCTTTGTCATTTGTCATTTGAACTCCTCACTTTCTTCAATCTGAGTCTTAAGATTGGACTGCTGATAAATGCACCATCAGAATTTTAATGTCTGTGTGCCAGTGGGTTAGCAGGTATATACTGTCATATTATATTTATGACGAAGCTGAGATCTGGAACAGTAGTCTAGTTACTGATTTTTATTAAGGTCATGAATAAGACACATTTAGCATCTATATGGTGTGAAAGTTAGTAACCGCAACATTCCATCTAGATCATTTCATTCTACAGGTGATATAAATGCACTAATGTGTCAAAATTTTACTTGCAATAGCAAACTTATTGTTTTCAAATTATCAGAGATTGTCCGTATGTATTTAGAATTCCCATAAGATAATCAGAAAAATAATGTTTCACTTTTTAGCTCACCTGGCCTAAAAGGCCATGTGAGCTTTTGCCATCACTTGGCGTCCGTCGTCGTCGTCGCCGTCGTCGTCCGTCTGTCGTTAAAGATCAACTCCTCAAAAACCGCTGGGCCATTTGCAACCAAACTTTGTCACAACAGTCCTTGGGTGGTCTACTTTAAAAATTGTGTCCGGCATGTCCGGCATGTCTGCACCTAATCCAAGATGGCCGCCAGTGGGGATCATAGATTAACATTGGACCCTATGGGAAAATATATTCAAAGATATTTTTCTCTGAAACTACTGAGCCAATTAGAACCAAACTTGGTCATAGTAGTCCTTAGATGGTACCTTCTGAAACTGGTGTTTTTTAAATCTGCACCTAATCCAAGATGGCTGCCAGCTGGGAACATAGGTTAACATTGGACCCTATGGGAACAATATCAAAGATCTTTTTCTCTAAAACCCTTTAGCCAATGGGAACCAAACTTGGCCACAATAGTTTTTGGATGGCCCCCTTCAACATTGGGGTTTTTGAGTGCTACACCGAATCCAAGATGGCTGCCAGTGTAAAACATATTTTAACATTGGACCTTATGGGAAAATACGTTCAAAGATATTTTTCTCTGAAACTAGTGAGCCAATTGGAACCAAACTTGGTTATAGTAGTCCTTAGATGGTACCTTCTGAAACTGGTGTTTTTTTAAGTCTGCACCTGATCCAAGATGGCCGCCAACGGGGAACATAGGTTAACATTGGACCCTATGGGAACAATTTCAAAGATCTTTTTCTTTAAAACCCCTAAGCCAATTGGAACCAAACTTGGCCGACAACAGTCTTTGGGTGGCCCCCTACAACATTGGTGTCCGTCGTCCGTCCGTCGTTAAAGATCAACTCCTCAAAAACCGCTGGGCCATTTGCAACCAAACTTTGTCACAACAGTCTTTGGGTGGTCTACTTTAAAAATTGTGTCCGGCATGTCCGCACCTAATCCAAGATGGCCACCAGTGGGGATCATAGATTAACATTGGACCCTATGGGAAAATATATTCAAATTGGATATTTTTCTCTGAAACTACTGAGCCAATTAGAACCAAACTTGGTCATAGTAGTCCTTAGATGGTACCTTCTGAAACTGGTGTTTTTTAAATCTGCACCTAATCCAAGATGGCTGCCAGCGGGGAACATAGTTTAACATTGGACCCTATGGGAACAATATCAAAGATCTTTTTCTCTAAAACCCTTTAGCCAATGGGAACCAAACTTGGCCACAATAGTTTTTGGATGGCCCCCTACAACATTATGGTTTTTAAGGGCCACATCAAATCCAAGATGGCCGCCAGCGGAGAACATATTTTAACATTGGACCTTATGGGAAAATACGTTCAAAGATATTTTTCTCTGAAGTGTTATAATACTGAGCCAATTAGAACCAAACTTGGTCATAGTAGTCCTTAGATGGTACCTTCTGAAACTGGTGTTTTTTTAAATCTGCACCTAATCCAAGATGGCCGCCAGCGGGGAAACATAGGTTAACATTGGACCCTATGGGGAACAATATCAAAGATCTTTTTCTCTAAACCCTTTAGCCAATGGGAACCAAACTTGGCCACAATAGTCTTTGGATGGCCCCCTTCAACATTTGGGGTTTTTGAGTGCTACACCGAATCTAAGATGGCCGCCAGTGTAAAACATATTTTAACATTGGACCTTATGGAAAAATACGTTCAAAGATATTTTTCTCTGAAACTAGTGAGCCAATTGGAACCAAACTTGGTTATAGTAGTCCTTAGATGGTACCTTCTGAAACTGGTGTTTTTTTAAGTCTGCACCTGATCCAAGATGGCTGCCAACGGGGTCCTATTAACGGAGCCAAATTTGATAGAAATAAAAAAAACACTTATGTGTCAAGTTCAGGAGTCAGGACCGCAGTTATCGTGAAAGGGTCTAAAAGTGCGCAGAATTGGATGGTACTTTACAGGAAGAATGCCTAGACTGTGTAGCTTAGGATACATAACAAATATCATTGACCTACCATGAATAGTACCCGAGAAACACACCTAATCCAACATGTGTGGACCTAATAGATGTCTCGCCTGTCAGCACACGGATTGCCGAGTAATGATAAAAAAAAGACAAAGGAAATGATGTAGTGTACTTCAAAATAATTTTCTGGTCTTAAAATTTTCAAAATGGCGACTGTTGCCATGGAAACAGAAAAAAGCCTGTAAATTAAATGTGACTTAAATTGTATATTTTTCATTGACACTAATAATATGCCGGTTTTGGGGACATTTGTAACACTCAAGTGTTACAGTTAACAATATTTGGTATATAGGTTGGTCTTGCCTAATACATGACAGTCTTGCATGGGACTTTTTGTCCTTGACCAGTTTTTGGATAAGGTAAATTTCTTGGGTCTTATACATGAAAAGTCGATGATACTTGGTATGTATTGTCTCAAAAATTTTTGAAATATGGTTTAGTTTTGAAAGGAAATATTGAAATTTTGTGATAGAAATAAATATTGTGTATTAAATTTCAAGCATTTATTTAAACATTAGACAATCTGTTGATTTTCATTCTGCAACAACTCTACCTAGGTGAGCTATACAGGCTCCTGGGAGCCTCTAGTTGCAATATAAATTGCTAAAGTATTATTATTTTTTGGGATCTCGATTTATATGAATTTATTTTCTATGTAAAACTTACATAATAATTGGTATATTGCAAAGATTTATAACATAATTCTTTTAATATTATTATCCTAAGTGTACATAATTTGACAAGATTTTTATGTGTCTATGTAACAATGTGTACAAGTGTTCCTGTATCAAGCAAACAGTTGTCCAGTTTAACCACTAGCCTCATACAGTATCCTTTAAATGTAGGTTTAGCTGTACATCTACTGGAAAAAATACTGGTGATATGAGGAAAATAAATCACTGGGAGAGTATGATTGATCTCACAGTGAGATAGAATGACTGATCCCACACTGGGGTAGCATGACTGATCTCACACTGGGGTAGCATGACTGATCACACACTGGAGTATCATGACTGAGCTCACACCTGGGTAGCATGACTGAGCTCACACTGGGATATCATGACTGACGTCACACTGGGGTAGCATGACTGGGCTCACACTGGGATATCATGACTGAGCTCACACTGGGGTAGTATGACTGATCTCACACTGGAGTATCATGACTAAGCTCACACTGGGATATGGTATCTTGATGGAACTCATACTGGGATATCATGACTGAGCTCACACTGGGATATCATGACTGACGTCACACTCTTGGGTAGCATGACTGAGCTCACACTGGGATATCATGACTGAGCTCACACTGGGGTAGTATGGCTGATCTATGAGCTGACTTCTCACACTGATGGAGTATCATGACTGAGCTACTGGGCTCACACTGGGATATCATGATGGTATATTTGACCTCACATGGATGACTCACATTGGGATGATCATGACTGAGCTCACACACTGATGGAATATCATGGGACTCACACTGGGATGACTGACACTGAGAGATATCATGGGGACTGACCTCACACTCACACTGGGGTAGCATGGGATATGAGCTCACACTGGGGTAGCATGACTGAACTGACACTGAGATATCATGACTGACCTCACACTGGGGTAGCATGACTGGGGTAGCATGACTGGAGAGCTAGACACTGGGATATGGTATTTTGATGGGGGTGAGCTCACATGGGATACATGAGCTCACACTGGGGAACTGTGAGCATGAATGACTGAGCTCACACTGGGGTAGTATGGCTGATCTCACACTGGAGTATCATGACTTAGCTCACACTGGGATATGGTATTTTGATGGAACTCACACTGGGATATCATAACTGAGCTCACACTGGGATATCATGACTGAGCTCACACTGGGATATCATGACTGAGCTCACACTGGGATATCATGACTAAGATATCATGATACTGGGGGTAGCATGATGACTGACACTCACATGACTGACCTCACACTGGGGTAGCATGACTGAGCTCATACTGGGATAATATGACTGATCTCACAATGAAGTATCATGACTGAGCTCACACTCTGGTATCTTGATGGAACTCACACTGGGATAGCATGACTAAGCTCACACTGGGATATCATGACTTAGCTCACACTCGGGTAACATGACTGATCTCACACTGGGATATCATTACTGATGTCACATTGAGAGGGCATAACATCCTACACTGGTATAAGAATGACTGATCCTACACTGGGATAATGTGAATGATCTTACACTGGGATAGCATGAAAAATCTCCCACTGGAATAGCATGACTGATTTTCATTGGGATAGCATCATGACTGATGGCCTATTGGGAGAGCATAACATGCCACACTGGTATAAGCATGACTTACAAATCCCATCACTGATCCTGCAGTGGGATAGCATAACTGATCCCACAAGTTACATTGCAAACACAAAAGTTTAGTTTAGTGTGTGTTTGTAAATACAAAACACTTGTAAACAAGTCCCTATTTAGTTTTGTAAAATTTGTGACAAATATAAAAGTTATTTATAGTTGAACTCTAAATAATTCATGATTATTTTCGTTGTTTTTTTGTTTTTTTTTAGTTAGTACAGTGGTCAGGAAGGCTTAAGATGAGGACCTCTAGTAGACCAAATGGTTACACAGTGGATGGATTAATTTGCATTTGTCGTCCAATGCAGACAAACTCGGTGCTTGAAATAAGGATGGATGGAAACATGTTCATGAGTCGCCATGACCTAGGGATGAAATTCACGTTCTGTGATCCAAGGTATGTTGGTTGTCTATTTCAGAGGTCAATGTTAAGATCATTTGATTGGCAACTTTGTAGAGCTTGGTTGTGATGGCAGGATTTCAGTGCTCTTACATATAAAATATTCTCACTGTCCTTTTTATACTAAAATGTTTGCAAACCCACTACATAATAGATAATCAGTTGTCTGATTTATCAGGAAGTCTTTAGTCCTAAGTCTTGAGTCTAAAGTTATTGGATCTTAAGACAGAACTTAAACTGATTTATCAATCCCACCCTAACTCAGGTCTAAAAGTACATTTGCCTACTGGTATTTTCAATTAGTATCTTGATAGTTTATGAATACTTTTACCTGCTACATTTACAAAGGTAACACATACAACAATATCTTAGGTTTACGCACTGCCTCTGCGTAGTCCTTAAAGACAAAAGTCTGATTTGGTTGTACATCACAAATCCAAACTACAGTGAAACTTGTATATAATGACCTCCTTAAGGACACCAAAAAACAGGTCTTTATAGGGAGGTGGTCTTTATATACAGGTTGATTTGTACACAAAAGGTACTATTGGGGACAGCAAAAAATGGTCTTTGTGACCGGGTGGTCTTTATACACAGGTGGTCGCTAAAGCATGTTTTACTGTATTTGTAAAATGGTCATAAGTGTGACCCTTTTTCGTCTTAAATATTTCGGCAGTAAATGAGCTTTTGTCATTCTTCAACAACTATGGAGTTATAGAAAAATTAATTAGACTGTAGCAAATCTGATGAAAGAGTACATCAGTTCAAATTATTCATCATGTGCTCAGCAGGTAAGTATCATGTAAAGTATTCATGATTCAAAAAGACACCTTCATCTAGCCTGCTGTAAAGTTATCAGTGTTAGGTTTCTAATGCATGGATAGGACAACACCTGTTTTCTGGTGTTTGGAACAAGGGTTACTTAAAGACTGATACTGTAGCTTTGGTGTGCAACAAGGTATAAGGACATTGATATATATATATATACTGTTTTAATCCTTGTTTTCATACTGAACAAAAAAAGTTGACGAAAATATTATGCAACGATATCTTTTCCAACACAAGTAATGGTATATTTATGAGGAGATTGATTCACATGATATATGTGTAAAGTAAGGCATTCATCTGTTATTTGAAACTTAAGTTTTTGTTTTGTTCTTCTTTTTTTTTCTTCTATATGATGTTTCATCTTCATTAAACTATCACTTTTTCTTTACAAGTTTTATTTCTTACATTAGATAAGTTAAGTGGATGGCAGAACTTGGATAATTTGTTTAATGAAAATAGAGAGATTCCTATAAATAATCAGGTCAAAAAAATTGAGGTCAATGTCACTGACTTTTTGATAATACATGTAATTAAAACACCTATTGATTTTTTACTTTAAGTTCTAATTCATTTCACTGAACCAAGTATAGACACTTTGTAAAATAAACAAATACACACTTATTAGGTATGAAATGCTCTGTGCAAGTGCATTTTATTTATACCAGATTACAAAAATGTATTGAGCTGGCTCTTGACTCTTGAATGTGAGTTTGAGTCCAGCCGGCGGCAGAAAAGATTCCTGTCCTTCAGATGAGACAGTAAAAACTGAGGTCCAGTGCCACAGAAGTTGTTGGCATGTTAAAGAACCCTCACTGATCAATGGCTGTAATAGCCAAGCATAGACCATAATTTGAAGCCCTTCACCGGCATTGGTGAAGCCTCCATATGAGTAAAAGATCCTTGAGTGGGACATTAAAAAACAATAGAACCAAAAACCAACAAAAAATGTATTAGTGTGTTCATGTCTGAAAAATTTACCAGACACGTAATCTTGTGAGATTTTGATTTATTTTATGAAATTGTGTATCCGATGGGGTGCCCTATGTAAACAACATTAAATGGAAGTAACTGTGGTTAACTAAAAGCAAAAGTCACGTGATACCAGCATGAAAAAAATCTAAAATAATAACGGACAATCCAAGAACTCAAAACTCCCCTATTATAAAGATAATTTGAATGCTGCTGGAATCTAAGTTGTTTTTGTTTGAAAGTTTAGCAGTTTACTTACAGAAGGCTGATGGTCTCTTCCCAGGTACATTATAACCGGGTTCTCTCCTCCACCATTAAAAAATGTCTACCTCCATATGACTTAAAAGTTGTTGAGTTTGGCATAAACAGAACAAAAAATAAAAAAATTATTGATTGTGGCATAAAATACCATTCAAAACAAAAATTCATATCTCCTTTTGATTGATCATTATTCATCTTTACAATGTGTGTAGTGTTTTAGCCAAATTTTACTTCTAGGTTAAAATTAAACAGATCCAATTGCTTACCAAAAACTGACAATAAAAATCATGATATGACGTACTGTTTGTTTGTTTTAAATATTTGATAAGGTGTGAAGTATGAAATGGCTTATAAATATTTTAAATCAAGTTCAAGTAAAAATTCCAATTTTTTCTCCAGTAAACACAGCTATTGCCCCTTTAAGTTTTGTTCTAAAGTTTGTAGTTGTTCACCATTCACTTTATAATAGTACCAGAATGCTGGAACTTTGTAGATAGATACTTAAACGGCAACTAGATAAAATACCTTGGAATAAAAACAGATTCATTTAGATTTTTTGAAAATTTTGCTATTGTTCATATTTTACCTTTATTGCTAAATACTGGTATATGAGGATAAGGTTTTGCTTCATGTTTTTTACTGAGGTAATTAGAGGTAAAAGAAATGTTTTGATTCATGGATACTCTCGGTGTGCTTGTTAACCCATCAACCCAGAAAAAGCAATGGACTCTTCTGTAAGCCAATGACTTAGATCAGTCCAAATGTGTCTTGAGAGGTAAATGGGTTAATAATATGTTTATTATTAGATAACAACATAGATATGATGATATTATATGTTCAGAGTCTAGAAATTTGTAATTGTATTTAATTTTCTGTTGTGATAACAATATAGGATACATGGGAATGGTCATGTCATCTGATATGGAAAATCGGATATCAAATATTTGATTTTTTATACAGCCTGTTGAATTTGTGCATATATTTTACAGACATTTTATATGTGATCTGTTATATACATTTTCACTATCAGCACAAAACTTTGGTTTTTCTGGAAAAATTATTCAATAAATGAAATTATGAGCGAAAGGTGAGACAGTAGCATTTACAGAATTCTTTGCAAACAAGATCATGAATATCAATTGCCGACTAGAGACAGCATTGTCGTACATTTCAGTGATGTTGGAAATTAAAACCGTGATATTATACAATTATTGCCCTGGTTTTGGGTTAACAAACTAAACTATTTCACTTTTACTTATATTTATTCAACGTGCAGAATACAAAGGAATATTTCCCTTGTAATAATTATTGTTAAAGTTAATGGTAATGTTGCAATTAGCATCAAATTGAAGAATATATTATCCATTGAATTTTTTAAAACACTAAATAAACTGCAACACCAGTTTTATTCTTATACTTTATAACCTACATAAATTCATAAAAATTGTAACACAGTGCATTCGATACTCAACACTATCGATATGTTTTACCGTTCTTTGTGTCTTTTTTTTTTATCTCCAGCCTCCGTCAAGGCTGACCCCAGCAAATATATTTGACAACTATGTATCAATTCTGTCAAATCATTAAATTTCGGCTGTTGTTTCTCTCTATTCCAATCGGCATCAAGCAAATGTCCATTTCCTAACTCATTATACCTATTTACCACATAGCCTACCATAAAAAACATGTGCATCTGTTTCTGCGCACGAAAGGGTGACATGAAATGGTATAAGAGGGTGACATAATATTTCAGGGTGACATGAATGGAAGAAAAGAAAAATGTGAAATTTTAAAATTGACATAAAGAGTGTTTTAGATCACATGATACGATTTTAACTAATCAGAAGTAAAGATACATATTAGAGACGTAGAATAGAAATATTTGATTTGTACTCTGTTTATTTTTTTATCTCATATTTTGTTTTCATTCAAAACATTGTCAAACATCTATCTTTTCTTTACCATAATTTTATATTCAATACTGCCACCCTTGGGAACCTGAGACCAGAGAAACTTAACTTACTGTTAAGATAGGGCCTCCATGGGCAGTGGTTAGACCATCTTGCTTTAAACCATAAACCTCTCATCTCTAGTCAGTGGGGAGAAAGTTACATGAAATTTATCTTGGAAGAGCTCACCAGCCTTCTGCAAGTAAACTGGCAAATGTTCTCACAATGTCAGGTCAGATGACTGCAGGGCTCAAACACACTGACAAGAGGTGAAAGATATGCTGGTTTAAAGGGCAATGCTCTAACCACTCAGCCACTGAACCCCCACGCCCCACCTCTTCCCCCTTTTGTCTATGGGTAAAATGTCTTAGGAAAGTTGTTTAAAAGAATTTACATCAGGCATTGGATGTAGAAGACTCACAGAGAATTTCACATGTGTATTTATTGTGACAAGACCTTTCTTTTTGAGACCAAAAGTTTTGACCTAGTGACCTTGACCTTGTTATCTGACCTATATCTCAAAAACGTTAACCTTGGCCATAACCTTTTAATAGCAAATGATAGGGCTTTCATATTTCACATTTGTATTCCTTGTGACAAGACCTTTCTGTTGAGACCAAACTTTTTAGCTCATCTGAACCAAAGGTTCAAGTGAGCTTTTCTGATCGCCTTTTGTCCGTCATCCATCTGTCCATAAATTTTTTACATTTTCGACTTCTCCAAAACCGCTGAAGGGATTTTGATCAAACTTTATAGGAAGCAAGTACTCAAGGTCCTCTACCAAGTTTGTTCATTTCTCCCTAATATGCCCAGGGCTGGATCCAGGGTGGGGCAAAAGAGATCCCAGGGGATATTCCTCTTTAAAAATCTTCTCCTCCTACTAGGGGTAAAACACATAAAATAAATCCATCATCATGAATAATAGGGGAGAAAATCAAAGAAATCATACAAAAATAAATGAAAATTACTAAGTCTAAAAAGATGTCAATAATGCAAATTTGCCAACCTACTGAAGTGAAAAAAAGGAAGGGAATGCCAAGCCGAATGAAACGGCAAATTTTTTCGCCATGTTTTGTCACATGATTGAAAACCCTTGAAACTATTGGGTATAATTTGTTGTTACTGTTATTAGATCCATCTCTTGATATACTAAATTGTTCACACTTCATCAATTCACAAGTTGATCTTGAAGTTTCCGTTGCCATTTCTTTAACAATAGCACCTGTTTTAGTTCTGCCATATGCTAGGCTGCATTTCTCCCCCCGATTTTAAGCGATGTTTTCTTTATTTTACAAAAAAAAAAAAAAAATCGCTTAAAATCGGGGCTGAAATTCGGCCTATCCTCATGCATACTTACTACTCAGCAGTAACCTTTGAATCTGGAAACACAAACTTGAAAAAACTGCAGATTTTTTCAGTAGCATTGAGAGGTATATTATTCTCTATGACATGTAAGATAAAGAGACACTCAGCTCTTAATACAGACAAATCATTACTTGAAGTACAAAATTAATCTATAGTCCTATGTGACTGAATACTGGTTGCTAATTTTTGTTTACCTCAGACCACGTTTGAATTTAAATATCATTTATCCCGCCATGAGGAACAGTATGGATATGTCTCACCTTTCTTACTTTTCACTATGCAATTAAATGTTTCAGTTGCAATGTACTTCGATAAAAAAAAGTTTGATCCCATCTGTTTTTCTTTTTAGTTGACACGGCACATCTAATGTACTCTTCACTTGCGCTTTGTTTCTTTTGGAAGCCATTTTCAACCAAGCGGTTAACAGGTCATAAAAACACTTGACATTAGGTAAAAAAATAGTTCATTCCAAACACTCTAATGACTGGGTGCAAGCTTGAGGGCAATACTTATATATGTACTGAAATGAAAATGGGCCAAAACATTTTATAAATGCTGGATTTTGAAAAAAAAAAAAACCTATGGATCCTATTTACAAATGTATAGGAGGAAGGAGAGGGTTAAAATCAGAAGGTTTCCGCTAAAAACGGGAGGGTTGGCAAGTCTGAAAACGCGTCAAAAATTTTCCAATTTCCATGAAATTAACAAACTTGAATCATACATCACTCAGATACAGTTAGTTTTTCAATTCAGGGTGGGGCAAAAGAGGCCTTGAGGGTACCCCTCTTTAAAAATCTTCTCCAGAACTGCTATATGGATTGAAAAACTAATTGCATCTGAGAGATTTTTATGGATCCATGATTCAATTTCCTGTTTTTAGAATAAATTGGAAAAATAATTTTGGACATGTTTTTGACATCTTTCCCAGGTTTGTCATTTTCATTCATTTTTAAGTCTCCTATACTCCTAAGGAGTGTAAAAATAATTTGTAAATTTGAGACTGCCATATTTGTAAGATACCAACTCAGTTCAGGTAAGTGATTAGGCCCGTGGACCTTTTGTTTACCTAGTGACCTTGATGTTCAACCATTTTCTTTGGAATTTGTTGTAGAACCAAGACATTCATGTTTCACAAACACATCTTCCTGTTAAATAGTCAAGGTCAAGGTTACCAATAAACTGTCGCTCAAGGCCAGTCTAGTATGTATCTTCACTGTATAAGAATGTTTTTTGTGTTTCCCATACAAAAGGATTGCAATTTTGCAAGTAGAGAATTAAATATTTGGTTATGGATTATAATGTCTGATTCACATAACTTCATGGAAACATGATGTAATTTTCTTATATACTAACAAATGTAACCTTGGCAACTAACATGCCCACACAACAACTACAGATCAGGCGCCGTTAGTTATTGACTGGCTAACGGCAGATTTCAAAGTACAATTTTAAAATACTAAGAACCATAAATGAATCTATATAGGGACGTGACTATAAATGAAACTGATTAGAATACATTTCTGCTCTCAAAAATAAAGTGGAAGGATATACAAGAAAATAATAAATCAATATTTTTCACATTTGAAATTTACTAAGCTAAAAGATCACATGATAATCACATGATAGGTAAAAATGGCATCTTCGCTTTTCAACAATACTCAGACATACTTACTCAACTGCATCCTTAAAAGATGTTATTGTACAAAGAAACTTGGCAGACACATTGAGATGTATCTATATGGAATTTAACCTTGAGGTAATTACAAGTGAAATAGGTTGAAAAAGTAGGGAAAGAAATAGATCAGAACCATGTGTACAACATACGTAATGCGTTGAAACAACAAAACGCTAAATTATGCATACAAATAGTTTTGACAATAATAACGTGGTCAATAAAATAGATAAAAGACACAAATAAGAATAGAATAATTGCAATAGCTCCTATTTCCTCTGACCTTGACTCTTAAGCTTAAATTTGTATTGTAAGCAAAAATGATAACCTGTAATGCATAATATCAGTATTTTACAACCTATTTAACCTTGCGGTTGCAACAATTGTCAAAATTTAATTGTAAGTGAATAATTTTACTAAAAGTATTTTCTTCCTGAACCGGAAAGTGTTACAATTGTCCCTATCCACCAAAAGTTTTACTCATTGTAAAAATTTCGTTCTTTTCTAAAATTACTTTATAATACTAAAATTTATTGAAAATTGTTTTATTTGCCCATTGGTGTGGCCTGGATGTATTAAACGATTTTAATTTATAACATCATACACATACAACATTTATCTTTGTACATTTCATTTCATAAATTCCTAATTAATTCATGGTTATATAATTACATAAAGTTTTCAGATGTCCACATCAGTTTGTGTTTTGAATGTCTATTCAAACACATTTGAAACAGTTCTTGATTTAAAGTTCATAACTTGGATTAAGGTCAATTGATAATATTCAGTTCAATTCAGTTCAATTTGTGATTTGGATTTTAATGTGTAAATTCATTTTCATGCAAGTATTATTTGAATTATAATATAAATGCAGTTTTATTTAACACAAATGATGTTTTATCATAAATCCTCTCCTGGATTATATATACCGGTAAATATAAAACAGTAACATAGTTCATGCTGTGTATAGTTTCATGCACAGTGTTTATATAATTTACAGTTTATCGCTTCACTAATGTATCTAATCAATTATAGTTGATAACACACATGTCTGTGAACATTTACTATTTTGAATCAATTGAATTATACTGGTAATAACACAAATATGTAATCTTTCCCAAGGAAAGTCCTCCTTATCAATATAATAATCTTTCCCAAGGAAAAATCATTCTTGAATAATAATCATCACGATTCATCCTGGAATAATGTTAGTCTATTATTATTACTCTTTTGTTTTTAAAATCAATTCACATAACACTGTGATATTTTCAATTTGATTGTTATGACTTCCATCAGAGTCAAATAAAGTTCACAGCTGATTTTCTTTTCCATTAACTGCTTGAATATTTGAAGCTATACTTTCCAATGGAGTTTGTGATCCAGTTTCTCGCTTAAAACCAATCCTGGCCACCAATGTCAACATCTGTTAATGATCTTCCGTTTGGTAGCTCATTTCATTTTGTTCTCTGGCATCACATCGCCAATTTTCTATATGTTTTCATCTTGATTTTTATCAAATACGTCCATTTCTCTTGGCGTCACATCACCCAATTTTCTGTATGTTTTCATCTTGATTTTTATCAAATACCGTACTGGACCCATTAATCGCCCATCTCCCTATAAGTGCTCCTTCCCTCTTTTTACATATGATCGCAAATCTTTTCTAGCTGGTTGACAAGGAGATATTGACATGAAAAACCATAAGTAACAGTTTATCTATTAGCCTCCAAGCAACAGAATTATTTTGATAAGTGTCCTCGGTAATGATTACACCAACTTTACCTCTGTGCCTTATAAAAAAACTAACTGTTTTACATCAATTTGACAATTAATTGGTCTCATTAAGCACCCACTCGTTTTTTAATGATTTTTGTGGTGCCCTGGGCACTTAATAGCTACAACTTTCAGCTACAAATTTCACGTAATATATATTTTTCATGTACATTTTGCATAAGTTCTGGTCTGCGTATGCATCTGATTTCCTTTGTTTAATAATTATGTCCATAAGTTCACTTGGTACTTTTCTTGTGTCTTTTTTTGTTGATGAATGTGGTCATGTAATAGAGGTGCAAAGATACACTTCTCTTTACATCGATACGTATCACGATATTTGGCTCTTGATACAATACGTATCACAAAATGTGACAAAATCTGGAATGTATCGTTGTTGTGTTGTGAACATGAAAAAAAGAACCGTGAGTCGAATCATGCCAAATATACCACGATATACCATCCCACAGTATATCGTTACACCACTATCTTGTAAAAACTCAGAATGTTGTTGACTTAATTGTCTCTTAATATTTAGCTTGTTTGTGGTTGACTGCTTGGTGTACTGTGTAACTGGCTTTGTGGAAGACTCAACTCTTCATTTCTCCTATCATTTGACCACTTATCTTAAGATGTTTTCTTTTTTTAACATAAGATCTGAAACACCTATACTTTTTTCTAATACCTTTCCTACACATAAATAATATAACTGTCAAAATTATCATCATTCATATGAGAAAATATAAACAATATTTGAACCAAAATCTTATCTACTAATACTTGTTTCTTCTTGTCTAATTTTAAGTCATAAGTTAAGTTACCTACGTAAATTAAAGTTCTATCTAACCAAATATAAGTACCAATTGTAATTTTGTTTTTATTCTATTACCATTTTAAACTTTGCATTGTTTTACAATTGTTATCAAAAGTTGAATTTAAAGTTATCAATATTCCTTTTACATTAGAGTCATTAGGTTCAAAGGCTCAAGTGAGCTTTTGTTATCATTACCCATCCGGTGTCCGGTCGTAAACCTTTAATATTTTTGACTTCTTCTCTGAAACCACTGAAGGGATTTTGACAAAACTTGACAGGAAGCAAGTGCTAAAGGTTCTTTACCACTTTTGTAGTTTTTAGTCGGATTGGCCTAGGGTTGGAACCAAGTCGGGGCAGAATAGGTCCCAAAAGGTACCCCTCTTTAAAAAGTTTTCTTCTCCAGAACCACTGCATAAATTGAAAAACAGATTGTTTCTGAGTAATCTACATGGATGTATGATTTAAGTTTGTGTTTTTTATAGAAACCGGAATGTTAATTTTTGACATGTTTTAGATGTCTTTTCAGACTTTGTCATTTTCATTCTTTTTTGCATGATTTACTCAATTATCTCCCCTTGCATTTACTTTGATGCATTCATTTCATGTGTTTTACTTGTGATTAAGTGAAGAAATGCTTTTTTGCAAGAATTTTGCCAAAATTTAATTTCGGGAATTTTTTTATGAAATTCTCAAAACAGCAATATTTATGTTTCATGGCCAGATCAGCCTACATGTACATATTATTCTTGGTCTTCTTTCCACACTTGTAGATGATTCTCAGGTGAGCGATTGAGGCTCTCTTAGGTCTCTTGTTTGACATTATCTTGAAAAGTATAATAGATAAAGTAAAAGTGAAAGAAGCAATAATGTTCAGCATGCAAAGATCTATAAAAAAATGTTAATAGGGCCAATTGTCAGGTCACCCTTTATGGAAGATGTTTATGCTTTTAAGTAGATTTTTCATGTTTTGGGCTGTTTTTTGACATTATCTTGAAATGTATGATAGATACAGAGGAAGTGAAAGAAGCAAAAATATTCAGCATGCAAAGACCTGTATGGGAGTTATTTCCCCTTTAAGTGGATTTCTCATGTTTTGGGCAGTTTTATCCTATTATCTTAAAAAGTATAATAGACTTCTCAAGAACCAGTGGGCCATTTTTAATCAAACTAGGCATGTATCATCCCATGTGATGCTGCATAATGTTTTTGAATGAAAAAGGACTATGCCCATAGAGGCCAAAAAGGTCCAAAACTTGGTACATCTTTAAAAATTTTCTTCTCATGAACCAATAATCATATGACTTTCAAATTTTGTATGCATGATTATACAGTCAGTATCTTCAATGTTTGCAGATGAAAAGGAAATCTGTTGATAAACGGTCCACTAGGTGGCACTTGGATAACAAAGGTTACTGTTCTATACAAATGGCTTAATAGCTCAAAACTGACCGACATTTTGTATACAAAGATGATATATGAGAAATTTGTTAGGAATTATCTAAAGATCTTTTCTACAAAATTTTAAGGTCATGGAGTCAAAGGTCAAGGTCACAGACACCTAAGTAAACAGAGAGTATAAGTTTTAGATATTTTTGACTTCTTCTCAAGAACAATTGGACTAATTTTAACCAAACTTGACTCCAAATTTTTCTCAAGTGACAGTTAAGGCCCATTGGATCTCTTGTTCATAGAAATTGGAATATCAATTTTTGACATGTTTTTGAGGTCTTTTCAGACTTTGTCATTTTCATTCATTTTCTTCAATTATCCCCCCTTGCATTCACAATGAGGCATTAAAGTGTTTTACTTGTATATAGGTGAAGAAATGTTTTGTGCAAGAAGTTTGCCAAAATTTGATTTCTAGATTTTTTTTTATGAATTTCTTGATTAATTAATATCTTTAGGTTTCTTGGCCAGATCAGTCTACATGTACAAATTCTTCTTGGTCTTCTTTCCACATTTATAGATGGTTCTCCCTCTTGGGCCTCTTGTTTACTGCAGTCTATTTTCAGTGTTGTGATTAAGAAAATTATTCAAGGTTAAAGTAATTAGTCAATGTTGAGGGCAGAGAGTTATTGGGGCTGAGGTTTAATTGATTGGGTTGGTGGTTAAAATGTTCTTTGAAATTACAGTGGAATATTGTTATCTTAAAACTCATGGGATCGTCCATATTACTTCCTGATAGCCGCAATATGAGAAAATCAAAATTTTTAATTGAAATATTATTTTATCAAGACAAATCTGAACCAGACTACCAATTTTGACATTTTGACAGTTGGAATTTCAACTAAGCCAATTTTGACAAACCAGATTCCACTGTATTTCTTTTGTGAGTTGTATTATTTTGCGGAATGATCTAAGTAGAGTTAGAATGAGTTTTACAATCCTTTGAAGGTACAAAAATTAATTGCGTGTGAATTTTACTGGCTTTAGTAAAGTACAGTAAACTTACTTTTGCTATATAGTACAGTAACCTTATTTATATTGTTATTGTGTAGTTGGTATCTGGGCAGATGAAGTAGACAATATTAAATGGTTCTCTCTTTAAATTTTTAAAAAATATATTACGTATATTCTACAAGGAAAGGGTTTATTAGATTTACTTCCACAGTTAATCTTTAGAACTGAATACTCAAATGTAATGATGATTTTATCTTTATGTATCAGATCGTTTTGCAGAAAGCTGATACTAATGACATACATTACACCATATTAGAATTTACAAAAGGATTTATATTTGCACGTGTATATACATATGTACATACATACACACACACACACATGCATATATGTGTGTGTGTGTTATTTATGTATTTATAAATATGTTCATGTCTGTAAATGCCTAAAAAAAAAGAGGATATAAGATTTTTATTTGCATAAATCCTACATCTTAATTTGCATAGAAGGTTATCCACCCATTGGTGCTTTGCTTTTGAGGATAGATACCATTGCAACAGTGGAAGAGATATAGAAGGCTCATATTAACCTGGTTATGTTGTTGCACTTGCTGGTCTTAATTTGCAACATTGAAGATTTGAATTTTCATAATGTAACAGAATCTTTTTGACCTATATTTTTGTGATTTATAATGCATTTTCTTCAAATTTATGTCCTACATTTAAAGAAATTTATATGTGTATTCTGTCAATCTCCGATATCTGTAATATGAATCATAAAATGTGACTTTAAAATATTGCCACGTGCATTCTTTTTAGTTGCAAGTTATGTTTGCTGAAATTTTCTATTTATAGTAAAACCTTACAGTGATATGAGCTGTCGTTGGTGAAAAAATTTACATGACCATTTTATGTAATATTTTATCTCGTATATATCCCAAAGAGTCCATCTGATGGTCAGAAATGCATGCGTATAATTGCAACAATCTTGCCAAACATGACCCGTAATATCAGGTGTTTTTTTTTCATCGTTAGTCTTAGGGATGCAAATTAACTTACAATATTTTTTCATGAAGAGTGTCCAATAAGCATGTGCAATTTGCAGTTAATATATATTCTATCCTTATCACCCTTTGTGTTTATTTTAGTAAATCATCATTCAATACCTAAATTAGGCAAAGCTGGTCTTTTCAGTCGTTTTAAAACATTCATTTCTGAAATTGTTCACGTGTCAGGTATATCGGGTGATCTCGTCCCATTTTTAACTTGTCCCATCCAATTCTCGCTTTGTCATTCTTGGCGCATATGAATTGCCCAACTCCACAAGACATGGCGGCATGATTGTAAAACATGAGATAGTTTTAACAGTTATGCTGATTTGATTTTGGCAATGTAAGCAATCATTTCAGGATAACAATAAAGATTGGAAAAAACTCATTTAGTGACCTGGTATTTTTATTGATATATACATCCGATTTGATTCTTAAAGGTATTTAAAATAGCATTGAAAAGCACATATTTTACATAATACATTACAATAAATATACGTCCTGTATTTTAAAAGTAAACATGAAAAAAACCCATAAAAATAGGCCGACTTTAACTTAAGTCGATTGTGTCAAGGTCCGAGATTGCTGATAGACCAAACATGTAAAGGACTGAGCTCCCCTTGACCCAATTATGACACACATTTGATATGGCAAAAGAGTTTATCTGAAAGGTCATTGCATACGGAAATACAGCCAGATTTTTTAAGGAACAGGAAAACTTAAATTCTAATAAAACAAATAATTTCGAAAAGAAGATCTCTTACATTTCACATGGTTTATAATGTATTTGAACACCCATTATATCATATTCTCATCTATATGTCATGGGACAAAAATCATCATTGTGACAGCTTATATCACTTTCAGTCATATTGCATATTCCTTTGGAAATATTTGATGTAATGAAAAAGTCACTGTTTTAAATAGTGAGTAGTTTTAGCTTTAGAAACATGTTCTTAAGATATAGTGTGTGCTGTTTTTTTCATGTTTTTGTTATTTAGTAGGGAGAACATGTATATGTTGTGTCCGTGATTTGTAACTTCAAATTCTGTCTTGTTAATCTCTATCCTGTGATTCCATTTTTTTCTCTTTTTTCACAGTCCACTCGCACTTGACAATATCTCACAAAAGATTTCTATTTCCCCACAGAAAATCATGCTTCATGTCCTCAATTTATCTAACAGAAAGCTCATATTTAATTTGTCTCACACTCACATTTAACATTGTTGTCTTAAAAAGGTTCCAACTTCACATTGCTTCACACTTAAATCGCACATTATCACAGATATTTCATTTTTTCTCACAAAACTCTAATACTTTCACATTGATTCACAGAACGATAATTTTTCACTTTATTTCACTGAAGGTTCACACATGAAGTCAACTCTTTAACATTCACTTGACATCATTAGTGACCTATAAAATGTAAGTCATAACACCCCATCATGCACTTGACATTATCTGAAACAACAATGATGTCAAATGGAAACCATCCATCATGTACTTGACATTATATGAGACATTAAAAAAGTAAGCGACAACTCCCAATCATGCATGTGGCATCATCTTAGACATCATTGATGTCAAATGGAAACCCCCATCATGCACTTGACATCTGAGACATCAAAAATGTCAGTGACAATACCCCATCATGCACTTGACATTGTCTGAGACATTAATGATATAATATAGAAACCCTTTATCATGCACATGAAATTATCTGAGACATCAAAGATGTAAGTTACAACACTCCATCATGCACTTGACATTATCTGAGACTTTAATGATGTCAGTGACAATACCCCATCATGCTTTTGACATTGTCCTAGACATTAATGATATAAAATGAAAATCCTCCATCATGCACTTAAACATTATCTGAGACTAAGCAATGTAACTAATGTAAGTGACATAACTCTATCATGCAACTGACATTATTTGGAATCAAACCTTGTGCCTTTTGCTTGTGAGCTAAACCCTTAAATTGCTGAGTCTCATTAAGCATTTTAACAGCCAAACATTAAACCTAGATTTACATATACACATTACTTCTGTGATACTTAAGCATTACATTTTTTCCCTACTCACAAGGTCACACTAATTTAGAGATATCTAAATACTAATTACATATTACAATTGACAGGTAGATGGCCTGGCTGATTCTGTTTAAGTACCCCGCAGAGATTGTTTAGCTGTGTGATCTCTCACATGTTCACCGAGTGTATCTTTTACCTTATAAGGAAACATATACCCAAGCGACCTTTGCCATGTTCTCCTTTTGCTTCTTTATTTGCCTCCCATCAAACTGCAACTGCTGAAGCTAACCAATCAATCTTGTACCTCTGTAATAAGAGTAGTAAGAATTATCTTTCAGTAAAACTTATCATGTTTTGGTAGGTCTGTTCTGCCACCCACTCGGGTGGAACAATCAATCTAACACTTTGTACCAACCCTAGGTTAAACTCTGATGTTGGTGCTACATACATCGGGTATCGGGTGTCATGCTGGTTTTTAATACTGAAACATTCACCGGAGTTGGTTACTTGCTAATGTGGAAGGGTATATGTAATTTGTCACATTACCAGCACATACCAGCTGTTACAAAAAAGGGAATTACTCTAGAATTCTGGTGATAGGTATGCTTATCAGTTAAAAACCAATACAATTATAGATTTCTTTTAAAAGTGCATTTTTGATTTGGAATTAATATTTTTTTTTCATCATTTATTACTTTTTGCCATCTGTATTAGTATCAGGTAATAATTAATATAACTAAAAGTCATTATTACTAATGTTAAATTGTCATCATTATCAAATCATATCAAATCATATCAATTATCATTATTATTTCTGACGATATATATTTAATTATTATAATTATTATCATCTATTACCAATGCTATTGTTCTTGTTTATACTTTTATCATTAACTTAATTATTCGTCACCATCTCTATCTTGATAACATTTATAATGATAGTAATAATGATGATAATTAAGATGATGATGATGATGATGATGATGATGAAGATGATGATGATATTTTAAATGATGATGATGATGATGATGATGATATTTTAAATGGTAATAATAGTAATAAAAATTATCATTAGTGCTATCATTATTTTTTCAATTTTATTTATTTTTCATCATTTATGAAGCTCTCATTTCAGCATCAGTATCATTACATGTTAATTTCTCTCGTTAAGAGGTTTTGTTATCTTTGTGGGTACTTATATACCACACCCGACATTACTAAATGTTTATCTTCATCACATTGATTTATATATATTATTTGGACTTACAGAATTATCACACTGATTGGATATCAGCCCCATGAGGTTATTGGGAAGACAGCGTATCAATTTCACAATCCTGTAGATGCACCGAAAGTTAGCAGTTGTCACTCAAATTGTAAGTACATGTACAACTCATTTATAGGTCCTAAATGTAGCTATAGTTGCATCATATAGTTGTTAACTCATCAATCCCTGAGGAACAATAAATTTTTCTATAAATCAATGAATTAGGCAAGTCCAAAGTGCCTGATTTTGTTTTTTCAAAATGTAAGAATTGCACATTGAGATTTAACCTTGCTATAACTAATATTTCATTTTATAAAGCAGTGTATGTGATTACTATACATGTACTATATCTCACATATATTGGAACAATACTTGTATCACACAAATGTAATTAAAATATTGATATGTTCTATATCATACATATGTAGGTATAGTGTTAAAAATGACCATTTATATTTTTGAAGGTTGTTAAATGCTCATTACGTCCTTTTTAAAAAGCCTGTTATTATTTTAGTATATCTAAAAGCTATATAGGCAGCTTATCTTGATTAATTTGAAACAGACAGAGAATAGCTATCAGAGTATGACCAAGGTCACGTAACACAGCCAGTTTTGCTGATTCAGTAGATGGTTTGATGACCTGTTGAGGCATAGTGACATTCTTAGAACAAACTGTGTATGGACTAAATACATAAATGATTCTTAGCACATGCTGTGCTTCAAATGCTAGTCTAGTCTGATGCCGTTTTTGTGGGTTTTTTTTATTGTTTTTTTGTTTGTTTTTTATATAACTGACCTTTTTCAGTTTGGACTAAGAACAAACGATGTATTGCTGTTCGTACTCATTATTTTTCACGAGGGTTTTGACCGATTAGTAAAAGGATGATTTGTATTCTTGTAATAGCTTTGTTATAATTACTGTATCATCCATAATGGTATATGGTAATAATTATAATTGCTGTATCTCATGGCTCTGTGTACGGTACAATAAGGACATTTGTATAATTACTATACAACAGGCTTGCAGGTAATAGTAATTAAACTGACTGTGAAATATTACATTATATATGTAATTATATATGTAATTGATACAATGGTATCAGTCTATAGACCAATCTCTCGGCTACAGAAATGTGGTCTCTAAAGATGGGTCGTTTCTACAGAAGAATTCATAAAATGAAATGATCATTCAAACAAATTAGGCAATTTTCTGAGTACGGATCTTCTAGATAGGTGGTTGTTCATGCCAGTGATCTCTCAAGAAAGGTTCTACTAAATCTAAATACTTCATTTTTAATTGTTCATCTTCATTAGAATTTAGGTGTTCTTTTATACTAATTATTTCTTTAACTGTGATATAATTTTTGAAAAACAAATTTGACAAGAAATACACAGTATTTAAGATAAATTATGATCCATCACTGAAATGAATCCAAGATAAAACATTAAAGGGTTATTATTATTCCATTTCTGTGTATAGGAGTTCTAAATTGTTGAATGAACTGTATGTGTTCAAACACTAACTTTGATATCTATGCTGGCCATGTTATATAACAGAGTACAGATCTATGTGATAATGTTGGTAAAAAATTATAGTTTGTTAGAAAACTGATACACATGTACTTTTAAGTCTATAAGATTTCTATTTCTTATTACAGAAGAATATATCAGGGTAGCTCTATTTCATATTTGTTAAGGTGTATCTTTCCATGTCTCCAGTATCTTGTTCCTCAATGTAAAATTATATATACTCCTCCACAGATTATTGTTTTGTGCGAGGTCCAGATTTTCAGTGGATTTGAATCAAAATGGAAGGGGGAGGGAGGCAAAAGAAAAAATACTTTATGAAAATGTTTTCACTGCTTTAAAACTTGTTTTCATATCCCTTTTGATTATGCAGTAAACATATACAATTACATCTGAAACAGTTTGCTTATGTGTTGATAATATAAGAATTTTGCCTGTTTGTGAAAAAATGCCCCGCCCCCCCCCCCCTCCCCAGTTCCTATGTCTACAATTGACTAAAAATAATTCAAATAAAATAAAGTCTAATTTGACATTTCCCTGTATGTGTTTTATAGAGTCAGTGTCCAACATTAAGGTTTGTCCAGTTGTCCGGGACAAGTCCAATTTGCATTTGGACAAGTAGATGTTACTTCTCACTTGTCCGAAAGGACAATTGAAATTGTTGAATATAAAAATTCATTCATGAGAAATTATTCTTGTTTAAATGAAAAATAATATATTTGAATATCATATTTGTCCTCCTTATATGACTGGCACTGAAATTTGACTGCATTTCCAATGCAGAAATGACACTTTTTTTCTCAAAATTCCCCCAAATTAATGATAAAAGAATTATTTTTAAAAAAAAGATGAAAATTCATACTTTTCACATTACCCTAGAGAAACATAAAAACATTTTGTAAACAATAAATATATTTTGACAATATTAAATATCTTATAATTGCAATAGCATTCACCTGGCTTTGAAAGATGTTAAAATTGTTAGGATAAGACCTGACATGTTGTTAATTTTCCCCTAATTCAAGTTCGATAATAATTCCAAAAAGAAAAATAGCTAGGAGAAACACTGTATATATACAATACTTAGTGTCTTAGATGATTTAGCTCTTTCCCCCTCCCATGTGTTTAATTTGTGATGTAATTTTTCAAACAAATCGGTGAATGGTGTTTTTTCAGTCATTAGAAACATTTTATGATTGAAAAGAAAAAATAATGAAATTGTATTGAAATGGGTAAGGCCAAGCAAACCAAAAAGAATTGGTTTTCAGGCCACTTTTTTCAAATCATATGCAACAGGCTGGTTTTATTTACTTTTATTTTTTTTTAAATCAGAATACCATGTCACATGACTACAGATGTACAAACGTTGCACTAATGTCACTCGTCAATGTTTAAAAAAAGTTACCTCACCACAAGATGTGATCTATGTACACAAACGCTTGAAAGATCAAGACTGTGTACATAATAAAAGTTCAGAATTAAAATGGACACAAAATCTGGAAAATACATGAATCATTATCAAGATACTGTGAATATAGAATAGAGGTTAGCTTGATATTTTATGTCTTGCATGTATCTGTATCTATTTTAAAGATGAAAATAAATCTCAGATACTATATCTATATAACATTGTAAATTTTTAGGATTTAAATTATCAGATTTACATCTCTTTACAACTTAGCAATAATAACCAGCAAACATAAGGTGTACTGTAATGACAGCCAAAACAATGAAATCTGTCTTGACAGAGGACAGACCACCCCGTGATCTGCACATGGGTTTTTGGGGTCGGTTTTGAAAGTGGGTGTCTCTTTAAGTGGGGGGTGTTTTAGGTGTTTGTTTATGTGGTGCAGGTTCATTTGGGGGGCGCTTTTGTCTGGGGGGGGCGGGATGGTGTTGGGGCGTGCTTGTCTGTGTAATGGGGAGTGGTTTGTAGGGGTACGTAGGTGGCTGGGGGGCTGGGTGGGTGCTGGGGGGTGCATTTAGGGTGGGCTGGGGGCGGGGGATTGGAGTTTTTGGACGTGAGTGTTTTTGTTAGTATACGAGGGACAGTCAAAGAAGAAGCTACAAACAACGCCGAAAGAACAAACAAAACAGTAGAAAGAAGTAAAAACAAAACGGACTGAGTAGTACAAGATCGACATAAAAAAATTTTAGGTCGAAGTAAGAAGAGAAGAAGTGCACAAAGAGAGAGTAGAGGAACGATTAAGAGAAACACAACCCACCATGCAAGCCGAGAGAAAAAAGGATAGTGTAACGACGATAAGTAGTTAGAGAGAAATAGAAAAATTATTAGAGATTACTAAGAAGGGAAATTAAAAGAAAGATATAAATAACACACAGTGAGCGAGAGCGAGTAACTACAAGCAACAAAAGAGGGGTTGGGAAAAAATAGTGGGAAGAAGGTAACAAACTTCATTTTCAACTAGAAAAAGGGTACAATACAGGAGGGAATAAATGCAGAGAAACAACGCTTAAAAAGAAGATTCATATCAAACAAAGAAAGTGGGAGCAATCTTTAGAGGGACATAACGTAAAAAAAAAATAAAAAAGAAAAAGTCACTACGTGATAGTTCTGAGAGTGATATAACAGTGAAAATAAGCCGAGAAATAAAAAAAATAGCAGGAAGGAAGAACAGTAAAAAGACAGACCGTTCGCGAAGAATCCGAGATAAGTGGTTACAAGAGAGAGAATGAAAGACACAATTGTGGAAAGTTGGGTTCCCAAAGTGCATAATACAATATAACAAGGCAAAGTAATGAAGTGAAACAGAATTTTACATGTTGCATGAGAAACGAAAGCCGACAGTGAAAAAAACTGACGCGAGCCAAAACGTGCAAAAAAGAACTAAGTGGACAACATAAAAAATACAGAAACGGAGTAAAAGATACAAGAAAAAAAGTAAAATTAGATAAGATGTAAAAGAGGGTAACAAACGTAACAACAATGATTATAAAGGGACGGATTATCATAAGACGTGAGTCCCCCCGAGCAAGAGGAGAAGGAGATCAGAAAAACCGCAAGACTTTTAACGGGCAAAAGAAAAGGGAGAAGCAAAAAGAAAAAGGATAATTTTTTTTTCCAGAGAGCAGAAGTAAGTGAGTAAAAAGAGAAAAAAATAAGTACAGTATAAGTTCGAGAAAGTCAGCAAAGAAAGCGAAATAAAGTGAAAGAAAGGAAAAGAAAAAATTGAATAAGCGTAGGTAGAAGAACAGAAAGGCGTTAATTAACCGTCAAACATTCCGAGACAAATACGAGAAAGAAGATAAGTGAGATAATGAGAAGGCAGAATTAAACAGTGAAACAGATAGAAGTAAGTGCAGTTAGCTGGTGAAACGAAAGATAAAGGAAAAAGATAACCGAGTATATCAGGAGAAAGAAAAAGAGGAGAACACACAAAATCGTAAAGGAACCCTATGAAGTAAAAAGAGTAACGAGCAGTTAGTAATAGAAAATGTAGGGAAAAAGTAAAATAAAAGATTACGAAGAGAGGATACGGAACACAAAGAGAAACTATAGAAAAGGCTCGTAGCAAAGAAAGAAAAAATTAGAAGCGTAGACTAGAAAGAGAAAGAAGAAAAGTAGTAGAGGAAAAGAAAGAAGAGGAAAAGAAAAAAGAAAAAGTGAAAGAAAATCGCTAAGAACATAAAAGGAAAAAGTAAGGAGCAGAGACGAACCGTTACGAACCAGGCACAGAGGTATTCGTAACCGACAGAATACGCCCACGAACACTTCACGCTAAGAGGGAGAGATAAAAAAGTAAAGTGAAAAAAAAGCTAAGGCACAGAAATAAACGATAAGAAAAGCAAGAAGAATAGAAGAAGAAGACAGACATTCACTATCATATCACCAACGGCACGAGTAAGAAGTAGTTAGTAGGAAAGAGAGAGGCTTTACGAAGTCAGAAGGAAAAGGTCTCATTTAGCGGAAGACCGAAAAGCGATCAGACGAGAGAGTAACAATAAGATCGAGGTAGGAGAAGAAGGGGAATAAAGAGGTTCGCGAAAAAAGAAAGATAGATGAAAAAACGATAGAGGGGGGTGACAGAAATAGAGGAAAGACGAGCACGTCAAAGGATCCGAAAAAGTCAGGTAGATCAACACACAGGTAAATAAACGCAACGACAACATCACGACAACGAAAATAGGCGTCGTACGAGCGTCAGAAACAGTTTTAGGAAGAGCACGAGAAAGACGACGAAGTGAAAAGAGAGCGGGGCAGAGTAATATCTAACGTACAGAGACATACGTAAGGAACGAAAATTTATTCGCAGCTACAGAGTAGCGGAGAGAAGCTATAACAAAAGTTAAAGCGAGAGAACGGACAACGTAATTTACTATTTTTTACCGAAAATCAAGGGTATAGTTAAAATAATACACGGGGTAGCAATAAAAAGAACGTAGACGACGAAAGACACGGAGACAAAGGGAGAAGTAGAGACAGAAATAAAGAAAGACAAACGTGGGTAAGGTAAAGCAAAGAAGAAGGAGTGCAAGGAGACGTTTCAGTGCGGAGCCACGCAGACATAAAGAAGGTAGAAGGAAGTCCGGAACTCAAGTGATTTAATCAGACAAGAAGGA
The DNA here is from genome assembly GCA_030159075.1 of Atrina japonica. Classification (NCBI taxonomy): domain Eukaryota; kingdom Metazoa; phylum Mollusca; class Bivalvia; order Pterioida; family Pinnidae; genus Atrina; species Atrina japonica. Next base: position 596,591 of record BROG01000336.1, on the reverse strand, counting down.
GTTGCCCGCACGAGAACACGTGATTTAAGAAACACGTAGTAGAGCTAAGAGAAAAAAAGGACACGTTAAAGTGTTCAGAAAGAGTAAGCAACAGCGCGATATACGGAATAAATAAAATAACATAACAAAAGTATAAAAAAAGTCAAGTTAAGTACAAAAAACAGGGTGGGGGGGGGGGGGGGGGGTGGGAATCAATAAGAAAGAAGCCGTTTTTAAGACGAACGTGTGGAGTGAAGAGAAGAAGCCACAAAACAGAAAGACACGCTAGCAGGAAGTGCAAAGAAAAGTAGACATCGAATAGTGCGGGGGGCAAAGACGAGTCGACACGATAGAACGAGGACTAAGAATCGAGCAAGGTAGATAGACAGAAAAAGAGACGAAAAAGATACAGACAGAAGAAGTCAAAATTATAAGGGAATCTCCATAAAGCATACAACCTTAAAGTAACACATACTCAGTATACAGTAGACCTACAAACAACGTTGATGTGAGGAAGTGTTCGCCAAGAGCTAAGTGGGAGACTTAAGATACGAAAGCGACGAGTAACACGCATCGAAAGAGAACTGTAACAGAAAAGTTCATAAACCCGTCCCTAAGTATAAAACAAGACCGAAGTGAAACAAGACACCGCATAACACAGGTAGATTAGTAGAAGTAGCACAAGAAGGATAAACATACACAAGGTAGAGTGGAGAGAAGAAAGCAGAAGACCAAACAGGGAAAAGAATATAAGTTACGCGTCAGATAGAAGGCGAAGTATAATAAAGGAATAGCCAGACCGGGCACGAAATAGTAGAACTCTTACAAGAAGAAAAACAGGGCAGGAATAGGGTCACGACGTTTAGCAAAAACAAGGTAGCAAAAAAGGAAAGAAGCTAGAGTACAGTAGGCATTAGAAAGAATAAGACAATTAAAAAGCAGACAACGAGTAGACACGCAACAGAAAAGCAAAGGAAATAGGAGTGCTTTAAAAAACAACAAAAACGAGAGAGTAGCCAGGTAGAGACAGCACGTAGTTCCGGTCGAGAGCAAAAATTTCCAGACGTAGTCCGTGAACGTAGCAGAGAGGATAGTAAGTAGAGATAATATAAAAGGAACAAGTATGCGAAGCGATTAGTAGCCATTAACCGACTCCGCGAAAAACGACAAAAGATAGCAGTGTAAGAGGGAAGGGCAACGTACACGTCGGAGTAGAGACTACAATAAAAAGAAGTGAAAAGAAAGTGACCAATCACCAAAAAGTCGCGTCCACCAACAGAGAAGTGAAACACAAGAGGAAAATAGACGAAGAGCAGTCGTGCAAAAAAAGAAAGAGAAAGGAAGAAAAAAGTGTAGAAGCGTCATAGAGTAAGATCAAGTAAGTAGGTAGATAGAATAGTTAGAAGGGTATAAAGGAACTAACGACAAACAAGAGGTACAAATAAGGTATTAGGGATAGGTAAAATGGAATAATATAAAAAACAGTATTCAGAAGATTATGAGCCGGAAAAGAGTGAGCGGTTTTCAGGTTTAGTAACAAAAAAAAGTACGTATAGTGGGACAGTAACAGTAAAAAGAAAAAAGGAAAAAATAGAATAAGGAAAAGAGTATAAGGTAAAGGAGAAAAGACAAAAGGAGAAGGAGCTAAAAAGAACAACTAATATAAAGGATAAGTTCGGTTAAAGATAAAAGCGAAAGAAAGGAATACAAACAGTAAAAGGGAGTTGCACAAAAAGCACACAAGTAGGCAAAGAGGGTCTACAACAAGAGTAAAGGTTATTAAGAAAAGTAAAAGTATACAGAAAAGATAAGAGGGTCTTAGGAAAGGTCGAGAGAGGAGAAAGTCCGAAGGAGTCAGGAAGCAGAGAGGAAACAAAGCACAAAGAAGCAAAAAAAAAAAAAACACAAAAAGTGTAAATAAGTGTGATAGCTAAAAGTTCAGACGAGTATAGTGGAATAAAAGCAGAAAAGTCGAGGAAGAAGAAACTAGAATCAGGACAGGAAAATTATAGAATTATCGAAGTCACAGAAAAGAAACGCAGAGAAGGAGAAGGATAGATAACGATGAGGTGAGTGCGGAACTACTCAGCGAAAGAACAAAAGTAAAGTCGTAGCGAAATATAGAGCAAAAGACGAGAAGTGAGCAGGAACTGTTTACAGTTATTCTTAGTGATTAAAAACGAGAAGACTTATTAACTACGAAAGTTTAGAACACAGTTTACAGCTAGTGGGAAGAGAGATAGCACCAGTAAGTTAGGTAGAAAGAAAAACAGAAAGGTAAGGGAGACTAAGATTTAAAAGCAATAGTATAAGAAAAAAGTACAATAAAGAGAAAGAGAAGAAAACGGAGGTCGCAGTAGAAGGCACAGGGGTTATCTACAGAAAAATATAAAGATAAAGTTAAAAGAGCATAGTTAGAGGAGCAATAGTACTCACCGCCAGTTAGCAAACGAACAAGGTAAAGGATAGGCAAAAAGATTCTAAAAAGTCAAGTATTTAGGACTAATAAGAGAACAGGAGAATAAGAAATAAAAAATTAAAGAGAAAGTGTAGTATGAGAGGATTTTAAAAAGAAAGACAGGAGAAAGTTTAGAAGAGAATGAAAAGAAACAAGATGTAAAGTAGAAAAACGTAGGAACAGAAAAAAAACAGATAAGAGAGAGAGAAGAAACGAGTAAAAGTCGGGGGGGGGGGGGGGTGGGGGGGTGTTGGGGGGGGGGGGTGGATGGGGGGGGGGGGGGGGAGGGGACGGAAAGAATAGTAAAGAGAGTCGAAAAAATAGGGACGGGCGAAGACAAAGTGAGGAGCGCAAGTGCAAATTAGTCAAAAAGAGCGAGAAAGCTGAACATAAGAGTAACCAAATTAGTCAAGTGTAGCGAGCAAAATAACAAAGAAGTACAAGAAGAAGTCTCAAGGGCCTAGTGTCACCACCCGGCCGCAGCACAAAAAACAGTGAAAGTAAAAGAAGAGAATTAAGAGTTAGACAGCAGTAGAAACCAAGACTAGAGGAAAATATCGAGTAGAAAAACAGAGGAAGAGGTTAAAAGTACACGTGAACGAAATAGAAGTTCACGGACTTAGAACAGAACCTAGAATAGAAGATCAAGAGTAGTAGAGAAAAGAGATAAGAAAAAAAAAAGAGGAACGTAAAAAGAGCGATTAGTATACGTAGGACAGTAGGTAAAGATTAGAAGAGAACAAGAAAAAGAAAAAAGGGAGCAAAAAACAGAGCAAACAACATAAAGACAAGAAGAAAAAGCAAGTAGAAAATACGTAGTAAGAGCAAAAAATTAGTTAAAAAAAAAACGTTCTAAAAAAAAGTAGTGGAGGAGAAGAGGGCAAAAAGTATATCTCAGGAGAGAAAAGAAAGAGTAGAGGAAGTCCGAAAAAGCGAAAATAAGAGTAATCAGTGTTTAATAGGTAAGTTAAAAGGAGTAGCCACCAGCAAGCAAAGAGAGAAGGAAAAGGCAATAAAGGAAAGGACGATAGAAAGAAGAGTTAACGTAAAAAAGAATTAAATTCCCGTTTAGGGCAGTGCCGAAAGAAAAATATAAGAAATAGTCTAGAAGATCATAACATTATAACGTAGCAAGGTAAAGTAAGAGATATAACACAGAAGCATAAAGTACAGAAAACGATGGACTAGCCAAGAAGAGTAAAAGGTTTTAGCTAAAAGTAGAAAGAGGGAATTCAATAAAAAAGACAATAGAATAGAACAAGGGTATTTAGATAAAGAAGATCAGAGCCGGGGAGTGGAAGAAGCAGAGGTTAAAGTAAGGTTAGAGAAAAAAAGAACAAAAGTAAAAAGAGGAGTAGAATATAACTCGTGCACGTATCGAAAGTTAAGGGAGTTTAGTAATAATCTTAATTAGTAGAGAACAGAGATAAGACAGACAATATTAAATAGACACGTGAAGAGCGAAGAAGACCAGTAAGGATAAAGATAAAAAAAAAGATTTAATAAAAGTAACCAATACGATAAATAAAGTCGATGGTTAAAGAAGGAAAAGAAGAAGGGAAGTAAAAACAGTAAAAAAAGAGTTTAGTGAGTGAAACAGAGAAAATTAAAAACAGAACACATCCCAATTCGTGAGAAAGAGAAGAAGAAAGGTGAAAGACAAAATTAATAGCAAGATAGAGCAGGTACGAAAGAGCGAAAGAGTTTTTTTAGACGTTAGAATTACCTCTAGAAAATAGAAAACCAATAAGAGAGGAGAGAAGAACAAAACGAATATTTTCGACCAGTAAACGATACAGGAAAGGCACGATCAATAAGTAATAAGAGAATAAGATAAGAAAGAAGAAAAAAGTAGAGGTGAACGTAGAAATTAACGTGAGCAAGTGCCGACAGGTTTAGGTAGAAGAGAACACGAAAGCGCAACCTAACAGTAAGCAAGTCCCTGGAAGTGAGGTAAGTAAAAAGTTAAGAAAAGAACAAACATAAAAAAGACGAAGTGAGTCGAGTAAGTTAAAAAGATAGGAGATTTTAGTTAACAAAGAAGGGAAACGAAATACAAAGAAAAGTAGAAACGAGGATAAAGAAGACAAAGAAAGTTGATAAGCATCAGAGTGAAGAAGTACTAAGAAGGGGAAAATGAAACGAAGCAGCGCAGGAAATTTTTTAAAAGCAGCGGCACAGAACAAGAAGCGTAAAAGAATAAAATACATACTAAAAAGAAAAGTAAAGGAAGAAAAAGAGCAAATAACAAGAGAAGAAAGAGCAGTGGAAAAGCGTAAAAAGAGGAGAAGGAGTGAAGGAGAGGGAAAGGTGGAAGCTTTCAAAAAAGAGAGCATAAAAAGTAAAGAGAGCAGAAGAATAAGATAGGCAAAAAGAGGAGTAAAGTGGAAAAAGGAGTATCAAATAAAACAGTAGGAATATAAAAGAGGAAAGCGAAAAAATAAAGAAGTAGGCAGGGCGGAAAAAGAGACAAACCAGTTCAAAAAGTAACGTAGTTAAGTCGTAGATCTTTAAAGTAAACAGTAAGATAGAAATAAAAGAAGATCAGAGAAAGCAATAACTAGAGAAGAGGAAGCAAGCTAGTAGAGAAAAATAGAAAAGCATACAGAAGAAGTGAGTTAGAAAAAAGTAACATAAAAGAACCATCCAACACACAGTTACCTCGAGAAATTAACGAGGAAGCTATGCGCAGAAAGAAAATACAAGAAGTAGAAGATTCAGAGTGGCCACCAGATTAGCTAGTAGGAGAGATAGGGGAGAAGATAGAGAGAAGCAAAGCGAGCACAAGAAGAAAAAACGAAGAAACAAATATATAGTGACAAATAAGAGAACAGTAGACAAAAGAGTAGTAGGAGCAAAGAGTTGAAGCAAGTAATAACAAACGAGGTCTTTCAATACGAGAATAGACGGCAAGAACAAGAGAACAAGTCGAAGTTAAAGCAGATAAAACCAAAAAGTAAAAGGAAAAGAGAGAAGAAATGGAGTTTCAACGGAAAAGGCTAAAGGAAAAAACTGGGCAAACACAGAACGATCGGAGCGACAGAGGTTTAAGAAAGGGGAAACGCTAAGAAGGGGTAATAAGACGAGAACTAGAGGAAGGGGAAGAGTAGAAAAGTACCCGGCACGAGTAGGCATAGATAGAGTCGGAGAAAGAAAAAAAGGAATACCAGATAAGAGAGTATTAAGGAGAATACGAGAAAGTACCTAAAAGGAAAAATGAACAAACAACAAGTGAGGAAAAACAAATCATAAGTAGATAACGTAAAAGACGCCAGCAAAAAAAATAAGAAGTAATGAGCGAAAGTAGCGAAAAAGCGGAGGATTAACAGGGAGAAAATGAGATACGAAAATGAAAAGAGACGTAGATTAGTTCAGAAAAAAACAGGTCAAAAATATTTAAAAAGAATAGGCAGGACAGAAAAAAAAGCAATGGAAATAGGAGGCAAAGCGAGTTCAGGCGAGAAAGAGTAAGAGTACCGAGAGGTTAGTAACGTGAAGTTAATAGTAATAGTAGTAAAAATAGAGTTAACAGAAGCAGGAGGTCAAAAGAGTGCCAAAGCAACAGGATAAAAAGACATAAGACGTAAAAAAACAAAGAGAGAAGTACAAGCTTAGAAGACGAGACAAATAAACCGAAAAGAAAAATCAAACGGAGTACAGAAGAGGATAAAAAAACAGAGACGGGGTAAAGAAAAAAACATACAACAATAGTGAGAAACAAGACAACAAAAAAGCAGAAGAAGTCACGAGGATATAAAACCACACAGAAAAGAAAAGTAAAAGAGAAGAAGAAAAAAGTAAGTAACAGGCAATAGAAGACAACAAAGCAGAGTAGCGAATCCAGGGTCACCGGAAATAAAGAAAAATGTAAGACAGCAAACGCGTTAGAAAGAAAAAGAGGAAGAGGAAAGAGGGAAACGGAAGATAAGGAGGAGGAGTATAAGAAAACGAGGAAGAGTTAGGACGCGAAAGAGCAGTAAAAAAAGTAAAGACAACCACAGGAAAAGACAGTAAAGTCGGTGAGTCAAGGAATAAAAGCGGAAGCGCGAGGGTTAATAAAGAAAAGAAAAAGGGAAAACGGAAGCAAGAGAAACGAAGAAGTTAAGCAGGACGGCGACCAAAAAACAGGAGGGAACAGTAGAGAAAACACAAAATAGTTCAGTAAGAGTAAACAGAACAAGTAATAAAGGCGTAGAAAGCAGATCTAAGGAAGTGAAAAGTAAAGTAAAAAGAAGCAAAAGAAAGGAGAAACAAAACAAAAAAATAAAAGTGAAAGGCGTCAGGCACGCATTACCGAAAAACAAATAAAGAATACAACAGGTTAGAGCAAGGGACAGATATCAGGAAGACAAGAACGAGAAGCAAAGGTAGAAAAACGTATAGTTAGCACGTCAAAAAGTGAAAAACAAGTAAATTTAAAAATAAAGACTGAAGAAGAGGTAAAAAGACGATTATAAGAGTAGAAAAGGACAAAGACAGTACAAGTAAAGTCAGATAGAGAGGACAAAAATTCAGTTACAAGAGTCGGAAAAAACAAAGTAAAAAAAAAGATAAAAAAAGAGAGACCGAAAGAAAAGGATAGAGACGTAAGTGAAGAGCAGCAAAGTTAGATTAAAGAGTTAAAAACAGAGTAAGAGTAAAAAGAAGCAGCAAGAGAGAAAGAGAGGATAAAGGAAGAAAAGGAGTGAGTTACGAAAAATAAAAGATAGTTAACCGAAAAAACGTTTCTTAAGGAAGACACCAATAAAACGGTAGGGAGGGAAGAAAAAATAAGAAAGTCTAAGTGAAACAGTCACGAGCTATCAAGGAATCCTAAAAACAGTCGAGTTAGCAGGTGAAACGAATATAAAGAATACGAAAAATAAAAAGAGGTTAAGAAGAGAAAAAAAAGGAGAAGAAAAGAGATTTCGACTGAGATGACACAGAGAAGGAGGTCAGGATAGACGAAGAGGACACTCCCAGTCCACACAAGTAACGCCACGACACAAGTGAAAAAACGAATAGAAAGAAGAGAAAGATAAAATAGAAACAGAACTCTAGTAGAGTAATGGAATAGTAGTAAGGAATACGTGTGAATTTTAGTAAAAACTTATACAAGCCAAGGGATAGAGTTCAAGAAAAAAAGTGATAAGCGAAAAACAGAGCGAGAAGAAAAGAGAGACGTGCCGTGAAAACGAAGAAAAAGATAGGGTGGGCAAAAAGAGAAGAGTAAAAGGAGTAAACTAAAGGGTGGGGATAGGACAGATAGTACACCAACAAAGAGATGCGAGATAAGTAAAGAAAAAGCAAAAAGCTAAAGACCTAAAGTGTATAAGGAAGGAGAAAAAGAAAAAAAGAATCGAAGGTAACAAATACAGTCGCAAATCGTTACGATTCAAAACAGAAATAGCGAGGTAACCTAGCGGAGTAAGACGTAGTTTATACAAGAAGAACTACACGTAGCAGTAGTACTAGATCGACAGACAGTAGTAGAAAGTAGAATAGGTAAAAGATACTATCAGCCATTGAAATTTGGTCTTAAAAGACATTTGGTGTCTCAAAAGTGGTTTTATATAAAGGATTATTTAACTTAGTTCTTTACCAAATGTGGTCTCAAAAGACAGGTGGTCTTTCATGAGAGTGGTCTTTCAAGACAGATTCCACTGTAGATGAAATACTGGTACCTACTTTTGCATGTGACAGTGATGGAGCAGGTTTGATCAAACTGGATTTCAGTTTCGTTTTCATGTTAAAAATTCCCTCTAGAAAAATAACTAGCAAATACTCTGTGTTGCTGCTATGAATGTCTTGATCAACATTTAGAAGTTTTGTTTGTGTGGTTTAGTTTGGTTCTTTATTTTCTATTTTGTTTAGGGGTGGGGATATTCATTTTAATTATCTTAAATATTTATTTCCTCAAGCATCATGTATAAGTATTTCTTATTCTTGGTCCCCGCTTTCAGAATTTTAATACTGGTCCTCTTTCCTGTAATTGTGTGATAATGTCAAGGTTTTATGGTTTAATATGACGTCTGGTGTGAATGTCCTACGCGAATATTGTTTCTTTGATTATATCAGATTGGCGAGTATTGTGTTTTTCTTACATAAATATTCCTGTACTAGTATTCATATATACTTGTTGGTAACAGATTTATTTACATACTTTTACTTATTATACATAAATTTATGTGCAACAATTTACACTTGTATAGGGTTTTCTGTAATTATTCTATTATCTCCCTTTGTCATCACTAACTTTCAATGAAAGATGACGCTTTTTAATGTATCAATGATTTCCAGGGGTGAAATTTCACCTCTTTTTATGAATATGTGATGTTTACTAAGTACTCATTAATACACTAATCAATGTAGATAAAAAAGGCAGGAATATGACACGCGGAGTCTAAAGATATAAAGACAGTTTGTTGTTCCTGTATAGTTAACTGACCCTTGATTTGTTCCATCGCAGTAAATAATTTGTTACTACTTTATATATTATCCCAGTACTTTACACGTAAGCAATGATCTAGGACATTGTCACAGTAAATAACTTGTTACTACTTTATATATTATCCCAGTACTTTACAAGTAAGCAGTGATCTAGGACATTGTCACAGTAAATAACTTGTTACTAGATTGTAGTTTATATATAATCCCAGTACTTTACAAGTAAGCAGTGATCTAGGACATTGTCGCAGTAAATAACTTGTTACTTTAGATAGTATCCAAGTACTTTACAAATACATGTAACAGTGATCTAGGACATTGTCCATTGCTGTAAATACTTTGTTACTAGATTGTAGTTTAAATATTATCCCAGTACTTTACAAGTAAGCAGTGATCTAGGACATTGTCCATTGCTGTAAATACTTTGTTACTTTATATATTATCCCAGTGCTTTACAAGTAAGCAGTGATCTAGGACATTGTCACAATGCTGTAAATACTTTGTTACTTTATTATTATCCCAGTACTTTACAAGTAAGCAGTGATCTAGGACATTGTCACAGTAAATAACTTGTAACTAGATTGTACTTTAAATATTATCCCAGTACTTTACAAGTAAGCAGTGATCTAAGACATTGTCCATTGCTGTAAATACTTTGTTACTTTAAATATTATCCCAGTACTTTACAAGTAAGCAGTGATCTAAGACATTGTCCATTGCTGTAAATACTTTGTTACTTTATATATTATCCCAGTACTTTACAAGTAAGCAATGATCTAGGACATTGTCGCAGTAAATAATTTGTTACTACTTTATATATTATCCCAGTACTTTACAAGTAAGCAATGATCTAGGACATTGTCACAGTAAATAACTTGTTACTAGATTGTAGTTTATATATTATCCCAATACTTTACAAGTAAGCAGTGATCTAGGACATTGTCACAGTAAATAACTTGTTATTTTAGATATTATCCAAGTACTTTACAAATACATGTAACAGTGATCTAGGACATTTTTTCATTGCTGTATAAATAACTTGTTACTACTTTAGATCTGCTCCCACCTTTTGTTGCTGTCCACACCTAGTGAAGAAGATTGGTTTAGGTCATTCTAAACCTAAAATTTGATCTGATTTTTGAGTTTGTCTAATTACTTTTCAGTCTCTATGACCAAAGTAACTGTAACAATATTCATTAGAGTTTGTCTGAAATATCAAATAAAGTTAGAATGCCATTGTCAATGTTTTATGGACCTAGCCTTTTAAGTTTGAAGACATTTTACACAGAATTTGAATAGCCCCAAAAGTGACAGTGTACTTGAAAATTCTCACCAATATTTTGATATAGCCATTAACCTGTGAAACTATCAAGTAAACAAAAGCTTTTATGTAAATATTCATTTTTATTACTTTGTTTCATTGTATTTGTAAGAAATTCGGATACATTGTCATTAGAGTAGATTGCTATCGGTAGGTGTAGAATTAACAGCGTGTTTACATCACTAGCTGGTAATCATTTACATAATACTGAAATAAACAGATAATTTTTATAATTAATTGTAGTATCTATTGATAACACACCATAGAAATAAATGAATAATTCTCGACATAATTGACCTGTCCATTTATGCACAAATATTTATCAAATTTAAAGAATTCACAATACTTGACACCTCAGTCATACCTTAGACAAGCATTGAAAATGCATTGTGAGGTCAAGAATTTCAACTAACGTTCACGAAAATGCAGTTAGATTTAAATTTTAGAAATTCTACAAAACTATGTTGAAAGGAAAACAAGAAAAGAGATAACAGTACGTCTTACACAGTTTTATTTTTATGCCACGGCCTGAAAGGTCCACAGGGGGGCATCTAGCATTTGGATCGGGGGCATCTAGCATTTGGATCGTCTGTCTTGTCTGTTTATCTGCCCGTAATTCCATCCCACTTACATATAAAATGCAATATTTCAAGTTTGGATTGTGATACAGTGACCCGAGACTAAGACTTTCAGATTCCTACCACAAGGGTTGAGCTTTTACTTTCCACTAAACACGCACGTTTTTAATAAAATCTGAATCAACTTTTTATAAACCGATTTTCATCACATAGAAGTCATACGTTATAAAATTATATTTGACGTTATAGTGCGGATTATCTACAACCTAGGGTATGGACAGAACAATTCTGGCTTGGCAAAATGGAAGATACACCTGTCCAAAGTGGGAGAAAAATCTGTCTTTGTCACAGTTATCTCAACTCGGTCTCATTGTCACAAGACATGATTGTTGTATATACTATTATAACAAAGGTTCTGTCTCCACCATTAGTTTGATTCCTGTGACCTTGACCTTCTTCACCATTTATAAATATTACTTGGTATTAATTTGAGAAATGTTTTGTTTGACTGGCTGTGTAGCCATAGGTACACAAAACATGATAATATGTGCACTGATGTATTTGAATTTTATTTTGATGATATGTGCACTATTGTGTTTGATAATATGTACACTGTTGTATTTGATAATATGTACACTGTTGTATTTGATGATATGTGCACTGTTTTATTGAAAAATCTCCCATTATTTTACATATCACGACCTTATGAAAGCAGCTTATAGCATTATTTTGTATCTAAAAAGCCGGTCAAAAGATGTATGATAAAAAATATTTAGGAACTACAAAATTACAGCAACCAGATTTACTTATCAGTTATTACAATTGTCCATATCTAATTGAATTCCATGTCGGTCCACAGAAATACATGAGAGTGCCTTGTGTTGTGTGTGATTTTGTGCTGCCTCACAACACTGGGGTGTTTCTCTTTATTTGTATATTTTATGATGTGAGGCTTGATATACACAAACTGATATAATATTTATATTTAGAGCCAAAACTCTATCTATTTGCTTTTTGTGAATAGTACTTATTCTTTTTAGAGGTCTTTGAAACTTGAAACTTCTTTTAAACTTGAGAATTTCCTCAAGTCTGAGAATTTTCTCATGTTTGCCTGCTCAGCCAATCAGATTTCAGGATTAGCCAAACTTGAGTAAAATTTAAGACTTAAGTAATTGCTAAGTTTTATGATGCCAGGCCCAGGGCACGACAATCTTGTTTGTCTGGGTATCCGGGTAAATGTTACTTCTCACTTATCCAATGGGACAAGTGACATTGCTGAAGACAAAAATCTGGTCAATGAAAATTACTTGTTTAAACACAGAACAATATCTTTAAACTTTACACGAGATATTCGGACAAGTGATTTTGTATTCGGACAAGTATTTTTCTATACTGCCGGACAAGTGGAAATATTTTAATGATTGTTGACCTCCTGAAGATTGTGTGTTTTTAAAAATTTAAAAAGAGTGAAGATCAAGTCCTTATAGTTATCTTTTTTCAGAAATTTCAAAATCCAGTAATCTAATCCATTTTTTTTAATCTTCGTTTCAGTAATTGTAAAGGGATCCTCTGTCAGCAAGTATTATCGATTTATTGGTAAAAATTGTGATTGGGTGTGGGTACAGACTCGAGCTACTATCATCTACAACACGAATAATGTACCACAGTATATAGTCTGTATGAATTACATAATCAGGTCAGTATTGACAGGTGTACCACAGTATATAGTCTGTATGAATTACATAATCAGGTCAGTATTGACAGGTGTACCACAGTATATAGTCTGTATGAATTACATAATCAGGTCACTATTGACAGGTGTACCACAGTATATAGTCTGTATGAATTACATAATCAGGTCAGTATTGACAGGTGTACCACAGTATATAGTCTGTATGAATTACATAATCAGGTCACTATTGACAGGTGTACCACAGTATATAGTCTGTATGAATTACATAATCAGGTCACTATTGACAGGTGTACCACAGTATATAGTCTGTATGTATGAATTACATATTCAGGTGTCCACAGTATTGAGTCAGGTGTACCAGGTCAGTATACAGGTAGTACTATATGAAATTACATAATCAGGTCACTATTGACAGGTGTACCACAGTATATAGTCTGTATGAATTACATAATCAGGTCAGTATTGACAGGTGTACCACAGTATATAGTCTGTATGAATGACATTACATAATTGACAGGTGTCACAGTATTGACATAATCAGGTGTACGACAGGTGTATATATAGTCTGTATGAATTACATAATCAGGTCAGTATTGACAGGTGTACCACAGTATATAGTCTGTATGAATTACATAATCAGGTCAGTATTGACAGGTGTACCACAGTATATAGTCTGTATGAATTACATAATCAGGTCAGTATTGACAGGTGTACCACAGTATATAGTCTGTATGAATTACATAATCATCAATCAGGTCCACAGTATATTGACAGTATGAATTACCACAGTCATATTGAGGTGTACCACAGTATGTAGTCTATGAATTACATAATCAGGTCAGTATTTACAGGTGATCTAGTTCTGTATAGTTAATAGGTTGTTGAAGGTCCTGTCTGTATGAATTACATAATCAGGTCAGTATTGACAGGTGTACCACAGTATATAGAGGTCATGAAACAGACAGTATGACAGGTGTACCATCAGTATATAGTCATGACTTATAATCACCAGTATTGACAGGTGTACCACAGTATATTGATGTCAGATTACATAGCAATCAGTAGACAGGTGTATTACAGTAGTAAAGATGACATAATCATGTCATATTTTAGGTGTACCATAGTAAAGTCTGTATTACTTACATAAAGGTGTATTGACAGGTGTACCAGATATATAGTCAAGAGTAATTACATGATTACTTTAGTAAAGGTGTATTACAGTATATGTCAGATAGATTTTAATCAGGTAGTAGAGGTGATTACTTTTAGTAAAGGTGATAATCAGATGTAAGATCTAGTTAGCAATTGTAGAATTCCTGTGTATGATTACTTTAGTAAAGGTTCATAATGATGTAAGATTTTAACAATAGTAAAGAGATAATGATGTGATTTTACTTAGAGTAAATGTAAGGTGATAATGATGTCAGATTTTAGCAATAGTAGAGGTGATTACTTTAGTAATGGTGATAATGATGTCAGATTTTAGCAATAGTAGAGGTGATTACTGTAGTAAAGATGATAATGATGTCATATTTTAGGAATAGTAAAGGTGATTACTTTAGTAAAGGTGATAATGATGTCAGATTATAGCAAGAGTAAAGATGATTACTTTAGTAAAGGTGATTATGATGTCAGATAGATTTTAGCAATAGTAGAGGTGATTACTTTAGTAAAGATGATAATGATGTCAGATTTTAGCAATAGTAGAGGTGATTACTTTAGTAAAGGTGATAATGATGTAAGATTTTAGCAATAGTAGAGGTGATAACTTTAGTAAACTGATAATGATGTCAGATTTTAGCAATAGTAGAGGTGATTACTGTAGTAAAGATGATAATGATGTCATATTTTAGGAATAGTAAAGGTGATTACTTTAGTAAAGGTGATAATGATGTCAGATTTTAGCAATAGTAAAGGTGATTACTTTAGTAAAGGTGATAATGATGTCAGATATTTTAGCAATAGTAGAGGTGATTAATTTAGTAAAGGTGATAATGATGTCAGATTTTAGTAAAGGTGATTACTTTAGTAGAGGTAATAATGATGTCAGATTTTAGCAATAGTAAAGATGATTACTTTAGTAAAGGTGATAACATGATTTCAGATTTTAGCAATAGTAGAGTTGATATGTAAGGTGATAACATGATTTAAGATTTTACCAATAGTAAAGGTGATTACTTTAGTAAAGATGATAATGATGTCAGATTTTAGCAACAGTAGAGATGATTACTTTGGTAAAGGTGATAACTTATATTAGATGAACCCCTGTAGAGACCTCTTTTACTGTCAACACAGAAAATATTGTAAATTCAGAGAAGTTGTAGAATTAAACAAGTGACACAGATTATCAGAAAAACTAAAATCATGTTTTCTTATTGTCTACTGTGTGTGATAGAACAGTAGCGTAGCTTCAGAATTGTTTGGTTACAGATTTAAGCTAGATCAAGACATTAAACTTGTTCACAGTCTAGACGTATTTGAGAAAACTAATAGTAATGCTCTAAATCCAGAGCAAAAGTTTTAAAAAAGATCATGTATACCAGGAACTTTCACTATTTTCGCAATTTTTCACACTTAGATGAGTGTGCAGATTTAAAATGAAAGAAATTTCATGCTAATAACTACAGCATAAACATATATGCCATCCATGAGAATATGGTTATTTATGGCAAATTTAAGACTGGGTAAACATACTTTTTATCATAAAAGGGGCGAAAATAATCAAGGGCAGAATTGTCCAAGGAATACAATATTAACATGTTTCTAATGATATTCATGTTTATCATTCATACTAAAGTAGTTACAATTTTTATATAATTAGAAATGATATAATATTGGGTCATTTTGTGTTTAAATGGTATTCTCTTTATTTTCAGTGAAGAGGAAGGTCAGCATTATTTGCAAATGGAACAAGAACAACCAGCACTTCCTGCCCCTAGTGGTAGAGGTGTAGCAGAATCAAGTTGTGCTACATCATGTGACCAACATAGTGATGCTGGATATAGCAGTGGCCACAGTCCATATTCCAGTTCACATGCAAGCCCCTGTCCTATGGATGGTCAACATATTATAGAGCTCAACAATGCTGAAGATAAATCTCTACCTTCAGATGGCAATTTTCCAGTAAATGTTTTCCAGGAAGTTGCTCAAACAATTAATTCAGGGACAGATGAGGAAGTTATTGAATTTCTCGATATTCTTGAGAAAGAGAGTCAAGATCAGAGAGAGAGGAACAAAGTATATACATCAGAAGGCCAGCCACAACAGGTTATCCAAACATCAAATCAAGCACAACCTTTCATATATGCCAATGAAAATAATTTACAACCACTGCTGCAGTCAGGTGAGGCTCAAACATTAGATATAATACCAGGAGATGAAAATGAGATCCAGCAGTCAAGAGAGAAGATGATTGGCACTCAGCATCAATCAGTTCTACAGTCTCTATTAGCGCCTTCAACATCAAAAGAAGACGGCCAGATAGACCAAAGACAACAACTCTTACTACCAACTGTCAATAACAACAGTTATTTACCAGAGAATTCGATTGGTCATACGTATCAGCCAATGATTGATGGCGGACATACAGGAAGTATAGAGTCACCACGTTCCAGGATGAGTAGTTCTAGTAGTTCCCCAATACAGATTCTTAGTGATAGTTCTCAGGAACCAATAGATTTTATTTCTACTGATATATCAGATCCTCTTATTTCTGATGCAAGCATCTTTCGAGAGGACTCTTGTCAAATGTCAAGTCCTCCTGGAAATGGTTTGCTGAATGTTCAAGTTGGCGTCTTTAATTCTGCAGATTTTGTGACAAACCCACAAAATGGAGATTCACTTCCAAAAGAAATAACAGATTTCTACATGCAGTATTGCAATTCTCTTGCAGATAGTCAAGCACAGCATCTGATGTCTGAGTTTGGACATAGTGGCTTGATGGCAGATTTTGATCAGCTGAGCAATCAAAGTAGCAATGAGTCATTCTCAAACAGCAATCTCTCTAATTTTAACATGTTCCAAAAATCAGTGCCAAGCACTGTCTCGGGATTCCATCAATCTACTTGTTCAGACAGCTCACCACAACCTATTCCTACTTCATCACAGGGATTCCAACAGTCCACACCTGTCACATCAAGCCACATGATGCCTACAACAGACCTACTCAGGCAGTACCCATTATCTGTAAGGACAAATTTGTCTGTACCATGTACAGATGGGCAATCATTGAATCATTCAATACCTGTCTCACAAATCAATTCACACAGTCGTTTGTATTCTCAGCAAACAGGAGGACCATGGAATTGTTCAACATCTCTTCAAAATGCTGTCTCTAGCAGTCAGTACAGTCTTGGAATGGCACCACGTATCTCTCCTGCACCCAATTCTCCTGTCAGTCCAGCTGTCACAAACTTGAGCTCACCCATATCCTCTGTTAATTCTCCCTTTTCCGAACAAACCCATAATGGACTCAGTCAGATATCCTCTCCAATGGATCAGTGTCATCTTTCTCCAAATTATTCCCCATTAGATACAAATGGAATCAACCATGCAGTTTTGCCAGAATCCACTTTCTCTCAAAACATTGTGAGTCAAGGACTTCCATGTAATGTGTCCACTCATGTAACAAGTTGTAACATTATTTGTGATAGCAGGGGCTTGACAGGTAGTGACTCAAATTTAAACAAAAACCATCTGAATCAGAGTGTAAGTAATGGTTGTATTCTGAGTAGAAGTGATAATAACGTACACCCTAACAAACAATCAATGTCAGAATTAGAAAAAATGTTACGTGGATATTCTTCTCCCTCACATATATTCTCCAATAGAAATCAATTGTGTAGCCAACAGATGATGAACAAAGACAATGATAGTAGAATGACCTCAAAATCAACACTCCTGCAACAGATGCTGACGGGACAGTTGTCGGGAGAAATGTATCATGCTATGGAAAGAAAACAGAGACAGTCTGATACTGTCATGCGAAATGTTCCATAACCGTAGATTATGAATACACCATACTTTACTGTGTATTATCCACAATATTGTACAGCTCATGATGGGTAAAAACCTTGCACCAACAGAAAGGGCATGGCAAATTTGTCAATGTTTTATATATACTATGTGTACATGTAGATATAGAATGACCACGTAACATACACATATTCACATGCAGGGGATTTTTCTCAGACCATTTTTGGGTCCTATTACAGGACTCATTTCTAATGCAAAAATTCCAAATTTTGAACTTCAAAATAAAAAAGTCAATTATTTTAAAACAAATGTCTCATTTAGTTAAAATGTTACATATTTCCCCAATTTTTTGGACCCTGGACCCAGAATTTACCAGGTAGGAAAATCCCTTCATGCTTTAGAACAAGTGTTGGTAAACTTGTGTTAAACTTTTAAACACATTTATTTGTATACTTGAATAGATATTGAACTATATTCTGGACAATTGAATTCCTTGTTTAATAGTTCTTATAAGTACACTGTAGATATAAAGCAGAAGCTATTTTTAAAGGAATATTTATATTTTGATACAGCCATGGGCAATACACAAAAATTATGGTTTATCTTATTAAATATATATAATTATGATATAATGCAATGTCCTCTAAAGGGAGGTATCCTTATGTGAAAAAACAGTAAGACACTCAATATTCACAAAACGTCTTGCCCCTTGGCCTTTATCATGTGAAAGACGACAATATTTATATTAGTTACAATGTACATAGTATCAAGTCGGCATAATCATTTTGCAGATTTGATACAATGTAACTATTACAGATAATGTGGTCTTTTACTTGATAAAGGCCAAGGGTCGAAAAATTTGTGAATATTGAGCGTTTTGCTATTTTTTTTCCAGATATATAATTATGTATTCTTCACAAATTTGTGAGAACAAGTCAGGGATATTTTTGTAACTGTTTCATGTACAATTTCATTGTTTTGTTTTATTTGTTTGTTTTTATGGTCTTATCCCTGGTATATTGTAATTGGGTTCTGTCCTCCACCATTAAAATCTGTTCGCTACCATATTACTGAAATATTGTTAAGTGTGGCATAAAACACCATCCAAAATTGAAAAAAAAAGATTAATTTTGGATCAAAACCTGTTAATGCTGGAAGTAAGATGATGTATATTTAAAATTTGCATACTGTTGATTGATAGAAAACCAAAGCTCCTGCAATAAGGATAGCAATAGGCCTAGTTGTTTAAAATGCTGTTTAAAAAAAACAGAGATAAAACTTGTTAATTATTGTTTACAAAATTGTTAAAGAATTGAAGCAAGATGTTAAAGAATTCTATAGGGTTATGTTTATAAGGCAGTTTAACTCATCAACTCCTGAAAAACAATGGACTCTTCAGTAAATCAATGACTTGGACCAGTCCAAATATGTATTTTGGGGTGAATGAGTTAAGGACAGACCTTTTCAGACCTGAAACAATGGATGGCAAAATGATACAGATTTGCACATAATAATGTAAAAAAAAAATGAATCTGTTGCAAATTGTATTAGTACCTCTACCTTCATTTTGCTGTCCAAAGTTACAGGACCATGGTTATTATGAAAAGTTCTATTGTGATTGGTAAAGGCTGTTTATATGGGTAATCAGGGGTAGAGTTAAAGATATTTAATGATCAAGGTAAGACTTTTAACTCATTAATCCCTGAAAAACAATGGACTCTTCTGTAAACCAATGACTCCAACCAGTCCAAATGTGTCTTCAGGGGTGAGTGAGTTTAAGGAAGTTTATAAGGTTGTTCATATATATTTTATAAGCGTTAGACCAGTAAAGAATTTAATAAGGCTAGGGTGATGGTGTAATGTTGGAACTTTCCAATAGGAAATTGTTGTGTTCAAAGCAAACGTTGTTTGGTTTGTGCTATTATCAAAATTCCACAGAATTATATCTGTCAGAGCAGCAATATCATTTGAGAAATAATAAACTTTTAAGATAAAGGAAACTTGCCAGGGTAATTGTAGTGGATCTCTGGCTAAATAAAATAAATTTGTCAAGATATTTGTAGGGTACCTCTAGCTTATTTCCAGTCCATGTATCAGTATTGTTTGTGATTACTATCTAAAAATGAAAGCAAGTGAGAAATCATCTTACCATTCATTGAAGTGAAATAATCATTTATAGTTTTTGTTACTTCTAGTATGGAATGTGAGAAAGCATTTTAATGTTGGTTTTGAATTAATTTACATTACCAAGTTCATGTAATTTGTTCTGTCTATTTCATTTTTTATTTTGGTTTTTTTTTAGTGTTTTCATCTATTTTTGTGACCATTCTGTGTAAATTTGAATTGAGTAGAATGTGTTGTTACAAACAGGTCACATTTGTTATTCCCTTTATTTTGGGATTTTTTATCATTTTCAATCTTCATTATTCAGCAATAACTATTTGCAATAAGTATAGTCTGATTTAGTAGCTCAATAGAGTTGCTTTTAGCTGAGACTGATATTGTTTATCATAACATGTAATTAATGATCAAGTGTTGTTTTTGTTATACGTTTGATTTGACTTCTGTATTAGTATTGCCCAACTGACCAGACATCTTCAAAACAAAATTTTATTGAGTGCTTTTTGTATAACCTTAAACTTTTGAGATTTTATATGTCATTTTTGCAATTAATTTATTAAGTGGCACGAACTACAACTTGCAGAGTAGTACTGGTCATTGTCAGTACAGGTTGGACAGTGGCATTGGTCATTGTCAGTACAGGTTGGACAGTGACATTGGTCATTGTGACTACAGGTTGGACAGTGACATTGGTCATTGTGACTACAGGTTGGACAGTGGCATTGGCCATTTTCACTACAGGTTGGACAGTGGCATTGGTTATTTTCACTACAGGTTAGATATTTATATTGGTCATTGTCAGTACAAGATGGACAGTTGTATTGGTCATTTTTACACCACAGCTAGGACAGATGTATAGCATATTGTTAGTTGTTATCTCTACAAGACAAAAGATGAGACTTTGTTCAGCCATTGAAATAGACAAGCTTCTGTATAAAAATCAAAACTACTTGATGTTAAATACACAAATGCTTCATATTAGTTAAATTATAATTTAAAGTTCCCCCCCCCCCCCCCAAATGTTCATTTTGTTTATATAAATCTTAAGACTAATCATGGTATGATATTATAAACTGGGTATATTTTCTCCTTCAAGAAGATTTTGGGAGCTCATCCATATGAAAGTAAAAACAAAATAAGACCTGTGTTATTATCAGTTTTAAAAGAATCTTACAGGTTAGTAGTATTTGAATGAATTGCTGTTTATTCAGAATTAGATCTACATAACAATAAATCCTGATTTTTCATTTCTGACATTTTATATGTCGATTTCTCTTTTGATTATTGAACAAAGGAATCATGTCATTGAACTGTGGCTTGAAGTGACCTAAGGATAACATGAATCATTAGCTAAAATACAGAGGATATCCTTATCAAAAGAAGTTAGAAAATGACAATCTTGTTCATTATTTTGGTCAGTGTGCACAGACCTTAAAACGTGCTTGAATACAGAGTTATTCATTGAAAAGTGCTTAAAAACACAAATACCCTTGAAAAGTACTTGAATTTGATGAAAAATTCTTGATTTATTTCATCAGAGTGCTTGAATTCTATTTTTTGCACGTGTATTTATCGCCAAGGAAAGACTTTAACAAACAAACAAAAACTAAAAATCATTTTTAGTACTACCAATGAAATGTGAAAGAACCTACTGACAGTGTTTTTTTTCTACTTTGGTTTGGTTACAAAGTATTGGTTGCTTTGATATACCTTAAAAGTCCGGGAAAAGTGCTTGAAAATTTTTTTTCATTTGCTGTATGAACCATATTTGTCATGTATTGAATTCTGGGAGTTTGTATACATGTAAGGAGTCCACATTGGAGTCTTATTGTAATGGAGAGTTGCTTTTTTAAAGTGTGTCTCATGATAGAGAATTCTTTATTTAGTTATGTACAATATCTTTTGTTTCACTATGAGTTAGACCGTCTCTAGGAATTTCTATGAATATTGTTTGTAATAGATAGTGATAAATGAATCAGGTTTCATGTCAAATTCTGAGACAAAGGTCAAGAATAGATCAAAATTTGTCCAGTGGTAGACGTGTGTCTTCTGTATTTTTTAAGTTTTGATATTTTGAACCCACCATATATTTGAAAACTGATTAAGTTTACACAATACATGAACCATTAAATTTGATGTAGCATACAAAAAAAGAGAAATTGGTATAAAAGTTTGTGTTACAAAGATTAATGTATTAGAAGGGCTCACAGTCGAGTATTGTGACAGAGACATTTCTTGATTACATTTATTCATGTTTTGTATTTCGACGTCGACTTCATTTTAACATGGTAACATAAAACTTGTTAGTGTACACAGAAATGACGCAAGACTTCCATGTATGTTGTGGTGTTGTTGTTTGGTTTTATGAAAAAACAAATGTTGTAAATAATGTCATAGACATATTTTGTTAAATCTTCTACTCATATATTCATAAATATATATATATATATATACATTACTCATTGGTTGTTTACTAGTGATGTCTTGTTTCATGATATACATATATTACATTATTTATACATTCATTAGACTATTTATGACTGATCATATGTAAAATTTTCATAACTTGATTTACAAGTAGTCGTAGATGTGTTCAGTTTGGGTTGAGGTTCATTTTTTCACTTTTCAATTTATCAACCTGGGGCCCGCTTTACGGAAGGTCCTAAGTCTTATACATGGTCTTACAACCACACTTACGACTCACCACCTGTCCTAGGTCATGCATGTCTTAAGGTAAAATTGACTTGAGACTTGCGACTTCTTCATAAAATGCACCCCTTATATCTAAAACAGGAAATGTAGAAAATATTCTATGAACTTTTATCTTTGTAAGAGTTCTGTGATTCAGGATATATTCATCATCTCATTGCCTAAGTGGGCCGGGAGATATTAAAAAATAGATCACTGTTAATTTGAATAATCATTCATTTATCATTCTACCACCTTTCAATCCTGGTGAAAACTTTGTTCTCATTCAAGTGACCTGTAGTTTAAAATGCAATAATGTGTGATTACATCATGAATGAAAAACATTTTTTTTAAATCCACATTCAGATTTGGTCTAATTGACCTACTATTTATACTTCATTTAGTCATTAAGTTTGGACTTAAGAAGTCTTATACATAAGCTCTGCTTTTGTTTGTACAGTATTTGCACTAGAAATTTTTTTTTTTCTTATTTGCTTGAACTTTGATCTTTTGAAGATTTGGAATTACATTTAAATTGAGAATATGACATCTCACTTGTTCAAACATAAAATTTGGAGATTTGTTGATTGCACAATGTCAATTCAAGCTACCTTTATGTAAATTATTTTGTATTTTAGGCTTTGAATTTTGGTACAGGTAAAAGATTAGCCTCTTCCATCAATTACATGTTTGTGTGTCCCAATCAGTCCTTTGTTGACTTTTAACCCACAGAATCTTGCTTAATTAGTTGTTTTCATCACCAGAAGAATGTTGTACTCAGTTTTGTTGAGTATATAATTGTTTAGAAACGGGATTTATTATGTAGATCTATAATGGCACTGCTACAGAAGTTTCAAAATAATTTCAACCAGAATGTGTTATGTATACATAACCAATTTTAATTTCTAACCATGTAGTTTTTCTTGCTTCATGCTGCCTTTCATTCTTGACATTTTTGTGCTTAAGTTGGTACCTGGGTGTCATTTCTTTACAAAGAAAAAGTAAATTTAACCATTTTTTCCCTTTACATGTATGTCATATCTTGCAAGTGCATGTCTGTGATTTTGTGATTTAGCATTCAGAAATATTTTTTTCAATATTTAAAAAAAAATATTTTTAAGCTTTATTGGATTGAAATTTTTTTACTGGTAAATTAATTTGACTTTTTGTAAGTTTACCCTGTATAAGCCTACGGTATATGACCTGTTCACTTTAATTAGAACATGTTTTAGCTGCTTGATGTGGCATTGTTTTGATGAAACATGAAAAGATGGGTGTCCTGATAGCACAGTAGTTAGTACATTCCCTTCTCACCAATGCAACCTGGATTTGATCCTTGGATTGGACTGGGGAGTACTAAAGATGATATTGCAACAGTCAAATCTGGAACGTGGGTTTTCTGCAGGTACTCTGGTTTCCTCCTACAGCAAGGCCCCCTTACACCATTATCGGAGCCAATAAGAGACATGTAAATTAGTTGACATAACTTGTTTTTAATTGTTGTAAAATAAATAAAGTTAAGTTTAAAAAAATAGAAGTAATTATATTATTATTTTTTTTCTTTTTGAATATGAATTTATATAGGGCATCTCTTTTTAATACCATGTGTAAAATTATTAAAGTATGCTGGTATAAAGATACGTAAGTATAATAATTTTCTAAATTTAGAGACAATTATCATACCACAGTTATGTCCCTTTGAAATTCAGAAAACGGGTGCAATTGTTGGAAAAGTTTCTTCTGAGCCTTTAAAAATAATTTACATACCCAAACTGGTATAATATATATGACATTTTCATTTTCTGTTAGATTTGATAATTTTTTTAAAACTAGTTCTTTGTCAGAAGGTGACTTGAAGGACAAACATTTGTTCTTGACATTTTTAAGTATGGTTTCAAAAACTGCTTTGTTAAAATTTATTTATCATTATATAACTTATACCGATTCGAAAAAAATATTGAGCAAAGAAATGAGTACAGGATGTTAAATAGTTTGTTTTCCATGTTAAGTAAGTCTGATATACACATTAGCTTTTATGTTTCTTTTGTGATAAGTATATACTCAGATATCATGTGTAATATATCTTATTTCACATTTACTGTGTATTTGGCATTTTGTATGATTCACATATACATACATAAAGTTATTACTAAAAGTTATAATCATTCTTACCAGTACTAGCACTTTTATTGTCAATGTCATGAAGACAAAATAAAATATTTATTTGTGAAACAAACTTGTTTCTCTGTGTTTGATTTTATCAAATGCTAAGGAATATGAAGGTGAATATTTGTTGTCTAAGTTATGCAATATGTAAAGAGATGATTTAATGTGCTGCATGACAACTCAAACCCACTGCCACATGTCAGAGATGATTTAATGTATGACATGACCACTCAAACCCACTGCCACATGTCAGAGATGATTTAATGTATGACATGACCACTCAAACCCACTGCCACATGTCAGAGATGATTTAATGTATGACATGACCACTCAAACCCACTGCCACATATCAGAGATGATTTAATGTGCGGCATGACCACTCAAAGCCCTTGCCACATGTCGGAGATGATTTAATGTATGACATGACCACTCAAACCCACTGCCACATGTCAGAGATGATTTAATGTATGACATGACCACTCAAACCCACTGCCACATGTCAGAGATGATTTAATGTGCGGCATGACCACTCAAACCCACTGCCACATGCCAGAGATGATTTAATGTGCGGCATGACCACTCAAAGCCCTTGCTACATGCCAGAACTACTCCTGTAGCTTCGGAGTGGTTCCTTGTGTTTAATGTACCCCCATGCATGATGGAATATATTACATGTGCTGGCCCCTACAGAGTAGACTTGAGCGTTGGAGCTGGGTTGCTTTGGCAAGTTTTAGGTAGATACACTTCTTCACACACAAGTTTGTGCTTCCTGTGACTTCTGTATTCTGTTTATTCAGTTTATGACCAGCTAGCTCGGTTAGTCGCTATAATCAGTACATTGACCTTGTTTATTATTCATAAACGATTTTAGGACTTTGATGTCCCACAAATGGTCCAAGATTTAAATGAAGTGTCAATGATACTCATACACTGTATACATGGCAATTTTCGCTCCTGTATAATTTCCGTCCTTTGATTAGAGGATGAATTTAAAATGAAAGTGAAATTTTCAAGCTAGATAATTGAAGCATTAACATACATGTCAACCATGAGACGATATGGTGATATAGGGTAAATTTAAGACGGGGAGAATATGCTTTCTGTCATCAAAGGGCGAAAATTTCCAGGTGTATAGTATATACATACTGTACTGCTTTACAGGTGTCCATAATAAACAGGTACATAAATACCTTACTCTCATGAATATGTTTATTAAGCATTTATATATAGACTGTATATGATATTATAGATGTCTGTGGTAAAAAATATAATTTGCAGAATCAAATTGTACATTTGAATTTGCATTCTATAAAAAACATATGATTCAAAAATTATACATTACCATGCAAAAGATACATTCTACAGAATACTACTTTGAAGTTTGTCTATAGTATAGATGACAAAGACTGCTACTCTGATGTTTGTGTATGATTTTTGAATGCACAATGTATACCTTGCTAATCTGTTGTATATTCTACAATATACATTATACAGGCTGTGAATATTGCAGAAGTTTGTCTACGCCATATACATGTATGACATTATAGTGTCTACTCATAAACATATTGACAGTATCATATATTGTCCTGAAGTGGCAACTATAAAAAAAATTGTCTAATTATATACACCCTGAAACATGTCTGTGCTACTACAGAAAGTTTGTCTATAGTATAGATGACACAGACTGTGCTACTCTGATGTTTGTGTATGATATACATGACACATACCTTGCTACTCTGAAGTTTGTCTACAGTATACATGATACAGGCTGTGCTACTCAGAAGTTTGTCTACAGTATACATGATACAGGCTGTGCTACTCAGAAGTTTGTCTACAGTATACATGATACAAGTGTGCTACTCAGAAGTTTGTCTACAGTATACATGATACAGGCTGTGCTACTCAGGAGTTTGTCTATGGTATACACGGCACAGACTGTGGTACTCTAAAGTTTGTCTACAATATACATGATACAGACTGCTACTATGAAGTTCGTCTACGGTATACATGTACATGTCACAGATTGTGCTACTCTGAAGTTTGTCTACCATATACATGATACAGGCTGTGCTACTCGGACCTGTCTACAGTATAATGATACAGGCTGTGCTACTCGGAAGAAAGTGCGTACAAAAGAATCTGATACAGGCTGTTTACTCAGGAGTTTGTCTATGGTATACATGGCACAGACTGTGCTACTCTAAAGTTTCATATTTCAAGACTTTATATTCTGTATAAATAAACTCTGAAGTTCGTCTAAATTAAAAACAATGTTTGATTTTTGTGACAGTAGAATGGCACAGACTGTGGTAGCAAAGTTTTCTACAATGGATATGATAACACAAACTCTGAATAAATAAAAACAATAAATGTACATGTCATTATTTGTAATAATCCTGAAGTTTGAGAAGGTATAATGAAAAAAAAACAGGCTGTGAATCATGGCATACTTGTCATTTTAAAAATGATCTTAGAAAGATTTTAAAAGGAATCTTGTGTCACATTAATGCCGGTTGAGATAAATTTAAACTATAAAGCATTAATTTCATAAAGATTTTATTCTGTCAATATAAATTAATAACAAAAATTTGATTTTCTGAAGTAGAACAATCAAACTAGCAGCTATTTACATGGAACAAACACAAACTCATATATAAATGCTAAACAATAAAAGTGAGTGATGAAAATTATTTTTAATATTGCTGTTGAGAAGTATATAATGTATTCAAAAAAGGGTATTTCAATCCCATAAATTAAAATGATCAAAGGGTTTAATCAAAATTCTTAAAGGGTATTTTTAAATATTTAAATATATTTTACATAATTATATATAAATTGTCACTGTTAGTACAATTTTCTGTAATAGAACAATTTCCAATGAGTAATTTTCATCCCCTGTCCTTAATTCCAATAAATGATTTTAAATGCTTTTAAAGAAGTTAATAGTGTCTTTCTCCCCTTTATTATTTAGCTCTCAGTTATTGATAATCAGCTATTGGCTGACTATCATCTTCAAACATAAAAATACAACATAAATCATTATTCTTAAAGTTAATTTTTAAAAATGTAAAGGACAACTAATGAAAATAAAATATATACATACACTGTTAGTACAATTTGTAACACACACACACACTGAGTAATATATTTCATATACATCCTTACACACACCACACACCTGATTTTTGGTAATCCTACTAGTTAATACCATCTTCTTGATTATAATATAGTAATTTCAAAAAATAATTAGCAGAAATGCCATTAAAATATTCTGGTACTTATATATATAAATATCTAAAATAAAAACAACAACAACAGACAACTCTTTATACTTTGGCATCAAATGTGAGGCATGAATATATCACAAGAAAAGGTATTCTATTACCAACAGAAAAACAATTTCTAGATCAATGTTCTAATTTACTGGTAACTTTCAATACATACATTCTAACTGCTAGACTTATTTGCTTAAACCTTTCACCCCTGAATATTGGAATGGTATGTTTCCATTGTTTACAGTCTATTGTATTCTGGTCTTTAGTATTGCATAGTTTAATTAGGTGTAATATGCTCCCTGTTGTAATTGAATGTAGCACTCTTGGCTTTCCTTAGTGTGTCCTTTGAGGGATTGAATGTAAAACAAGGACTGTCTAAGTTAACTTTACAAGTCAAAAGACTACAAATGATGTCATTGTCCATGGACATTCTGTTTTCTGTCTGAATTTTCCTCACCATTGAAAATAATCTTTCACAATCTCCATTACTATTTGGTATAGTCATCAGTAGAGAAGCTACCTTGCAGAGGTTTGGATATCTTGGAGTATCTGTGACTTTGTTTTTCAACGATGCCATGTTTCCCCAAAACTCATCTATTCTTGTTTCACTTGGACTGAAAGCTGGAAGGTCTGTAGCAGAAGAAAATCTGAAGTCCAGATACTCCTCCTCCAATTTCTAAAGATTAATGTCTTTGGTTACTGATGGAAATATCTGCACAATCGATAGAACAGAATTCACATGCTCATCACCTCGTCTCTCTAAGTTCAAAAACCCCATGCTTGCAACAACTGGGTTGTTAAAGGGAAATTTTGCCAGCATCTTTCCCACCACTGCTGAGTAGAATTTTCTGACTGTCCTGGAAAAAAATACACAAATTCCAGTTCAAAATAGAATAATTATTTTAATTTTTTTCTATCAACAATTTGCAGGAATTTTGATCATATAAACTGGAAACTGGAAAATAAATATATTCAGTGATGCTCAGAAGTTTTGGATAATTTACACAAAACACAATAGGTAAATCACATGAAAACCATGTAAATCTTAGTGTTAATTTTACCTGTCATTTTAGTAAAATTTAATTTTGCAATCTTAAAATCTCATAAGTAGATTATAAAACAAGATATTTTACAAAATGTACATGCAATTAAATTCATGTTTACATCAAGTATCTGAAAAGTGGACATTTCAATAATAAAAATTCTTATTCTAATTGAATAATAAATACTAATGTCATTGTTCATTTAACTACAAGTATTACTTCAATCATTTGTGGGGATGTCATCTTGCTGTTCTGCTAGGTATGACCTAGTATACATCCCCACAGCTATGATGTTGTCTTGCAACATGCTGTCTTCTTCAAGGTAAGGGACTTTCGTCAGGTCATCTGAGGATTGAATTACTTTCGCTTTAACAAATCTCCCCAAAAACTTTCGTAAAAGACGATCCATTTCCTTGTCCAGATACCCTATCTTGGACCCATCAGCCTATGGATAAAAGTGATAGTACTATATTAAAAAATGACAGCAATGTACATTTCAAATCAATGACTGAATTTTACTTAACTCTTACTCAGTTTTCTTACAGAAGCATTATGCTCCCCCCCCCCAAAAAAAATAAATAAATTCTTTCCTTTTTACTAATTAGATTGATAAACAATAACAACAGAGATATACACAGGCATAAAAATCTTAAATCCATATATATTTTGTGAAAATTGCTTTAAAAACTCAGTTTGCCAATTATTCACTTGAATTGATCAATTCATGTTTACTATTTGTATATACGTACTTTGGACCTGACCTTATTTTCACAAAACATATAGAAATAAAAGATTTTGTTATGACTATGTAGCTCTTATAATTTTTTATTGTACATCAAGTACAAGTAATAAAAGTAGAAAAATTTTGAATTTTCATGTATAAATACGTTTTCTTCAATACTCACCTGGAACATGGTGTTGAATTCATTCAGTGGCTCCAAAATGTAAACCAAGAAATTAAAATAAGAGTTTCATTTCATGGGAAACTAGATGACCAGCAACTCTCTGCACTCGTCCCGGTTTGTCTAGATCTTCATGTGAAGTGAAATAACTAGACAGAGCTGGCCAGTGATCCAGGATCCTCTTAGCACATTTCTCCAAGCTGAGCCATCTTGTAGCACAATGCTTTAAGAGTTTGTTAGGCTCTATGTCACAGAACTCTAGGAATTCTTTATACTTTTCCCTGCGAGAGGACAAGCAATATGGAAATAAAGTTTATTTTAGATAATTTATATAAAATACTGGTAATATGGTCAATATAATGATAATCAGGATGGGCTCACTCTGTCATTAACCAATGTTCTCTTTGAACTCTGACTAAAAAGTGTAATTTGCTATTATTTTCATCATATTTGATGCATGTTTAAAGAAATAGCATAATCAGACAGCTACCTCTGACAATTCATGCAGTATGAGAAACAACATGCTAGATTGTATCAACAGATTGTCCGAAGTGTTTCCAATGAAATGGAATTAGTTTGCCATATGCACCGCATATGTCTATACTTTGCACTTGCCAACATGTTGTGTAAAATTACAAAACTTATTTTCGTATCAAAATTAATTGACCTGGCTACTCTGATTTTTGTCTATAGTATACATTACTGCTACTCTGAAGTTTGTCTACAGTATATATGACACAGATAGTGTTACTCTGAACTTTGTTTATAGTATAATATATGATACAGATTGTGCTACTCTGAAGTTTGTCTATAGTATACATGATACAGACTGTGCTACTTTGAAGTTTGTCTATAGTATACATGACACAGATTGTGCAAGTCTGAAGTTCATCTACAGTATACATGATCCAGACTGTACTGCTCTGAAGTTTGTCTAGGGCATACACCAGCTTGTGGCCACCAAACTGGGGAAACTTTGATGACGATCCTGGATTGCATACTGGTTGGTGACGTCGAGAGAAAGGTCGCAACCCTATTAGCATCAGACGACACGAAGAAATCAAAAACTTTAGGGGAAAACTAAATACAATGTAGCTTGGACTGTAGACAGTATTGGGCAACATGCAATGCGGAGTGAAAAGGACTCAGTGAACTAAAATTCATACAGCCGGGGGAATACGAATAGTTAGAAAAGAATGAACAAAGAAGACAGCAGCTAGCCTTTAAAGCGAACCCCTACAGTTTCACAAAATCATCCTTCGAGTTGAAGAAATCAAGAGAAATGAAGAGCTCTAAAAACGAGGCAGAGAACCACCTGAAAATCATTTCGAGATGAACACCATAATTAAGGGCCTTTTGGTACTTATGAGAAAGTTTAGGATGAACCTGAACCATACAGAAGAATCACCATGACGTACAAGACAAAGTCAGGACCGGCCTCTGCTCCTGGTCCAACCGGAGTACAATATAAAGTGTACAAAAATGCCAAAAGATCGGCTGATGCATATAGTATAGTTCCACACATGCTGATAGAGAGATGCTTAGGCACTGCAACATCCCAGGTCACTTCAAATACCTAATCAGAAGCTACTTCAGTGGGATAAAGTTTTCCCCAGTTCTCACCACCAGTGCTTTACAACATACTGAGTAAATATAGGTGATATTTGACGGGATGCACTATATAATTATATTAGCATATTCCTCACGGGGATGATGGGGGTTGTCAGCAACACCATACAGTCCCAAGTAGGTGTATTATGGACGATATAACAATAATCACAGGTACACATATCCAGTAGAGCGGTGGAGGAATTTTAGAATCCAGAAACATCCATACAAACGGATGTCTGAGCGTTCTACATATCATTTGTTCCTATAAAAATAACTATCAAATTCTAGATCATGAAACGTACTAAAATCACTAAAATTGATTTGAAATAGCATAAAAATACAATAAAATGGTCAATTGATTACTTTATAATGCATATATTTCATAAAATCTATAGAGTAATCTAGCGTGCTCAGGCTAGAGTATTCTAGCGCTTCGCATTACGTATATATACATAATGCGAACCGCTATAATACTCTTGCCTATTGTATGACAGTTGCTAATCATCACGTCAGATGATGCAATGAAAGTAAATTTACTCCTAAAAGGTTCAACCATTGAACTGAATAGAATATATAAAAATGACATGAATGATTGCCTGATTTTAGCAGCGATATATAAAGCTAATATTAGCTTTATATATCGCTGATTTTAGTAAACCAAATTCTTTTCTTAGATGGAAAGCTGATAAGATGTGTTTAAATATCCGTACATTATTTTTACCTGTACCAAGAGTAGAATGGTTTTCTATACAAATTAGAAAGAGAGAAGACTACATGTATTTGAAATAAGGTGTAGGTAATAATTTAGTAGCCCTGCGTATATTTTATCCCTTTGTGTCTGTCATACGGGTTCGTGAAACCGTTAACTAAAGCCCCGGAGATCGGGTTCGGAAAGACACCAAGCCGAAAAAACAGGATTGACTGAATTCCCATATTCACTTCAAAATTAGCCTACAAAAAGTGGTCTCTGACAAGATAAGTTAATACTGTCAATTGTTTTTATTAGTATTGAGTGATGGCTTCAACCTCTAGGGATTCAAAGACCGAGACTTCGGATATGGAAAAGAAGATGACGTTTGAGGAAAAGTTGGATTATCTCGACCATGAAATTCGTCTGCTCCACCAATTTTGTTTGGAATCTGGATATAACCAAAGGTACATTGCACGTTCAGCGGAGCCATTTCTGTCACCAGTTAGAAAAACGAAAAACAGAAAACTACGTCGTGATTTGCTAGCTTTAGCTGTCTTCGTGGCAGTTATCGGAGTGGTGTCATATGTAAATCCAATATATCGATTTTCCTATGCAGTCGGGAGGATAGCTGCAATAAAGGTATAATGTTTATAAAAAACTCTGTCTAGTAGTCGATCAACAGATATTTGTCCTATATATTTACAATCATTTACAATGTTATTTCTCCTCTTGATTAATTTGTCAAATAAAATTTTTCACTATATTCTGCATTATAATATTTGTATACACATGTATATACATTAACTTCACACATACATACATGTAGTCATGATACCCAATGTCATGTAGGCCTATAAAGGCTATATAAATTACAATTTTACACTAAATCTACATTTTCCAACCTCTCATAGTGATACACTATAATATTTGGTCATGAACGAGTTCACAAAATGGTGCAAGCAGCAAGCTGCATTTCATTAAGTATCAACACTAATTAGTTATTTAACTTAAACACATCACAGGAACCAGAAATTCTGTCCTTATATTGTGTACAAATTATTTACATAGCTTGCCCTCTGTAATGAGACAGTAAACAATGGAAAGGAGTGCAACGCATTTTTGGGTGTCACTGCCCACTCAGACTGCAGTCGAAAAAGTACAAACCTCGATCTTTTCGTTTTTTCCATGAAGGACTCATGACGTTCACAATGTTTCTAGTTACAATCTCTTCTGGAAAAGTTTATTTCTGGTTGGGTATATTAATTAAAGACCTGATTTTATCTTGAATTGACCTGACTAGGTTTTATGCGCATTTAACAGAGAAATAGTATGCAGGGTTTTGCTCTACACATGATTTCTGCGTCTCTGATGCATAAATCTTTTCAGGACGCAAATCATGAATATTAGTGAGTCCCTAAGGATGCACAAAAACTTAGTATTTTTTTTTTCAACCCGAGACTGAAAATGTGTGCCTTTAATTTGTTTTCATGTATTTTTTTAAATTTCATTAACGGAGACTCGCAAATTTAACGAAGTACTCAAGAATTTTATTCTTGTGGATTCCTTGGACTCACTATTATAACACCCTAGGGAAAACCCTGAGTATAATATGATAAAGTTGTGGCACTAAAAAAAAACCCAAACAAATCATACAAATTATTGGTCATATGAGTAGTTCTTATCCTGAAGTTTCATAAAATCACAACTTTATTATACAATTTTCCTGTTAAATAAATGTCAAGGTCATGTTGAGGTTTCAATAGAAATTACTTCAACTACAACTTGCGGAAGGTTGGTGGTCTTTACCCGGGTAGCCGGGGTTTCTCCTTCACCAATAAAAAACTGGACGCCATCATATGACTGAAAGATTGTTGAGTATGGCGTAAAACAAAAAATCAAATCAAATCAACTGCAACTAGTGTACCAACTCCATAATATGATATATGGATCTGCAAAGCATAACTGAAGCAATTAGCTGGTGCTCTCTCTCTCCATACATGTAGGTACACATGCACTTGGAATGCATTCTCTTTTTGGATCATTTCCAAACATAAATTTTATTGTTTTTCGAAGAATAATTTTGGTCTTATCACTGAAGATAACAGATGACCAGTTGTTTTGTAATGGTACTGTGACTGTCTAAGTTAATCTTTGTTCATGGAAATGCGTCCATCTTTTTCAACTTACATGTAACTCTAAAAATTGTGATGGCCTTTGGTATGTCATTTATATCCTACATGTAGCTGGTGCAATCTTTGTCTAATCCTTATAGGAATTATTTCAACCTGTACTTTGATTTAATCTGTTTGAAAGATCTTTCAGTGTTTGTCTTTGACTAATTTAATATTCAGAAAAGCACCCTGTTATGATGCACACATGTACATGTAGTTATTCTAGGTAAATGTAAATTGAATGATTGTGTTTCCTTAATTTTTAAACCTCTTCAAAAATTTCTGGATCTAGTTCTAGAGTTGTTCCTGAATTTCATTGCTTGTCAATCCATTTGATAAATGACAGGGATTTCTTTCTGTTTGGGTGTTAATTCTTTGCAAAGAGGCCCCATATATTACATGTACTAAGCAGATGGCAACTGTTTATTCAAGTGGGATAACCCCCAAAAATTAGAAAACTGTTGAAATTGAATAGAACAAAATTTATGTAACCGATAAGGCGATATAAATGGATTCAGATATGATCAACTTTTGGCTTTAAAAAATAACTGAAATGTGAAGTGATCATTTGGAATTAAAATCACACAATGATTTTGTGCCAATTACATGCACTGCAGTGTCATTTACAAATGTTGTATATATACAACTTAAAGCAAAGGAGTATGCACAAACTTGGAAGATCACTTTGCAGGACTGTCTAAATATAGACATGTGCAGACTAACAGAGATGTGCCAAAAGTATTCACTTTTTAGTCACTATATTTTTTACTATATACACAGGGATTAATATCATCAACATGTGGGTCCTGTAAAAGGCCCCATTCCCAATGCAAAATCTGCTAATTTTTCCCCAATTTTGAGCCAAAAATCTCCAAGTCCTTCACATTTGGTATTAAACTATAAAAATGAGAATAAATTAGTATATGTATGAACTGCACTTCAATGTCTGTCTAGATGAAAACCATATCATGTTTTAGTTACTATTAATAAGAAAAGTTAAATGAATCACAAGTTTTGTATCTTTTTATTCTCATGAATTAATTCCCAATTACAGCATCATGAGCCATATTCCCAAAAGGTAAGAAAAAACCCTGATTTTACATCAACCAGGTATAGGCCTGTTTAGTTACATGTACCTTGTCATGTACATACCACTTTTATACATTTAACTTAAAAAACAAATTAGATTAAAAGTATCTGAATAGCTTTAACATAACAATGTGCTAGAGGCCACCTTTTATGAGAAATGAGGCTACGTGTAGTTTGTGTATAATGACTAGGCACTAAATTACGAACATAGTAATAAATGAATAGTGAGTAGAGACAATACAGAACTGCCAGCACTCAAGCATCTGTGGTGTCATGCACAGATTATACAAATGTTATGTTTGAACAATAAGCTGTATCACAAAGAAACCTGTTATCCGTTGTGGTTGAATGCATGTACCCTTGACTTGTATATATACCAGTTCCTGGACACGCAAAAACAACTATATCCAAAAGTGGATTTGTGTTTCACTCCCAATATGGATGCCATTTGTGTTTACACTAACTGTTTCAGGCTACAATGACTGATCATTTGAATGTATAAAATCTTAAGTGTGTTGAAAGGATTTTACAAGCAGATTTGATACATTTAGTCTGTTCAGTTATATATATATATATACACACACACACCAGGGATTTTCTGCCCTACATATATCATGCAGGGCCAAATTAAGGTCCCATTCTCAATGCAAAAACAATGCATTTTTTCCCAATTTGCAGTCAAAATTTCCCAACTGACATCAAATTACATTGAATTTGAAGACATTCTTACATTCTCACAAAGTTTTGTGTATTTCTAAACTTTGTTATTATCTCAATAAAAAGTTGTAAAAATTCCCAATTTAAAAGGCCCAGACCCCATTTTCAAAAGAGTGAAAAATCCATGTATATTTAACATTTAATATGAATATATTAAGTAGTAATGTTTTTATCATCACCATATACATGTAAATGTGTAAATGGTACAAAATGCATCATAACATCTTTTCTGAATGTGAAGTTTATAGATAAGAAAGTTTTGTGAATTTTTTGTTTCTGTATCAATTGCAGTTGTTGCCAATTTGGGATTGGACACAGGTCAGGGATTGGGACTGCCTGGTAGATAATCCTTTGTATGTTGACTTCCAACTGACAGAAGATGACTGCCTAGTAAGTACTACTAACCTAACCTGACTGAAAAAAAAAATTCAAATTTTAATATATATATATATAGTGAACCCTCTTTACAAATACCATGTTTGTTCCACATGGGATTGATGTTGTATCGAATTTGTCACTGTAATGAAATTGATGTGGTGGGCATTTTATAGTTAGCTCCCTTGAGTATCATTTATGTATAATTACATGTAAATAAATAGAACAAAAAGTCATAACAGTTCTTATTATGTTATTTCATACTTATTTCACTATTTTAATTGTCATATATTATTGAAATATAATTTTGAAAAAATCAATGCACAATTATTTTTTCGGTTGCATATAGTAAATCGATGATGTTGTAAAATGCACAGATCATGTACAAAATACTTGAATGTACCTGATTCCGAGTTAGATTCTTTATTGCTTAATTAAAAAGCACAGAGATTACTGATACAATTTAATTAGAAATGCCTTTCATAAATAAAATCTTACTGAAATGTCTTACGGCTGTCGCAAAAATTGAAGTAATTTAAAGATATGCCATTGTATCCATATTGGCATGGACATGTTTCCTTGTCAGGCACTGAATATTCCGTTGTAACCAAGATCGTTGTAGAGCAGGTTCACTGTGTGTATGTATATATATATATATATATATATATATATATATATATATATATATATATATATATATATATATATATATATATATATATATATATATACAGAAGTCTATTACTCTAAAAGTATGCAGCATCTAATTGTACTTTGAAACATGATATACGCCCCTTGCAGTTTTGTGATTAAAGGGAAGATAACAAGCATTTACGGCAACCAAGCTTTAATTTTTGGTGGTATAAGGGGCATGCGATCAGGGAGCAGTTATTAATGTTGAATTGATCCTATTACGGCCTTTTGAGTCCGTAACACTAGATTTTATCTTGTTTATCACACTTTCAAATTATGAAATATAAAATACAATGAAAGACACAAATACAATATGTACATGTTATCTTTGCCCTTTTGTGGATATGTCTACAGGTTAACAGGTCAACCTGGATGTTCTTTATCAAGTTTGAGACAAAGATTATCAAACATATGCTATATACATGTGTACAAAATATGTAAAATGTAGAAAAAGACACAATAAGTGATAATGGGTATCTGAAGTCGAGTAATTAAAATAAAATGTGTATAATCCTAATACAAAGAAGGATCTTCAGATGTAAGCGACGAGTATTTACCTTTCAGCTCTGCTCTGACTAAAGTTAAATGCCTAACTTGCCTACCAGGAATTTATTAAAAAAAAAAAAAGGTTATGAAATACAAAGTAGAAAATTAGCTAACAATAGATGAATGAACGTGTTATATGAGTAGATTTTGCCGTCATATTTCTATGGGATATCTTGAGCAGTTTATAATGGCCCAATAGACGACAAATCGTGAGTAATTGTCTTATGATAACACTTATATCCCATGATACATCATAACAATTTTCAGCCACATATATATGCGGACTAACTCAGCATATCTGACCGAAATAGGACAGGGGGCGCTGCATCATTTGACCTAACCAGGTCGTGTTACTATCTATAGCAATTCACACCTTCAAAAGGGCACTGATCATGTCTACATGTAATTACAGTGAAACCTGTATATAGGGGCCACCCAAGGGACCAGAAAATATTTACCTTTATTTGCAGGTGACCCTTATACACAGGTTCAATTTAGTTGAAGTATTCAGTCAAGATACTAGAAGAAACTGGACTTTATAAACAGGTAATCCTTATATAGAGGTGACCCCTATAGCAGTTTTTACTGTATTTAATATTACCGTTGCATACTTCTAGAGTAATAGACTTCTGATATATATATATATATATATATATATATATATATATATATATATATATATATATATATATATATATATATATATATATATATATATATATATATATATACAATGTATATATAAAGCACAAATACAGAAAATAAAAAGGTACCTACAAACTCACCATGCCCCTGCTGGGGTTTGAATTCTTGACCTACGGCACCAATCTCCTGGCCCCCATGCTCGACGCCCTAACCACTTGGCCATCTAGGCATTCACAAAAAATAAATGTTTAGATAGTGGTGAGTAGAATTCCGAACATGAAAACTCGGTCATAGAGATAGAGGTGAAAGGTGTTTAATCCTAATGTAAATGACAATGGATCGATTAATGATGTATGTAGTGTAGAGAAATACATGTACAAGTACATATAAAGTACAAATATCACTACAACATTGAACATTTACTAAGGATCTTAGATCAGAAATGATACTGTCTACGTAAAAAATTCATACATAAAGCACATATACAGAAAATAACAAGGTACCTACAAACTCACCATACCCCTGCTTGGGTCGAACTCTTGACCTACAGCCCCAATGCTCGACGCCCTAATCACTTGGCCATCTATGCATTCACAAAAAAAATATATACACACACACACAAAATACTGACGTGTACAAAGTACATTGTATATATATATATATATATATATATATGTATGTATATATATTGTGATAGTTGAGTCAGTTAAATAAATACAAATAAGATCTGTATCCATAATTTGAGTGTGTCTTGTGCTTTAATATTTTCTACACAAAACACTTTACAGGTTTGCAATAGCCTACATATGATAGAGAGGGTCAGTAATTTAGACAAACAAGATTTTATAGAACTTTTTCTCAAAATGGAAGTACCAGTTGTTGTTGAAGATGGTATGAGGGAGTGGCCGGAGAGTATTCTTGCAATGAACTTAAGTAGTTTAAATGAGGTAAGACTTCTACCATTTATAAAGACTCGTTTATGTTGTAAATAGGTTTTTATTTCTGTCGGTGAGATGTTTACAGTTACAAGATTTTGTACAGTGTATATACATTCAGGATTTGGCACAAAGGGACTTCATATGAAAGCTGATGGGGCCTCGGTGGCCAAGTTGTAAGAGTCTCCTGCTTTAAACCATGATGTCTCTCACTTGCCAATAATCGTTGCTTCATGTCTTTACATTTGGACGTGTACATCAAATGGTCAAGCCATGATGTCTCTCACTTGCTGTAGTCATTTCGTTTTAGACAGATACCAATAATCGTTGCTTCATGTCTTTACATTTGGACGTGTACATCAAATGGTCAAGCCATGATGTCTCTCACTTGCTGTAGTCATTTCGTTTTAGACAGATACCAATAATCGTTGCTTCATGTCTTTACATTTGGACGTGTACATCAAATGGTCAAACCATGATGTCTCTCACTTCTGGTCAGCACAGATTCATGCTCCGCTGGGACCTATGCTGATTTTGTGGGAAAGTTTGCCAGTTTACTTGCAGAAGGGTGGTGGCCTCTTCCCGGGTACATTGTAACTGGTGTTTTTTTCAACCTTTAAAAACTAATTGCCACCATATACATTGTAACTGAAAAATTGTTGAGTGGAGTAAATCACCAGCAAAATGAATGACGATTACCGGTAGTATCGTATAAAAGACAATAAAAAAAATCAAAAGACATAACTACACGTATGCTGATTAGTATTGTATAAAAGAAAAAAAAAAGTCAAAAGACATAACTACATGCATCCCGATTAGTATCTTATAGAATATGATGAAAAAATCAAAAGACGAAACTACATGTATGTCGATTACTGATAGTATCGTATAAAATATGATAAAAAAATCAAAAGACTACATATATGCCAGTTAGTATCATATAAAAGACAATAAAAAAAAATAAAAAGACGTAACTATGCAGAATTGCATATACATGTATATGTATAAATGCAAATAATAGTATAGTAATGTGAATAAAGGAGTAATAATGCAAAAATGCGTAATTAAAACAATAATAGTAATTAAAATTAAATCATAGTAACATGAAATAAGCATAGAAATGCAAATAAAAGTCTTAATAACACAAAGTTAAAAGCATAATAATGTGAAATCGAAAAGAATGATAATATATGTATAGAAATTACAATGGAATTTATTTTATATTCGGAAAGAAAGTCTTTATCCACTGAAAAATGTTCCTTTGAAATGGATATTTAGATATTGCATAAAATGTTGATCATCATCAATAACGCGGTTCGCACAGATGATCTTTAAAAGTGCTTGAATTTATAGAGTTAGTCCTTGAAAAGTGCTGAAAAACAAATATACTATTTCAACAGAGTGCTTGAATTCTACTTCTTGCAATACATGTTTATTCATCACTAAAAAAAACCTTCTAAATAAAGAAAAAATAGCTTGATCATATGGAAGTTCACATAATGTAATACAATTTGAGTACGGTAAAGCATTTTTGCTATATTTTATGCTATACTGCTGGATCTCTTTAGTATGTAGTGGAACTCTAAGCAGTATTTTGAGGACTGTCATTGAAATGTGAAATAACTTTGCTGTCAGCCTTTCTTTTTTTCTTTGTTTTGACTTGCAAGGTCTTTGATAGCTGAAATATACCCACTGAAAATGCTTGAAAAACAATATGAAAAGTCCTGAAAGTCTATTTCATTGGCTGTATGAACCATGAATATGAATCTTTCTTTTATTTTTGTTTGGAATTATAGGAAATTAATGTAATGACATTGAATTGCATTACTGCGTTCGTTTGTTGTTTCTACATCTCGCCAAGAATTTTTCACTTATATGGAAATGTTTCCAACTTTAGGTGAAGTGCTACTGGTTTGTGCTTTGGACTGACGATAATGCAGTTAGGGTTCTTGTAGTGCAGCTCCTTCAGTGACACAGTACCTTAGTTTTAAAACTCTTCCGAAAGACCTGTGATCTTCATTTTGTCTGTCGAGTGATTGGCGAAGGAACAGCCAACATTATTTTTAAAGTCTTTGGTTTAATTGAAACGGTCCCTGAATTGACCTTCTTGCAAGTCAAATGCTCTACCATTGGACTACTATGAGCGGTTTACACTACTACGGCATTGACCTTTAATAAAGGGATGCATCTAATTTGTTTGGCACTTTTTCACTTGAAATTTATT
Source organism: Atrina japonica (assembly GCA_030159075.1). Lineage (NCBI taxonomy): Eukaryota > Metazoa > Mollusca > Bivalvia > Pterioida > Pinnidae > Atrina > Atrina japonica. The sequence continues at coordinate 555,270 of BROG01000336.1, read as the reverse complement.
AACTGAACCTTACCATTTGTATATGAATACCCACACTGAACCTGACCTTATTTTCACAAAATATATAAGAATATAAGATTTTTCATTCCTGTATATAGCTCTTATTTGTTGTACGTCAAGTACAAGTAATAAAAAGAGAAAAAATCAAAACAATTTTTGTCAGTAAACACAGCTAATGCCCCTTTAAAGAGGTTTCATTTATAGTGGTTTTAGGCTGTGGTTTCAAAAGACAGGTGGACTTTTGTGACAGTGGTCTCTTAAGACAGGTTCCACTGTATTATACATAAGAGTTCCAGGGAACGCATTTCTTCTGTGTACAAACATTAAATAGATTTCTTACTTGTAGAGTGATTTGGATCATATTTTGGTAATATCATCTATTTCAGCTTTATAAAAGTCATCCTGTGTTGAAACAATATATGCCATGTAACTTTTACACCAACTGGAAACAGAAAACAATCAACCACAGAACATTCCTACACAAGGCCAAGGCTCCGACACAGTTCTTTTATAGTGCACACTGGTAAGCTTCACTTTTGTCTACAGTTAATACAGTACAGTCAAACGCTGATTCTCTGGACTGAGTGGGAGACTCCTAAAAAGTCCGGAAAATCAGTTGTCCGTATGATTGATTATATTGTTAATGTATGTCCGTACATCTAAAACTTAGCTAGTGTAAGCTGGCCATTCTAGTGAACGTGTTGCTGAAGAAACATCGATGTCTTCACAGGCATGTTGTTATTTTAATTAATTGATGAGTAGATTTATAAAACCTGTGCTGGTAAAATCTAGATGTAATATACATGTATATATTAAAAATGAGTTGAAGTCGCATGTAGATTTAGGCCTAGATCCTCATCAGGAATGAGAAAATCATCTAGGTGCTAGCTCAATGACATTATCTTTAGTCTAAAAAGTCACTGTAATTTGAAGAAATCTGACACTTTGGTCTGTTGCAAACTTCTTCGAATCATGACCTAAATTTTCAAATTGATGCTTTCGCCTGTAGCATGGGGCCTGCTATGGGGTGCTTGTAGCTAATTGGTGTTTGAATCATAATTAAGTTGCTTGTTAAAGCTATTATTGTTTCTAGCCGTTGATGTCTTACTTTTGTAAGTGACTAATATCATTATTAAACAAGTGACAGGGATGAAAAAAAAATTCTCTGTGGCTTGCTAATGTCATATTTTGAAAAAAAGATTTTACACATTTCCTCCCCATATCTCTCCTCTCAATGTTTGCCAACTTGTGGACAGTTAGTAACACACGATGGTTTGCATTTACCCATAGTACTAGCCAATTTGAAAACAAAATAAAGATTGAAACTGATAGTGATATCGTATATTGTTAAGAATTATTTATGTATTTATTTGAAGTGGTTTTTGAAGTTGTAGTTTTAATGATTGAACCATCTTTACGGACACCTGTTACAACACTTGTGACCGTCAGTGTTGAAGTTTGTCAGCAGTAGGCCTAATCCATTTTGTATTGTTTTATCTCAGATCTCGTGTAAAAGCTAAAATAACACAATTATTTGAAGCAATAAGCAGTATGACTGGTGTTGGTATTTCAGTCACTGTTAGAAATACTTACAAGACAAATTGTGAAACTTTTATCTATGAATTTAGAAAATTTAACAACTTTCTTCTGAAAATTTTTTACAGTGGGAAAATATTGGGGGATATGGCATTTGTCTGCACAAGCGAAAAATCTGAATAATAGGCGTTAGACTGTACTTATGTTCTCTAGGCCTCTTTAGCTAGACATGGTTCGCACAGACCTTGAAAAGTGCTTAAATATATAGTTAGTCCTTGAAAAGTGTTTAAAAACAAGTATACCCTTGAAAAGTGCTTGATTTAACAGTAAATGCTTGATTTTTTCGTCAGAGTGCTTGAATTTTATTTGTATGTATTTCTTTTCATATTTAAATGACATAAAATTTCTGATGAATAAGGAATGCAATAGTCATATTATTCACCAGCAGAAGCTGTGGTGTATTACAAAACTAATTAAAGAAATATGTGAATTATGCTGATACTGTCACTGTTTTAGAGAACACTTAATCATCAGATAAATATGATGGTATTCAGTGAAAATTGTAGCTTAGATATACTTATGGCGGTAAAATATATATTTACAGGGAAAACTGTTTCACTGCTACATATAAAGCATTCCGTGAAATGTTTAAAAGACCTTACTTCCTGTCTATGGTTGTAGAAATAGCAGACTCCAACTGGGTGTTTGCATCAAAAGGGATTCAACGTGAAGAAATAGAGGTTTGTACTTATACCTGAATATTTCTGAGAAGTAAAAGGAACAAAAATTATTGTGTTAACCAACCAGTGTTCTCCACAAACTTGTACAACATCATGTGAACAAAATCAATGAAGAACTATATTTATATTCCTCCCGACAGAACTGTACTGTCATCATTTTAAAAATACATTCCTCATTAACCGGATAATGTTGTCAATTTGCTGCATTAACCCTTCTCTCACTGGGGACTGGCTGTTAAATCAAGATAGACAGTAATGTGATCCAGTGTAGGTAATGTATATGGGGAGGGGCAGGGTTGGTAGGTAGGCAGGCATGTAAGTTTGTTCAGTTATTCATCATATTATTAAAACTTTGTTCTCATATCAGTTGACATTGTCTATTGTTCTCATTCACGAGTGATTTTTTCTCATTCACGAGTCATTTTTCTAATCTTTCAGTTGCCAATCCCTCAGACAATAATAATCTTATTTCAAATAAAAGGAAGGATGGAGATTTCTTTACGACCACGAAATCCGTGTGAAAAAAATTGTAGAGAGCTTAAAACTACAACCACCGAGGGTGAAGTCAGTAAGTAAAAACATGATACAAAGTTGGTAGCCATTGATGTTTGTCAATCCAATTGTCAGACGACCCGTTTTTTTTTTATATATACAAACTTGTTTAAGGTTTTAAATCACCTGAAACATGTTTTAACCACAAACCAAAAACATGTTGAAGGGGAAAAAATGCAACAGTTTGTTTTCATATGCCAAAGAGTACACCTTAAACAATCTTAGCCATGCTTTTGATTGCGGTTGAGAGTTTCTTTAGCCATTTAACTGTATGGTTTAAACCAAGTTGTTAAAAACATCCAACTGTAAAAATGCTTTAAACCAGGTTAACGGTTAAGAATGAAAAAAACTAGGCCTTATGCCATTAAGTAACACTGATGAAGATTGCAAGAAAGCGGCCGTCACTGTTCCTGAATTAAATAATCAGTAACTAGGAAGAGCTGTTCATCCCAAGTGTTCATGTAGTTAATAAATAACAAAGGGTCACAATAGTTGCAAGTATAATCTTTATAATTTATTAATGTCAAATTAATGATTTTTAAATAATCATTTTATTTTTATATCTAACAGTTAATTTGATTGGTCTTTAAACAAAATAAACATTTATGGTAACTCTGCATCCACATCTAAAATATTGATTTCAGAAGTTCAAATAAGGAGTGGAATTTCAATCTGTCCATTTATAATTTGTTTTATAGAATAATGAATGCAAACAGCTAAATAAAATAAGGAATCTGTTAATTTGTGTGTATCAATATGTGCATCATTGTGCTTTTTCAGCATGACAACTTGATCTCCACACATATTATTACATTTATTTCTAAGGTTTTGTGTAGCTATCTATGTGTATGGTGTTAACATAGCAGCCCTTTTTCATAGTTTTTGAAATAAAGTTTTTGAAAACAAGTTATATAAATTAGTCGACAAAAAGGTATATATGAACTTTGATATAATTTTCTCAATATTGGAGAGCCGGCCTTGCTCAGTCGGTAGCGCACTCGACTCTTGATCGTGAGTTCGAGTCTCGCCGGCGACAGGTTGGTTTCCTGTCTTTCGGATGAGACAGTAAAAACTGGAGGTCCCGTGTCACAGTAGGTGTCGGCACGTTAAAGAACCCTCACTGCTCAATGGCCGCAAGTGCCGAGCAGCCAAAATTTGAAGCCCTTCACCGGCATTTGGTGACGTCTCCATATGAGTGAAATATTCTTGAGTGGGACATTAAACAACAATAAACAAACAAACAAACAAACTCAGTATTGGAGTTGCTGACAATTTACACTGCTTCTCCTGAAAATTGCCAACAGAATCTGTTGCCTTCTATTGGGAGGGACGATAAAGCCAGTTGTTAGTTAAAGGGGCATTAGCCCGTTTTTCCAAAAAATTATTTTATTACATTTTTTATTAAATTTATCAATTAAATAAAAGCTTTATTTTTCACTGTTACTTACATCGATTTTATTGTATTTTGATTGGCTTAATGAAAAATATCAATATTTTTCATTAAGCCAATCAAAATACAGTGCCAGGCCACTAATGAAAATCGAATTAATCCCATCTATGATGTAATGATAATTGTCAATTCATTGTTTGATTATAAACTGATCATACTGATCATAAATGTCAATAAATGGTGATGCCGTGGTAAAAACTTTTGAACACGTACTGTAGATATGACGTATCAGTGAGGGATTTTCACGAGCTATTTCTAACATGGTATTGAAGCTAAACAAAATGGCTCCACACAGACTTGTTCTGTCTCAACTAAAAAGCAACTAAGTGGTCGAAAGGCAGTGGAAATGTTTAATGTATCCACTATCTATGTCAAAAGTTTTTGAAAAAATTCAGTGACACTGGAAATACAGTAAAGAAAATGAACATCTAATTGGGTGAACTTCGAAGCGAGTTTGCTGTCCATGTCTAACTTTGGCATGATTTTTGAAGCATGTTTCTCATAAAGGGACCAGTGTAACTGCATGTTGAAGGTAATATTAATTAAAGGAATTATATTTAGGATCTAGATGATTTTTATAGCGAAGGATTTCAGATATTGCCCCTAGATCTTAATAGCGGATCAGGATCTGCCCCGTATATTATGTCGTTCAATGTGTGAGCTCTCAATGGAAAAATCTCGTAACATACCAACTCAGCAGGCCTCAATATTATAGAAAGTATATGAATGATACTTAAAATCAATCTACACAATAAATTACACTTCTTCAGAAACTTCAAATGCATAGTCGTAGTCAAGTGATGCATTTCAATCAAAACCTGGTTTGTTTACATTTTACAAGCTATACAGTAGACTTGTTCAGAACATCAGGTAGCCCAAATTTAGGGCCTGACGAAACTTAACTGAAAAATATAATAAATAGAATATTTGACAATTGTTTTTGACTCCTGTTAAATATGTATTCTCTTGCCTCTCTCGATGTAATAAACATGTTATTAAAAAACAAGAGTCAAATATCCTCTCTTTCCTTTTTTACTACTTAGATCAATATACAATAACAAAAAAAAGATATACATAACAAATTCTTAAATCATATATATCTTGTGAAAATTCCTTGAGAAACCCATCTTCGGCACTTTTTCACTTGCAATTGATTAACTCAACCTTACTATTTGTATATGAATACCACACTGGATCTGACCTTAATTTCACAAAGCATGTAGGAATATAAGATTTTGTATGCCAGTGTATAGCTCTTATTTGTCATTGTACATCAAGTACAAGTAGTAAAAGGACAAAAAATGAAATATTTTATTTGGCAAACACAGCTAAATGCCCCTTTAATTTCAACTTTTGATTATCTTGGTCTATTTTACCGACTTTTTGATTAAGACAAAGCTTTGCAGGAAAAGCATCTTATTCCACACTGAATACTCTTAGGTATGGCGACATGTAGGGACAATTACTTTGCCAGTGTAATTCTAATGCCATTATGCTTGGTTACCTGAAATTGCAATTACATGTCATAAGTAGTGTAAAAACTAACCTGTCCCACAACGTTCTAATCCCAGGTAACATTCCCTGTTAGTGGGTGAACAACCCAACTATTGTCCAGGTCAACAAAGGGTTCACTTGGGACTCTATCCTGCCAGGATTTATAGATTTTGGTATATTACTACGATACTTTTGTAGACCGTAAAAACCAAGGTCCCATATTTCACAATAGGTGTAGGCATGTTAAAACCACTCGCAGCTCAATGGCTGCAAGTACAGAGCGTTGAAGACCTTCACCTGCATTTGGTGTTGTCTCCATTTGAGTGGGACGTTAAACCACGATACATTAATGATCAGTCATATATGAATGCATATGTAGTCTTGAACTAATCCATACTTTCCATTCTTTTAATTTCAGTGATCATCACTCTGGCAGACATTCTGTGGGATAAGTATTATAAACCAATCGGTGAAGGGGAGAATATAGCCATAGGGATTGGAGGAACATCTAATGCAAGATAAAATGAATTACTTTATCTAAAACTTATTCAGTTCCGATTGTTTACACTTACTGAAATACAGTAAAATTTATATTATATATATAACCCACAACTTTTGACAACTAACATTTGTATTATGAATAAAACATTAAGCATCATTTCAGTATTTCATTCTTTTATTTTCATGATTTGTTTTTCAGGAAAAAAAAGATACAAACAAAACAAAACAAAAAAAGTATTTAAAAAAATGTACATAATTTTTAAAAATACTCTTATAATCTAACGAACATCAGTAAGTTCATAATATGATACAATTTACTGAATCAATGAACTTGAACCCCCCAAAAAATCAACAACTATTGGCTCTTCATCAACAATACTTATCTTGAACATTAAAGCTGTCATCCTAACTTATAAAAAAGGTTTAACTTTAAAAAAAGTTATAATGCTTTTGAAACACCCCTTATTTATTATTCAACAGGCCCTATAAAAGATGAGGCTGCAGAACGACAGTTATTTCACACCTGTACTCCCAAAGTGAAACAATGGACAGACAACATGTAATCAAATCATATACTTTACTCAAATCATACACATTCTGCATTTATTTTCACAATAAAGATATGTGATAAATAGATTTTATAATTAGGGCTTTTCCAGAATTGATCACATGGGTGGGGGGGGGGGGTTGTGAGGCTTGAATTATTATTTTATGCATGGTGGGTCAACGTTTAAATGATAGATAATTCTGAGTTGACCTTGGTCTTTGATTCGTTATTTCAGAAGTGAGGACATTCATTTCATACCAGGTGTTCTTAGCTCCCGCTTGTTTATAAGGCCATGTAAAATTAATATTCTGGTTCTCAGATAATTGGCCTTCCAAAATGGGCAAGGTAGGTAGGCATTTTATTTTTATTTCTTATTTCAAAATTTTTGGTATACCTTGGACGAAACAAAACAAGAAGATACGATGTATTGAAAAACATCTTTATTGAAACCTTTAATAAACTGTAACAAAAAGTTGTGTGATTGTCTTCTTCACTTATACAGTTATATGCACCATAAAATAATTATTTTCATGTACCGTATATTTAATTGCATATTAACTTATTTAAAATTGTTATGCACAGATCACCTGTTTAGGATTATTGAGTTTAATGACTGCAAGCGTGACAGTCCAAAGAAGTTTCTTTCTGGAATATTTTTTAATAACACATAATTGATATTATTAAATCTAAAAATAAAAAACTGGTTGGAACATTATTATCCAAATATAAGTTCTTCTCAGGAGATAATATTGATTAATAGTCTATAAAAAAAGTTTAATTTTACTTAAACTTGTAAAAGAGCTGACCTGCCTAAATTGGTAGCTTGCTCTACTCTTGATTGTGAAGTTGCGAGTTTGAGTCCAGTTGGTGACATGTTGGATTTCTGTTGTTCGGATGAGACAGTAAAAACTAAGGTCCTGTCTCAAGGACAGACTTGGCATGTTGAAAAAAAACCACTGCATAGGATAAAGTCCTTGGCATAGGCCAAAATTTGTGCAGCCTGCAGCTAGTTGCCGCCATGATATAACTGATAAAATACTAATGAAAGGGTAATAAAACACCAGCATGCAAACAAATTTGTAAAATGTATACCTATGCATATGGGGGAAAATAGTACACATTTAGTTGCGATATCACCACATGAACACCATGTTTTGAAAAATAAAGGAATAAGATACAGGTGAAAAAACTGGGAGGAGTTATTGGTTAATCTATATCAAACTACTGTAGACATAAGCGTACCTCTGTTTTTGCAAATATGCAACATATTTATGCATAGCATCTGCCATGTCAGTGACCAATACTTTCACAGCCCTCCATTTTTCAGTGTTTATGAAAGGTATTCTAGCACTGAATCAATATTTGTAGCATGTTCAAGAAGTTTTACAGACTGAATTGAAGGAAGTCTTTGTTTTCTTGAAGGGTTTTTGGAACAATACAGTTTCTTTCTTCCATTTCTGTGACATAGGGGTCTATGTACCACAGTGCATTGCTCACTGTTTTAACAAAATTTTGCCCCAAAGTTTCCACTGCATCTGGCGTAAACCCAAGATCATTTTCTTCAAGCCAGTCAATCAGCTTTACTGTTAACTGATCGCGCTTGTTGTTACATTTTGGGCGCTGGGGTAAAACCAAACGTGTTTGGCTTTCCATTAACACAGCGAAGGCCGATTGTTTGTGTAAAACATCTGTCGTTTCTGGACATTTTTCTTCGTTGATAATCACGCTAAAATATCTTCCAAACAAATCTACTATTTCTGATATTTTTACTTTCTTGAAAACTTTGTCCATGTCAGACTCGTTTGTTTTGTTTTTTCCAACATATACATCGTAGTTCAGTGTTCGTGTTATCGTAGGATTTTCTTCTGGCTTTAATTCATTAAATACGGACAAACAGAACGTTTCGATACTCACATCGTTTTTAACTGGCATAATAGTCCATGGTCTTAACGTTTTTGTTCGCCCAAATGTCACTTTAACTCCTACGAGCAAAGACTGCGATTGCAAAGTGTCTTCTGTCGCCATTTTTTAACTTTGTAGATAGTAAGTCGGAGTCAGAGAAGCGCTTGAAATCGATGTATGGCAGGAAATTCAAACTTTACTTTTCTCTGAAAAACATCGCACAGCGATGATTTTTTTTATGAAATGTGAATAAAATGGTTTCATCGGCGATTTTTTTTTGCGCGCGGCGGTATCTGAGAACCAGAATATTAATTTTACATGGCCTAATTTTACAATTTTCTCAAGGGGAATTTGTAATTATGTTTGATATTCTCATGTTTAAACTGATTAATTACATGCTTGTGACCTGTATATTAGCTGGCTAAATGTCCAAATAGAGTAAATGAACTTTGTAGATATCAATATTTATTTTCGACATGTAGCCGAGTTATACTCAAACTTCATTACTTCACACGTTTGTTCTGTGCGACTGTAGTTAGACAATGACAATTGATTTTGCAAACTTGCCTTTTATATCGGTTGTGGGGGCATGTTTCTATTCAGAAAACTGAACAAAATATAGCGACCAATGGAATTAAAACAATGGGGATGTTTCAAAAACAATATTATTGGTTTTTTTTATTTGATTAAATTGGTTTAAAAGTTTAGATGACAGCTTTAAATAAAGATTTTAACTGAGCGACCACATAAAACTGTACACTTGATGACATGAGAAACAAGAAATATAAGTCAAAAACACTTCTGACATCTTTCCTGTTAATTTTCTTCTGAATGTAACAAATAAAGGATCAATTTTGAATATCAATCTTATTATGATCTATGTAAATATAGATAAACAACCGATCTCGACTCCACAAACAATGAAGCACTTGGTCTGTGTCCATACTAACAGATGTAGCGTCACAATTTAAACTGGATTAATGTCAATTTGCTGCAATCTTCTCTCACTGGGGACTGACTGTTAAATCAAGATGGATAGTAATGTGACCCATAGGAATTCCACTGGTGTGGATACTGATATCCAGAGTTCTAGAAAATGGAATAAAAACAGTAAATAAATTTATAACATTACAAAATCATATGTATAGTTCTACCATGATAGGTTGGTGCATGTTTTATTAACACAACTACTCCAAAAAGTAGATCATAACAAGGGTTTACTTTAACACCAAAATATCAGAGCTACCAGAATGTATAGAATTGGAGCAATACTAAGATTTTGGCTGTTGTACCCTATTTTTGTTTTTTTCAGAAATGGAAAAATATCTATTCAGCTTTTCAACTGACCTATTGCCAAATGACCCATCATACCACCTTTTGGCAAACTTGCCCAATATGACAGTCACAATTAAATGGCATGTCAAACAATAGTATGATTATGACATCACAATCTAACACTGTCAAAAAGCGCTGTCTGGCTTCTAACGCATATAAATTATATCAATATTACCATGACTAAGTATTAACCAATTAGCATTTGTGCTCTGAACCTGTTGATGAAGTAAGAGCTGTAGTTCAGATCTGTGTTACTAATCTGTTGATGCAGTAAAGCCGAAGTTCAGACTTGTGTCACCAATCTGTTGATGCAGTAAGAGCTGTAGTTCAGACTTGTGTCACCAATCTGTTGATGCAGCAAGAGCTATAGTTCAGATTTGTGTCACCAATCTGTTGATGCAGTGAGTGCTGTAGTTCAGACTTGTGTCACCAATTTGTTGATGCAGTAAGAGCTGTAGTTCAGACTTGTGTCACCAATCTGTTGATGCAGTGAGTGCTGTAGTTCAGACTTGTGTTACCAATCTGTTGATGCAGCAAGAGCTATAGTTCAGACTTGTGTTACAAATTTGTTGATGTAGCAAATGCTGTAGTTCAGACTTGTGTCACCAATTTGTTGATGCAGTGAGTGCTATAGTTCAGACTTGTGTCACCAATCTGTTGATGCAGTGAGTGCTATAGTTCAGACTTGTGTCACCAATCTGTTGATGCAGTGAGTGCTGTAGTTCAGACTTGTGTTACAAATTTGTTGATGTAGCAAGTGCTGTAGTTCAGACTTGTGTCACCAATTTGTTGATGCAGTGAGTGCTGTAGTTCAGACTTGTGTTACCAATCTGTTGATGCAGTAAGAGCTGTAGTTCAGACTTGTGTCACCAATCTGTTGATGCAGTGAGTGCTATAGTTCAGACTTGTGTTACCAATCTGTTGATGCAGTGAGTGCTATAGTTCAGACTTGTGTTACCAATCTGTTGATGCAGTGAGTGCTATAGTTCAGACTTGTGTTACCAATCTGTTGATGCAGTGAGTGCTGTAGTTCAGACTTGTGTTACCAATCTGTTGATGCAGTGAGTGCTGTAGTTCAGACTTGTGTTACCAATCTGTTGATGCAGTGAGTGCTGTAGTTCAGACTTGTGGTACCAATCTGTTGATTCAGTAGGAGCTGTAGTCATTTTATGCAGTGACATGGGTCCTTAACTTTAATATATATATCTGAAAGGCAGAAAACCATTTAACTAATCTATCTTTTGTAATGGCACTTACTTGGTAGGCTCCCCAGTGATAGGGATAACCTGTATCAGCTGTAGCTACTGTAGTATCACCTGCTCCATTCTGACCTAGATCTGTTTTGGATCTTTTCTCTGGCGGTTCTTCACTGTAAATACAATATTGATCATGTGACAAAATTTGCATGACACAAAAAGATATCGAAAATTTGTGTGGAAATTTCTCATAGCTTTCATTAATTTATTTTATATCCAATTTTATTTTGACATTGTGACCAATTCAAACTAGAAGCCCAGGGTCTATTATGCACCCCTGAGCAAAACTGTCAGCAAATGACAACTTCTGATCAGAAAAGCTCACTAGAGTCTTTGGTTCAAGCAAGTTAAGAAGAAAACATGACGACGATTTGCACATCTCATTAGTTTTCAAGAAAAATTGTCAAGGTCATTGGCATAAGGCCAGGCCATAGCACAGGTCAAATTTGTGGACCTTCACAAAATAGCTTCCTAAATAATCACAAAAATTGATGGAAGGACATAACAGAACAACAAAATTATGACACACACTACTCCTTTAAGTAGAATACTTCAAACCAGTGATTAAGCCTGCTTTTAATGACCTACTGCCACAAGTATTGAAGACATTGACGGACCTTAGTTATGAAATAAAACTTCTAAACAAAATATCACTATAGCTATCAAATAAAACTTTTAAATGAAATATTACCAGTTATCAAATAAAACTTCTGAACGAAATATTACCATAGTTATCAAATAAAAATTCTAAAAAAAAAAGAAAAAATAAGTATCACCCAATGATGATACGCCACAACACCATTTAAAAAAAAAAAAAATTCTTACTGAATCTCATCTCCGTGCCATCATACAATGATTATATAACAAAACACAAAATTGTTATTTTTAATATTTCTTACTGTATATGGGATGCGTTGTCATGTGGTCTTTTTCGTCTCTCTACATGCAAATCTTTCATTAACTTTTGATGTTCATCATATGCATCTTTTAATCTGAAGTAAAAAAAATTTCAATGAAGTGAATTTCAATACCTTGTCAAATTTCAGGTAGTTTTTGAACAGGTTGTCAGGTATTAGGTTAAACTGTTATTTTCCTGTACTTCATTTACTGGTCATTACTAAGTAGCTGAACATTAACTTTTGAATTTTGAATTGTGAATGATATTTGATGCCACATTCAACAATTTTTCAGTTATATGGTGGCTGCCAGTTTTTAATGGTGGAGAAGAGAACTGGGTTACAATGTACCCAAGAAGAGACCGCTCTTGTAACTGCAATAAACAACATCAATGCCATGTGAATTTACATCCCATCTCTATAACCTGCTTGAGAATGCTCATTATTAAGAAATCAAAAAGATTTTTATTCATATAAATCTGATATCCCCTAATTAATTGTAACTTAATGCATTGACCTCTGTAGTCACATTTGGACTCAACCTTTTCAAAGAATGGCAAAGTTCACTGCCAGAGTTCAAGAGTGTATTATTCTGAATCTAAATCTAAAAATGATATTACATTTAATAATAACTTCTTCACCTGGATACTGAAAACAGACTTTACAGTTAGTGATTCGGGTAAATCTAAATGTGACCACAGGGGTTGATGACATAAAGAAATGCAAAATGTAGCCAAGTTTACACTTCACGTTATCCAACTTTGGATGAAATGTAAACTAAGCATTTACTCTTGGCAACAAGTTTAGTAATTCAGTTACCTTATAAACTGAACACTTGCAAGGGTTGCCATTCCTTAATACTACAAATTATGATAATTAAATTTTCTAACTGGTTCGATTCCATGGATTATATTAAGCTTTTTTCTCTTATATATTTAATTTAATTTAATTCACAATTATGCTTTGAAAATATCGATTAAAATAAACACGCACATATATATATACAGTCATTGGCCATAAGTATTGGCACATTCCCATAACGTCATCAGTTTTATAAAACATTGGGGTACTGTTTTTCACTTGAATCTATCCTCCACGACCACGTATTCTCAAAAAGTAAACACCGGAAAATTTTATGTGATGAAATGATTTGTGTATTTACAAAAATAGAGTTATTCCCCTTTCTGTAAATAAAAATTGTCGTCTGCCGTTCCATGGCTCCAAAAGGTCACAAACTGACCCTGGCTGTTAAAGAAGATATTGTTAAGCTATCTATCGGTGATCTTTCAGCTAGAAAAATTGAAGATTTGTTACAACTTAAACCAAAATCTGTACAAAATTTTTTAAAGAGGTTTCGTGAGAGGGAAAGCATAGAAAATTTACCGAGAAGTGGACAGCCTAGAAAATCGTCTGACAGGTCTGACCACAGATTGATTCAGATAGCTAAAAACAATAGGTGGGGAACTTTAAATGATGTGACAACACTTTATAATAACTAAGAAATAGATAATTTGTCATCAAGAACCATCAGAAGAAGGCTTTTTGAATTTGGTTATCAAAGGAGAGTTATTTCGAAAAAAATTACAATCGGATCAGTGAATCGTGAGCGACGGTTAAATTTTTGCCGGACAAAACTTCATTGGACAGTTGCAAATAATTGGTCTCAAATGATATTCAGTGATGAAACTAAAATAGAAATTGGGACAGACAGAAAAGTTTATGTATGGAGAAAAAAAATGTGAACGGTTACATCCCAATTGTGTGGGTATACTGCTCGAAATGTGCATACATCAGCTATGTTTTGGGGTTGTATTTCCTATTTTGGCGTTGGAACACTCACTTGTGTTGATGGAAATATAAACACTGATAAGTATATTTCAATCTTGGATGAAAATTTATGGCCTGTAGTTGCCAGACATTTTGTAAATTTACCATGGATTTTACAAGAAGACAATGCTCCATGTCTCAAGGAAAGCTAATGAGTGGAAAAATATAAACGATATAAGAACTTTACCATGGCAATCTCAAAGCCCCAATCTTAATGTTATAAAAAATGTTTGGAAAACAGTAAAAACAACTTTCTAAACGTTTGGGAGAGGTTCAAAATAGGACTGACCTCATCAGAGTTGTGAACGATATATGGTCACAGTTAACATTGTGTTATATTCGAACTTGTATGCAACATTACCTAAGAGAATACGATGTGTAATTAAAGCTAGGGGACAGATCTCAAAGTACTGAAAATCTTATGTAAGTACCTTCTTAAATTATCAAGATATTACACTTTCACATGTTCCCTCCATGGTGTTTTACTTGTAAACGTCAATGACGTCGTCGGAATGCGCCAATACTTATGGCCAGGGACTGTATATGTATATATATATATATATATATATAAAAGGTAAACATGATAATGTTGCAGGTGCACAATTTTATTTTTGACAATATTTATGACTAGAAAAGTAGGTGAGAATATCTGTCAGCAGAGAGCTTTTATATCCAGCTCCTAGCCTTTATGGTAAATCATGTATTTGTATAATACCTGTCCAAAGACCTATACATCCAAGCCAAGTTTTGTTACTTACACTAATCTTTTTGGTTAATGCAATTCTTTCTAGTTGGCATTTCTCTTTTAAAAAAATATCTTATTTTGACAGTCCATCTACATGTGTGACCTTGAATTTTCTAAATTCTATAAGCTATTTTGCTGTTGCAGCATAACCTTTCTCCCCACTTTGGACTCGATGTCTCCACATACATCAGACCAGAGCCACTAACAGTTGAGGCAGCTGGTAAAACTGCCAGAAGGCTCCTCCCATCAAGGAGCTGATCAACCCAGGGGAAAAAAGGATCCCAAAACCGGTCAATGCCACCCAAATCAGCCGCTCAAGCCTACTCTTTCATCATGGTTGCATGGTAAACACCAGGAGCCACTCTGGAACTATATGGGTAGCTCCGACGTGTGGCAAGGACTTTGAATAGTCATGTTAAATCAACTCTTGTCGTATTATACTTACACTAAAATACTACCTCCAAAGTCTTCTAGGAATTCCAGCTTCCTCTGAGACATTTTGGCCTTTGTTTCTAAAGGAAAATTCTCACAATCTAAAAGACTAGAGAATAAAGTTATAACTCTTTCCTCATTTATTGGTCGGCATTGATACTCCAAGTCCAACATCTGAAGGTACAGTTTTATATTTCCCTGAAAAAGTGAAAAAAAAGCTAACTTGAAGAATGAATAGAAGTGCCTAGTCTAAAAAATATGGAAGACATAGTCTGGAAAATGCAGAAGGAAATACAGATGGACAAAAAGACACAACACAAAACTATAGCTCCCCCACCCTCCCTTCTGATTACTAGCGGGGAACTAATAAAAAGACTAAGTCAATATTTTTTTCAAATACTCAATATATACTGTGTATCACACACTGACAACAAGGTAAACATTAATTAATTTTAATTATGACAAAAAGTGTGTCGAACAACTCTTATCCTAACAATTAAATATGTCAGTTCATACTTGTGGTACGTAACATATCAATCTGCAAATTAAATTTCCAGAATGCAGCAAGAATGAAACTACAGAAATAGCGATTTTTGAATTAGAAAAAAAAGGATAAAATTATTACAGACAGATGTTAGTGTATGTGTAATCATACATCTATAACACAAGTTCAATATGCGTGTGCAATACTTCACTGTATTGAACTGCAGTTGGATACAGGGATTCCGCCAGAGCTACTATTCTAAATGGAATTACAAAATATCTAATGACATTAAAAGGAATTAAATTTAAATCTGTACACAATTAAATGAATAAGGGGCATGAAATAAATACCACAAATGTTTCTATCTGTACCACCAGACTGCATGTGACCTTTGTAGCGAATAAATTCAACGCTCTTTTATAATTCTTCCGCAACATGATTAGTTTGTTGATATGGATAGTAAGAGCTGTAATTTTGTTTAAATATAAAAAGAAGTTTTCTTCACCTTGTCTTTTTCTAAAGCTGCCTGTAACACCTTCCTTGCTCTTTCAGTGTCGCCAACAATCTAAATGATAAAGAGATTTGCTAAATGTAATAAAATATCAGTTGATATACTTCAAATATTGAGTAACACAGATTCAACTAATAACAATCAAATACTATCTGATGTACTTTATTTGAATTTTCAGGTAATTTCTTTTCTAAAGATACATTTAAGGTTTTAGTGTATATTCTAAGAAAAAATGTAAAGTAAAGTAAAGTAAGTAGCAGTGGAAATGAGTCTAAAATTAAAACAACACTTAGCTTCAAACTACCACCAAAATGCGACAAATATAAAAATTTACAATAGAACAATTCATTATTATGAGTTGGATAGTGAAATTCCACAACCTCAACGGAGTTTAAAACAACATTTTTCTCACATCAAACTGAATTACCGACTGTAGTGCGACAAATATATATAAAATTTACAATCAAAGAAATTGCACAACAGATGTTCTAAAATGGTTTATGAGACATGAAACTAGGATAACTGGGGGGTCTGAAAACTGCCCCCCACAACCTCAATTGCCCCCCAATTTTTTTTGGAGATTTTTTAAAATGACTACGATTTTTTTATATTGATTTTATAAATACACATTAGTCTTTAATTGAAAATTAACCGACTTAAGTCTGTAAGGATGGTCTTGTCATTAAACATGTTAAAAAATATGGTAAACAATATATTTTTTTTATTAGATTTAATATGTGTATCTTGTTCTTCAAAACAACATGTTACAAAAGCAGAATAACAATTTCAAGCACTTATCTATTTTTTTCATCTATGTACCTATATTTAATGGTAATTACAGAGACATTAAAAATCAAATTAGGATTGATAACTAATCTATATTTGTGTATGGATATTTTTTAGATTTATCTATTCATTATCTATCCATTTATTATTTAAATGTTTAATTTTTTCAATAATATCTATTTTTATTTTCTTTTATAAATTAATTGGTATGTAATCTTAAAAAATAATCATCTCAATAAACAGATTTTTTAAATTCATTTGCAGGTATTTCTGGGGGGCAATTGTCTAGGGGTGAGTTGTCCGGGGGCAATATAGTGTCCTAGTCAAGTGAACAATTTCTATGTATTTAAATAATGCCAACAGAAAAAATCATCTAATTACAGATTTGAATTCATTTGCAGGTTTTCTTTCTGTGACCTGAATATAGTGCTAGTCAATTGAACAATTACGTTTCCACCGAATACAAGTTAAATTTTAATCAATTAAACAATTATTTCTGAAGTACATTTAATTAGTTCAATAACCTCCATGATTTATTATTTTCTTATTGCAGACAATATTTGTTTTCATTTCCAAAGTATTAACGTGTGGTAATAGATAGTGTAAGACAGAAAAAGTTAACACTGCCATCTTGTACTGGACAAGCCTATCTAACACTGGCGATAATGTGAGAAAAACATAAGACATACCTTAAAGAGATATCTTGAAAATTTAATGGAGAAAAAAGAAGCAATTTCTGGTTGTGAGGAATTATCAATGTATTCCTGAAATAATGCTTCAGCTTCTGTGGCATTTCCTGCACGTCTTTCAAGACTGATTCTTCTCATCCCAACCATCACTAACCCAGGTACATTCTTTTCTAAAGTGGACAAAATCTCCCATGCAAGATCATGATTGCCTAGAAAAAAGTCATAATCAAATACATTACTTCAAAAGAAACACACACACACTTCATCATAATCATAATTACTATCTTAATGTCTTGATCACAATGGCAGAGTTTTTGAAATTCACAAGAAAACCGGTAAATTTTACATTTCTTTTCAATTTTTATATATACAGACCAGTGAAAAATTTTCTATGACCAGTGGAATTCCTTTATTCACTGGTTGAACAGTAATTCTTTTTTATTTCAAAATGTCTGCAATGGTATATATTGTCACAATGCACATCACAGTACTGTTTCATATTCTTTTTCTGATTACTTCAAGTTTCAACTTTCAATTTAATTCTGAACATAAGTCTACTATCCCGATTTACTGTTCAAATGTAAACCATAAATCTAACACTGTTAGTAAACTAGTAGAATTTTGTAAATTATCAGTTGGTCTGGAAGTCTCACAAACTTCAGGAATGTTCAGTCACCTTTGACTTTCACAGCTTACTGCAAGACATGCTGAAAGCAAGCTTAGGTCTTACCATATCAAAATTCTCATTCTGAACCTCCCACTTGCAAGGGGACCAGTTTACAACTGTCCAATGTATGCACTTCTGCAGAAAGTAGATATTGGGTTATTTTGTCATACTACAGAAATATTTACATATTGTAAAATGTTACCTACAAATTCTAAGATTCTGATTGCCAGTTCTAGTTTATGTTCAACTTACCTTGTCTCTCTTCAAAAGCTGCCCATGCCAGATGAATGTATGGTTTTTTTGGAAGATGTATTTTACATGCCCTTGTATATACACTTCTCACAGCCTCAATACTGTGGTCCTCCATGTACTTTGCATACTGAAAATAGATATAATATATATACGTGTATATATATATATATATATTACAAAAAAAAATGTGTAATATTATGTATGGCTAGATCAAGCCATTTACCGTTTTGTGAGGGTTCCTTGTATTGAAGACCATATGGGGACCTGTGTATGTAAAGTTTTATCATTGCATGGATATGGACATATCGTAATTTATTAACCACCAAAAAAATTATGTTTAATATAAATGTGACCATGGCAAATGAAAATGAATTTCTTTTTACTAAATCGTCAAGACGATCACTCAGGTGATTTCATTACTGAACAGTTTTGTGACTGATTAGATCGACTCAAAACATCTTCACTTCAGTTTGAAAGCTATGTATTGCAAGACAGGTACTAAGTATAATCCGATGGGGAGTGTCCTGTGTAATATCTTAAATGTTTTTTTTCATTGATTTCTAAACTTTGATGAATCAGGACATATTTTGCTACTCGATCCCGGACCACGTGTTACGTTTCCGTATGATTTTGAATTCAGAGTACAGGTCATATGGAGTAGAGCATGCCTAAATAACTGGCTGAGTATGTCTAAGCAGTTTGGTGATGGTAAGGTTAAAGTCTATTTCTTGTCCACTGTAATCGATTTTTTGTAATACAGTTTTTCTTGACAATTTGAATTTAAAGACTAGTATCTCGAAAATGTTTATTTTTTTGTCGGCAATTTTGCGGTATATTGAATAATATCTTCCACGTCGACACTTTTTTGTAAACTTAGCATAATTGTCGGTGTAAGAATCATGACCTAGCGTAGACAATCAATTAGGCATTTATTTACACGATATTTATACATAATTTAGTCGTTTACTTCGGTTCCCGATTTTCAAAAACCTGTGTTTTGACGTTTCTGTATCGGCATTTTGAATGCTCAGCATTTTCAGTTACATAATTGATACAAAACAGTCATCATGGATTGTTTATGTTTAGAGCATGCTAATTGCAAACTGGCTTTTTGTTTACCAACAAACAGGTAAAAAAAGCAGTTTGGAAGATGGTTGTGACAATACAATAAAACTATAAAGTCTATTTCTTGAATCTCCGACAAATTTTTTGTATATTACCGCGATTTCATTTTCAATTTGAAATCAGTTTTACTCTTGATATAATTTAAAACAATATGAATTTAAAGACTGGCTACATTAATTACACCAGCATGATGATAAAGAAGTGTATTTAATATGACAAACTTGATTGATTATGGATCAGTACTTATTAAGAACAGAGTATAATTCCGAGTGACAGCGTGGACTCATGAGTCATTTTCATCATGTGGTAGACTAAATAAACAACATAAAAGGAATGTTTATTCACAGAAATCTTTCACTTTTATGGGTGTTTGTAGCTGAGAATGATCTGTTTTAACTAATAAAAATAAATAAACAACATCTAGACCGAATTTATCATCAACATGTTGCATGGATACTTGAGGTTGATTTCAAATCCCAAATCGACGAAACTCCAATTAAGGCACCTTATCAACTGAAAGTTAGTTTTTTGACACAAATTAAGGCACCTTATCAACTGAAAGTTAGTTTTTTGACACAAATTAAGGCACCCATAAATCTGAAACACCCCAAAAAGGGCACCTTAATTAGATAAATTACGGTATCTCCTACAAATATGATTGGTCAGCACTAGTTATCAAATTTGAAATATAGGTGGTAGAAACCTTTCATACAAATTCATTGAGAAATGTAGGAGTAAGAGCGCTTGCTATGTCGCACACACAGATGCACAACATTTCTGTCTCCGCATTGCATTGCAGTGGGGACAATAAAAGTGTTTAAGACTTGTAGACACAAGACTGCTTACAAGAAAAAACTTCCAAAATTTTCTGAGCTCAAATGGCAATAACTCAAACAAAAATAAGGGTAAGGCAATGAAATTTCAACATGACTTGAGATATTCTCAAACTCACATAAGATGTGGGGCGGAGCAACCTTCTGATTATCATATGAGTGACAGACATTTTGAAATAAAAAAAAAATTACTGGTCAACTGGACCAGTGAATAAAGGTATTTCAGTGGTCAAAGAAATTTTTTTAATGGTCTGTATATATACACAGTTGAAATGAAATGGAAAATTACTGGTCATTTGGACCAGTTATCATATAGATTTCACCAAACTTTTGTAAAATTTACCAGTGTTTCTGGTGAGACCAATGAATTTCAAAAACTCTGGAGTGATTTTACTCACTCTTCGGCTATGACAAGCTGCATGGGAAAAATGTGTTATTTCTTACTGGATACTCTCTTATGTAGGGTGACAAGTAGGAACTCGCCCAGGTCAAGAAAGGGATCATACGACTCCACCCCGCCAGGTTAAATGGATTTTACTATAATACAACTATGTTATAAATTTAAATAAAATCAATTAAGTTTGTAAGCATGAGAGTGCTTACAAGAAAATTTTTAAAAAAATTTCAGTTCTAAGGGCAATAACTCCAACAAAAATGACCCTACGGCACTGAAATTATAACTTGAGAAATGTAGGCTTGAGAGCACTTACAATATTAGTTATGATGTTTGTTACTGACTGTCCACGGAAATATGTTGGGTTGATCAAGTCCATGGAAGGCGAGGCTAACCTAATTGTTTTATTTTGTTGAGGACCATATTCTCATTTCGGAAATGTCTTCAATTGCATCAGTACACAAAATAGTGTTTCGTATCATCTGCCATTGCCTTCCATTTTTTGCTGCCGACTGTCCATAGAACCATGGATGACTCTCTATAACCAACGAAATGGCAACATTTCAGTCTGAGGCAAAACAAGGTTGGATGGGTGGACGCCTGACATGTCCATGCACCATTCTGCAGTGGGGGACAAGAAAAAGCTGAACAAAATCTAAATATATTACGATCAACATCTGGATAGAAGGAGATAATTCATTTTGGTGTTCATATTAGAATTTTGCCATGACCATGGTTCCTCTGCTACATAGACTTACCTTCATCCAAAAATCTTCATAAAGGGCAGCAGCAATCATACATCTCTCAAATAAAGCTACAACCCGATCATGGACACCACATTGTATTTCAAAATCTAGATATTCTCTCCAGTTTTTCAGCTGTGATCTTTCTAAGGGTTTAACATGGAAGTACGGACGCTTGATCTACAAAATATAAAGAATACATACATCAATAAACAAGTGTATTTGTTTTAATATGGATATACATCTTATTGAGATTTCATCATTACTAGTGGCTTTGCTAATGCAGTGATGGTTTTACTTAACCTAAAAAGACAATTCCTCTGCATTAGGTATCATTTAGACATAGGGGTTCTCACTTCTTATGTTCCATGGAATTTGACCCACCTCCAGGTATTTTAGACAGATTATGGTTTTCCCTTATGTTCAATGGAATTTGACCCACCTCCAGGTATTTTAGACAGATTATGGTTTTCACTTATGTTCAATGGAATTTGACCCACCTCCAGGTATTTTAGACAGATTATGGTTTTCACTTATGTTCCATGGAATTTGACCCACCTCCAGGTATTTTAGACAGATTATGGTTTTCACTTATGTTCCATGGAATTTGACCCACCTCCAGGTATTTTAGACAGATTATGGTTTTCACTTATGTTCAATAGAATCTGATCGCGCCATCAGGTATTTTAGACATCATAGTTTTCACTTATGTTCCATAGAACCTGATCTCAAATCCAAGTATTTTAGGCAGATTATTGTTTTTCACTCATGTTCCATGGAACCTGATCTCACCACCAGGTATTTAAGACATCATGGTTTTCATCCCGAGGTAGTAAGTATTATTTACAGATCATGGAGTCTGGTGTCCCCCGAGGTATATTGTAACCAGGTTTTTTCCTCTACCATTAAACCAACAAAACTTTGCCAGAGTTTGAACCCTGAACCTTCTAATTAAGATTTAATGAGTTTCAGTGGTATAAATCGAGAAAATAAGAAGCAAAATGTAAGACATATTTTCACATACTTTTTATTTTTTAATATTTACATGGGTGCAATAATCTTGATGTAAAGTACCAATTAATCAATCAATCAGCAGGGCGAGAGAAATGTTCTTGTTTACTTGTCCTGGATGAGTGAAAATGACATGGGGACGAATAGTTATGGGCGGGTACTCATCCAGGATGATGTGAAATATTTCTTCTACATGTAGATCTATAACATTTTACTTCATAAACTTTGCATTAACAAGGCACTTTTATAATCCTTTATTGCCATTTTAATTCATTATAAATCCCACATCAGAGAAATGAAAGAATAGTTAAGGCTTATTGGTTCCATAAAGGTTTATAAAAATTGGGATAATCTGAAGGTGTCTTGGGATGAGTGGATTTCAAAATCACTGATTCCATAGATCATGTGATTTTTAAATTTTTGTTCTCACCCTGAATCAAACAGAAAGATAAACACATGTAAGTTAAAATTTTCTATTTTCATGGTTAGTGAATAAAATTTCTGTAGCTTAGAAGCAATAGAACAAAACTCACTGCATCTTCAAAATTCCAGCGCTTGCTGACTTCCTCTTCAGTTTTCTTGAACATTGCTTCTCTAAGAGCAATGATTTTCTCGCGTAGTTTTGTAGCTTCCTCCTCATCAGACTGAAATTACAAACAGCATTTTGATATCACACAACTTTCTAGAAACAAGTACAACACAAAGATTTCTACATATCAATTTCTGTATTACAAAATCACTGAAGAAAGTAACACATTGCCTGTCTTTATATCTGATCACATAATAAAAAATTCAGCTTGAATTATACCACTGAAATCAAGGTAATGGTTTACTGCATTCTGTTTATAAGGGATGTCCTAATTAAAATTCTGGACATTTGATATTTGCATTTAATATTAAATAAAAATAAACGTCTTGCTTTGAACTTTTGAATTATAAGAATAAATAAATCCCCTGCTTAAAGTGAATTGCCATAAACTTTGACCTGTGCCATGATCTGACGTCAATGCAATGAGGGTTTTTAACATGCCAGATACAACATGACAGAGGACCACCATTTTAAGTCTCATCTGAAAGACCCTTGACTTTCACTTTGTATGTCGAGTGCTTGGCCAAAGAACAGCCATTACCTTTCTTAAAGTTGTAGTATGATGTGGTACCTGTCACTGAACATGGGGCATTGTTTGTGAGTAGAATGTCATACAACTTAACCACCTACGGTGGGGTAAAATCATTTGCTGATATACCTTTCCTCCTTCAGCCTCCAATCCTGGAACTTCTTCACCTGGTGGACCAATAACTCCAGGGGGCGAGTCATCCCCATCATCTTCATCCCCTTCAGATATAGATTTTGCCACTATTTCTCTTCTTAGTTTCAGAAATTCATCCAGTGTTAGAATTTCTTTTGGATGATGAACCAAGACATGATGTTTAAAACTGAAACCACGAGACATAAAAAAACTTATAAACATCAATGTATACAAGTAAAAATTGTAGTCTTCATTCAATATTATCTAAGCTTACAGGTAGGCAGTATCTGGATCCAGTGAATTATAGGAACCTTAACACTAACCTGACAAATTTGCTTACTCATGCAAATATGGAACTGGTATTTTCCGTTTATCTAGGTGCTTGTAACCCTGACCTTTGACTCCATCACTTTGAAACTTGTAAGTATTGACTATAGAATCATGAATATCAAATTTAAAAGAGATCCGATTGTTGGTTCTTTTTTAAAAGGATTTTTAAAGATGTACCATGTTTGGGGCCTTTTTTGAACCACTTTAGGTACTAGCTCCTTTTTGTTTGCAAACATTATGCAGCAAATTTTGTCAAATATGCAAATACACAAAGTCCCCAATAGTACCATTTATGTACAAATCAACCTTTATATAAAGACCATTTTTCTTGTCCCTAAGGAGGTCATTATATACAAGTTTCACTGTATATAAAAATCATTCAGTTTTGAGTAGTTTACAATATAAAACCATACCTGCCTAATTTGGTTGAAATCTTGTTCAGTGAATCATGGGAAGTTGTTTAAATGGAAAAGTTAAGGGACAGACAACAGACACTGGGCCATAGCAAGCCTACTTGGCCCTTCAGGCCAGGTGAACTAATATCATAGGGGACAGCATTACATAGCTTTTACTTACTTATCAAAATGATGACTGTACAACTGTGTTGGAGTTGTCAATATCCTGTCATATAACTTTGTCACCCTTTTTAAATCTTTCTCCCAGGAAATGTACGAGTCCCACAGTTTGTCAGATCTGAATTCCTTTCCACAGGAGTTGACTGCTTTTTCATATAACCTGATAGGAATGAAGATATATTGTTTGGAGACAATACAAAAACACCAACACATTCATATATCAGTTCATTATTCAAAATAACTATTTAAATAGATGCCAACCGTATGATGTATTCACCAGTAATAAGAGCAATTTTTTTTCCATAATTTGAGATCATTTTCAGTCATTCAAATCTATTTGCAAAAACTTTCCTCCCAATAGGTCACTGTGTACAATTGAAAATCACATCCACAAACCTCAGAAATTCACACAATACATATGGTATTCTCTGAGTTTTTATGCTTTCAGTATAGATCAAGTTTGTGCACATTCCTTGTGATATTATTTCCTAAGCATTATTCCTTAAAAATATACCAAGACTTCCTAGGTCAGCCCATCAATGCATATCAAATATAATTTTTATATTTCTTTGCAGGGCTCTGATAAAACACTCAATCACTTGTCCAACCAGTGAAGTGTAACATGAATTGTTTAGCAATACTTGTCTGAGTGCAGAGCAAGATTATGGTAAATTGTTTATCCATTGCTATAATAAATCATCAAAATACAAGGTTTGCTTGGTTAAAAAAGTTAAATGCAATAACTTAAAAGAAGGTTAGGTTTATTTAACAGGCTAAATCCTATTTTAATTCTTCAGAAAAATAGCCCTTTTCCCACATTTAAAAGTATTTGTGAAAACTGGTGCTGACTATAGAGTCTTTGTACACAGGTACCATAAGAAGGTCAACTAATGCCATTTCCCCAAAGTTTTCTATGTTAAAGGAGCATTAGCTGTGCGTTTTCACAAATTTTGTCTTCCCTTTTCACTACTTAGATTGATATACAATAACTAAAAAGAGATATACACAGGCATAAACATTCTGAACTTCCTATATATTTTGTGAAAATTATTTGAGACACCCAGGTTTGGCACTTGATTAACACAACCTTATATTACTTTTTTTATATGAATACCACATTAACCTGACCTTATTTCCACAAAATATATAGGAATATAATATCTCTTATACCAGTGTATGGCTCTTATTTGTTACAGAACATCAAGTGCAAGAAGTAAGAGTAGAAAAAATTGAAAATCATTTCTGGGTAAACACAGCTAACGCCCCTTTAAATAAAGTTTTTTTTTTTCAAATAACTCGTACGTCTCATATGTTCCATGAAATCTTGTAAATTTATGTGTGGAAGTCTATGGACTACCTTATATTTCTAAAATCCTTTGAATGTGTCAATTTCACTGCAAGTTTTTGTAGGTGACAATTAAAATTTACAGCATCATTTCCTTTTTTCAGTTTACTCACAGCAAGTGGTGTCAAAAAATAACTAATGCAAAAGAAAAAATTGTTGCTTCTCAGAAATAAAGCTTCAAAGAAATTTAAAACACAAAACAGATGAAAATAAATAGACTTTCTTTTTAACAAATGCATTTTCACAAGGAAAATGATGTGACAGTCAATTTAAAAAAGTCCATTTAATATAGAAAGCTATGGGAAAATGATGTTAGTTGACAAATTGATGGCACAACACAAGTGAATTTTCTCTGAACTTGGTTCAAAGAACTTCAACATCTTTTAAAGTAGGCACAGTGTCAAGTGTGCCTGGAAATTTTGTCTGAGCCCTAATATAGTACTGTATACAGGGAAATCCCCCCCCCCGTTTTATTTTAGCCTCTTTTGCGAATTCAAAATGATAAATTCATCTATTTTTAATAACAAAAGTCTGCGCGAATTTAAAATGGGGTGAAACCATTTGCAAGTGCATTAGGGCGAAAATAACACTGGGCGAAAATAACCCTGTATACAGTATATATATACCGTATTCGGCCGTGTATAATCCGCACTCTTTTCTCTCTAAAATTTGTCTCAGGCAGGGGGTGCGGATAATACAGTAAAATAGGACCCTCCGCAGGTACTGCATGAGATTCGATGTGGGTGGTAAGCCTGACAAAGTTTTTTCGTAATAACGATGTACTGTCAATGTATATCATCATTTATGTCTACAGTGACGGTGAATAAATCAATAAATGAATCTTGTTGTCTTTTATTTTTGTGTGTTTCAGTTTACAAATAGGCTAGACTACACAGGCACTTGTGTAATGCAATCCCTTGATTGAGGGTAGTGCCTGTGCAAGGCTAGCCTAGTTGCGATGTTTGGCGAGGAAACAGAATAGTACAGTACCTGTTGCTTATCTTCATCATGAAGTTTTGTTATTATTGAAAAATAAAACAATCTCAACAAGAATTCTAATAATTATTTCACGCTGGTGAACGACGAAGCGAACAGCCATGTTGTAACTGTAAATGAGGGGGCTAAATGGAAGAGCAAATATGTAGTATCTTGTAGTTTCGTATTTTCCCATTTATATCATATTATGTAGTTTTGCGTTGTTTGTTTTGAGACGATGACTATACATTAATAAATAAAACAATGTTTTCTGGGTGTTTTGTTCTGTGGAGGCATTTCGTACATACCGTACATCTACAGTGTAGTACTAAGTTATGGAACATGCCAAATTAACAGGTAAGTACGATGAGTTAATTTTAAATTGAAAATATGATTAAAGGTGTAAAATAACACAATGCCACACCAAGGTAATTAATGTTTGTAGTATATGTCTCCATTCATAATCAATGATGCGTGTAACAGACAACAGTATACTTGGATCTGTATATATATCCCTTTGTTTCAATAATTACGCTATACACGCGTATTCTGGATATAAAGATCGCTTGTGTACAAGTGCTCTCCGCTAATTAAAATTGTTACAAACTTTTATGTCGCCGATTTCCGCAAATATAATATCTATTTCAAATGTTGTTCTAATACATACTATTAATTAAATATATAGGCTACCACGTCAGCAAAAGCAAATGATTGCGCTGTAATTAACGGAATGTAATTTTACAAAGATTTCGACTGATGTTTTGATATTTCTTTTGTTATTTATTTCAAATCATTAATTTGCTTATCATATCCCTTATCTAATATCTCGAATATATATCTATAATAAATATTTATCTATTTCTTCCAAATACCGATCTGCGAATTTTGAAAATATTTCCGATCGTCATACTGCACTTATACACAATAATAATCAATCTCGCCGACGATTTTCGGCCATACGGCCGTGGAAAAAAGTCAACGCGGATTATACGCACGAAGTCCCTTTTTCTCCGAGATCTGATGCTGAAATGGGGGGTGCGGATAATACGTAAATGCGGATTATACACGGCCGAATACGGTATCTGTCCAAAGTATATACAAATGTAGGGTAAACTAAAATAAAATTCATTCTATTTCCATCACATTGCTTTGAGTAACATAAATTAGATGCAATCTATATTCCATCTTACATCCGGACATTATCTTCTGTCTCATCTGTTTTATCACTTTCGTTCATCCAATTTATGTAGAAGCTGATGTAGTGCATCCAGAGTTCAACACTCATTGAAATTGCTTTGGTACCTTTTTCAAAAATCTACAAATATTTAAAGAGATAATATTCCAATTAATAAATTATCAAACATCGCATCAGCTAAATGCAAAAGTCCCGATTTTTGCATACAAGAAAGAGAGCAAATTCAAACAAAACAAACAAATTGCATCCAAGTTCAAAATGCAACACATAAGTCACTTCGCGATATTACCATGTACAACTCCGTGCCTTTGAAGAGTTTATGAAACCTCTCGTCTACAACAACCTCCATCACTGTGGTCTACCTCTAGGCTTGTCCGCTCCATACCTAATAATGAAGTCAGTCATCAAGTCACATAAAATATTTGCTCAGCACACCAAAATATACAGAACAAAGACACCAAAGAATTGGCATACTCTTTCCCACCAGCGTGTGTATACAAACTGAGAGAAATTGATTCCCCGTAAATCCTGAAATGAAGATAAGTAAATGTACGTGCTAAAGTTAACACCTCAAACACCAGCAACTCAAGTGTTTCTATATCATCTGTGACTGTAACCTTGAAAACCATAAAAATGTGACACTAGTTAAAAAATAAAAATAAAATAAAAAATAAGTAGTCATTCATGACATTTTTCTAAGAATTGCATCACTAATTAGGATGCATTGAAGTGTAAAAGAGCCATATAGTCGTAGAGGTTAAATGCAAGGTCCTTATATACATGTATACCCATCCAAAAACAGAAATTAAAGATTGCAAACTCAATTCTGGGTCCAAGGTCAAAATTTTTTTATTTCAAATAGAACAAGAAAACTTAAATTGAGACATTTGCTTGAAAATACTTTATACTTTACATGAAAAAAAAGAGGGAATTTCTGTATATTTTGGGGAAAATACATGCCATTTTCCCCATTGGGAATGGCTCCTGTAACTGAACCCCATAACAGCCAAGAGAAATTTCTGTCACCTCACACCAACAGTGTCACATTATACTCCCTCCATCAACCAATCTTCTTAAAGGGGCATTAGTTGTGTTTACCCCCCAAAATTATTTAATTTTTTTCCTTCTTTCACTACTTGTACTTGAAGTACAATAACAGATAGGAGCTATACACAGGCATATATTCCTATATATTTTGTGAAAATAAAGTCAGGTCCAGTGTCATATTCATATACAAATAGCAAGGTCGAGTTAATCAATTGCAATTAAAAAAATGCCAAACCTGGATTACTCAAGCAATTTTGTCAAAATATATGGGAATTTAAGAATTTGTTATTGTATATCAATCTAAATGGTAATAAGGCAAAACAAATTTTTGAAACAAGGATACTGCAAAAGCTGTAAAAAATATGCCAGTCATGGGTCAATTGGCAGTTTATTTCTTCATATAAAACTGGCGAGAAATTTTGGTTTTCAAAATTGTCCTAGCTTTTATGGAAATAAACCTTTTCATAAAGTTTCAATTTAATTCGTTGAAAATAATAATAATAAGTTATTGAGCAGCAACTGTTTCCGCAAATATGCATGGGGCCATAACTCGGTAAATATGTGGCAAAAAATTTTGGTTATCGAACTTGTCCGAGTTTTGATGACACTAAACCTTCTCAGTAAGTTTCAAATTAATCAACTGAAAATTATAGAGCGGAAACTGATATGTGCCTGCCCTCCTGCGTGAAAACATAAATCATAATACAGTTTAACCTGCCTGAATGACCCACTGAATTAAGAGACCTTAATGTGTGGCTCCCAATGTATATTAATATTTTTTAACCTGAATTAAGAGACCACATGTCATATGTGACCCTTTTTGCTTCTTCCTGTGGATGGTCTCTTAAAACAGGTTTGACTGTACTACCTGTTTGTTTGTTTTTGTTTTACGCCATACTCAACAATCTTTCAGTCATATGATGGCGTCCAGTTTTTATTGGTGGAGGAGAAACCCCGGTTACCCGGGTAAAGACCACCGAACTTCCGCCTGTACTGCCTGTCTTTGACGGGTGTATAAAAACACAGCTAATGCCCCTTTCACTACATCACTTAAATTGACCAACACCCAAACAAAGTCATTTTTTCAAAAACATGTGACAAAAACAGTATCTGAATCATATGGCAATGTGTTAGAACCATAATTATGAAGTTTATTCCATGTTTAGCTGATGTACATGTATGAGAAGTTTTAAATTCAGGTAAATCTGTCCTCAACAAATTTTCTTTCCTTTACATGATAGCATAAAGGCGAGTCAATAATGACGAATTATAGGCTATATAGTTGAAACAAATGAAACAGTTTTGTTTGGCTTATTAAGTAATTACCAAAAATATAAGTTTACATAAACATAAAGTGGAATCTCACCTAAAAACCACCTCGCATTTAAGACTGCAAATATTCAGTTTCTTGAAATTTCCTCATAAATATTTTATAAGAAAAGACCCTCACAAATTAGAGTGCCATGCTAATAAGACCACTTTTAGCAAGTCTTTATTGACCTGCCTTTATGACATAAGGGGCTTGTGCTATCATGTAAAGGAAAGAAAATTTGTTGAGGTCAGATTTACCTGATTTTAAAACTTCACATACATATACCGGTACATCAACTAAACATGGCATATACTTCATAATTATGGTTCTAACACACTGCCAGTTAGGTGGTCTTAACAGTGAGATTCCACTGTAACACCTCACTAATAAGACCACTTTTAGTCAATCAGTTAGGTGATCTTAATAGCAAGGTTCCACTGTAACACCTTACTAATAAGACCATTTTTAGTCAATCAGTTAGGTTGTCTTAATACTAAATAGCAAGGTTCCACTGTAACACCTCACTAATAAGACCACTTTTAATCAATCAGTTAGGTTGTCTTAATACTAAATAGCAAGGTTCCACTGTAACACCTCACTAATAAGACCACTTTTAATCAATCAGTTAAGTGGTCTTAATACTAAATAGCAAGGTTCCACTGTAACACCTCACTAATAAGACCACTTTTAGTCAATCAGTTAGGTGATCTTAATAGCAAGGTTCCACTGTAACACCTTACTAATAAGACCATTTTTAGTCAATCAGTTAGGTTGTCTTAATACTAAATAGCAAGGTTCCACTGTAACACCTCACTAATAAGACCACTGTAGTCAGTTGGGTGGTCTTTATATGGCGGAGCCACAATGGCTGTCCACAGCCATGGAAAGAGCACCTTTACATGTTCACTGATACAAGAAAGTAATTTACGATACTTAAATCACAAGTCATACTTATGTCTGAATGTCACAATTTAACTGTATTTCACAAAAATTAGTGAAACCTGTCTTTAGAGACAACTCTCATGAAGGACTATCAGTCTTGTATGAGACTACAAATATAATTCTCTTGAAATAATCCTTTAAATAAAACCTGTCTTGAGACCACATTTCAGTGGCTGATGGGATGGTCTCTCACCACAGGTTCCACTGTATTTTAGTTTGTAATGTGAAATTATGTCATCTTGGTGTAATGGGACACATGATACCTGATAACGTTTGTGCGGGACTATTGTTTCTATAAGTGATGAAATGACGCTAGAAGACGATATCCCATGCTAACATCATTTCAACGGGAAGATTACGTAAACTCACATTCCATCACCATTAGAGATACTAATACCTCACAAAGGTTATCGGGCATCATCTGGCACATGAATTAGTCACATTTAAGAAATTGTTGAAAAATCCTCTCCTGATAGAAAAGTAACTATTTGATGAAATGACATTATTCAGTGTTAAGAATATTCAAACAGGTTAAAGGAATTCAAATTGTTGAAGTGTTCCTTGAACTTCAGATTTACTTATAATAAATATATATATATTTATCTCGAGGCACTGTTGTAAATCACATACTTTTCTCTCTCTCCCTCTCATACACACTTCAAACTGAGATATAAACATATTCAATTCCTTTTGTTTTTCAGGTTTAAAGACATCAACAGTGTTTTTTTTTTAAGGTGTTCGAAGCTGGATTGTCCAGCTTTATGTGTTGTTGTTTTTTAATTTCAAATCACAACACCGACCAAATACAAATGTTGCCGGCCAGAAACCATTTTAGTTTGCTTACATCTACATCAAGCATCTATATCTTATATTGATTAAGCTTGTATTCCTTACTAATACCTACATGTGTAGACACAAATGACTGAGCAAGGATAATCACTGAAAATTGTATATCATTGCTTTTCATGAGAATTGCTGACGGAATGGGTCAGCCGTTGGTTTCTACTGAAAGGGCTGACATTGACCAACATTGTTGTAATAACAAAGTACACACACACACACACATACATGCACACACACACACACATACATACATACACGCACACACACACATATATCAGTATATTGTCATACATACTTGCATCTAACCGACAGTCTGCTGTCTTGTCATTTTACTCTGCAAGCAGGTGCCCCGATCTACTGATAAAATCTTCTGACAAGTGGAATCACAAATGAACAGAAATGTTAAGCTCTACACAACATACCTCTATAGCCTTTTCAGCATTAACATGTTTCTTCTCCATATCTGCATACTTTTTCCAATAACCATAACAGTAAGGATAGTGTCCAAAAAATGCTTCGTAAGCCTCTCTGGCAGAATCCATTTTCTTCTACAATGAAATACAATTAGTTTTAATACATCAATAAGAGGCATAAAGTCTATAACACCACATCTAAATCTACCAACACAGAGTTCAGGAAAAACTCAAATCATCACCTTTACCCTAGAAATGCTACATAACTTAACCCTTATCCCACCACTCATCTATAGGCTTACTCAGCCAGTCACTTCTGCACATATATACTAGTGTATACACGCCACTGACATATTAAAAATGTGAATTTTTATCAATTTGAACTGGTCACTTTAACTTATAATTTTGTGTGTCAATTTGGGTCAACTGATCCCTGTATCCATACATGATTTTAAAGGTTTTGAATTTTTTTGTTTGTTTTTAGATCGGGTATTCATTGCTAATTAATGGTTGAAGTTTTAATTTCTGCGACCATAGTTGATATCAATGACTCAGCATGCCATGAGTGTAACCGATGCAGCTGACATTGTTGCTTTAGGTGATCACCGAAATCAATTAAGTTTGAGACAGCAATTTGTCTCAGAAACAAAATATTCCCACATCTTGTTTTTTAAACAACAAATAAAATTTTAAAAGATTACCATTGCCAGGTACAAAGCACCTAAGCTCTGGTGTCGCAGTGAACCGTGTGTTTACCTATAGCGAGTCAATGTTGGTCCGGTCTTCCTTGTCAATGCACAGAATAATCCTATCGGTCATTGCATTATTCATAACAGTTTTCTGAGAACTTGCACTGTATTTACATCTAAATCTCCTATTTCAAATCAGAGGAAATCATCTTCCTCCTTTGAGTGATAACTAATGAAATATAGCTCCAAAATTCCATTATCGTACAGTGAACAAAGTGATGCAGACACCATTTGTAATACTTTTGATTTCTCCAAAGCTAGATTTTAAAGGTCGTGTAAGTCATTCAGTCTTTATTATTAGTGATAAAAGTGTGTCAACCAATCAGATTAAAGACTGATCTATGACATGTCTGTATCTTTTTATATTCAACAATGGTCTTTTATCTAGGATTCTGTAGTATTTATAGTGTACATGGAAATCGTATATATATATATATATATTTGGCAGTGAGCTTGAGTGAATGTCAATCGTATATATACGTGTTTAGCAGTGAGAGCATGTATACCGTAATTTATCTAATTATGGCGCCCTTTTTGGGGTATTTCAGATTTATGGGCGCCTTAATTTGTGTCAAAAAACTAAATTTCAGTTGATAAGGCGCCTTAATTGGAGTTTTGTCGATCTGGGGTTTAAAAATCAACCTCAAATATCCATGCAACATGTCGATGATAAATATGGTCTAGATGTTGTTTATTTATTTGTATTAATTAATCCAGATCATTATAAGCTACAAACATTTATAAAAGTGAAAGATTTCTGTGAATAAACATTTCTTTTATGTTGTTTATTTAGTCTACCGCATGATGAAAACGACTCTTGAGTCCACGCTGTCACTCGGAATTATACTCTGTTCTTAACAAGTGCTGATCCCATAATCAATCAGTTTGTCATAATAAATACTCTTCTTTATCATCATGCTGGTGTAATTAATGTAGCCAGTCTTTAAATTCATATTGTTATAAATTATATCAAGAGGAAAGCTGATTTCAAATTGAAAATGAAATCCCGGTAATGTACGAAATTATTTGTCAGACATTCAAGAAATAGACTTTAACCTGTGCTGCCATCTCCTAACTGCTTAGACGTACCTGTTAGCTGGTAAATCAGCCCGTTACTAATTAGGCATGCCCTAAATAAACAATCAATAATGACTTTTGGTATCAATTATGTAACTGACAATGCTGAATTAAAAATGCCGATACGGAAATGTTAAAACACGTGGTTTTTGAAAATCGGGATCGAAGTACCGACTAAAGTGTATTGCCTAATGTCTGCTGATTCACCGACACGAAGTTTAGAAATCTATATATCAAATACCAAGGCAAATAAATAAAATGTCTGAAACCAATACAAAGTCAAGACAGTATTACAAAACAATTATAATGGACGCTTTAACACCACAACTCGGATTAAACTTAGTAACTGTACTCTGCAATCACATAACTGCCCGAGGGAAAATAAGTTCTGCTTTCAAGCTGAAGACTGAAGTGAAGATGTTGTGAGTCGATCTAATCAGTCTCTGTTCGTATCTAAAATCTATTCGGTAATGATTTAATTGACCTGAGGTTAAAAGATCGTCTGGTCTTATTTATTTACTGTATGTTATCATTAAAGCTGTCAAAAAACGTTTCATTTTCATTTTTTTGGTTTTTTTTTTTTTTTTTTTTTTTTTTTTCGTTTCAAAGGGCGCCTTTATTAAAATAAATAAACATAATTTTGGTCTTGGTGGCGCCTTAATTAGAGCAGCGCCTTAATTAGATAAATTACGGTAGTTAAAATCATATATGTACATATTTGGCATGATAAGGGTTAAAAGTCTTTAAGAGGAATACCATTTTGAATTTTGAGTAGTGTTTTACGCCAAACTCAAGTAAACTGGCAAACATTCTCACAAAAATCAGCTTAGGTTCTACTGGTGCTCGAACCTGCGCTGACCAGAAGTGAGAGATTTCATGATTCAAAGTGTGATGCTTTAACCACTCAGCCATGGAGGCCCAGAGGAATAATAAAATGGTTTCTGAGGATTTTAATTTTTAACAAATTTATACTGGAGTCATGTGGTCACTTTCGCTTGTATATTTGTATTCCATTTTTAATTTAGTGACTAAACAGGATTGTTACCTCTTGCTCAACATACTGCAGCAAATAAGTCCATCCAGTGAAATCTGAAGGGTTGTCTCGGACAGCTTTCCAGTACTTCTCTAATTCACTATTATCTTCTGTTTCTCCTTCTTTCTTCTCATCCTCTATTCAGTGACGTAAAAAATAATTGTCAGGCTATTAACAAATGAGTAAAAAATCTACCGATATTTCAGTTACCTAATTGATCAAATAAGTCGGGCCTTTTTCTGTCAATTTTGGGAAAATGCCACTGGCAACACAAGTGGAAATTTTTATGTGAATTTGTGTCATTTTGGGAAAAATTGTGTGCACACATGGAAATGTAAATGCATTTCCCCTTACAGAATTTTTTTTCTCATTATGTTCATGAGCTCAACATCAAATTGGGAATTTTTTCATCAATTTGAGAAAACATGCATTTTGCATTGGGATTGGGGCCAAATTTTGGCCCTGTGGTTACTATGGAAAAAGCCCTGCAAGTACCCTTTTATGAAACTATTTCATTGGCTATTACATGTATATGGTTGTAGTCTAATATGCCTGCAGTCATAGATTTTGAAAGTCTCTTGATGAGCATAATGTACAATTGATGATCCATATTGTAATATAGGGGCACCTTAAATACTTTGTAACTGTTAGAATACAGCATTAAATTAGCATGTGATAATCAATCGGAGTTGATTTAATGTGCGGCGTGACTACTCAAAGCCCTTGTCACACGCTGTTTAGCATGTGATGGTTACACAACAGAGACGACGAGCAGACAGCGGTGAAGGCCCTATGCCCACCAATGGGTAAAAAATTAAGTAAGCTAACAAAAGTGAAAGAACAGTATTGCTATTATGTTGGGAGAAGCACTCACATGACCGAATTAATTTCTATCATAATGCTAACATAGATTTCTGTACAAAAACTACTTTAATAAATTGAAATGATTACTGGTAAACATATTAAACTACATTGTATCAGTAAAAATGTTTTTATTTTGATATTTAGAGAATTTGTCTTTTATTCAATTTAAAAAAAAACTTGATTCACATAAATTTGAGGTTTTGGTACTCATTTGAAAGAAATTTCAATGCAATCTATCTATTGTTTCATGAGAAGTATGTTAGTCTTTGTGATGGTAACATAATTTTTTCTGTTTATTACAAAGATAATACATGGATTTGTGATGTAATACATAAACACCATAATAAAACCACCGATACTTAAGTACTTTATATAATTAATTTATGGATGTCAACAATTGAAAATATGATCAAAATTAGGTCCAGCCTCCCAGGGTTAAACGTGCCATTTTTCGTTTACTTTGGATGGCTACTAAATTCAGAGGACAAAATCAAACAAATGCAGATGCATGCACTAAGGATATATAGTGAAATTCATTTTTGGGGACATACTTATGGCCAACTACCAGTACTATAGTTTAATTTTCCTGCTAATATGATTAATATCATAAGAGATGTTATAACCAACACTTAATTAGAAATAACACCAAATCTCCTTAAAAAAAATCAACCATTTAATTTAGTGCATTGTATTATTTTGCAAAGTTGAAACAGAAATTAGAATGTCCATGATACTGCTATATGAACGCAGGGTTTCCCCCTTACACAGGATTTCTGCGTCTCCGATACATAAAATCATTTCAGGACTCAAAACATGAATATTAGCGAGTCCCTAATGATGCACAAAAAATCAGTAAATTTGTTTCAACCTGAGACTGAAAATGTGTGCCTTTGTTTTCATGTATTTCCTTGAATTTCATTGATTTGGGGATTCACAAGTTTGATGAAGGACTCGGGACTTTGGTTCTTGTGTGACTAACTATAATAACATCCTAGGGAAAACCCTGTGAACGTTGAACTACATACGTTCAACACCATAAAAATCAACTTTTAATTTTACAGCCTTACATTGGAAAAAATTTGGTCATGCAATTAGCCTGTAGTCGTACTTTTCTCCTGAGAAAAGAACGATGAAGAATGGAAACAACTTTCTGTTTCTATGTATAACATATGAAATTAAATTTTTTACAGAATCATTGGTATACATCATTTTAAAGGTCTTTTCAAGAGAAATTCAATGGTGTATCAATTATAAAGGGGTAAGAATTGACAGAGTAATTACCCTTTGAAATCTCAAATGTTTTCTAATTACTATCAGATTCAAATAAAATAACAAGTACAGCATACCATTGTAAAGGTCTCTTTATTTCCAAGTAATTGGTGTATACATACCGGTATTCAAAATTGGATACATACTGCTTAAGTTATTGAACTTTGAAATATCAAAAATAAGTAAATGGGCAGGTAATTCTTATTTTGCCAACAGAGTTCTTTTTCCTCATGTCAAGTATGGATGATCTTCAAATTTACCATGCCTCATTTGACATCCTGTCGCTACAATTCTCTATATCTTATAACATCAATCCTTTTCATATCTTTTAACGGAATAAATTTGATATCAAAAAATGTATGTCAACCTATTGTAAGAGTTGGTTGTTTTCGTAATATTTTGATTTTATTGGCAAGATTGACCTTTTGACCTAAATTTGCATATGTACCCCCTTGACAGTAAGCACCTAAGTTAGCAAGTAACCCTGATAGTCACATGACAGGGAGTAAAATTGGCTGCAGGATCCAGCTGGGTCCCTAGAATAACATATCTAGGGCCCAGCTTTTTCTTCAGATGCTTTCGTACAAAAAAATAAACCAGATTTCTTAATTTAATTCAAACTCAATTTCTCTATCTATATAACTTTTATCGTGTTGCATGCAATCATGAATATGTCTCTTACATGTACCAACCATTGACAAATTCCAGTCCATTTTGTCGAGGAGTGGTTCTTTTTAATTTTATTGGTACACTTTGGAGTATTCTATGGCTGGTTTCTTGCTGGGGTTTTTCAGTGATGTAACACCACATGACAAAGACTTATGGGTCCAAGGAATGGTTACAAGTCAAATCCCACCCCCACTTTGGAAACAAGTACATCAGCACTTAATGTAGTTAAATTGGCACCTGGAAATATTTTTTTTCAACAATTGGAAATATCTATCAAGGTAAAGAAATGGTATTAAAAAAATGTTTATCTAAGAAGGTAAGATTCACTTTCAAAAATAATTTATGTGTATAATATGCTTTCTTGATGATTATGTCACAAATTCATGTCACTGTTGACACTAAAATAAACCATACATCTCTAAATTTTCTATTTTAATTTAAACATCCTATTTGCTATTAAAACATTGTTTTGACAACGTTGTGACATGTAAAGCATTTAAACATCTCACAGACCCAGATTTACATAACAAAATTAATGCTGACTAGATGGAAAGAGAAGAGAAATACTCACATTTACAGATACGGTCGCACTAGACATCTGGGCATAAAAATGGTCGCAAATGCGACTGGGTGAGTGCTAATTTTACTCCCAGCATGATAGATTTTAAATAATTTTTTTCCTAACCCCTAGTAATATTCAAAATGGTGGCTTCCGTCTTATACATGACAGTTGCCATGAGAAAATGTAATTTTCTTTGGAAATTACACAATATATTATATCCAAGTTTTGTGATACGCATCATTTACAGGATATATATTTATCATATAAATAAGTTCCATGCATTAAATTTACCATAGAAATCCGTAAGTAAACATGACCACATGTGGCAGAATAAGAAGTTGATTAACTTGTGCATACCTATTATAGATAGCTAGTATTTAATGACTATCACCTCATTTTCATTTTAAGATACCATACAATATTATATGAAAATCAGATAATCTTGGAAAACAAATCTTTGGGAAGATTCTGTACTGATAAAAGTTAAAACAAATGTCCCTATTCTTCCACTTTTGTTTTTCAACTAAATGGTAGTCATCCAAAGGCATAGGGAATACATCAACAAAATGTATTTATTTCATCTGCCATGGGTATACCGTATAGGTATATTACGCAGTACACTAGAATACTGCTGTATTGAAATAAGAGGTCAGTATCAAAATATTTTATTCAATCAGCACAAACTGTCAAAGCCCAAGCATACTTGCACTTACAGCAATGCCAATTCTATATATATATTATATATATATAGTCATGGGACATAAATAATCACTACTTATGTTATTTTCTTCTTTGTTTTATATAAAACTAACAATTTTTAAATGCACACAGAATTCACCAATTTAAGCAATATTTCAGATATTTTATTTTTACATGAAGGAAAGTGAATTCATATTTCTAATGTCTTTGAAAATAATGATTCTGTGGAGGATAAAACTATTTCAAGTAAATATGGGCATATTTCATTAGTTTGAAAGAATAATTACAGAATTTACAAAATAACTCCGCATGAAAAAATTGTCATTTCTGTAAAAAAACAATTTTAAAAATGAATATATCTTAGAAATATGAAATTAACCTACTATAAATTTGTACAGATTTATCAAATTTTGGTATAATTTGAGGATTTTATCAGCATTTAAAAATAGTTGGTTTTTATATAAAACAAAGAAGAACATAACACGGGTGGCGACTATTTATGTCCCATGACTGTACATGTACCACGGTCATATTCACAAGCGTTGGTCCATTCAGTTTAATGCAGCAATGACACTCGACATCCAGGTGGGGTACGTATATCTGAGATCATAAACACAGGACAGTATCAATATATTCTTATAATAATAAAAAGCAAAGACCCAATAAGGACTAGATCGTAACAATAGAAACATTGCCATAGCCTGCATAGGTTAAGCAGACCGAACAGTAAAATATGAAACCAATTAATCCACAGATAACATCAATAACATTTTATTGCATTCGATAAACTTCAATAGAAAAGGATTATTCATTAGAATGTACAGTAAACTTGGACATTTAACTAGGATTACCTGGATTTGATATTTTCTCTTCCTTTTCCGTACTGTTCTTTCGCGACATGTTTCTACGCGAATGCTGGGAACCGGAAATACATTTCTGTAGAAAACGATACGACAAATATCCGAAATGTCCCAAACTTCTTTGGTCAATGCAGTTCATACATTTCCCACAAAATGATTTCAGATTATTGATTGTTTTCCGAAATAAAGTAACATTGAGTATTGTATGTCATTGTCTGCCATTCACAATATACTTTTTATATTTTTACTTTTACAGATGTTTTACTTGCATTATTTGGTTCGTTTTAGGTGTTTTAAATGACCATCTTTCTGTCATGTGCCTTGTTTACTAATAAAATATAAAAAGTGCGGACCAGCCCAGTAAACTGCTGTTCGAGCCCAGTAAACTGCTGTTCGAATGATAGACCTACAGAATTATCACGTAACAAGAAGCCAATATGGGGATGGGGAATATCTTAGTATTATGTCAAGTTACCGCTTTTCTAATTTCTTTCATAGTTTCATTTTTTATTTTCATTCCAATATCTGTAAATTTACGCGAATTTGACGGACATTGCCTTCTTGGTGCTACTGGAATATGGGATGTCAACAATGCAACAGCATGGGAACCTAAGCTGACATCAATAACATGGGGTGCTGGAAGCGACTGTGGTTTCACTGTATTTGTTGGTGTCATTGTAATGCTTCTGTCGGTGTTCTATATCGTGTGGGAATCAGTTTATCTGTTCAAAGACACTGATAGGTAAGAGAGCAAAGTTGTACAATGAAGTAAAGGTTGTTTTTTTTTTAAATGTAAAAAAAATTTTCAAAAAGTTTTTCAGAAAAGAGAAAAGTATCTACAGTTGTTTTATTATATCGTCTATGTGATACATTTCACTACGTCCAAAGAAAGTTTATTAATTATTAATAATAACTGAATAAATGTTCACTTGATCCTCAATTCTTAAAACCAGAGGCCTCCAATATTCCCAGAAATCATTTTTTGATGGGCAGTTTACTAATGCTCTTCTAATTTAGATAAACATTCCTGTGATGTTGCATAATTGTGTCACATTTAGAACAGTACGTATTAACACCTTGAAAAGGATTTGAAAAATGACTTAGGCCTTGAAACTCCTAATTATAAGAAATACATGTATGATTATTTGTATTCCCTTTTTTATTACAGCTCCTGGTTTGACGCCTTTGTGACCAGCATCATATGCCTCACAATATGCTTGATGTTGTTTGCATCATGTCTCATTCTGAGTGTTGGATTTGATACCTGGTGTGATCTGCTTACCCAGATACCATCACCAGAACGTAGGTAAGTCGTTAGAGTAACTGTCATCACTGAAACATACGTAAATCATCAGGGTAACCATCACATGCCAACCCAGATACCATCACCAGGACGTAGGTAAGTCATTAGAGTAAGTGTCACATGCTTACTCAGATACATGATCCATCACCAGAACGTAGGTAATTTGTTAGAGTAACTGTCTTCACTGAAACATACATAAAGCAGCAGGGTAACTCACAACCCTCACTGCTCAATGGCTGTAAGTGCCGAGCATTGGCCAAAATTTGAAGCCAGTCGCTGGCATTTGGTGATGTCTCCATATGAGTGAAATATTCTTGAATGGGACATTAAACAACAATAAACAAACAACAGGAACTTAATTGTGAATTTGTGTCATATTGGGGAAAAAGTTAGCACTCATGTGAATTCACATGTTATGGAATCTCTTTTTATAATCATTACAATCATGATCTTAATTCAAAATTAGGGAATTTTTCATCATTTTGCATTGGGAATAGGGGCTGAATTTCATCCCTATGGAATAAAGGCCTGAATACACAAACCATTAAAGTCACATTCCAGAGACATTATTGTAATTTTATAGACGTTATTGTAATTTTTGACATTTTCATTAGAAAACAAATCCTAACTGACGAAAATATTCTTAAATTTACCCTGGTGAACGAGTGATATAAAGGGTGTGTTCAATTCATCGCGAGAATACTGTTCCGGCACAGTCTCAGAACATGTTACAGTCAAATGAACCAGGACAGGAAGTAATTATTTCAAAGATGTTGATAAAATTTACATAGTTCACATAAGTTTATGGCTAAATTGCTCGCCCAGGACAGTGTTCCAGAGCATTTGATTGGTGTTCCACTTGTCTGGAATGTCTTGGACAGTGAAACGAACATGCTCAGTAGAGTGTCAGCACATGACCGACAACACCTTACCGTTTATAAATAGATTAATGTGTTAGGTGTTTCTTATGATTAATTAACTAATTAGTTGGAGTAGGACTTTGAAAATACGATGAAAGTTCATACGAATATGCATTAAGACTAAGAGAGTACAGAAAAGTTTATTTATGAACATTACTCCCAGGAATGTGGCTTTAACTGAACATAGATAATCACTGCTAGAACAAAGGTATAAAATTGAAAGAGTGACTGTTTAGTGTTTACTTGTCTGGACTCCAACATCAAAACATAACATGACAGACTGAGAGCAGTTGTGATAATCTTACACATACATGTAGATACATTTACATATAGGTAATACATATGCATGTCACTGAAAATATAAATATATAATAAAATGCCTGTTTTTATATATGAACAATGTTACAGGTTGAACCATACAAAATGTTTTAAGTCTGTAGCAGCTACATGTAGTCAGATTCACATATTCCAGGGCCGCAACTACCTATGAGGGGGATGAGGCAACTGCCTCATCTGATTTTTTGCCAGTTTGTTTTTTAATCGACAGCCCCCAAACCCCTAACTCATTTGTTTTCAAGTCCTAGGTACGACCCTGTATTCAGGTATATGTCTGAGACTGAGGGAATGCAAAATAATGTCACCCTGAAATCAGAGAGTTATAAGATCCATTAGTTTAAGAAATTTGAAAGGGATTGTCTTTCATAGAAATTCAAAATATTGAATTATGAAATTGACTATGTTATTTTTTTTTTCCATTAAAATAAAACATCATTCCCACACTGACAATTAAACACTAACAAGATAAAACTTGTAAATTTTCATTTTATTTCTTTTTCAGATGTGAAGATTTAGGATTTATCAATTTTATACAAGACAATAATGTTTATGCTGGAAACTTTCACTCAGAATTTGTTATGGCACAGGTAAGACAATTTTACTGATGACCTAGTTGTAAACAAGTGTTTCAATATTTACCATTTCTTAAGAGACTTTTACGTTGTACATGTTTTTGCTTTCATATCTCTTTGTTTGTTTGAATGGTGTTTTATGCCACACTCGACAATTTTTCAGTTATATGGTGGCAACCAGTCTTCAACTCATCAACCCCTGAAAAACAATGGACTCTTCTGTAAATCAATGATTTAGTCCAGTCCAAACATGCCTTTGGGGATGAATGAGTTAATGGTAGAGGAAAAAACCAGGTAAAATGTACCCGGGAAGATACCAAAGGTATTCTGCAAGCAGGCAACAAAATAACAGAATCATCATAACCCAATTAGAGGTTACACTTAAAAGAATGATTGATACTTTGTATACTATTGAGTATTGACAAGTTTCCTTTGATAAATCTCATTTCAGTTTGGTGCATGGGCATGTTGGATTTGTTGGGTAGCATTGTCAGTGATGGCCATGATCA
Organism: Atrina japonica; assembly: GCA_030159075.1. NCBI lineage: Eukaryota > Metazoa > Mollusca > Bivalvia > Pterioida > Pinnidae > Atrina > Atrina japonica. The sequence goes on along the minus strand of BROG01000336.1, from coordinate 510,913 downwards.
AAGTTTACCGATATCATAGACAAGAGGCGATTCTAACTAGTATGAACAGAGAACGGCAAAGACTTTTAGAAAAAGTGGGACACCGGGAACCTGTAGTTATGTAGTTTCATTGCTGCGTCAACCAGAGTGGTATTTTTCATGTTCTGTGAGAAATTTATTAAAAATTCAAATATACATTATTTTGTAAGGAAAGCTTTTATATTATAACAGTTGTTTGTGCTAAATTAAACACACACACATACACACACACAAAGTCAAAATCAGAATTGGGTCATTAGGTTTTGCAAAATTGGAGTGTTTGCAGGGCCTTTCAAGTGTTTACTCAATACCGAAATTATACATGTATGTATGTATATATATATATATATATATATACATGTAATTGGAAGCTGTAGATTTTAAAATGATGAATATTTTATTTTCTTAAGAATTTTGGTTCATGTATAATGTCTTTCATTGTTTTCCTTGGTATCAATCACAAATATGTTTGGAAAGTTCACAATTTGTAATTTACCATGAATTGTATCTATGTAGACTCATCATAATTTTTTCTGCAAAGGCATTTTATAAATTTTGACATCAGGTTACAAGGTACATTTTGTTGTCAGTTTATCACTGTGACGCAGATATTGTATATTTTTGTTTTACTTTAATGAGCTACATGTAGTAATACTGGAACCATATTAATTGGCTCAGTTGTGACAACAACTGCCTCAAAAGTAGAGAGAACCTAGGTTTAAATTCTGGGCCTCTTTCTCTGGTCAACCCCTGATGTCCCATTTGGGCCAGACCTTTTCAAAGAATGTTTAAGTCCACTGTCAGAATTCAGAAGTTATGAATAATAATCCACATTTTATGATAATTTTACATGTATTATTAACCTGTTCTTTCCTGAATTATGACAGTAGACCATACTATTTATTAATTTGGGTGAGTCTAAATGTGACCACAGGGGCTGATGAGTTAAGGAGAGACTTAAGTTTTATACCTGGGTCTGACACCATAAAACTTAAGAATTAATTTCCCGGTAAGTCCAAAAATGTTTCTCAACTTTGGCTAATCCTGAAATCTGATTGGCTGAGCAGGCCTGGTTGAAAATATTCTCAGAATTGAGCAAATTCTCAAGTTTTATGGTGTCGGGCATAAATATTATTAAACTACCAGTGTCTTATTTGAAAATGTGTGAATATTCCTGAACACATGAGTTGGGCATTGGCTTAACAGGCATAATAAATTTTTTTTATTTCTATATATTTTGTGAAAATAAGGTCAGGTCCGGTGTAGTATTCATATACAAATAGTAAGGTTGAGTTAATCAATTGCAATTGATTGAAAAGTGTAAAACCTGGGTTTCTCGAGCAATCTTCATAAAATAAATAGGAATTTAGGGATTGTCATTATATAGCATGTTAACTTGAATCTCTTCTAGCTGGTGTATTTGTTTCCTCGGAAAAGGCTACACGTCCAGCTTAGAAAAATAATGAATACTGTATACATATACCTACAAATTGTCTGCCTTTTACGACAGGAAACACATTTGCCCCGTCTTAAATTCACCCTGATTCAACATAGTGTCTTGGTTGGAATGTATGTCCGTGCATCCATAAATTAACTTGAAAATTTCGCTTTCATTTTAAATTGGCTTTCTCATTTAAAGACGAAAATTTAGCAGGAGTGAAAATTTCCAGGCATAGGGGCTTACAGTAAATATATACACAGGAAGTTTGAAATGCTGTATCTTCAAAGTTGTATGACCATTACATTTATTTTATTTGTTTATAAATGAAAAATTATTACTAAAGCAGATGAAAATTTTTTTTCATCAAAGGACCAGCTTTTATTTGTACATAAGGTAACCCTCTCTCAAGTCTAACAGGTCCAAAGTCAAGAACATCATGGGTTTATTTTGTATGTAATTTTGTTGTTTAAAGGTTTCATTGGTCATGAAATACGCTAAATCATTTTATTTTTGTAAAAAAAAAAAAAATTATGTAGTAACTACATAGACAATGTTGAGATTCCTAATATGGCCACCACCATATAACAGAAAAAATTATTGAGTGTGGGTGTAAAACACCATTCAAACGAATAAACAAAAAATTGCACGGCAACTTACTTTAATTTCTTTTTAACAAATTGTTGTATTCAGCAAGTTTTTTGTAACCATCTTTTGTATTGAGTCACGGGAAGTTTTGTGATTTTAAGATTATGGTCAGTAGTACCCGGTACACAATTTGTCCTAATATTTTTTGTAAAATCTGATTTTAGCAATACTGATTTTTGTGTCAGTTTGGTTAGATCTGATTGGCTGTTTGTTTAAGCCATGATATTTATTCTATTATTTAAGCCATGGTATTTATTCTGTATATATGCCAGATCTGCTATGAAATACAAACTGTATTTTCAATATTTATGATAAGTTTTGCATCATGTTAATAGTTTCTGAATTAGCATGTGTTTTACGTGTTGTTTTTGTTATAGATGTTATTACTAGCAGGAGACCGCTGGTCTCTCCCCAGGTACATAGTAACCAGGTTCTCTCCTCCACCATTTAAAACTGGCTGCCACTATATAACTGACATATTGTTGAGCATGGCTTAAAACACTGTTCAAAATCCAAATCCAAATATGCATTAGTTTTTGGTTGTAGTTTGTGTTCATTTTGCAACATAATACCATCAATAATAGATTAAAATGTATAATTAGATGCAGACCTACACATAAAATGGTCAACTAGACATGACATTTTTAAATTAATCTAGTATGTTTGCAATTATTTTATTACATTATGTGTTCTGAATATTACATGCACCTGAATGTTATTAATGATCCTGTATGTTTAATACAGAGGTTAGGAGATTAAAATCATGAAGGGCATTATTGATACAGCTTTTGTTACCAATTTTACCATATCATTACATGCAGATATTGAAACTCTGCTTATTTCACTCATTTTATACCTAATCCACATGTAAACAATGCTTATTCACCGTTTTTGTCATTCTATAATACATTGTTGAGATTACTTCTGTATTTCATTTCACCATAGCTGAATTCATTCCAAACTTTACATAGGTTCTACCAGTGACTTAAGATCACACTTTAGTATTGAGTCAGTTCTACATGTACCTTCAAATTGGAGGTCTATAAATTAATCTCTTTGACATTTTGATCCACAGATCATCATTTGTTAAGAGTTTCCTTTGAATTCCAGCATCAGCTATGGTGTTTGAAGCATTGTATTCCTGGCAATTTTCGCTCTCGATGAATTTTCGCCCTCAGATGAGAGTGAATTTAAATTGAAGGGGAAATTTTTCAACCTGAATAACTGAAGCATGGGCATTCCTGCTATCCTAGAAACTAAGGTGATTTAGGGCAATTTTAAGACAGGGTCAATATATTTTCTGTTGTAGAAGGGCAAAAATAACCTAGGGCGAAAATTTCCAGATATAAATCTTTCTAAGTGTTCATGTCATGTATTTTAAAGGTGTTGATTGGTTTATCAATCCAAGTCGTATTGTCTTGTTTATTTTCCTATGCATTTTAAATTCTGTACATTATGGGGAAGAATAAAAAATAAGAAGGAAATATGTTAAATTTGTTGTTATAAAGTTGGATCACAGGTGTCTAGATGGAGATTTTTTTACTTCACATTTATAATTTTGTTGATGTCTATGACCTTTATCTAGTCAAATCAAAGGTCAAAGTCAGTTATTTTTTGTAGTTTTTAATTTGTGGTAAAGGAAATTGTAGTGCATCAATTTGCACTAAGTTAAATTTTTATGATTTTGACCATTGTCTTCAAAACTATAATAGATACAAAGTGTAAGATGTATAAATGTTCAGTACTCAAACATCTACAAAAAGTCAACATGGCTGCCTGAAATTGTCAGGTGGATCCCTATGGGAGTCGTTACCCATTTTAGCATTGGGTTCTATGGTACCACGGTACTTTACGGTTTTTCCTCCAAAACATTAAGCAGAAACTTACCCTAGTAAAGTAATTATTTCATTTTCACAACAAACCTTTCCTTCAACTTACATGATAAAATGTCTATAAGTTTTTTAATATTGAGGGATATTGACGTCATTGATTGCAACTGACATTAAAGGGAATTTACTTTGATATCTCAATATTTTTAATTCTCATATATTTTTCGTTCTACAGTTTTTTATTTACAAACACAATAAGGTTTCATTTGGCCTCGTTTCGACAGCTAGTAAACAGACGATACTTCGACATTTGTTGCAGTTGAAAACATATTTGAAAATATAAATTTTTGGAGGCCGTTTGGTTATCAGTTGTATGTGATGACAATACAAAATTGAGGATATTAAATGAACCTTGTATGAAACGGAGAGATTTTATGTAAAATTAAATAATTGACATATATGTTAAAAAAATAAAATTGTTACTAGGTGACTACAACGACTGGCTCATGTCTGATATGTTCAAAAAATAAAATTGTTATTAGGTGGTGCTATAACTCTGCTATGGAAAGAAATGTACATACCATGATATCAAAGACCTCGCGATACCATAGGAAGAGACTTTCAGTGTAATTTACATGATTTGGGAAACTTTCTTTAAAACTATGATAAATAAAGAAAAAGAAAAGGAAAAATGTTCAGCACCCAGAGATATTCATTGTACATAAAATCTGATGGCCCTTTTTGGAGTTTTCCCAATTTAGGTTGATTTTTCATTATTTTGCTTTTATTTTGAAAACAACACTTAAAAGAGACATCAAAATGTCAGGATTAATAATACAGGCTCTGGGAAACCTCTAGTCCCATTTAGTTTCAATGGAAAATGAAACTTGTAAGATTAACTGCCATTATTACCTCCCTTGTTATCTGCATTAATGTAGTAGAGTAGAAAAAACATCCTTTATGATTGTTCACACTTAAGGTTCATTATATCATAGCTATGTAATATAGTTCTAATGTCAAAACTCGCACTATGGTGGAGATGGTATGTGTATATTTTATTTTTATCAATATATAGATAATATATAGATATATACCGGTAGATAAGTATTAAATGAAATCATCATACAAATTTTCTCTTGTCTTGTTTATTTTCTTTAGTTTAACTAACTCAAATAATTCAGTTACCTCTGTCGACTCTAGTTTCTTGAGGGCTTGAAGACAACATGTTCATGGGACTTGTCAACACTGTGTCGACCAATCAGAGACAACGATCAAGTTGAGGCTGTGCACTCATTACCTCCTTGAAAGAACCATAATTTCATAATGGACGTTTCTCAATGCCTTGGGCTGATAGAAGGTAAATGTGACTTAAAAATTCAACGAAGGAGGAAACATTATTCTTGCTCCATTGCACATGTTTACAACCAATTTATAACTCCTACTTTTTGTGTCGCGTTAAGATATGGTAAATAAATCCCATGATGCTATAGCATTGATAATATCTGGGTGACATACTTTTATAGTAAATACATTCAGGCATAAATGGAGCTATCAGAGAAAGGCGGAATATAACCACCGGTATTATTCAAGTTTTAGTTTAACTTGTGCTTTTACATAAGTCATTGTGACCTTACAAAAATTGCTACTACCGGGCATAATTATAAGGCCATGTGCTTGACAGAGGATCTGGCATTTTTTTTTAAGTTTGATTTGGTTCACATTTGAGCTTAGGATCTTCTTATCAATGAGTAGCTTTACCATAAAAAAATTGTCAAAATACAAAATACAAAAAAAACAACAACCCAGAAATACTGTAACCCACAATATCATAAGCACAATGGCAGGAATTTTGTCATAACCCTTGTAATGAACCAGAGACAACACCTAAAAACTAAAATCTGGTCTTTGATTCTAATTCACAAAGATTGTACAGCAGAATGTTTCTTGAGAAACCACCTGTTTTGTACGACCACATTTCAATGGCAGAAAGGATGCTCTCTCAAGACAGGTTTCACTGTATTCATCTTTGCAGACCAACATTGTCACATTATTGCCTTCAGAGTGTGTTAGGTGGTTGGACAAACATACTGTGTCTATTCATTCAATAAAACACTTACATGATGTATACAGTAAAACCTGCTTTAGTGCTGTGTATAAAGACCACCTGGTCATAAAATGACTCCTCCATGGCACCTGATCCCACCTCTTGGTTTCCAGAGGTCCATGTTTGTCCATTTTTACCGGATTTGTATCTATGTCCTGGACATTCTATTGATTTATACTTTGGTATCTGAAATTTTTTATATTGTGTACAAATCAACCTCTATATAAAGACACCTCCCTATTAAGGTTTTGTAGTGTCCCTAAGGCAGTCTTTATATACATGTTTCACTGTATATGTAGGCTTATCATTGTGCCATCTATAATAAAGACTCTCACTCTAGTAAAAATAATCATGTTTGATACATATCCAACATTTAAGTTGTATAATCTCTATCCTATCTGGTTTTCTGTTTCATGAACTAAAACAAAAAAAAAACCATGCTGAACTAAAATTGTTTTTAGTGGTGTTTGTCAATGTTTAAATGTCTCTGTTGTCTGTATCTTTATAAAATATATACTGCACAGAACAACGCTTATTTTTATGTATTTAAAGATTTATTTTGTGAAATAAAAATTTATAAACAGATAAATTATCAAACAGAATCACAATAAACACAATCATTTACAGCCACACGGATCAACCATCTCGGCTCCCAGTCACTGCAGACCTACCTTAATCTTGCATAAAACAAAAAAACCTCGAGTGTGTATGTATGAACACACATTACACATGTGTTTACTACATAACTGTCATGAAAGACTACCTGTCTTTTCAGAACACATTTAATGGTGGTCTGTTTAATCAGCTAAATGCACCTGTCCTGGGACGGAGAACTATCTGAATATCACATATTCATATTTGTTACCACTCTGTTTCACATGCTGTGATGACATTTTACGTTTTCCTTAGATAATTCCAATTCTACTGTGGCAATTCCTATGTAGCTTTACAGTTTGCTGTTACAAGTTTATCACTTACAGATTTTGATATGATGATCTATGAGTTGTCTAGAACTGAATTCAAATGTTTATGATCAACACCTAAAACTGTCAGGTTTGGACACATTTCTTCTAACAAAATTGTGATTAGTTCCAGTTCATGCACATTTGGTAAATTGTTTACTCGTAAGTACTTCAGATTCCTGAAAATAAAAGGCATAAAGAATTTAATGTTGTAAAAAATTAAACAGGAGGTTAATGTGAAGATTTAACATAAGGCACTAACACAAAGGGTTCAACAAATTATAGATATGTATAAAAGAAGTGTTTATGAAAAACACAAATGTCCCTGGTCCCAACAAATTTTTGCTATGTCCTACATTTTGACCCCACCCACCTACCCCCAGGGGCATGTGATGTCAAAGAAGTGTGAGCAACCCTTAAATAAACTTACAGTTTAAGTTTGGTTACTGTATCACAATCCAAACTTGAAATATTGCACTTTATATGTAAGCGGGACAGAATTATGGACAGACAGACAGACAGATTGACGATCCAAACAATAGATGGCTTAGATGCCCCCGTAGGACCTTTCAGGCTAGGGGTATAAAAATCATAATGCAAGGTACATGTACATGTACATGTACAAATGTAATAAAATTAAATGACCCCTAAATGAGAATCAGTTGTTTATCACAGGTGGACAAATCCTGCGCGATTTGTCACAAATCAGTAAATGGTAAAATGACCCTGTAAATGAGAATCATAACCCTTTCAACCCCACAGACCACAATAGACTGGTCTAGGACAATAGAAAAGAGGATACCATTTATGTACTTAGGGGTGTCAATTGTCACCAAAATGTAGAAAATACAATTCTCACAATGCAAATATAGCATAAAAAGGGGATAAACAGTATCTGTGACTATATCCTTTGACCTACAAAATGAATCGTGTCCATCCTTTCAAAAAGATGAGTGAACATGCAAAGTTTGAAAACATATGAGTGAATAGTTTTCTTTGTATCTGTCCACATATCTGACAGACAGACTGATGAGTCACATGGTATCCTTTCCATACCATTTAAGTGGAATTTCTAGCGAGATTCAAATATAGTGTTTTGTCCTTAAAAATGGTATCTAATTCTAGTGAGAAGTAATTTCGTTGATTTCATGATTCAGAACAAATAGTTAAAACATTTATAAAATTTATTTGTATCAGGCTATACATGTACATCGTAATTTATTTACACAGTACAGATTATAGCATACAGTCAGAACAGCCATGTGACAAGATGTACATGTACAAATATCTATAATTCATCTCTCTTTGAATTTGATTTTAATGATGTCTAGTTTGCTGTGTAAATTATCATACAGTTTCGCGAGCCATTTAGCAACCAATGGCTTCATTTGGCTCAGGCTTTAATCAATGTTAACATAGTAATTTTTGTTGGAATATTATCCACTACCTCTGGTGCATGCCAATCTTGAAATTCTTTTTACACCCCTGGCCCGAAAGGTCCATCGAGGGAATATAGTGTTTGGATCATCCGTTTGTCTGTCTGTCTGTAATTCCGTCCCGCTTACATATAAAGTTTAATATTTCAAGTTTGGACTGTGATACAATAACCAAATTTGGACTGTAAGTTCATCTATGGGTTGCTCATACTTCACTGACATAACATGCCCTTGGGGTGGGGTCAAAATGTAGGACACTTCAATATTTAAAGTTTAATTGTGATACAATAACCAAACTTGGATTGTAAGTTCATTTCAGGGTTGCTTACACTTCAGTGACATCACATGCCCCTGGGGTGCTATTTGCTGACATCACATGCCCCTGGAGGTGGGGTCATTTTATTTGCCAACAATGAAATTTGTTGGGATCTGGGACATTTGTGTTTCACAAATACATCTTGTTTCAAAAAAATCTTTAGCACATTTATTCACACTTACATTCATTCCTCATACCTCCGATGTGGAATAAATTGTTTGCGATATTTAATTTAAGTGATCTCGACACTATCACTAATAATGCCAAAATTGAATCCTAAACTAAAAGTTCTGCTTATACAGTATTCCCTTTGTGAAAATGAATGCTAAAATGCAATATTAAATTTGATATATCTGGTTTTTTCTTTTCCATTCTGCATTTTAGCAACAATATCTTATATATGGCCTGTTGTATTATGATAAATTTAATTTTATTTATTTTTTTTATTCATCAACGAAATATAAACTATATCGGAATTGTAAATAAATTACATTTTGTAATAGTAAATCATGTTAAGTTCTTTTACAAACAGGTATTTCATTTAAACAAAGTTTCATGTCAACGAATTTGTTTTATTTTTAGAACGAAATTTTATCTCCAAGAAATTTTCCGATTCTACAGTATACATGGTATATCTGTACTACATTAAATTGAGAAAATTATCTACATGTACATGACGTATTAAAAATAAAAACAAGTAACAAACAAGAAAAAACGAATAAGGTCATAAGAATGCTATTTCACAAGTATCACACGTACAGACGGGCAATACTCACTTTAAAAGATGGAGACAAATCAGGCCATTTTGAGTAATTTTTTCACATCCACTGACATCTAGGCATTCCAGTGTATCTCTCCAAACATGTAACTTTGACAAACAGAAATCATCAACGTATTGACAATTACTCAAGTTCAGGTATTGCAAATTCTGTAACTCGCCTGGAAAACAAGCCAAAGAATAAACGACTACCACATTAAAGCAATATGATACATATATAAGCTGAGGTCAAAGGTATGTTTGATAAAATGTTCCAATAAATTTTTCAGCCTTGTTTTAAAAAATACAATAAGAAATATCTCTGAACATGAAATTTCCTGCATTTATCATGATTTATAAGCCGTTTAACATATTTTTAAGGCATGTATTGCAATACAGTATTATTCTGTCGCAATCTACAGGTACACATGTGAACTCTACATCAACACTTAGAGGACCTTTACCATGCATGTTCAGATATTTATTGAAGCAGGCAAAATGTCAGGAAAATGCAGTTCAAAGCTACATTACCTATTCAGTCATATAAAACACTGGTAATTTTTTTTCTCATTAATATGTGGCAGTGTAGTTATATGGTGTTCCTACTGGCTTGAGCTAGTGGGGTTTCCCCCTTTAGCTCAATCGGCAGAGCACCAGACTCGTTAACCAGGGGTCCTAGGTTTGAATCCAAGCAGAGACAGTAATTGTCTCAGTTACAAATGGCGCCCAATGTGGGCTAGGTTCTACCTGGTAATGTAAAAGTGATTATCCTTAAATCGCCCCTCAGGTGATAGCTACCTCGAAAAAGAGTCAGGACTACTCTCTTAATGGAGGGGGATAATGTGACAAGGTAGTTATATGGTGTTCCTACTAGCTTGAGCTAGTGGGGTTTTCCCTTTAGCTCAATTAGTAGAGCACCACACTCGTTAACAAGGGGTCCTAGGTTTGAATCCAAGCAGAGGTAGTCATTGTCTCAGTTACAAATACATGTATGTAATAAATAGCCAACAAGTAAATCACACTTGCTTCCTTGACACTCAGTTACCTCCTTAAAAATATATGGAAAGTTAATTTGCAATGATGGATTTAAACTTTACAACAAATTATGTTTTGACTTTTTTATTCTAGAGATGCATATGCATTAGTTAGGTCTGACAATATCTCACTAGGAGTAGGAAGGATAGATTACTACCTATGTTAATAAGACATAGGTCTGACAATACCTCACTAGGAGTAGGAAGGATAGATTACTTCCCATGTTAATAAGACATAGGTCTGACAATACCTCACTAGGAGTAGGAAGGATAGATTACTTCCCATGTTAATAAGACATAGGTCTGACAATACCTCACTAGGAGTAGGAAGGATAGATTACTTCCCATGTTAATAAGACATAGGTCTGACAATACCTCACTAGGCGTAGGAAGGATAGATCACTACCAATGTTAATAAGACATAGGTCTGACAATACCTCACTAGGAGTAGGAAGGATAGATCACTACCCATGTTAATAAGACATAGGTCTGACAATACCTCACTAGGAGTAGGAAGGATAGATCACTACCCATGTTAATAAGACAGGTCTGACAATACCTCACTAGGAGTAGGAAGAATAGATCACTACCAATGTTAATAAGACATAGGTCTGACAATACCTCACTAGGAGTAGGAAGGATAGATCACTACCAATGTTAATAAGACATAGGTCTGGCAATACCTCACTAGGAAGGATAAATCACTACCCATGTTAATAAGACATAGGTCTGACAATACCTCACTAGGAGTAGGAAGGATAGATCACTACCAATGTTAATAAGACATAGGTCTGACAATACCTCACTAGGAGTAGGAAGGATAGATCACTACCCATGTTAATAAGAGACATAGGTCTGACAATACCTCACTAGGAGTAGGAAGGATAGATCACTACCCATGTTAATAAGACAGGTCTGACAATACCTCACTAGGAGTAGGAAGGATAGATCACTACCAATGTTAATAAGACATAGGTCTGACAATACCTCACTAGGAGTAGGAAGGATAGATCACTACCCATGTTAATAAGACATAGGTCTGGCAATACCTCACTAGGAAGGATAAATCACTACCCATGTTAATAAGACATAGGTCTGACAATACCTCACTAGGAGTAGGAAGGATAGATCACTACCAATGTTAATAAGACATAGGTCTGACAATACCTCACTAGGAGTAGGAAGGATAGATCACTACCAATGTTAATAAGACATAGGTCTGACAATACCTCACTAGGAGTAGGAAGGATAGATCACTACCAATGTTAATAAGACATAGGTCTGACAATACCTCACTAGGAGTAGGAAGGATAGATCACTACCAATGTTAATAAGACATAGGTCTGGCAATACCTCACTAGGAAGGATAAATCACTACCCATGTTAATAAGACATAGGTCTGACAATACCTCACTAGGAGTAGGAAGGATAGATCACTACCAATGTTAATAAGACATAGGTCTGGCAATACCTCACTAGGAAGGATAAATCACTACCCATGTTAATAAGACATAGGTCTGACAATACCTCACTAGGAGTAGGAAGGATAGATCACTTCCCATGTTAATAAGACATAGGTCTGGCAATACCTCACTAGGAAGGATAAATCACTACCCATGTTGGAAGACATAGGTCTGACAATACCTCACTAGGAGTAGGAAGGATAGATCACTACCCATGTTAATAAGACATAGGTCTGGCAATACCTCACTAGGAGTTGGAAGGATAGATCACTACCCATGTTAATAAGACATAGGTCTGACAATACCTCACTAGGAAGGATAAATCACTACCCATGTTAATAAGACATAGGTCTGGCAATACCTCACTAGGAGTTGGAAGGATAGATCACTACCCATGTTAATAAGACATAGGTCTGGCAATACCTCACTAGGAAGGATAAATCACTACCCATGTTAATAAGACATAGGTCTGACAATACCTCACTAGGAAGGATAGATCACTACCCATGTTAATAAGACAGGTCTGACAATACCTCACTAGGAAGGATAGATCACTACCCATGTTAATAAGACAGGTCTGACAATACCTCACTAGGAGTAGGAAGGATAGATCACTACCCATGTTAATAAGACATAGGTCTGGCAATACCTCACTAGGAGTTGGAAGGATAGATCATTTCCCATGTTAATAAGGTCTGACAATACCTCACTAGGAAGGATAAATCACTACCCATGTTAGTAAGACAGGTCTGACAATACCTCACTAGGAAGGATAAATCACTACCCATGTTAGTAAGACAGGTCTGACAATACCTCACTAGGAAGGATAAATCACTACCCAAGTTAGTAAGACAGGTCTGACAATACCTCACTAGGAAGGATTCGACAAAGTATTATGTAACTTTGTCCTGATGAGCTATGTACAAAAATGTATTTAACACAGGATCATACAATAAACCATGAAGTCTCTCACTTCCTGTCAGCGCAGGTTCGAGTCCCACTGGAACCTAAGCTGATCAATTTTTGTGAGAAAGTTTGCCAGTTTACTTGCAGGAGGCTGGTGGTCTCTTCCTGGGTACACTGTAACCGGGTTCTCTCCTCCACCACTAAAAACTGGCCCCCACCATATAACTGAAAAAATTGTTGAATGTGGCGTAAAACACTACTGAAAAAAAGGATCATATCACATGAGCTATGTATTCAACACAGGATCATATAATAAATAAACAACATATGTTACCTGTTATTTACATGCCGACATATGAAAATAAAGAAAATGCTGAATTTATTTGTTTGCATGAATTAACCTCATGCAAAAGGTTTTGCATAGAAAAATTGTAAAACTAACCCCTGTGAAATTATTCACACTTACATGTACAGCTTTTACCATACATGTAGCCTACATGTACCATAATTTTCTGTAATTGAAGCCCCCTCTGTATTAAAAAGGCCAAACCCCCTTCCATTTTTATCAAATGTAAAACAAAGTTTTGCTCACCACATAGGGTCTATGTGCGTTTTGTTACTGGTATTATATACAATGTACAATAAAATCTCTTTGTTTCATTTGCCACCTCACTAAAAACCACAATTTTTGAAAGTCCACTTTCAAATATGTTTATACATGTATATCAAATATAGATATACATGTACAATATACATGTTTATAAATATTACATAAAAAGAAGCTAATACAGTGAAACTTGTATATAATGACCTCCTTAGGGACACAAGAAAAACCAGTCTTTATAGGGAGGTGGTCTTTATATAAAGGTTGATTTGTACATAAATGGTACTATTGGGGGACAGCATAAAACGATCTTTATGACCAAGTGGTCTTTCTACACAGGTGGTCACTAAAGCAGGTTTTACTATAGTAAATAACTTATACATAAAATGCATACACAAACTTACACATATGTTTTAATCCCTCAAACATAATGTTTGTGTTTGAAGCATCAATGCCCTGTATTTCAAGCTCCTCTTTTTCCTCAAATAATGCTTTACTGCTCTGACTTTTTATGGTAAACCATTCATCGTGATCTTTAAGTTTTACTCTTCCACCTTGTGTAAATATGAATACAGCTGTTGCCTTAGAAATTCCCAATTGCATTTTTCTATCTTCTAATATCCTGAAATAATTACATAAGATACTGAGCTACAACAACAAAATGCAAATACAAAGAATGGATAGCCCTTACTAAGGGCAAATCACAGAGATAAATAAATTTACTAAATCACTCCATCTATAGATGTAATATCTGTACCAGATATGGTGAAACTACATGTAGTATGTAGGTGAAGAAATTACTTACAAATATGTACGTATGTCTCAGAAAAATAAAACTATCAAAGGGGAAAATGAAGGTAATTACTGTTACTTCATAGTGAGGTCAGATGTATGATTTAGTAACAAGAGTAATGACTGATGTCTCATAGTGAGGTTGTAAGTTTGACTTAAACATCAACAAAGGTAATGACTAACTTCACAGTTAGGTTTGACTTAATAAGGTTTGACTTAATAAGGTAATGACTTACTTCACAGTGAGGTCAGACTTTTGTAACTTTTAATATTGACATTTGACTTAATAAGGTAATGACTTACTTCACAGTAAGGTTTGACATTTGACTAAATAAGGTAATGACTTACTTCACAGTGAGCTCAGACTTTTGACTTTAATATTAACAAAGGTAATGACTTACTTCACAGTGAGGTCAGACTTTTGACTTTAATATTAACAAAGGTAATGACTTACTTCACAGTAAGGTTTGACGTTTGACTTAATAAGGTAATGACTTACTTCACAGTAAGGTAATGATTTAACGTTTTGACTAATAATAATGGTAATGACATTTACTTTCATTAACAAAGGTAAGGTTTGACATTTGACTAACTTTGATAATAAGGTAATGACTTACTTCACAGTAAGGTTTGACGTTTGACTTAATAAGGTAATGACTTACTTCACAGTAAGGTTTGACGTTTGACTTAATAAGGTAATGACTTACTTCACAGTAAGGTTTGACATTTGACTTAATAAGGTAATGACTTACTTCACAGTGAGGTCAGATGTTTGACTTTAATATTAACAAAGGTAATGACTTACTTCACAGTAAGGCTTGACATTTGACTTAATAAGGTAATGACTTACTTCACAGTGAGCTCAGACGTTTGACTTAAATATTAACAAAGGTAATGACTTACTTCACAGTGAGGTCAGATGTTTGACTTTAATATTAACAAAGGTAATGACTTACTTCACAGTAAGGTTTAACATTTGACTTAATAAGGTAATGACTTACTTCACAGTGAGGTCAGACTTTGACTTAATAAGGTAATGACTTACTTCACAGTGAGGTCGGACATTTGACTTTAATATTAACAAAGGTAATGACTTACTTCACAGTGAGGTCAGACTTTGACTTAATAAGGTAATGACTTACTTCACAGTGAGGTCAGACTTTGACTTAATAAGGTAATGACTTACTTCACAGTGAGGTCAGACTTTGACTTAATAAGGTAATGACTTACTTCACAGTGAGGTCGGATGTTTGACTTTAATATTAACAAAGGTAATGACTTACTTCACAGTGAGCTCAGACGTTTGACTTTAATATTAACTTACTTAGTGATGACTTTACTTCATAGTAATGACTTACTTCACAGTGAGGTCAGACTTTGACTTAATAAGGTAATGACTTACTTCACAGTGAGCTCGAACGTTTGACTTTAATATTAACAAAGGTAATGACTTACTTCACAGTGAGGTCAGACTTTGACTTAATAAGGTAATTACTAACTTCACAGTGAGCTCGAACGTTTGACTTTAATATTAACAAAGGTAATGACTTACTTCACAGTGAGGTCAGACATTTGACTTTAATATTAACAAAGGTAATGACTTACTTCACAGTGAGGTCAGACATTTGACTTTAATATTACCAAAGGTAATGACTTACTTCACAGTGAGGTCAGACTTTGACTTAATAAGGTAATGACTTACTTCACAGTGAGGTCAGACATTTGACTTTAATATTAACAAAGGTAATGATTTACTTCACAGTAAGGTTTGACATTTGACTTAATAATGTAATGACTTACTTCACAGTGAGGTCAGACTTTGACTTAATAAGGTAATGACTCACTTCACAGTGAGGTCAGACCTACATGTATGACTCACATGGGTATCATCAGACCTGTCTTATTAACATGGGTAGTGCTCTATACTTCCTAGTGAGGTATTGTCAGACCTATGTCTTATTAACATGGGTAGTGTTTTATCCTTCCTAGTGAGGCATTTTCAGACCTATGACTTATTAACACGGGAAGTGTTTTATCCTTCCTAGTAAGGTATTGTCATACCTATGACCTACATGTATTAACATGGTTAGTGTTGTATCCTTCCTAGTAAGGTATTGTCAGACCTATGACCTACATGTATTAACATGGGTAGTGATTTATCCTTCTTAGTAAGGTATTGTCAGACCTATGATTAACATGGGTAATGATTGAATGAAAAAGTCCTGCAGGGGTGAGGAAATCCTATGCTATGGACAAGTGAATTTTTTTAGTTTGGATGTCCATGAACAAATGCATTATAAAGAAAAAAAAGCATAAATCTAGAGTTCAAAAAGTCCTATTAAAGTATTTTTGTATATAAGGAAATTGTCAGTAAATATTGGACAAGTAAAAATCTATTTTGGGCAACCAATTGTTTTTTGCATTTACTTGCACAGGGACAAATGCATGAAAGTCATACATGTATTTTCACACCCCTGTCCTGGATCTAAGCAACTGAAAGAAAATTTTTATCCCCTGATATACTGACCTCTGTTGCTTCAAAGGTTTCTCTAGTTGTTTGTTCTTCAACCATGCAATGACATTTTCATGTGAAAAATTAAAATACATCCATTTTTTAAAAATTTCGCCACTAAGTGATGTAGTTTCAGATTTTCTATTTGGTAAAAACCACAGGTACCGCAATTGTACTAGCTGACCTTTTGGAGTTTTCAGGAGATTTCGACATCCTGTTACACATTTCTGAAGAGAAGAATTTGTAAAATGATTAAAAAGTAACAATGCAAGAGTCTGCAAATTAGAATAAATGTAATATATAGTACATTGTACTTCATCACTAACCAAGCACCTGAGTATATTTGTTTACATAAAATAGCTACCGGTACATATACACAAAAATTAAAACTGTTTAAACATCATTACAAAATGTAGTACTTTATCATATAAAAAATGCATTCTTTGACAATCCCCACAGATATAGTGCCTTATATATATAGATATAGACTACAGTGCAGTAGAGGCACAGGAACTTTTTTTTTTATTTTTCATTAGCCCATGGCCAGACAATCACTTTTAACATATTTAATGGAGCCAGGGATAGATTGCCCTGGAATCTCCATTTTACATCAACGTGCCTTTCAAAAACAATTCAGCACAACTTAATACTTGTGAAATTGAACACATGTATATACGTCCGAAAAAAATGGAATTCCTGCTTAGACAAGTCAATCATCAAAGGTGCTCCCTTAGAAAAAATGGAAATGAGGAACTTTGTATATCAAATGGCTTAGACAAGGCAAAAAGTGTCTCAATGAGGCCCTTAGGCTCTGACCAGTAAATGGGTTAAGGTGCTCCATTCTTAGAACCAGTCAAATTTATCCATTACAACTGCTGTCCATGTCAAATAAGAGGAACTATTCTAAGAACCAGTCAATTTTTCCAAAAAATTTCTTTCAAATGAGTTTGACAACCAAGGCACAAGCCCTCTCAATGAGGCCCTCCTACTGCTGATCTGACAGTGCAACATGTGTTCAACATAATGCCAGCTAAATACATGATATTTTGTTAATATAATAATTACTTTAACACTTCAAAAGTTTCTCAGATTTTTTCATAAACATGAAATAAACTTTTTATTACTAAAAATTACTGTTTAAAATACTGTGTGAAATGAAATCACAATATTACATGTGATATAAGTCTGAACCTGCACCATTCTCTGTCCTTAGTGACTCCATTCTAAGAAATTTAGTCCAAATTTTCTAATCCATTACAACCAATGTTCTTCAAATGATGAACTATTTATTTAATCCATAGGCCTAAAATTAGATTTAGGCAACCAAGGCACAAACCCTTGAACCAATGTGGCCCCTTATTGCTGCTCCGACTGTAGCCTACAACATGTGTTCAACTTAACCACCTAAATTCATGACATTCTGTTAATATACATTTACTTTTACACTACAAAAGTTTCTCTAACCCTTTCACAAACATGAAATTAATTTTTTATTACTAAAATGTTAGAAATTATTCTGAATTCTAAGCAAACACTTTTACTTCATTAAACCAGTTTGCTATTTAATGAACTGCCCCTTTACATGTATTAAAGTTTATACCTGTATTTCCCCGTTCACAAAACATTACTGAAGTTTTCTCAAAGTTTGGTGTCAGTCGTGAATATTTTGCAAATTGAAATCGTAGATCAAGTGAACTTTTTAAACTTTCCTCTGAGCAAAGGCACAGGAACTTGTTTCTATCAATGGCGGGTGTGTGTGTGGAGAACTACTTACTGTTTAGGGACCTACGCAGTAGTGTAGAGGGCTCTAATGGATTTGTGATCAGCAATATTCATTTATTGTGAACTGTGATGATTTTTTAAATTTTCCATTTTCACATTCCATGAACAGTCCAAATATGCATCAATTCTCTGTCTTAGATGATCAATGCCCCGATTTATTTTCTGTCCTTTGTTATTACTGTTATTACTGATTTAAGTCCAGATGACAGTAATAAGATTGATGTTCATTCTAGATCATGATGAAAATTGTGAATTGGAACTTCTGAACTGATGCATCAATGGCCTCATAACCGCAACACCATATCTCTAAAATTAGATGAAATGCCCCCCTTATATGGTTGCACTCATGTCATTAAGACATTATTACTGTTATTACACTGATATTCACTGTTTCAGATGACAGTATAGATTATATAATGTATTTAATGATTGTATGTTCCCCGTATATTATGTCTCAGATCAAGCCCTACCACTATTCAGTCTTCCATATTTTTTGTGAATTGTGTATTACAGAAATTAATTTTTGTGGTCTGTGAACTGGTGGGAAAAATATTTTCTGTGACCCGCCAATTAGGGCCCTCACTGGCCTCAGTGTACGTAACCGCAACCGATATCATGAAATGCCCGATATGGTTGCACTCTGTCATTAAGTTATTACTGTTATTACTGATATCACTGTTTCAGATGACAGTATAGATTATATAATGTAAGATTGATGTTCATATCTATGTCTCAGATTCAAGCCCTACCACTATTCAGTCTTCCATATTTTTTGTGAATTGTGAATTACAGAAATTAATTTTTGTGGTCTGTGAACTGGTGGGAAAAATATTTTCTGTGACCCGCCAATTAGGGCCCTCACTGGCCTCAGTGTACGTAATTCTCTACACCATCCATAGGCCTAAAATTAGATTTAGGCAACCAAGGCACAAACCCTTGAACCAATGTGGCCCCTTATTGCTGCTCCGACTGTAGCCTACAACATGTGTTCAACTTAACCACCTAAATTCATGACATTCTGTTAATATACATTTACTTTTACACTACAAAAGTTTCTCTAACCCTTTCACAAACATGAAATTAATTTTTTATTACTAAAATGTTAGAAATTATTCTGAATTCTAAGCAAACACTTTTACTTCATTAAACCAGTTTGCTATTTAATGAACTGCCTTTACATGTATTAAAGTTTATACCTGTATTTCCCCGTTCACAAAACATTACTGAAGTTTTCTCAAAGTTTGGTGTCAGTCGTGAATATTTTGCAAATTGAAATCGTAGATCAAGTGAACTTTTTAAACTTTCCTCTGAGCAAAGGCACAGGAACTTGTTTCTATCAATGGCGGGTGTGTGTGTGTGTGTGTGTGTGTGTGGAGAACTACTTACTGTTTAGGGACCTACGCAGTAGTGTAGAGGGCTCTAATGGATTTGTGATCAGCAATCTCACATTCTCTGTCCCCCCCCCCCATCTAATCATGATGAAAATTGTGATTGGAACTTCCGAGATGCCCCCCCCCCCCCCCGATATGGTTGCACTCTGTCATTAAGTTATTACTGTTATTACTGATATCACTGTTTCAGATGACAGTATAGATTATATAATGTAAGATTGATGTTCATATTATGTCTCAGATCAAGCCCTACCACTATTCAGTCTTCCATATTTTTTGTGAATTGTGAATTACAGAAATTAATTTTTGTGGTCTGTGAACTGGTGGGAAAAATATTTTCTGTGACCCGCCAATTAGGGCCCTCACTGGCCTCAGTGTACAAACCATTTGGCTAGGCAACCAAGGTCAAGTATGGATCCGACTTAGCCTAAATGTCCGAACTTAGAAGTTAGCAAAAGTTAGATATGTTGGAAAAATAAAAACGTCTTACAAATGTTTTGTATGAATTATGTGAACGATAATACAAAAGAACCGTAAACATGAAGCACGATTATTTCCGAACACCTACCAGTAAAGTCGTGCCGTTCATTTTCGCCGCTTATACTGTTTAGGGACATACGCAGTATGTAGAGTTCAATATTTGTGATATTATTCTTTATTGCTTGATGATTTTTTAAATTTTCATGACAGTCTCACATGCTTTTAGAATATTTTCTCCAAAACTTGAAAATCATGACAAAATATTGGAACTTCAAAAATACCCTAACCGCATGTGACCCGATAGTTGCAAAATTAACAAAATCAGATCTGACAGTTTTTGTCATTTGTTCAAATTATGTCTCAGATCAAGCCTGGAAAATGGAATTGTGAATTACAGCAAATGAGGTTGATGTTATTCGTGACCATTACACTGGATGGTCGTAATTCATACCACCATAGGCCTAATGTTAGTAACGCTACCAATATTTGCGGTGAGCCTATATTGGAATTCTTTCTGTTAAAACTACAGAGACTACAAGGTGATCCGACATCGGAAATTACACCTAAGCATAAAACCGGAGTATTTATTGTGATTAATATTGATTTCCCCGTTCAAAAACATATACAAGTTTTTCGCCAAAGTTTGGTGTCAGGACATTAAATCTTTTCCCAAACTTTCTCACAAACTTGTTTCTATACAGAACACTGTAAAAATGGAAAATATGCAGAAATTATAAACAATTTCCCACAGGCCTGATAAATACATTCAATTGCAGAATAGTAATGATTAGGTCACTGAATATGTTAATCAGAATGAATATGCATTAATCTAATAATATTATGCTAGAAATAACAAATTCATCAACCGTCAGGTGTAGGATATAAGAAATCAGAAATTATTTGTATAATCATAACTTATGTACGTGTATGTGTAAAACGTCCTAAAGATGGAAACAAAAATTCAAAAATAAGATTTACTTCATATATTATTTTAAGGAAAATACTGTCAATATTTCTCCACGTGCATTAATCTATGCAGATTTAAAACAAAAAGATCTTTAGGTCCTATATTAAAAATGTCAACCACCAAATGTAGTTTTGGATTATAGCCTATAGGTGATCCGACAGAAATTATTTATTTGATTTATTTAAATATGTGGACACCAGGTGTTGGTAATGAAAATATGCACATGAGGATGATAAACTCTATAGTATTATGAATATACAGTGTAGGCATGTCATCCAAATATCAACCGTTCAGGTGTGTAAGTTCTACTTTATAGGCCCCTCTAGAATAACTTCATATTTACTTGTCAACCACGTGCATTATCTATGCTTTACAGATATACATTAAAATCAACCACCAGATGTAGTGATTATACAGTATAGTCCTCTATAGATTACTCTGTCTGTAGGCATGTCAACCACCAGGTTTAGGTGTAGTCAACTACACGATATACCATGTAGGCCTCTGTAGATTACCTATAGATTTTGTCATGTCAACCATCAGGTGTAGTTCTACAGTATAGGCCCCTCTAGAATACCTATATTTACATATCAACCATCAGGTGTATAGTATCCCCTATATTTTTAGATGTCAACCACCAGGTATAGTCAGGTGTAGGTGTAGTTCTACAGTATAAACCCCTCTAAAATACCTATATTTGCATGTCAACCACCAGGTATATTCTAAAATCTAGATGTCAACCATCAGGTGTAGTTCTACAGTATAGGCCTCTCTAGATTACTTATTTTTAGATGTCAACCATAAGATGTAGGTAATAGCAATAAGGGAGTTAACATCAATATATTCTTCACTATATGCATGTCAACCACCAGGTGTAGTTCTGCATTATAGACCCCTTATCATAACCCATATCAAGATGTCAACCACCAGATGTGGTCCTATATCTAGTTGTCAAACACCCGGTGTAGTATTGCATTATTAGCCTCTTGAGAATATCTATATACAGATGTCAACCACCAGATGTAGATAATAGATATAAGGGAGATAACTCCTATATAATATTTTACTATATGCATGTCATACATCAGCATAGTACATCGTTATAGACCAGGTGTCCAACACCTAGAGGTGTAGTCTGCATATACACTAGATGGGTCCTACTTCCAGTATGTAGTTATTGCATTATAAACCCCCAGATATCAATGCCTCCAATATCTAGATGTCAACCACCAGATGTAGATAATATCTAGATGCAATTAGGAAGATAACTCAAATATATTATTCACTATATGAATGTCAACCACCAAGTGTAGTACTATACTATAGACCTCTCTAGAATACCTATATCTAGATGTCAACCACCAGGTGTAGTCATATATCTAAATGTCAACCACTAGGTGTAGTCCTACATTTTAAGGACAACTACCAGGTGTTGTTCTACATTATAGGTCTCTTTATAATATAGGTCTCTTTATAATACCTATATTTAGACTTCAATACATACCAAAATACGGTGTAGATCATTAGCAATATAGGAGATAATTTCAATATATACTTTTTATTTTCCCATCTCATATCAACCATCAGGTGTAGTACTACATTTTAGGTCCCACTAGAATACCTATATCTAAATGTCAACCACTAGGTGTAGTCCTAGTTTAATATACGACTACATACATTACTCATATGGCAGACAACCACCAGTGCCTCTCTAGAAATTACCTATCTTCAACTTTATCATACAACCATCAGGTGTGTCAACCACCAGGTGTAGTCCTATATCAAGATGTCAACCACAAGGTGTAGTACTATACTAATAGGCCCTATAGAATACACTGTATCTAGCAATTAGAAAGTAATTCTATATAGGTCAACCACCAAGTATATATAGTACTACACTAGAAATGGGTGTAGTCAATAGCAATAAGGGTAGTTAACTCAACAATATATTCTTCAATATATATATATAGGAGCAATGTCAACCACCAGGTGTAATACTATATTACTAATATACTTCTTGTCAGAATAGGTGTATATCTAGATGTCAACCAGGCCTCTCTAGATTACCTGTCTTCAGATATCAACCACTAGATGTAGTAGTCCTATATCTAGATGTCAACCACCAGATGTAGGTACTATAGCAATAAGGGAGATAAATCCTAAATACTTTGTATTCACTATAAGCATGTCAACCACCAGTGAAGTGCTATATTATGGACCCAGGTCTCTAGAATATCTATATCTAGATGTGTAGTCTTATATCTAAATGTAAACCACTAGGCGTAGTCCTACATCTAGATGACAACCACCAGATGTAGTTCCCTAGCATCAGATGTCCCTCATCAATACCTATATCTAGATGTCAACCACCAGATGTGTTCTGCATCATTGTCCCTATATTTATTTAGTTATCAAACACCAGATAGTTTCTATTTGGCATCTTGATATAGGTATTCTACAGGGGCCTATAATGTAAATCTACACCTGGTGTTTGACATGTATATAGTGAAGAATATATTTGAGTTATCTCCGTTATTACTATAACATACACATCATGGTTGACATCTAGATATTTGTATTTTACAGGGGCTTATAATACATAACTACACCTGGTGGTTGACATCTAGATATTTGTATTTTACACACCACTAATGGGTAGTGCTTATATTGGAATACTGCTAAACCTACACCTGGTTGACATCTAGATATAGGACATGACCTGGTTGTTGGTTGATATCTAGATATAGAACAAAACCTGTATTCATCTAGAGAGGCAATAGTGGGTCAATAATGTAGTACCACACCTAATGGTTAACATGTATGTAGTGCAAAATATATTGGAGTTATCTGCCTCACTGCTATAACCTACACCTGGTGGTTGACATCTATATTATGTATTCTAGATGGCGCTATAATGTAGTACTTCACCTGGTGGTTGACATCTGAAGAATATATTTGAGTTATCAAAATCCTGGTGGTTGACATCTAGATATAGATATAGGTATTCTAGTGGGGTCAATAATGTAGTACCACACTTAATGGTTAACATGTATATAGTGCAAAATATATTAGAGTTATCTGCCTTACTGCTGTAACCTACACCTGGTGGTTGACATCTAGATATAGGTATTCAAGAGGGGCCTATAAAGTATTTGAGTACTACACCTGGGTTGTTGATATAGGTATTCTAAATAGACCTAGAACAAAACTACTGGACATGGTTGACTATAATGTATATAGGTTGACACGTTGTAGAGGGGCCTATAATGTTTTACTACATCTGATGGTGAACATGTATATACGGGTAGTGAAGAATATATTTGAGTTATCTCCCTTCCTGCTATAACCTATACCTGGTGTTTGACATCTAGATATAGGTATTCTAGAGAGGCCTATAACACAGAACTACACCTGGTGGTTTACATCTAGATATAGAACAAAACATGTGGTTGACATCTATATATAGATATTCTAGAGGGGTCAATAATGTAGTACCACACATCTAGATATAAGTATTCTAATGGTTAACATAGGTATTCTATAGTGCAAAATATATTGGTGGTTGTTATCTGCCTCATTGCTATAACCTACACCTGGTGGTTGACATCTATATTAGGTATTCTAGAGGGGGCTATAATGTATAGTACTACATTCTGGTGGTTGACATGTATATAGTGAAGAATAGTGCAAAATATATTGAGTTATCCTGCCTCTCTGTCTTATTGCCTATAACACCTACACCTGGTGGTTGACATTATAGATATAGAGGGGGGCTATTCTATAGAGACCTATAACACAGAATACACCACAGAACTGATAGTTGAGGGGGCATGTAGTATAGTGAAGAATGTATTTGATTTGTTCTCTCCCTTATTGCTATTACCTACAACTGGTGGTTGACGTCTAGATATAGGCATTATAGAGGTGCCTATAATGTACAACTACACTTGATAGTTGATATAGGTAGATATAGGTATTATAGAGGGGCATCTATAATGTAGTACTACACTTGATGGTTTTGATACCTAGATGGTTGTAGTACTATGTATAGAGTGAAGAATGTATTTGAGTTCTCTCCCGTATTCTAGAGGTGCTATTACCTACACCTGGTGTAGAGAGGCCTATTACACAGAACTACTCCTGTTGGTTCTAGATATAGATCTAGATATAGAACAAAACCTGGTGGTTCTATACCTATAATGTAATACTTCACTTGATGGTTTACATTTGCCTATATCTCCCTTATTACTATTACCTGCATTTGGTGGTTGACATCTAAATGTTGGTATTCTACACAGGGCTATAATGTAGAACTACACCTGGTGGTTGATATCTATAGTATATATTGAAAAAGTACTATATTATGCATATATATCATATCCTCCTGCCTACATATGCATTACCATACACTATCCTGACAGATTTTTCAGATATAGAACAATTGGGAAAATAAAATGTAATACTTCATTGATGTTTATTTGCCTATATCTTTGCATTACTACAAAATGTTGGTATATCTATTATTTGTTATAGTACGCCAATGAAGATTTTTATTTTTATTTTACATTTTATTTTTTTTCACAATTTAAAAAATAATTTGTATACATTATACAAAATGTATATATATGTAAGATTCTGAAGAGTATAACTGTATAACTATGTGTCAAAGGCTTGTATAGCAGCAACTGTTCTGAAAATTTGGGATAGTTCAAAAGTGATGCATAATTGTAGGAGAAATGGAATTGACCAACAATCGGAGAAGAGAATTCTAAAACCATTAAAAGGAACATCTCAGCCCATTACAAGCTCAGCCAAAAATCAATCTCTGCCCATATTTCTCTCAGCCCATAACAAGATCAGCTAATGTTAAAGTCTGGTTACCGACTCAACGGCTCAGTAAAACCAAGAAGAAATTTTAAAATGTTATTTAACTTATATTGAGGTCTATTAAGAAAATTAAGAAAATAAAATTTTCTAGCATTTTCGCCTTGTTGATTATAACAGCGATATTGCTGATTATAATTATACTTTTGAAAATCAACAACAATGCATATATGTATACTTCTTGAAAGAAACAAGATGTGTTTTTGAAACACTGACAACCGATCGGCAGCAAAATCTCATAATTATAGCTCAAATTTTTAAAGTAGGCCAATGTCAAGGAACCAATGTCTGTGAAAAAAAGTTTATCTCCTCTCTGTGTTTCATTTGTATCCCAAATGTTGGATTTTTAAAAAAAATATTATTTAAGGTGATTTTTCCCAAAACGGATAAGCAATGCATGTTAGCTTACTGATGGATACACGGAAATCGTCATAGCCAACGTACCATCAAATGACGGCAAATATATAAAAAAAAAAACAAAAAAAAAACAAAAACAAATATACAAAAAAAACCGGTATTATTTAGATTTTTAGAAATATTTTGATCTATATTTTTACAAATTTTAAAAAAATCATAATATTTCACGATATCATGGAATGAATACATGTAATTTAGATTTTTAACGAAATATAGTTTGATCTTATTATTTTTATCGGAACGATATTTCAAAATATAAATATGTTTTTTCTGTTAATTTGAGATTAAAAATCATACAGTATTATCACGATACATGGATATCAATATGAATATCATGGCAGTAAGTCCGACCTCTATTTATTAAGTCGTTATAACGAGATAAAAGGCGTAGTTATAATTTACTAGATTTATAAAAAGGCGTTATTACGGCTCTTTTTTAAAATGTCGTAAATTACGAAAAGAGAGGAAATTACGAGATTTTCAGATAATATAAATAAGCGATTTTTGAATGGTACACAAAATATTTTTCTGTCCGATGACGTATGATAAACCTCTAAACCCATCCGACGCTTTCTTTTTTACCGACGCGAATTGATGCCATGTGTAAAAAATAGTACCTCGAAATTTTAAGAAAATAACTTGAACTTTCGATATATTATTCCGTTTCGAGATAATAACTTCAATTTTAGATAATAGTTTTTTGAAATTACCAGATATTATCTCGCAATATAAAATAAGGATCTCAAAATTTGGAATTATCTCGATATTTCAAGATAAAAATCGAAAATTTCGACTCCTTATTATCTCTAAAATTCAAAATATCATCTCGAAATTTTGCGTTATTATCCCGAAACTTCAGTTTTCGTAATACTTCAATAAGTACATTTTTCTATGAAATGTATGAGAGTTCGAATGTAGACATTCTATAGTTCTAAAAACCAAACTACCGATGGGGTTGATAAATATGAAAATATGAAGGTACCTTTAAATACATAGGCGTCGGAAGCAAATTGAAAGTTGAGGGGGGGGGGGGCTAAACCAACTTAAAACACACACACGCCAGAAACGTCTTGGGGGCTAAGCCCCAATTTTCAACACCTATGCCTATCTTTGCAAAAAAAGTGTGTGGGGGGGGGGAGGGGCTAAGCCCCCCAGCCCCCCCGGCTCCGACGCCTATGAAATATGTTACAAATATATAAAAGGGTGATAAATAACAAGAACCTGCAAAGTTACTAAATAAATTTGATCGATAAAATTAAACGTGTTTTTATTTTATAGAACAAATTTATTAAATTTTAGTAACTATATAGTTTTGGGTTATTTTTACTTGGATCTAATTCTATTCACATTTCGTTGGTAGTTTAATTTTAGCTTAATTTTAGTTATTAATTGTTTGATTTTAATTTTGAATTATTTATTAATTTATCACCCTACGTTGGCATTTCTTTCATTCTCCGATTGTGTTGTTGTTAAAACAGTTTATTTCCTGAGAGAGAGAGAGAGAGAGAGAGAGAGAGAGAGAGAGAGAGAGAGAGAGAGAGAGAGAGAGAGAGAGAGAGAAATCTCCCCAATATTCAACACTTTTATTCAGTACGGCAGACACATTTCCGGATAACCACGTCACAGTTGCTATCAAATTTGCTTCTGTATTTTATTCACTCGATTGCACTGTCAATCATCTATTTCATGAATAATCATGACTACATGTAGTGGTTGACACACTCTGGTGGTTGAGAATTATTATCAACGAAGCATTGACTTGGCTAGACTACTTCGCAGCCACAGGACGGGATACGTTTTGGACGTAGACATTCCATTATAGTATACTCTTGAAAAAACTCAAAAGAAAATCTTCAAAATATAGTAATTTTTTATCTTTCAAAAAATAATACTTTCTAGATTTTTCTTTCGTCAATCCACGAAAATTCTGACTTTGACTTTGTTACCTATTGCCGTATTGGGTCTGCGAAAGTGAAAGTAAAAGTAGTCCAGTGTCACATTGTTTCTGTTTGAAAGAAGACATAATTAACTTTCGGTCTTGAAGATTTGTTTTAAGAATAAGTATAGAGTTGGCAAAGGGGCTGTGTTCAACATGTTAATCGTACAAACCTTCAGGCTACCGTGACAGTACAATACAATACAATACAAATATTTTATTTACCAATCAAGGTGCCCCATTAAGGCAGGACAGATGCATAACGTAAAAGATTAACATAAAAAAAATAAATAAAAGGTAAAAATTGAGATTCATGTAATGATTCTATTGATTTATACAATCAAGTAAACCATGTAAATTTGATTTGGTTTAACATCAGTAGGGCTAGGTGTGGTGAGTTGATCCACTACCTTAAAAGCATCATGTGGTACCACAATAGGATGACAATGCCACCTAATGATACATTGCTACATAACTTCCTCTCCAATCTTGAATTTCAATTATCAAACACTGTTTTTTGAAGACATTAGTGAAAATTGCTCTATTAGTTGACTGGCTTTCGTAACACGTTTCATAAAAAAAGATAATTTGTCAAAATTGTGTATTTGTTGCTAGGGCCCTGAGCCTTTATATGGTTGGTCAACATGTAGGTCGAAATCCTGTCCATATTTTTAGTAATTTTTTTGGTAAAGTAGTCATGGATATAATTAAAGTTTAAAGCTTTAGAATTACTAACAATATTAGTACAAAGCTTCAGTGGTTTCAGTACCAAGTTGTCCACAACAAATAGTCTTCTATTTAAAACAGGGTTGGTTGTGTCTCCCCATGTATACTCTGGAATTCAGAGAGATAAACAATTGTACATTTGTTATGGGAATGTCAAGAAGTTCAGCAATTGTTTCAAAATTTGAAATATTGTTACAATCCCTTACTATATCATTTTCATTTAACAAGGAATCTTTTCTCCTTGGTAAGATCGACCTGTCTCGAGAGACCACATTGTGATGGCGTATGGGGTGGTTTCTCTAGGCAGAACCCACTATTACCTACATGTATATATTTAAGGACATTTTTGTTATGATAAACGTGCACAATAGAATATTGTGTGTAACAATTGTATATAATTCTTTTTAATTTTCATTAACTTTTACTTCAGAATAGCAGGCAATGGCAGCTAGACTACTGTTTAGACAAGCAGGCCTGCTTGGCACATTGTTACCTAGAAGGAACTTCTTAACAGGATGGTTTTATTTTATACCAAACAGGTAAGGTATGAATGACGTAATATTTTTTTACATGTACAGTACAGTTTAATTTTATCTTATCATTTTCATAAAGAAGTCCCTTTTGTTGTTAGTGCTCTCAATTCTACATTTCTGAATGAATTTCAATCAAATTGATATTGAAAGTGTATATGTGCAATACATTGATCAAGTTGGAAAAAGAGTGCCATCAAATATTTTTTTGGGCACTTACTGCCCTTCACTTTGTTAGCTTACCTGAGCCCAAGGCTCAAGTGAGCTATTGTGGTCACTCCCCGTCTGTCGTCCTTCATCCCTCATCCGTAAAACTTTTCATATTTTCGACTTCTTCTCCGAAATCAACAAAGTGATTTTGATGAAACTTGACAGGAAGCAAATGCTTAAGGTCCTTTACCAAGTTTATGCTTTTGAGCCAGATTGGCCCAGGGGTGGATTCAGGGCGGGGCAGAATATGTCGCAAAAGGTACCCCTCTTTAAAAATCTTCTCCAGAACCGCTGCATGAATTGAAAAACGAATTGTTTCTGAGTGATCTACATGAATGTATGATCAAGTTTTTCATAGAAATCGGAATATTAATCTTTGACGTGTTTTTGAGGTCTTTTCAGCCTTTGTCTTTTTCATTAATTTTTGCATGATTTCCTCAATTATCTCCCCTTGCATTCACTTTGATGCATTCATTTAATGTGTTTAACTTGTAATTAAGTGAAGAAAAGTTTATGTGCAAGAATTTTGCAGAAATTTAATTTCTAGAATTTTTTATGAACTTTTTATGACTGTAAAAAAAAGAGGGGATGTGCATTTTTCACACTATCAGCTTTTGTTTCAAAACTACCAAAGGAATTTTGATGAAACTTTGCAGGAAGCAAGTGCTCAAGATCTTTTACCAAGTTTGTACTTATCAGTCAGATTGGCCCAGGGGTGGATCTAGGACAAAGCAGAATAGGTCTAAAAAGGTACCCTTTTTTAAAAATCTTCTTCTCCAGAACCATTACATGAAATGAAAAACGGATTGTTTCTGAGTGATCTACATGGATGTATGATTCAAGTTTTTATTTTTCGTAGAAATCAGACTATTAATTTTTGATGCTTTTTTGAGGTCTTTTCAGACTTTGTCATTTTCATTAATTTTGACATGATTTCTTCAATTATCTCCCCTTGCATTCACATTGATGCATTATAGTGTTTTACTTGTATATAGTTGAAGAAATATTTTTGTGTAAGAATTTTGCCGAAATTTGATTTCTAGAATTTTTATGAATTTCTGAAAACAGCAATATTTATGCTTCTTGGCCAGATCAGCCTACATAGACATAATCTTCTTGGTCTTTTTTTCACATTTGTAGATGGTTCTCAGGTGAGTGATTGAGACTGAATCGGGCCTCTTGTTTTTCCCTATTAAATTCATATTAGCACTCTCTATTTTACATTCATCTACAGAATTTATCCAAATTTAATGGAAGGCCCTAGGGTATTTGTGCAATACCTTGATCAAGTTAAAGAAGGAGTGGCAATATTTTTTTCTGATCTCTATAACGATTTATGTGCAGTGAAGCCGTCTGATTCTCGGTATTCTAGTTCTTTGTGATAACTGAAACACATGCATTTGATTTAAATAATCTTATCTGGTTATAGTGTAAGAAAGTATTATATTATTTATTTAGTCCTGACGCATCACGCATAGGTGAAGTTGGTCCAGACAGGACGTGTGCAGAATGGATCCTGAAATGTGATGGAGCTATCAGATGGAAAGGAAGTGACAAATGGATCAGGAATTATAATGACCTACCCACTTATAAAAAGCCAGAAGATTTAGCTGGATATAAGATCAGTGATATTGATGCTTCTGGTTCCTGTGTTATGTGGATTGGATTTTTACATCTAGGTTGGTTATTTACAGATGTATTACAAAACATGCATGTGTAATCATATATGCCTACATGTAGTTATAATACAGAGTTCAAAATGCTCGTGCAGTATGTAACGTTGTATTGCACGGCAGTTGAATACTGAAATTCCAGTGGAATTACTTTTCTAAATGGAATTCCTTTCGTCCAAAATATTTGATGCTGTCATAGTGTATCATCAGATCACACTTGATCATTGTAGCAGAAGGATTCAAGGAGAGCTTTGTCCATGCACTCATTGGATTCTTCCGCTACAACGATCATGTGCAGTCTGATGATATAGACAGAAATGAGTAGTTTTATGTATTTATTGAAAAATATCATCAATGACATAGTTTAAATATCACACCCCCAAATAAGATATACAGTGGTGAAGAATAGCTACATCTATGGTGTTCGAGATGCTTTTTGAAATCTCTACATGCACATTGTAGATAATTCATATAAATCAGTGTAGAAAAAATTGTTGATACCTATTCTTTTTCTTTTTTTTATATATTGTTTTATATTATGTTCATTTCCAAAAATGCAAGTTTACGCAAAAGTTTATGAAAAAGCACCGTTTTCTTTAACACATCAATCCCTGAAAAACAATGAATGGACTCTGCTGTTAATCAATGACATTGACCAGTTCACACATGTCTCTTGGGATGAATGAGTTTATGAAGGATTTATGATACAAATAGTCTTGATTTGTGTTATTCACTTATTGTTTAGTCAGTAACTTTACTGAATTGATACAAGTGTTACTGTATACCTGGAAATTTTCGCCCAAGGATATTTTCGCCCTTTTATGACAGAAAACATATTCACCCCATCTTAAATTCGCCCTAAATCAACATTGTTTCACTCTCTTATCTAAGGGCATAAATGGCAAAAATTATCCAGGTATACAGTATGAGTTTTATGCATCCAAATTGGATAATGAGGCCAAAGGCTCAGGTAAGCTATTGTGATCACTTCCCATCCGATGTCTGTTCAAAATCTTTTCATATTTTTGACTTCTTCTCTGTAACCACTGAAGGGATTTTGGCGAAATTTGACAGGAAGCAAGTGCTCAAGATCCTTTACCAAATTTGTAGTTTTCAGCTAGATTGGCCAAGGGTGGATACAGAATAGGTCTCAAAATGTACCCCTCTTTAAGATTCTTCTTCTCCAGAACAGACTGTTTCTGAGTGATTTACATGGATGTATGAAGTTTGTATTTTTCATAGAAATCAGAATTTTTGACGCGTTTTTTAGGTCTTTTCAGACATTGTCATTTTCATTCATTTTTGCATGACTTCCTGAATGATCTCCCCTTGTATTCACTTTGATGCATTCATTTAATGTGTTTTACTTGTTATTAGGTGAAGAAATGTTTATATGCAAAAATTTTACCGAAATTTAATTTCTAGAGTTTTTTATGAATTTTTTAAGATTGCAAAAAAGAGGGAGGGGGTTGCATTTTCACACTATCAGCTTTTGTTTCAAAACCATTGAAGGAATTTTGACGAAACTTTACAGGAAGCAAGTGCTCAAGATCCTTTACCAATCTTTTAGTTTTCAGCCAGATCGGCCCAGGGATGGATCTGGGATGGGGCAAAATATGTCCTATAATGTAACCCTCTTTAAAAATCCTCTTCTCCAGAACCGCTACATGAATTGAAAAATGGATTGTTTCTGAGTGATCTACATCGATATATGATTCAAGTTTGTTTTTTTCATAGAAATCATAATGTGAATTTTTGATGCGTCTTCTTGGTCTTCTTTCCACATTTGTAGATGGTTCTCAGGTGAGCGATTGAGGTCATCATGTGTCTTTTCCTCTGTTTACAGCAGTGGTCTTTTTGATTTTAGTCAAATGATATCTTTCCTAAAATTTAAGCCAAATTCATTGTGTTGCTTTGTATCAGTGTGATCAGATGAGTTCATTTATGACTTACATTTGGCATTGTTTGCTATAGTTGTGAGAATATAAAATTTTCATGAAATAATATGTTCTTGAAGTACAGTATTTCATCCACTGTGGTCAGGGAATTCACAGTTGTAATGGAAAAGATTTCCTTGTCTTTATAGGGTGGGGTAAGTCCGTAAGACAACATTTTCACATGAAATGTGAAACATGAAACCGTTTAACGAAATAACGTCGGACCATAACTTTTGAAGACACTGAAAACTTTTTATAAAGGAATTGTTTATATTTTGAAAATCAAAATTTCAGTGCTAATTAATTCAAATCATAAATATATTTTTAAAACTTAAGTTGACTTTTGGTTTTGTTTAACAATGCAGAGACTGGAATGTGAAGCAGTTTCTGAGTGAGTAAATTGGCCTCACTCAGAATCACTTGATATGTTCATCTGCTACTATACTCTTAACTACGAAGGGGTATGTGTAACAACAAGCCTTATTGTGGATGAACAAAATATTTGACACTTGGGTTTGGAGGTCTCTCTCCATCAAGGATAGTTTTGATAGATTCTGTTACTTTGAAATGCTACATTTTTTCCTGTTAGTTTGCTGTTGCAAATAAACATATGTTAAAAGAAGTATTTTTTTGTATTTTATGGTAATCTATCTCCATTTCAGATGGGACAAATGTTGAAACATTAATAATGGACAACTGCAAGTATTTAGATGATAAATCCTTAACACAACTGCCAAGGATTGCAGAATCTCTGGAACACCTTCAAATTAGTCAGTGCCCAAAAGTATCCGATACTGGACTAAAGAATATTTTACTTTGTCCGTAAGTTTTGTCCAATTCACATAACTTGGCAGAGTGGAGTAACCTTTTCATTATCATATAAATTATTTTACTCATTTTTCAGTTAGGACAAGCTTCACAGGAAAAGCATTTGATTCCTCACTTATATATAGTGACAAATAGGAAGGATTACTCTTACCACTGTTAATTCTAAGGCTATACTTTATTACCTAAAATTCAATGTCGTCCATGTCAAGAAAGGCTTCACTAGACTCCACCCCACCAGGTTGTATGGATTTTACTATATGACAATATTATTGTAAAAAAGCATTTGAAACTGTTGAAAAGTGAAAGTTACAAGTCTTTGGAATGAGACTTGTCTGGTTGTTGTTATTTGATATCTCACTGTAACACAATACAGCTCGGGATTCTTGAATACCTAACGGTAATTGTTCTAAGCAACCTGACCACATGGTTCTTTTTTGTTAGAGTCCTAAGAGACTGCCACACTTTTCATCAATTTAATAAAATAACATCATTCGTACAGACATGTTGGCTATATCTTTTCTGTAGTGTAACAATCACAAAGAATTTTACACTAGTATGAGATGTCACCAGCTTTAGGAAAAGTGCCACAAATGTATGCTAATACAGTGAGGGTTCTTTTACATGCCATGCTTGCTGTGGTGTTAGACCTCGGTCTTCAGCCTCATCCTGAGGTCCAGTGACCTTCACTTTGTATGCGGAGCGCTTGGTGAAAGAATTGTCACTAAATTTTTTTTAAAGTCTCGGTGTGACCCAGTACTGGGATTGAACCAGGACCCTTACACTTCTTGAGTCACACGCTCCCCCACAAGAACACCAGAAGCAGGGAATGAGACTTATAATATAGAGGCCCTGTGTCAAGGCAGAATTTACTGTGTACCTGGTAATTTTCGCTTCTGTTATATTTTCGCCCTTAGATGAGAGGGCGAATTTAAAACATAAGTGAAATTTCAAGCTAAATAATTAAAGCATGAACATACATGTCATCTATAAGATTATGCTTATTTGGGGCGAATTTAAGATGGGGTGAATATGTTTTCTGCGAAAATATGTCCAGTTATAGTATTTGATTTAAATATAATCAGCTGGTAATGTGCTACAAAGCTATTTTTGGTGATTATTTCTGCTATCTGATTTTACATTGTCATATTTTCTTTTGTTTTACAGAAAACTGAAACAATTGACCCTGTTTGACCTACCAAAAGTTGATGACCTAAAAGTTGCAAAAGCAGCGATACAGAAAGTAATCCCAGAATGTAATGTTCAAATCAAATGATGTGGTCTGATTGCTTAATTTAGGGTAATTTGACATTTATAACAGAGGGCTTGTAATTTATAAAACTGTCTGTCAAGAAGTAGGCAAGTCATCGAAAGGCATCAGAGTCATTAAACGGCATCTGATTCCATTTATGGTACATTGTAGCATCTACCATATGAACTTTATTATCCATCAGTTATCATTCCTGTATCTCACAGTAAAAGTGTTGCATGTCAATGCTCAGTGGATGCATGGATAAGTAAAGATAAATTTAATCTGTTTATTAATTATTATAATTATTATTTTTTTATTTTATGCATTATTTTTGGTTGTTGTTTGAAAAATGAATATCAGAAGGTAAATGTTCTTATATTAGTATCTGCACCTATTGCAGAATAATGTATAGCTAAAATGTTTTAGAATTGAATCTTTCATAATTGACGCCACACATTTCGTCAGAATTAAAAAATATAGATTTTTGATATTTAATGTCACACACAATTTCACCTCGACTGTTGAATGAATCATACAAGAATAAAGTCACTGTGCCATATATGTAATAGTTTGATGTCACTTGTCACCCATGTACAGATGTAGCAGCTTGCCATCATGAACATGTCAGGTAAATCATACAAGAATAAAGTCACTGTGCCATATATGTAATAGTTTGATGTCACTTGTCACCCAGGTACTGATGTAGCAGCATGCCATCATGAACATGTCAGGTAAATCATACAAGAATAAAGTCACTGTGCCATATATGCAATAGTTTGATGTCACTTGTCACCCATGCACTGATGTAGCAGCATGCCATCATGTCACCCAGGTACTGATGTAGCAGCATGCCATCATGAACATGTCAGGTGTTTTTATGTCATATGTAAGTCTGTTAAATTGTGTGGCAGCTTGATGTCACTCTGTGGTTTGATTCATTATGTTTTATTGTAACAGTTTGATATCACTGTTAATCTGTATAGCAGTTGGTGTCACTGTCATCTTAGTGATGATTTGATGTCATATGTGTAAGTTTAGCATTTACAGATTGGTTCTACTCTAGCTGTCATCTTAGTAATGGTTTGATGTCATATGTGTAAGTTTAGCATTTACAGATTGGTTCTACTCTAGCTGTCATCTTAGTAATGGTTTGATGTCATGTGTGTAAGTTTAGCATTTACAGATTGGTTCTACTCTAGCTGTCATCTTAGTAATGGTTTGATGTCATGTGTGTAAGTTTAGCATTTACAGACTGATGCCTCTTTGTCATCTTAGATATGACAGATTGATTCCATTCTGTCATATTGGCAATACCGGTAGTTTGATGTAATTGTGTCATCTATGTAACAATTTGATGTCATTGTTTATCTGTGTAATATATTGATGTCACTCTGTCAGCACTAATGATTTGATGTCATAATGTCATATGTGTAACAGTTTGATGTATCTATGTTAACAGTACAGAAAAGTATTTGCTTTGTATCATTGTAAAGTGATAAAATGTTACAAAGTTCTACATACTTTAAATGTAGACACATTTTTGTTGACGAGGTTTGCCAAGGGAGATAACTATATCAAAGATTGTCCAGCAGATTTTTTTTTATACATGTTTGTCATTTTAAAGCTGTATGGAATGAAGGAAAAATAAAATATTATAAAATTCATGTTTTTTAAATGTTATGATTATTTTCTGTGATATCATGTACTACCATACCTTGTAATTTGTAACATCTGTATAGTATATACTCGTGTTATAAATGTGTGATTCATACTGCAAATGAGACTGTGAATTCAGCTATCCACGTAATACAAATCTGAATGTTCTATTGATTTAATGCAGACCTTTTTGTTCTCAATGATATTTGTCAAAAACAGAACACAATGTAATTGATAGAATTATATATATTTTTAGCCTTTTAGTATAACCTCTAATTTTTTTTTAAAAATGCGTAATTTTTTAAAAGTGGGTTGTTTAAGTACAGGCATTGGGAGGAAAATTTCTATGGGGCACCGTTTTAGTATTTATTCACTATTTTCTGATATCAAAAATTCATTTTTTGATATTAAATAATCAAATTTCTGATATTACATATTCATTTTTTTATATAAGCAATTTGATGTTTTGATGTCAGGAAAAGGTGATTTTTTTTATATATCAGAAATTCGATTTTTTGATATCGGGGAAATAGAGGTGATTTTTTATATAAAAAATTCAATTTTATTAACATCAAAAAATGAATTTTGATATCAAAAATTCGAATTTGATATCAGAAAATATCAGAAAATCATTTTCTGATATAAAAAAAATATGAAGTATTATTTGATATAAAAAATTCGAATTTCTGATACACAAAAATTCTACATTTTTATTTATATCAGAAAATTTCTGATATAAAAAAATTCATTTTTTGATTTAAAAAGATCAAATTTCTGATATCAAATTCGTTTTGTTTTTTAATCTGAAATTCAATTTTTTGATATCAGAAATTTGATTTTTTAATATCAGATGATTTTTTGATATAAAATAATATTTCTGATACCAGAAATTTGATTATTTGATATAAAAAAATGAATTTTTGATATAAGAAAAAACTGAATAAATACTAAAACAGCACCCCATATATTTCAGAGTTATCAGAGTTGCAGGATTAATACATTCAAACAACCTGTCTTGAGAAACCAACCCTTCTGCCATTAAAATGTGGTCTCTGAAGAGGGGTTATCTAAAGGGTTACTTAACTAACTGGTTTTCAGAATGTGGTCTCAAAAGACAGGTGGTCTTTCATGAGAGTTGTCTTTCAAAAAAGGTTTCACTGTTCTGGTACATTCACTGAACCTGTAAATCTATTTTTGACTAATGGGCATGAATTGATCCATGAAATACAAAAATACATGTTTTTAAAAAGATTTTCAGCTCGATGTCGTTGAAATTTCATGATTTATTTCCCTTTGAATTATCATTCATAAATCAGATGGTATAAATCTGAAACGATAATTTTTCAAGTAATATTACAGCAGAGGGAGAAAAGTAAATTTCCCTTGTTTATTAAGTACCGCTGTGTTTAAAAAGTCTGATTAGTTTATGGTTAATAGAAAACAGATTCTGAGATCTGTTGCGGTAGTAAAGTATATTTCTTGTCTTGCATCACAATTAACAAATTGTAGTAAATATGGCAGGGTCTTGTATCTGGTAAGGTTTTTCATTTTTGTTTTAAATGCCGCAGGTGTTTGGCCTTATTGGGCATATATTAAACACTACAGGTTGTGTGTCACACTAGTTTATATTAAACATTACAGGATGTGTGTCACACTAGGTTTATATTAAACACTACAGGTTGTGTGTGACACTAGGTTTATATAAAGCACTACAGGTTGTATGTCACTAGGTTTATATTAAACACTACAGGTTGTGTGTCACACTAGGTTTATATCAAACACTACAGGTTGTGTGTCACACTAGGTTTATATCAAACACTGCAGGTTGTGTGTCACACTAGGTTTATATTAAATACTGCAGGTTTTGTTTCACACTGAGTATGTATTAAATACTACAGGTTGTGTGTCACACTAGGTTTATATTAAACACTACAGGTTGTGTGTGACACTAGGTTTATATTAAACATTACAGGTTGTGTGTCACACTAGGTTTATATAAAGCACTACAGGTTGTATGTCACTAGGTTTATATTAAACACTTCAGGTTGTGTGTGACACTAGGTTTATATCAAACACTACAGGTTGTGTGTCACACTAGGTTTATATTAAACACTGCAGGTTGTGTGTCACACTAGGTTTATATTAAACACTACAGGTTGTGTGTGACACTAGGTTTATATCAAACACTACAGGTTGTGTGTCACACTAGGTTTATATTAAATACTGCAGGTTTTGTTTCACACTGAGTATGTATTAAATACTACAGGTTGTGTGTGACACTAGGTTTATATAAAGCACTACAGGTTGTATGTCACTAGGTTTATATTAAACACTACAGGTTGTGTGTCACACTAGTTTATATTAAACACTACAGGTTGAGTGTGACACTAGGTTTATATTATACACTACAGGTTGTGTGTCAGACTAGTTTATATTAAACATTACAGGATGTGTGTCACACTAGGTTTATATTAAACACTACAGGTTGTGTGTGACACTAGGTTTATATTAAACACTACAGGTTGTGTGTCACACAAGGTTTATATTAAACACTACAGGTTGTATGTCACTAGGTTTATATTAAACATTACAGGTTGTGTGTGACACTAGGTTTATATTAAACACTACAGGTTGTGTGTCACACTAGGTTTATATTAAACACTACAGGTTGTGTGTCACACTAGTTTATATTAAACATTACAGGATGTGTGTCACACTAGGTTTATATTAAACACTACAGGTTGTGTGTGACACTAGGTTTATATTAAACACTACAGGTTGTATGTCACTAGGTTTATATTAAACACTACAGGTTGCATGTGACACTAGGTTTATATCAAACACTACAGGTTGTGTGTCACACTAGGTTTATATTAAACACTGCAGGTTGTGTGTCACACTAGGTTTATATTAAATACTGCAGGTTTTGTTTCACACTGAGTATGTATTAAATACTACAGGTTTTGTGTGACACTAGGTTTATATAAAGCACTACAGGTTGTGTGTGACAATAGGTTTATATTAAACACTACAGGTTGTGTGTCACACTAGTTTATATTAAACATTACAGGATGTGTGTGACACTAGGTTTATATTAAACACTACAGGTTTTGTGTGACACTAGGTGTATATTAAACACTGCAGGTTGTGTGTCACACTAGGTTTGTATTAAACACTACAGGTTGTGTGTGACACTAGGTTTATATTAAACACTACAGGTTGTGTGTCACACTAGGTTTATATTAAACACTACAGGTTGTGTGTCACTAGTTTATATTAAACATTACAGGATGTGTGTGACACTAGGTTTATATTAAACACTACAGGTTGTGTGTGACACTAGGTTTATATTAAACACTACAGGTTGTGTGTCACACTAGGTTTATATTAAACACTGCAGGTTGTATGTCACACTAGGTTTATATTAAACACTACAGGTTGTGTGTGACACTAGGTTTATATTAAACACAACAGGTTGTGTGTGGCACTAGGTTTATATAAAGCAGTACAGGTTGTATGTCACTAGGTTTATATTAACCACTACAGGTTGTGTGTAACACTTGGTTTATATGAAACACTGCAGGTTGTGTGTCACACTAGGTTTATATTAAACACTACAGGTTGTGTGTCACACTAGTTTATATAAAACACTACAGGATGTGTGTCACACTAGGTTTATATTAAACACTACAGGTTGTGTGTGACACTAGGTTTATATTAAACACTACAGGTTGTATGTCACACTAGGTTTATATTAAACACTACAGGTTGTGTGTCACACTAGGTTTATATCAAACACTGCAGGTTGTGTGTCACACTAGGTTTATATTAAACACTACAGGTTGTGTGTCACACTAGGTTTATATTAAATACTGCAGGTTTTGTTTCACACTGAGTATGTATTAAATACTACAGGTTGTGTGTGACACTAGGTTTATATAAAGCACTACAGGGTGTATGTCACTAGGTTTATATTAAATACTGCAGGTTTTGTTTCACACTGAGTATGTATTAAATACTATAGGTCGTGTGTCACACTAGTTTATATTAAACATTACAGGATGTGTGTCACACTAGGTTTATATTTAACACTACAGGTTGTGTGTCGCACTAGGTTTATATTAAACACTACAGGTTGTGTGTGACACTAGGTTTATATTAAACACTACAGGTTGTGTGTCACACAAGGTTTATATTAAACACTACCGGTCGTGTGTCACACTAGTGTATATTAAACATTACATGATGTGTGTCACAATAGGTTTATATTTAACACTACAGGTTGTGTGTCACACTAGGTTTATATTAAACACTACAGGTTGTGTGTCACACTAGGTTTATATTTAACACTACAGGTTGTGTGTCACACTAGTTTATATTAAACATTACAGGATGTGTGTCACACTAGGTTTATATTAAACACTACAGGTTGTGTGTCACACTAGGTTTATATTAAACACTACAGGTTGTGTGTCACACTAGTTTATATTATAAATTACAGGATGTGTGTCACACTAGGTTTATATTAAACACTACAGGTTGTGTGTGACACTAGCATTATATTAAACACTACAGGTTGTATGTCACTAGGTTTATATTAAACACTACAGGTTGTGTGTGACACTAGGTTTATATTAAACACTACAGGTTGTGTGTGACACTAGGTTTATATTAAACACTACAGGTTGTGTGTGACACTAGGTTTATATTAAACACTGCAGGTTGTGTGTCACACTAGGTTTATATTAAACACTACAGGTTGTGTGTGACACTAGGTTTATATTAAACACTACAGGTTGTGTGTCACACTAGGTTTATATTTAACACTACAGGTTGTGTGTCACACTAGTTTATATTAAACATTACAGGATGTGTGTCACACTAGGTTTATATTAAACACTACAGGTTGTGTGTCACACTAGGTTTATATTAAACACTACAGGTTGTGTGTCACACTAGTTTATATTATAAATTACAGGATGTGTGTCACACTAGGTTTATATTAAACACTACAGGTTGTGTGTGACACTAGCATTATATTAAACACTACAGGTTGTATGTCACTAGGTTTATATTAAACACTACAGGTTGTGTGTGACACTAGGTTTATATTAAACACTACAGGTTGTGTGTGACACTAGGTTTATATTAAACACTACAGGTTGTGTGTGACACTAGATTTATATTAAACACTGCAGGTTGTGTGTCACACTAGGTTTATATTAAACACTACAGGTTGTGTGTGACACTAGGTTTATATCAAACACTACAGGTTGTGTGTGACACTAGGTTTATATAAAACACTACAAGTTGTGTGTGACACTAGGTTTATATAAAACACTACAGGTTGTGTGTGACACTAGGTTTATATTAAACACTACAGGTTGTGTGTGACACTAGGTTTATATAAAGCACTACAGGTTGTATGTCACTAGGTTTATATTAAACACTACAGGTTGTGTGTCACACTAGGTTTATATCAAACACTACAGGTTGTGTGTCACACTAGGTTTATATCAAACACTGCAGGTTGTGTGTCACACTAGGTTTATATTAAATACTGCAGGTTTTATTTCACACTGAGTATGTATTAAATACTGCATTTGTTCAGCAATACTGTACAGTTGCTTATTCCAGAAGTGGTGTAAATCAGATGTGGATATTAAAAATTCTAAACAACTTTTAGAAAATTTGAAGACACAGTTTCGTCAAACACTTCTCTGGATCCACACATAAATACACTGAAGTTGATATGAAAAGATGCTGAAATTTCTAGGCAATATATTTGTTATGTTCGAAGACGTGGTCTTTCAACAAACTGTTGGCATACGTATGGGAACCAATTGTGCCCCTTCATTGGCTGACCTGTTCCTTTATTCATACAAAGCAGACTTCATTCCGAAACTGCTGAATCAAAAGAAGAAAAAGTCCTTTAATTTGACATTTAGGTATATCGACGACGTTTTGTCAATTAATAATGACAATTTATGTCAATGCGATATATCCCAGCGAACTACAAATTAAAGATACAAGAGAATCAAGCACACAAGCTTCATATTTAGATATTTTACTTAGTACAGATTTGGTTTCAAGAGGTCCGTGTTTGTCAATCTTTTAAACAGATTTATATCCTGGACATCCAAATGATTTATACTTTGGTATCTGATATTTTTTATATTTCAACAAAAAAATGACAACACTGCTGACCATCAATGGTTTTTAACTAATGGTAC
Organism: Atrina japonica; assembly: GCA_030159075.1. Classification (NCBI taxonomy): domain Eukaryota; kingdom Metazoa; phylum Mollusca; class Bivalvia; order Pterioida; family Pinnidae; genus Atrina; species Atrina japonica. The sequence goes on along the minus strand of BROG01000336.1, from coordinate 467,195 downwards.
CATTAATTTTATTGTGCAATAAGTATAAACAGTTCATCATTGAGATTACACAGCGCTAAGATTTGTATTTACGCACTGAGATAACACAACATTGAGATTACACATCATTGAGATAACACAATGAGATTACACAGCATTGAGATAACACAGTATTGAAATAACACAGCATTGATTTAACACATTGAGATTACACATTGATAGTATGCAGCATTGAAATAACACAGCATTGAGATACCACATTGATATTACGCAGCATTGAGATTACACAGCATTGAGATTACACAGCATTGAGATTACACAGCATTGATTTTACACATTGAAATTACACATTATACAAATAACAGGGCATTGAGATTGCAGAGCATGTAGATTACACGGGTCTAAGATTACACAACACTGTTTACACAACATTAAGATTACATGGCATTGGGATTACACATGACATGGTATTACACCACATTAATATTATACAACATTGATATAACACAGCATTGAGATTAGCAGTGAGAATATACAGCGCTTTGCGGTTATGTAAAATGAAAGTAGAGACATTGTCAACCAGGCTTTGGTTAGAACGGCTGTCCATTATCTTGTAATTCAGTATGTATTAGTGTAACTGACAAACTTCGACTCATGTATGTATTTATATCCCGAAAAAATCTACCCACCATACCAGATTTGTGTACAAAAGTATTAAGTTGTGTATAAAAGTATTAAGATTTCACATCTGATAAAATTTCAGTATTTAATGCACTACTAATTATATATTGATCTGAAAAGAACACGCTCATTCAAAACTTTACCCTTGTCACTTGTTTTTTCATACGAGTGTTCTGATCGTCAACTTTATTTATTTTACAACAATTAAAAACAAGTTGTACAAGTTATATTGGATGTTGGCGTGAGAGTGTGATTACTGCGGGAGAAAAACCACCATACCCTTTAAATTTGTCATAGAAAATCGGCTCGGGATCAAATGGTGGTGCTTACTTCTCTTTGACACCTAATCCTACCTCCGGATTTCCAGATGTTCTTTTTTTGTTCACAAACCCATTCTTTTGTTTAACTCGAATGATTACTGGGCCCTCTTAAGGTCAAAATCCTTCAGAGTGCAGTAAATGTAGTGATCGAAGAGATCGGGATAGCCTTTGACAGTTGCCCTGCAGTTTTCTCTTTTATTGCTCACAGTTTGCTGACTGTGCAATTTAATTGACTGAATGAGAAAGAAATAAAATAAATGTATATGATGCTCTTCACTAGAGCCTGGAACTGCCACTTTGATACATCAAGGATAACCCCGACCATGAATGACATGATGTCTGTCGAGTCGATGATGCTCTAGAACAAGCCTTAGAATATCTGTTTCTTATTACAGTTTCTTTATCTATTGTAAGTGTTAAGTCTTCAAAATGAACACAATAGGAAGTAAATTCTTTACATGATAACACCAGGTCTTCAATCATGATACTTCTCGATCTTTGTTTGCAATCTTTCTTCTATCTGACAATTCCTGTCTTTCTAGAATATGTACGTTTTTTGCAGATAATATAAAACACGAAAAATCAATATTAAAAGGGATATTATTCCTTGAAGTGCAATCTTATAATTTAGCGCACATGAGGAAAATGTTCAATTTATTTGATCATAAATTTAAGGTAACAGTTTTCTTTAGCATTAAAAATCTAGTAATTGTCAGGATTAAAGGAATCCCGTTGTCATATTTTTTTTAGCAATGGTGGGATATGTTTATCGCCTGTTCGATAGCGGTTTGTGAGTTCGTCTGTACCAATGGTAACGAGCATTTATTCCTCACTTATTTCATTTGAATTTGACTGTGGACTCGCGGCGGGTGTGATCGGTCAAGAAGGGGTCCGTGTGTGTCCACTATTCACCAGTATATTTATATTGGACATCGTGAAGATTTATGTTTTGGTATCTGTGATGTTAATATTGATATACTTAAACTTCAGAATTTCTGAAGAATATATTGTAAGGACGATTATAGCAAAGTATGGTTTTTATCCACTTAATGGTTTTTGAGGGAAATATTGACCTATGATTATGTCATTTGCTTACTTTTAAATTTCAAATTTATATGTAAGCACATGGCTACTTTACTCTTTAATTTCAAATGTAACAAATAGCAAATAACATGAAAAAAATAATCACAGACGACAACGATGCCAAGTAATTTCTGTTGATAAACTGAACCTTAAGAGCAGATGAATTCGATTGACAAAGCATCAACACTCAATATGACCATAATGCAATTAGAGGCTACACAGTCTGTTATGAAATGTCCTTTTACAAATAATTTTTTTTTATTCTTTTAGCTATGCATTTAGATTTTTTATTTGGTCTTGTATAATACCACTTTCCCTATAGAATATCTAGTTCAGGTGATGAAGTATAATTGATGGAAACAGTTGTCTTGGACATTGTAACTTTGGTATTATTTTTATGATATTTATAATGTTTACTTCATTTTGAAGATTTGTGTTTATAGCCTTTAATTTTAAGTTTCTGAAATAAGCAAAATTGTTGACGTCTGATAACAAAACGGGTGTTGGTCCGAAAGTGGTCGTTATTATTCCAATTCTTTTGAAAGACTAAGATTGTCATCTTTATTCATTAGTTACTCTTAAACGGATTTTGCAATACATTTAAATTTATTGTTTGTTTTTTTATGATAGGTCTAAATACTAATCTTTGGAACTGTATGCCTATATGTATTTATTTTTGAATTCGAAAAGATAGTCTTGGGTATTTTTTTTTTCAAAACCTTAACAATAACTTAGGTATTATGTATATAATGTTTACATACGTAATGTCACCTGTGTTCATGACAGCAGACATTGTTTTGTGTATCAAAAAAAGTTTAAGGATTGGTTTTAGGTAGTCTCATTCTATATGAGTTTGTTAAGTACACATTTTAAGTTTTAATGGAATATGAGATAGCACCACGAGTATTGCAAAATTAAGATTGTGTGTTGGTAACGCACCGCGTGGATAACAATATCTAAATGCATTTAGATTCAAGTGGACGTTCGTTACAAGTTATGTCTTTTAGTACAAATTTCAAATTAAATGGTGTTGAATACACATCTTTAATGTCCGCCGATTTCAAGATAAAACATCACGTACTCTTTTTACAGAGGAAACTGAGTACACCGGTGGTCGGATATGGAGATAAGTTTTACGTGATACTATGTAACATTTAGTAAAAAGTTTATATAGTATGTTGTGATCTAGCAGATTCGACACATATTGAGTTCACTGTGAATTCACGTTTGGTGTGCTGTTTAAATATATGTTATGTATTGTGCATAATTGATAAATGTAAATGATTGTTCGATCATTTATTTAGATATCATGGTAGTATTCAGTACAGATCATTTAGCAGTCAGCATGCGAGGTTAAAAAATTTAAAAGATTTTAAGATCGATTTAGATTAAGAAGATATAAAGTATGCACCGCATATAGGTAAAACGAATACCAACAGGAGTATTCTTAACTATTAACTGTTTCGCACTCGACATTCATTTTTTTCTACATGTGTTCTTTTTATTCCATGAAATATTGTTGGTGCATCTAATTCCAGTTATGTGTTGATTACTACTTAGGTACGTGTTATTCTCGGGTACTTACAGGTATGTGGAGATACAAAGATCTAAGATTTTATTATTTCGTATTTTAAAAACATTTTTATACATAAATGAAAATTTGAGAGTGCTACTTTGTGTTTTAGTACTATACGCAAGACTATTACAATTTCCAGTTATAAGGTGGCGGTCCATATTTACTGTGTAGGCGAGAAACACGATAACAATGTACCCGGGAAAAGACCACCGGTCACACCTATATTTTATTATATACTTTTACTAGACTTATGGCCGACCCGAATTAAATCATAGTCATTTAGTATAAATTTGTGGACATTCGAGCACGCTTTTAAAGCTGTAATATCACATGGATAATTGACAGGTTATTAACATTTCATAACTACCGATGTCAATATCAGATGATATGTTATCATTTGCATCAGAACATACTTATAATAAGCTGAAAGTAATGATATATAAACACTGACAACCCCACGCACCACCTGTTTATAAGCATAATATGAGATCTTTATATGACACCACTGCTCTTAACACTTTAAAGATATGTCACGGAAGAATATGTGTATCAAAGACAAAACGATCGTTTTCCCTAAAGAATAATTATGATAATATACCTCTATTAAAGAGAAGAACAAAGACAAGAGAAATGATAAAGATCAAAGCAAAAGAACAATGTGATATCTTGAAAGATAATAAAACCACAAAAAGATGGCATTACAGTGAAATGCAAAGGAGCTAGAAACATTGATACCTCATTCCTTACATTTATAATTAACGTAGTACATGATACATCTAACAAATAGAAAACGGCATCACATTTGAACTGTAACGACACTTGAAAGATTAACACGCAAATTGCAAACTTTTATCTCTTCAGTCCATAACTGTAATATGAAAGTGTATTTAGTAAAATAAAAAATGCAAAGGCACACATGTGATAAAGTTCTGAATGTTGACGGAGTGGATGACTGACGTTAGAGATAAAGGAAAAAGTAAATATTGTAAGAAACATGCGATCACACGAACTTATTGCAGATACCGTAAATAATTACACGAAAGAAAAACTTCTTGAATTAACGGATGTAGGCGGAGTTCAGACAAATGGTAAGGACATAACCATGAATCATAGACAACTAAGTATTTATGTGTGTTTAGAGCACTTCAATGAAACTTAAGGAAACTTTAGACTGTACTTTCCTTGTTACGCAATCATTAACTATCCCAGGAAACATAATTCGGTACACTTACTAGTTTTTATTCTTTTCATCAATTGCTTATTTCAAAATGCCAATATTTCATACGTTTTCAGTAATAGATTTAGGGTGTCAAAATATGTTATGAAATTGAACTTTTGCGTGACTGGTACATCATCCAAACGAGATAAAATATTGATAAATGCATGACTTAAGAAAATTATATCAAATCGGGGTGTTATTTGATTTGTGTTTATTTAATTTGCGTAATTCCAAGACATGCTTTATTCAGAGATCTTTTAAAAATATATTTGATACAGTAATGACGTGTGAGTGTAGAAGTGTAGATCCATGATATAAACAACTTGCATATGAAAAAAGAATAAAAATGTATAGGTATGAAGGGTAGAAAAACAGTAGAGTGAGGATAATGAAGGGGAAATTTAGAAATCACAATTAGGACTGAGGCCTGGTATCAAAATATTTAAGAATAACTTAGGTCTAAAATAATTATTCAAATTGGCTAATCCTTAGATCTGATTGGCTGAGAAGGCGAAATAGGTAATAGTCTCAGACTTGATGGTAAATTTTCAAGCTCAGGCTCAGGTGAACCTCTGTGAACATGAATTTAATTAACTATTACTATTTGCAGCATTTAGAGAGGGAGATTGATACGTACTTGTAAGCCAACAAAGACAGGCTAATTGATATCGAGAAATAATAGTACTGCACTTGCATATGTGTCCGTCAACAATAGCAAACATGAAAAATCTAAGACTACGAAACCACATGGTTTTTCCAACATTACCAAATAAATATGTAAAAATTCTATATATTTGATCTAGTTTAGTATAGAAAGTCAGTCTTTTATAATCTATAACATATACCGCGGGGTTGGAAGTCAATTATCCAAGCGCCTTGGTTGTCATTTTCCAATTTCCAATTAAATTTACTAAAGCTTTTAATGTCACTATTTCTGTCTTGATGATCTCTTAACCACATACGTAAATCTTCTCAAAATATTCTGCTTTTGAATGTCTGATTTTACTTCCTTCACACACCATAATTAAACTGGGAATCACCGTTTTTAGTTTATGATTATGCATTTCATCGTTTAACAACTGTGAATTCTTTTAGAATGGAGAAAAGATCGATCAAAAGCAAACATTCTCATAAAGCTTTCTTCCGGCATCTTGTTGAAATTTCTATGATTTTCCTTTTCTATGTTGCAATCTTTTATCTTAGCAACTTAAACAGCATGTGTGCTTTCAAGCAATTGAATTAACGTGTTTTGAATATTTGTATGCAAAGAGTATAAAATTATTCCATACTTAAAGAGCAAGGATTTTCTGTAAACAGAATTATAAAATTCATTAGCTGGTCCACTTCTAACACACATAAAATGTATGCATGTATTACGTACATTGTACCGTCAGCCCTTGTCCATATTCGTATGATAATATAGGGTGGCATATGCATTCTAAGCATGAGTGCACAGAAAGCTCAAAAACTGATCGCCCGGAATTTCCTTGCCAAACTGTTAAACATTCCACATGTTAGAAAACAAAGATCGGAGTGCCTAGGCTGTTATTCTCTAACTGCTCAATCAGTTATCAATTATAATAGAGAACAAAGCAAAATAATTATTTATAGACAAAATAAGAACAATTATATACAATTGAGCATATACAGAATCATATCCTAGTATATCTGGATCAACGCTAACATCAGAACCAACGAGAGACATTTATATAAGTTCTTTAAATTGCTTGTTAATTGTTGTAGAATAAATAAGTTCAATATGACAAAATTGGAGATATCACCTCGCGAATCAATTTAGAACCAGTGTTTCACGAAAATAAATTCCGCGAAAAATTATAGATTTACAGTATCTATGGGACATGGATAAATAGCAAACAAAGGAAGTGATATGTACTTTCCTGTCATCTGATAATGTTCTTCCATATCGGATTATTTTGAGTACAAACAAAGTCATCAAGCAACTCCTTAGATGTTCGCCTAGATAGAAATAATAAATGAAGTTTTTGATTTATAACATGCCATCCCAGTGGATGCCAACGAATTTAAAAAAAACTTCCCCAGGGATATAATTTATTTTATTTGAGTTTGATGCTGATCAATTTTAAAGAAAAATGCACAATGCTTATCAGACAATATCAGAATGACAGAAGTATTGACACTTGTATAACGTATGATCTAAATGCTTGTTGGTAATGCAGACATGTTTGTTCTAAACTAATCTAACATGGCATAATATCCGGAATAGGATAGAAACGGTGTTGACCACTCATTTAGGGTTTAATCTGAACAACAGTAATTTGAAAAAAGCTTTTAGATCACCTTGCCCAAATCAATATATATATCATCTGATTTTGTGATGGAAAGGTAATTATGATATTCTATAGTTTCAATGTTAGTATACCATTTTTACCATTTTTGCATACGTTTTATACATGAGATAATCTTTATAGAAAATGACAATTACGTAGCTCTATTGAAATGAGGAAATGCTCTTTAATTTCCCGTTACCTTTCAGCAACACAATATTACTCTATGATGGATGTGCAACATATGTAACATATATTACATTTATTTTATTAATCAAGAGGATAGTTTGAATAGATTAATTAAACCAGGACGTCTTTACATTTATTTATATTGGAAATGTAATATAATAATCACAGATATTAAACTCTTCACCAAGGATGGCTGTAAAACAATATACAAACATACCAAATATTGGACAAAGACGGACCGCTAGAAAATCAGAGGCCCTTTTCACAAAAAATCTTAAAATTATTCTTAAAATAAAACCTAACGAGTATCGTAAGATAAATCTTAAGTCATTTTCACTAAAGCTATCGTAGGAGTTAATTTTCTTTTAAGATTTAATCGTAAGATAAAATCTTAAGTTTTTCTCTTACTATTAAAGTAAACATAACAACGACATTTCACTTTCGATTCGCATGCGCATAATTTTTTTTCGGTAAGGCGTCACATGCATTTTAGTTGATGTATTGACACTGAATATAATCCAGAAAAGACAAATATTTTGGTGTAAATGAAATTCAATTAAGTTTGAATAATGATTAAATAAAGTTTCACAAAGCTCTAATTACATTTTACTCCAGCCTTTTGAAATTACACTATACTAGTGTATTTGTTTCTGTTTTAGATGTACATTATCTAGATCTATACGGCATCAGTAGGTCTAAATTATATGTTTGTAGGCTATGTGTTTGTGTATTAACATTTGAATTTCTATTTCGTAATTTAAATGTTTGTGTTGTGTAGGCTTCACGTTTGCGTTTTAGATATTATGTCATGTGCTCACTTACAAGCCCCGTGAGGTCGTTTTGAAACTTTAAGACACTAAATTATGACCTGTTTATCCTTCAAAAGTATCACATCGCATTAGCGGATCTAGAAAATTTGTAAAAGGGGTGCCGATGGTGACATGAGATTATTTTTTTTTAAAAACTATCGTGTACAACTTTTATATAATGTATATCTCTCCAGAGATAAACCTAAAATTTAAAGGGGAGGCACAAGTTTTGATATTGTTGCTAAACGGAGGGTGTCGCGAAAATTTTGTTTTTTAATAGAGAAATTAAAGTTTTTACACCTATTTTTGCCAACTATAGGGGTCGCATTCCGTAAAGGGGTCGGGGTCCTAGATTTATTAACCTACTAAATACAAAATCCCCTCTGGATATGGGGAGGAATCGCATGGTATTTTTCTGTACGCCTTTCAATTAAATCTCTTGTTGTGTACGCGAAGTTCACGATGCAGTGTCTCGGAAAAAGGCAGCGAGCTAACAGCTGGTCAATATTTAGTGACTCGTAGATCTATCTATACTCAGATTCTATTGTGAAAAATACGTTCTCTGCGAATAGCTATTCTGTTAATTATATCAAACAACATATTAACTTTTTTTCTATGGAGACAGTTATTGATAAAATCTTAAAAGTAAAAAATTATCTTAAGTGTGGGTGATAGCCCTCTTAAAGTTACGACAAATTTTTATCTTACGATTCACTTAAGATTTTTCATGAAAACCATAGCAATCTTAATTTTACTCTTAAGAGTAAAAGTTATCTTAAAATTTTTTTGTGAAAAGTGCTGCAGGTCGTGGGATCAGTTTCCGAGGATACATTGGGATTACGGGTCCCTTCAAGATTGGTATGTCTGATAACCTGACATATACAAACAAACTGAGATCAATCTGTAATCTTGAATCGAAAAGTTTATGTGTCTCGTACACTGTCTGGAATATATGATAAAATTACATTGAAAAATTATGTTGATGAAGTATTCAGATTGTGAAATAAATGTATGGAAAATGTGGATAAGGTATCATACATACTGACATTTATATATCTATTTAACTTATTTATTTACTCTGATTAATTCACTATCAGTTTAGTACGTGCAAATGTCTGGTGAAAACGCTACTAATTACTGTATAAATTGTCGTATCAATGCGGACAATTAAAGGGGCATTAGCAGTGTTTACCAAAAGCATATTTTCTGCTTTTACTACATGTACCTGATGTGCAATAACAAATAAGAACTATACACAGGCATAAATAATCTTATATTCCTATACACTTTTTAAAATAAGGCCCGATCCAGAGTGGTATGCATATACAAACAGTCAAGCTGAATCAATCAACTGCAATTGAAAAAGTGCTAAACCTGGGTTTATCAAGCAAGTTTCACAAAATTGGAGGAATTTATGAATTTTTATGCCTGTTTATATCTCTCTTTTGTTATTGCATGTTAATCAATTTAGTAAAAGAAGGAAAAAAGTGGAAAAAAATCTAATGCCCCTTTAAACAATATGATCTTTTTTAGAATAACAGCTTCGGTGCTGTAGATGTGTTCACCTATTTGTAAATATAACAAATCATTATAGTAGCTGAATACATGGATGGATAATCCTTTAAAGCAATCATTGTATGGAGCTTGAGAAGTTGAAATCATGAAATGTATTGCTAGACTAAATTGTGTTTGCATTTTCTCCTCTGACGGTGATCATTAGTCGCCATTCTATCATTTAGATATCAAATTCTTTAAAAAGGATACGTGCAAGCAGCATATCACTAAAATGATTATTGCAAACCTCAAATTACTTAAAGTAGATTAATCAAGCGTCAAATGATATCACATGAATCCGTACAAACATCACGTGATATAAAAAGGTGAGGCTAGAATTACATCATCGGAATTATAAGATCACCAAAATGGATTGTTATGTATTCTACAAAAGTAAACTTAACGAATCCAGGGAAACAGCATAATCACTTAAAATGAGATATCATATAAGTGATACTGCGTTGTAGAATATGAAATTTAACACAAAATGATTATTATTCAAGCGTAGTTGATATTGTATCTGTTTTGCTTTTAATATCCAGCATCAATTACATTTGTAAAACTTGAGATTTCTATTTTATTATATATTTTTTTTATCAATTGTGACTTGACTACCTAATGTAATATAAAGCTTATGTTGTTTTGCCGAGCCATGATACGACGATGGAGTCACCAGGGATAACTCTAACTTTTTACTATATATTTCATATAAAACCGCAATAAATAATATTTTGGAGCCGAATTTCAATGAAAAGTCATCCTTAATCAGTGAATTTTTCCAAGTTTCATTGTTTATTCGGTAAATTTATGTAATTTCAAAGACATGACAAAATTTAAACAGTAAGTAAAAAGCAGATGTCACATTATTACCGATATAGTTAGTTTCCATCACAAAAATTAAACTTTCTGTTTAAATAAATCCTTTTTTAAAATTTCTAATTCAGGAAATTAATATCAGAATATATAGTGAAACTGTATTTAATTATTTGTTAAACAGTGAACATTCTATTTGATTCCGATAAGAAAAAATGTTTTACATGAAGTATATAGTAAACCTGATATGTAGACGTTTGCCAAGTAACTGTGTATTTTATACTTTTACCAAATGGGAAACAAAACAAAGACTCAAGTTGATTGTTTCTGTTAATAAGACTTCATCAATTGAGATCGAATTAAAAAACAAAAAGTGGTATCACGCAAAGCTAAAAAGATGCGTTTTCCTTAATAGGTCTGTAACCACTGTAAAAGATCTTAATATTTGAGTAGTGTAGGATTTAAACCATGCTATCGATTACAGATATTATTTTAGTATAAATAATCAGCTGATACCGACATACTATTTACTGGGGTTGTGTATAGCCCGGGGACTCACACGGTACACCACCAGCAACGACCCAGTGGTATTAAATATATAAAAATTGCAGATACCAAAGTATAAATCAATAGAATATCCAGGACATAGATACAAATCCGGTAAAAATGGACAAACACGGACCTCTGGAAACCCAGAGGTGGGATCAGGTGCCATGGAGGAGTAAGCATCCCCTGTCGACCGGTCACACCCGCCGTGAGTCCACATTCAAGTCCAATGAAACAAGTGAGGAGTGTATCCTCGTCACAATTGGTACAGACGTCTCAACAACCGCCAACGAAAAGGCAACTCGACATTTCACTCAGTGAAACGGAGTAATCGCAAACAAGACTATTATACCGACCGTAAAATTTGCGGAACGTTGACATTAAACGCGGTTTTCGATATCCCTTAGTATAAGCATAGTTACAGATTTGCTTAAACTGGGCAAAAACACATGATCAAGACGATTGTTTCCGTCAATAAGACTTCATCGAATTTATAAAAGATGTTGTTGAGTTCCAAAACAATAAAAAATGGTATCATACAAAGCCATGAGGTAGCCAAAATGTATTTCTAAATCCGTATTAGAGCAATCACTTTTAAAAAGATGACTGTATTTTAGCTTTTGATGAGTTTGGAATATAATAACCTTGCTTGCAATTGCAATATTTCACTTAATGAAATGTTGAGTTGCATGTTCGATATTGGTTGTTGAACGGCTTTTACCAATTGTTACGAGGATCCAGTCATCGTTTGTTTCATTTCAATTTGATCCAGGATTCGCCGTGAATGTAACTGGTAAACAGGAGATGCGTTCTCCTCTATAACACCTGATCCCATCTCTGGATTTTCAGAGATCCATGTTTGTCCAATGTTCACCAGATTGGTATATATTTCCGAGACCACCTGGTAATTTATACTGTGATTTGTGTTATTCACATATAATACACATTTAAGTTAATATATATATATATATATATATATATATATATATATATATGTATATATTACAACACAGTAGAATTTTGACTCGCAATATATATTCTTTACCGGAGTTTTACTTTTATTGATATTTACCATTTTGTGAATAATTACTATGCAACTAAAAATGACAGAATAATACTCACAAGGATGAATTTTTAAAAGACTAAAGTTCAAAAGTGTAAAATTGTCATCATTTGTAAGTTAGCTAACTTGTAAAACTCAGTCATTTTGTAAAATTTAAAAATACATGTATTTCCTTAAATTAAAAATGAAATATTCCTTGAATATTTCAAAATCTAAAAAAATAAATGCTAAATTTGATAAAAAAAATCAAGCTAATTTTTGAATGTTAAATATTCCATAAAATTTGATTTTGATATTAATTATTTGCTAACACACTCAATAATTCATAAAATACAATTAAAAAATTCTAAAACTTATATTGATATACACGATACTGAAATATTTGAAAACTAACAACTTCCGACGAAAACACGTATAAAATAAAGCAAGACCGACCCTTGTTCATGTCATCAGCATAGTTCTGAAAATTGTCTCAGAAAGTTCTCAATTATTCTAATTATTAGAAATGTTATACTGTATACTCCCGTATAATTTTAGCTATTTAGCTGTTAGAAGAGATGGCGAATTTAATATGAAAGTCCTCCATGACAAAGTTGTAATTTAGGGCGAATTTAAGACGGTGTGAATGTTTTCTTTCGTAAAAAGAATCAGTGGCGAAAATAACCGGGGACGAAAATTTTTAGGTATATAGTTAAAGATATAAAATAACCTCATATAAGTTATAATGTTTAATTTTGAAATGATTCAGAACAGGCTTAAAGTATTGCCTGCTTCCGTTTATCACTTTATATATATTTTTTCTGTATCATATAAAACATCTCAGACACAAAAGTATAAATCTTTAACATGTCCAGGATATAGATACAAATATGGTAAAAATGGACAAACACGGACCTCTGGAAACCAAGAGGTGGGAACAGGTGACATGGCGGATGAGCATCCCCTGTCGACCGGTCACACCCGCCGTGAGTCCATATTCAAGTCCAAATGAAATACGTGAGGAACGAATCCTCGTCAAAATTGGTACAGACGTCTCAACAACCGCCAAAGAAAAAGGCAACTCAACATTTCACTTAGTGAAACAAAGTTATCATTACGTAAACAGTTCAATGTTGATGTTATATCTAAGCGAATTTGGAAAAACATTAATTTTTTTAACGTCAAATTTGAATTTTTATGTGACTTGGATCTCATTTAACTCTACTAATTAAGATGAATCATTTTAAGTTTTTTTGTAATTTGATAATTTATAGCACATATTTAAGTATCATAAAAGTTTTATGTTTTTAAACGCACTATTAGGACATACAAATTGTACGTATTTTATGGATCCGATGTATCTAATTTATTGCACATATTTAAGTACATTTAATATTGGTTGCAATTCACCATTAACAATGATTCAGAATCTATCATGGTTTGTAATACATAATAGAACTCTTAAGCATTTAGCTTCAAATAATTTAGGAATGAAAAACGGGTTTTCGTTGATATGTGCATTAAAATTTTTGTAGATTTAATAATGCTTGTAAAATCGAAAATGACAGATATACTAAACATATGGTAAAAAAAACACTTGGTTTAGGTTTCAAATGAAGTATTCTCTATAGTTTTTATCACCTTTGCTGTTGTATATATGGAAATATTTAATTACTAAACATTAGTAAAACAATATGGTTAATTATAAAAGAGAGATGTATTCAAGTAGTACCATGTGTCAAATTGTCTTAAAGACATAGTATCTACGATTTCCTCAGTAATTCAATCTCAAAAAAATATAGATGTATTGATAAAAAACGAAAAATTTTGATTTGAAGTATAGATTGTATTTCACTGTTTGACACGTTTTTGTGATATTTATATATAAAAATATATAGCCCGCCCATATTCATATAACCTTATACCTGTATTTGCGCATGCGCATATCCATTATATATATAAGCATTGGTTCTAAATTTTTTGACCGATTCATAGAAAACGAAATCGGAATGATCTGAGTGAAGAAGCGATATTACGCAAAAGTGTGCATCGATGGATCTCAAGGACCGTCATGTAGGTCATTCCGTAATCGAACCTGATCGATTATAGTAATTAATGTTTCAAATTAATTGGAGGTAGGGGCAACAGGATTAAGGGTCAAAAATAGTTTTTCATCTGAAAAATGTGATACAATATTATTTCTAATATACTTAAGAGTTTAAGCATATTGATTATTACGTCTAGGTCAATTGCGTGTCTTTATTGTTTCTGTGCATATTTAATGAGGCAGACGAGACCAAATCACCTTATAATTAAGTAATTTTTGTCGACGTTTCAATTCTCATTCTTCTTATTTCCGCAAAATTGGGACTAAAAATTAGCTTTTTTTTTCGAACATACTTGTCTTTCCCTTTTTAAACTACAATGTATTTAACTTTTGATTTGATACAATTTAAACTGTTTGACAAAAGAGATATACACAGACATAAAAATTCTTAAATTGTGTGACATATTAGCCCTTACCTCTATCATATATATATTTTGGTTCTATATTTTTTTTAAGGTGTGAGTGAAGAATATTACGCCAAAAGTGTGCACAGTCTTCTCAGGTATCATTAGTAGATATTTCAATGTTTATAATTAAAGGAGTAGGGGCACTAAGGGTCAAAAATATCATCCCTTACCTCTAATAATTAGTTTAATTTTATTGGTTTAAGGTGTGGTAGATAGCCCTTACCTCTATCTTAAGTTATTTTTGGTAAATTTTCTGGTTTAAGGGGCATTAGTGGTAGATAGCCCTTAAACTCTCTATCAATTAGAAAAAGAGATTTACACAGACATGTTTTAAAGGTGTGGTAGATAGCCCTTATCTCTATCATTAGTAATTTTCTGTTTTAAGGTTTGGTAGATAGCCCTTACCTCTATCATTAGTAATGTTCTGGTTTAAGGTGTGGTAGATAGTCCTTACCTCTATCATTAGTAATTTTCTGGTTTAAGGTTTCGTAGATAGCCCTTACCTCTATCATTAGTAATTTTCTGGTTTGAGGTTTGGTAGATAGCCCTTACCTCTATCATTAGTAATTTTCTGGTTTAAGGTTTCGTAGATAGCCCTTACCTCTATCATTAGTAATTTTCTGGTTTAAGGTTTCGTAGATAGCCCTTACCTCTATCATTAGTAATTTTCTGGTTTAAGGTGTGGTAGATAGCCCTTACCTCTATCATTAGTAATTTTCTGTTTTAAGGTGCGGTAGATAGCCCTTACCTCTATCATTAGTAATTTTCTGGTTTAAGGTTTCGTAGATAGCCCTTACCTCTATCATTCATTATTTACTTATTTAAGGTGTGACAAATAGCCTCAAACTAAAAATAAATTTAACTCATCAAACTAAAAAAAACCAGTGGACTCGTTTGAAAACCAATGAACCAGGCCAGTCCAAATGTGTCGTTAGGGTTGAATTTTATTGCCCATTTTATAATTCATTTCTATAATAAATATACAGGTAAATTGTTACATGTACATTCAAGATATAATTTAATTCATGGATACCTGCCCCATATTTATATTAGTTACTAGCCGGTACAAAATGCTTTCCATTGGGTTTTCAATTTATATATCTAACATTGTAATCACTCCCTTGTCCCCTTTTATATACACGTATTGGATAATAAATTGTTTGAAAATGATATAGGAAATTTGGTACTTAACGCACTCTATTTTACCAGCGTAGACCGGACTCGATCTTCGTTATAGATAAGGACCCCGCATAGGAGATTATATTGTAGTCGACTAACTTTATAATTACTATACAATTGGCCGGACAATTTGCAGTATTGTTCCAATGTTATTTTTAATTCCTCGGAAGGAATTTATGAAATGGAGTAGTGAAACAGACATCTGTCTATTGTTAGATTAGATAAGGCAGATTAAACACTGCTGTGTATTATTTTCCATCTTCAGTTGATTTACTGAAACAAAAATGAAATACTTGATTATTTTACATTTTTAATATGATAAATTAAGCTCACAGTTTTGATATATAGTAAAACCTGCTGTAGCGGCCACCTCTATAAAAGGATTACCTTTTAATAAAGGCCAGTTTTTTCAAGTCCCTTGACTGCATGGTTCGACTAAAATGAACCTGTGTATAAGGGTCACCTGCACATAAAGGTAAATATTTTCTTGTCCCTTGGGTGGCCCCTATATACAGGTTTCACTGTAGTTTACTCTAAACTTTTTAGAAGTACAAAATGATAATCGAAACTCAAAGTCCTTTACAATATGACAAATTAGATATTTAATTGGTCTGAACATGCAGAACAATTGCAAATCCCAAACGGGGTGGGACCAGGTTTACGGAGGAAGTCAGCGTCCCCTGTTAGCATGCCACACCCTTCGCAAATGTTACATGAAAACCTCTCGAATTCGTTGGAAAAGTCAAGCTCTGTGAAAATGTCATCATCATTCAAGACCTGATTGGCGAAAAGGAGCCACTTTATATGGTCGTGCAGAACACCATCTTATTGGCAAATCGTTTGGCTCTCAGCGTGAAATATTCATAACAGGGGCATGCTCTGGCATAACGTACGAGTTGTGAAATGAAAACGTCATAGGCAGAAGAAGATGAGATATTACTAATCAGGAGCAAGATGGTCGTGAAATTGAAACTGAAATCGTCACGTTTGTCATAAAGGTAGATGTGAAGTTGACCGTTCTTTCAAATAATAAGTAACTACATGTATTGTCGATGACGATCGAAGGACATTAAAATATGTGTTGTTGTTTACAATCTATCTTAATAAGGCAAACGAATAACTTGTAACAGATTGTGGACAAAACCAATGAAACACAGACAATAACAACGATGACAACAATATACAAACAATAACACAGGGCACTTAATTTACCCATATTTTTTCTAGCTAACTTGTTAAAATTTGATCAAACACCATGGTATCAATGTGTTTTATTCGTTTATTAGAACTGGTGGACAATGAGGACAAAAGATGAAAACTGTGACACCCAAAATAGCAATTTTTTTATAACATTTACATCTTGGATACAGATAACAAGTCATGAAATGAAAATATATATTTTGGGAAGTGAATGTGTAATTGAGTTTAAATATATGTTTTGTTATTGTATTGATTATTAACTGTACAGGATTTAATAATTAGGTCAATTATCTTGGTCGACGGCCATTTTGACGCCCTAGATCAACTTTTAGTTCTACTGTGCATATGTTTTGCTAAGTACTTTCTTTGTAAATTCACTGGCTCTTTTATATTTGTTTTCTCATTGGTTTATATCTACATGGTATCAACAACTCATATCATTTCTGTGGTAGTGTGAAATAATACTGTATATTTTTAATGAAAATAAAGTATTATATATATAACAATGTATTAATTCTTTTTGGTACTTAAACTTCTGTAATTTATAGTAACCAGGTTTAACTGATATTCAGTTCGATACTTTTGCTTTAATATTTATATAAATCCGAAATACTGTAATCTGATAGGTTGAAGACGATGGAGGGAAATTGGGCACTGATGACGTCACGAGACCAAGGAGTCCATTATACCGCAGATGACCAAATGCTTAGATGACAGTGAATTCCTAGGAAAGTTTTTCGGTGATATTGATTGACTTAAACATTTACTAACTTCCTGTGTAAACAAACTGATATTTGAGATAATGTTTTGCCAAATTTAAGACAGTGTTTGAACATTGTGGATAGATAAACATTCTAATTAGTGATGGTTACATTTATAAACTATAGAACTACATGTATTTATATGAGCATTATTTGGAGATTTTCTTGAACCTAAATATTTTGTGAATTAGAATATTAGTAAAAAATTTAATTTTTTACAAAAGGATTATTGATTGGTGACATTACATGAAATAATTTTTGCAAACAATATATCTAGATCTATATACTATGACATACTCTTCGAAATCATAAGGATTCTTGTAAATGGTAGACATAGTGTTTGAGGTTTCTTCATTATTATTATGTTGATGTTATTGATTACACACACACACACACACACACACACACACACACACACACACACACACACACACACATATATATATATATATATATATATATGCATGGTATAATACTCCACAGCTCACATGTATAACTTGATCCTGTTCGTAATTTGTCATAGACATTGTACAATTTTACATTTTATTTAGCTCACCTGTATAGTTAATATATTGACAATGTTACATTGCAATATTTAGCTCACCTGTACAAATATTAAGCAAATTATAAGCCTTAATTCACTAATCACATCACCTGTTTGAGCTGTATGCATATAACATTGCATATTGTTATATTTAGACATATTTTTTTTACATATGTCTTCCATATTCATGTGTTGTATACAGTCTGTGTGTAATAGCAGTGTAATCATGGATCCTATGATTGAATATTATGAAATAGAGACAACTTCACATTCAGAGGAAAGTGACATTTCAGAAACTTTAGGGTATTTTCCACGGATTTTTATATTTTCTGGAAATCCTAAAGGTGCAGTGACAATTGAGTTATGGCGTTATGAAGTAGAGTGTTTAATTGGACATTTTAGTTAATCGGTTATACTTCATGCTATAAAAAGATCATTGAAGGGTGAAGCGAGTAAACTATTATTATGTCTAGGTACAAGTGCTTCCGTTGGAGTAAAATTGAAGAAGTACCAATCGGTAATCAAAACTCAGTCCATCATAAAACGACGAATTAGATGTGTAAATGGTCTCAACATGAAGAACAATTGCGAATCCCAAACAGGATAAGACCAGGTGTCCGGAAGGAGTCAGCGTCTTCTGCTGGCATGCCACACCAATCGCAAACGTTCCATGGAAACATTTCTAGTCAAATTCGGTGAAAAGGTCAAGTTTGGTGATAAGGTCACATTCGGTGAAAAGCACGACTGGTGAAAGGGAGTCACTGTTTGTGGCCATACTCCAGAATACTATCTAATATTTCTGAGAGGTGGACTTCATAATGTTTAACAACATCCCAATATCGACCATAAAACTTCTTAAACGACCACTGCAAGCGTTCAACAACATAACCTTGTGTAAGTGGTTTATTGGCTAGTTGTTTTGCTCTCAGAATAAAACAATTATAAGAAGAGCAAGCCCTGGCATAACGTATTAGTTTTGAAATGAAAACACCATAAGCAGGAGAAGTTGGAATATTACTACTTAGAAACGGGAAGTTCTTGATATGGAAATTGAAATCGTCGCGTTTGTCATAAAGGGATGTGTGAAGTTGACCGTCCTTTCCAATCGACAGGAAATATTATTTCAAAGTTTGACTGTATATATGGAAGTGTGGAGCGAAAAGAAAAACATTTATCAGAATTTTATTCAGCATGTGAACAACGAAAGGATACAGTTACTGATTATGGTTGTCGAATACAGGAAATATTCAGTAAAGTGAATCGCATCAACCCACTAGATATTCAAGAGAAAGATGAAATGTTACGGAATTTGAGTTGCATATTGACACCAGCAAAGATGATTTGGAGCAGTCCAATACCAGTCTCAAAATAACCAACAACGAGTTATTGGATACGCAAGTAGACGTCTTACACCATCAGAGAGGAATTATCCTGCCCACAAAATAGCATTTCTTGCATTGAAATGCTCAGTAACCGAGAAGTTTAAGGACTATTTGCATGGACATAATGTCAACGTGCTAACAGACAACAACCCATTGACATATATCTTTACTAATGCCAAGCTTGATGCTACAGGACAGAGATGGGTTGCAACATTGGCAGCTTTCGATTTTACCATCAGTTATCGCCCTGGGAGGAATAACGCTGATGTAGATGCACTGTCTAGATTACATACACCGTCTTCTGGGTCATCTGATAATACCATCTCATCTGAATCAGTATAAGGCCATTTGCAATACTCAGCAAGTTTTTATGTTAGAAAATATCTATCAGCCGATAGAATACTTGGACGATTTTTAAATTAATGACAGAATCGATGTAATCAGAGCACAACAGGAAGATTACGAACTATCACCGTGGACCCAAGGTGTTAGAGAAAGACAGAAGCCTACAAAAGAAGATATTGTGTCATCATTGTTTCGAAACTTCGATAGATTCAAGCTGTAGAAAGGCATACTGAGAAGTATCGATAGAAAACTGAATTATCGATCAACTTGTTGTTCCATCTTGTTTGATTAACTATGTTTTACACAGTATTCATAACAACATGGTTCATCCCGGAGGAGACAAAGTATTGAGCTTACTAAGGGATAGATTATTTTGGCCTGGACAATATCAAGATGTGGATACTTGGATAACAGAATGTAGGAGATGTGTTCCAAACAAGACGCTGGTCAAAGACAAGACAAAACTGGTCAACATTGAAACATCGCAACTACTTGAACTAGTGTGTATGGACTTCTTATCATTAGAACGATCAAAAGGAGGATATGAATATGTGTTAGTAATAACAGACCATTTCACTAAATATGCTCTCGCTGTACCCACTAGGAACATGACATCCAAGACAACAACAGAAGTAATTTTTCATAATTATGGTACATTATGGATTACCAAAAACCCATCCATTCCGAGCAAATTGATGAAAGAACTATGTGACAACACGGGAATCGCCAAGTCTAGAACATCACCATATCATCCAATGGGAATTGGATTGTGCGAGTGATTCAATAGGACTCTTATTAACATGCTTGGATCATTGGAATCATCAAAGAAGTCGAACTGGAAATCATATATTGGTCCAATAGTACATGCCTACAACTGCATGAAACAGGGGACAACAAAACATTCGCCGTATTTTCTCGTGTTCGGACAAGATCCTCGTCTTCCAGTTGATATATCGTTTGGTTTAGATCAGGAAAAACACAAGAAAACATCATTGATAAAATATTTAGAGAGTATGAAGGAAATATTACGATGTTCTTATAAGTTAGCTAGTAAAGCTGTCAAGAAATCCCAGAGTAGACAGAAAATCAACTACGATTTGAAATCAAGGGGAGCAGTGTTAGAAGTCAGTGACAGAGTACTTGTGAAAGTTGTAGCTTTTGATGGTCGACACTAGTGTTGTTAATGATGTCTTTGTATGAAGTACTAGAGACAAGGATCAACACGACACTAGTGTTGTTAATGATGTCATTGTATGAAGTACTAGAGACAAGAATCAACACGACACTAGTGTTGTTAATGATGTCATTGTATGTGGTACTAGAGACAAGAATCAACACGACACTAGTGTTATTAATGATGTTATTGTATATAGTACTAGAGACAAGAATCAACACGACACTAGTGTTGTTAATGATGTCATTGTATGTGGTACTAGAGACAAGAATCAAGACGACAATAGTGTTATTAATGATGTTATTGTATATAGTACTAGAGACAAGAATCAACACGACACTAGTGTTGTTAATGATGTCTTTGTATGAAGTACTAGAGACAAGAATCAACACGACACTAGTGTTGTTAATGATGTCATTGTATGTGGTACTAGAGACAAGAATCAACACGACACTAGTGTTATTAATGATGTTATTGTATATAGTACTAGAGACAAGAATCAACACGACACTAGTGTTGTTAATGATGCCATTGTATGTGGTACTAGAGACAAGAATCAAGACGACAATAGTGTTATTAATGATGTCGTTGTATGTAGTACTAGAGACAAATATCAACACGACACTACGGTTGTTAATGATGTCGTTTTATGTAGTACTAGAGACAAATATCAACACGACACTAGTGCTGTTAATGATGTCTGTATGAAGTACTAGAGACAAATATCAACACGACACTAGTGCTGTTAATGATGTCATTGTGTGTAGTACTAGAGACAAGAATCAAGACGACACTAGTGTTGTTAATGATGTCATTGTATGTGGTACTAGAGACAAGAATCAAGACGACACTAGTGTTGTTAATGATGTCATTGTATGTGGTACTAGAGACAAGAATCAAGACGACACTAGTGTTGTTAATGATGTCATTGTATGAAGGTACTAGAGACAAGAATCAAGACGACACTAGTGTTGTTAATGATGTCATTGTATGTGGTACTAGAGACAAGAATCAAGACGACACTAGTGTTGTTAATGATGTCATTGTATGAAGTACTAGAGACAAGAATCAAGACGACACTAGTGTTGTTAATGATGTCATTGTATGTGGTACTAGAGACAAGAATCAAGACGACACTAGTGTTGTTAATGATGTCATTGTATGTGGTACTAGAGACAAGAATCAAGACGACACTAGTGTTGTTAATGATGTCATTGTATGTGGTACTAGAGACAAGAATCAAGACGACACTAGTGTTGTTAATGATGTCATTGTATGTGGTACTAGAGACAAGAATCAAGACGACACTAGTGTTGTTAATGATGTCATTGTATGTGGTACTAGAGACAAGAATCAAGACGACACTAGTGTTGTTAATGATGTCATTGTATGTGGTACTAGAGACAAGAATCAAGACGACACTAGTGTTGTTAATGATGTCATTGTATGAAGTACTAGAGACAAGAATCAAGACGACACTAGTGTTGTTAATGATGTCATTGTATGTATTACTAGAGACAAGAATCAAGACGACACTAGTGTTATTAATGATGTCATTGTATGTAGTACTAGAGACAAGAATCAACACGACACCAATGTTATTAATGATGTCATTGTATGTAGTACTAGAGACAAGAATCAACACGACACTAGTGTTATTAATGATGTCATTGTATGTAGTACTAGAGACAAGAATCAAGACGACACTAGTGTTATTAATGATGTCATTGTATGTAGTACTAGAGACAAGAATCAAGACGACACTAGTGTTGTTAATGATGTCATTGTATGTAGTACTAGAGACAAGAATCAAGACGACACTAGTGTTGTTAATGATGTCATTGTATGTAGTACCAGAGACAAGAATCAAGACGACACTAGTGTTGTTAATGATGTCATTGTATGTAGTACTAGAGACAAGAATCAAGACGACAATAGTGTTGTTAATGATGTCATTGTATGTGGTACTAGAGACAAGAATCAAGACGACAATAGTGTTATTAATGATGTCATTGTATGTGGTACTAGAGACAAGTGTTATTAATGATGTCATGGTATGTGGTACTAGAGACAAGAATCAAGTAGTGTTGTTAATGATGTCATTGTATGTGGTACTAGAGACAAGAATCAAGACGACACTAGTGTTGTTAATGATGTCATTGTATGTGGTACTAGAGACAAGAATCAAGACGACACTAGTGTTGTTAATGATGTCATTGTATGTGGTACTAGAGACAAGAATCAAGACGACACTAGTGTTATTAATGATGTCATTGTATGTGGTACTAGAGACAAGAATCAAGACGACAATAGTGTTATTAATGATGTCATTGTATGTAGTACTAGAGACAAGAATCAAGACGACAATAGTGTTATTAATGATGTCATTGTATGTAGTACTAGAGACAAGAATCAAGACGACACCAATGTTATTAATGATGTCATTGTATGTAGTACTAGAGACAAGAATCAAGACGACAATAGTGTTATTAATGATGTCATTGTATGTAGTACTAGAGACAAGAATCAAGATGACAATAGTGTTGTTAATGATGTCATTGTATGTGGTACTAGAGACAAGAATCAAGATGACACTAGTGTTGTTAATGATGTCATTGTATGTGGTACTAGAGACAAGAATCAACACGACACTAGTGTTGTTAATGATGTCATTGTATGTAGTACTAGAGACAAGAATCAGCACAACACTAGTGTTGTTAAAGATGTCTCTGAAATACAGGATATCAGTCATGCTGTTACTGTAGAACTCATGACTACTCATATTCCAGATATGGGAGAGGAAGCTCTACCAGTTGTTGAAGTGAGACAGGATTCTGCAACTGACATTACTAAAAATGGAACAGAAGAAATAGTTGATGATGACACTGGATCTGAGGAACAAACTGATACTGAAGAGATTCATCCAACAGATTCTGCACTAAAGGCAGAGCATAAAGAAGACAAAATAACCAGTGCAATTTTGAGAAAATCAGCAAGAGAAAGACGCAAACTAGCATGGTTAACTAGTGGTGAATATGTACATTTTCAACAGACCACAAATTCAGACTGTTCAAATAGAGCAAAAATAATGAAATTAAATAACTGTAGGGATATGGAAAAAGAAATCTTCGAAACTCTACTTGATGTTGTGAAAAAAGTGAATTACACGTATAAATTATTGTTTTAAAAACAAGATATATGTTATAGTTAGTAAGCTAATTCAAAGTGCTGGATATCAATTTTTATTCGGACACATATATGAAGTTTATTGTACTCAGACTTTGAGTGATAGTTTTTTTAATTGGTAAATACAATACTCATTGCACAATTGGTAATTTTTATATCTTTATAAATTTACATTATATTAACATTATGGTGTATAATATTTAGCATTCATTTTGCTTGATATGATGACGAGGACGTCATTTTTTTAAGGCAAAGGAGTATGTGGTAGTGTGAAATTATACTGTATATTTTTAATGAAAAGAAAGTATTTAATTTATCACAATGTATTAATTCTTTTTGGTGTTTGAATTTATAGTAACCATGTTTAACTGATATTCAGTTCTCGATACTTTTGATTCTTATATTTATATTAATCCGAAATACTGTAATCTGATTAGTTAATGACTTTGGAGGGAAAGTTTAGTGCACGCAATAGCACATCATGGCAGGTCTGTCTGTGTAATTGTAAATTCTAACAGGAATGAAATTACGGTGGAATTCATTTCCATTTTACAGTAAGTTTATATCATTGTATTATATTGTTAAAATATATCTTACATTAACTGTGTGAGTACATAAGATATATAGTGTAAAGTTATTTTAAGTATTGTCTGATATAAGTATAATGTGCAGTGAGTATAGTTATGTAGAGTATATGAAACATGTACATCCATTAGTTGAATGGAATAGTATAAGTGTATTTTTATTTTTCATTGGGTACTTAATTTGAAGAACAGCCAGTTGACATGTTTTAGTGGTTTGTCAGCAATAATGACAGCTCTTAACCATAGATAGATTTTTTTTTTATATTATTTATTTTATATTATTATTTTTTTTTTTTTATATTTTTTTTTTTTTTTCATTTTACAATTATTTTTATGTTGTATATAGATTTTGTATTTTAGTTATTTTTTTTCTATAATTTAGACTTTTTAGATAGTAGTTTTTGATTATTTTTCTATATATAGTGTATATTATTATTGTTCGTTATTATTTTATTTTCGTATTTTTTAATCATTTATTTATTTTTAGTATTTTTTTTTATTTTTTTTATATTTTACATTATGTATTTATTTGATAGTTATTTTTTTTCATTTTTTTTTTTTATTGATTTTAGATTTATTTTTTGATTTTTTTATTAGTTTTTTTTTTCTTTTTTTTATAATTATATTTTATATTATTTTTTTGTTAGTTTTTTATTTTGTTAGTATTTTTTTTTTATTATTTCTTTTGGATTAGTTCTTTTAGTTTATTTTTTATTTGTTTTTCTATATTATTTTTTTTTTTTATTTTTTTTTTTTTTTTTTTTGTTTTATTTTATATTTATATAATTTTCTTTTCAATGTTTATATATATTTTTTTATTTAGTTACTATAGTATTTTTTTATTTTTTTTTTTTTACATTTATTTATAGTTTTTTTATTTATTTAGTTTATATTTTTTAGATTAATTATTTCTTTTTTTTAGTAATTTTTTTTCAATTATTATTATCTAATACTTTTAGTATTTTTCTTTATAGATGTTTTACTCCATTTTTTAATAGTATTATATATTTATATTTATTTTTTTTATTTATTATTATTTTTTTTTGATTATAGAATTTTTGTTTATTTTTTTATTTATAATATTAAGTTATCATTTCATTTTTTTATTTTCGTTTCTCTTTTTTTACTATTTTTTTTTTTTTTTTTTATCATTTATTATTAGTATCATTTATATTCTTTCATTTTTTTTTTTATAGTTTTAGTTTTTTTTCTAGATTATCATGTATTTTTTATTAACATTTTTTATATTATGTTTTTTGTTTTTTTTAACTTTTTTATTATATTTATTTTTATTTTTTCTTTTTTTTTTTTTTTTTATTTTTTTAATTATTCTTTTTTATATAGATATATTTTTTTTTTTGTGTTATATATGTCTTTTTCATAATTTTATTTTTTTATTTAATAATATTTTATTCTTTATTGTTATATTAGATTTTTTTAATTTTTTTTTTTGATGTTTTTTTTATTTAATTTTTATTTTATTTTTTATAGTTTTAATTAATTTATATATTTTTTTTATTTATTATTTTTTATATATTATTATTATTATTTTATATTTTTTTTTTTTTTTTATTTTATTATTTTTTTAGTATTCTTTTATTTTTATTTTTTTCATATTTTCATTTGCATTTTAGTTTTATATTTGTTCATTTAATCTATTTTTTTTTGTATTTGTATTATTATTTTTTTTTTTTTATATTTTTGTCTTTATATATGTTTATCATTTTTATTCTTTATTTTTTTTATAGTTATATTATTTTTTAGTTAATTTCTTTTTATTTTTTATTTTTATTTTTTTTTTTTTTTTTTCTTATTAGATGTTATTTATTCTTCTATTTTTATTTATTTAAATATTTAGTTATTTTTATTTTATTTTTTTCTTAGATTTTTTTTTCTTACTTTTTTCTTTTAGTTATACTTAGACTTTTTAGTAGCATTTTAGCCTTTTTTTTTTTTTTTTATATAGATTTTATCTTTATAGATTTTTTATTTTTTGTTAGTAAGTTCTTATTTAGTTTAGCATTTTTTTTATTTTTTTATATTTTTTTATTTTTTATTTTTTTTTGTTTTTTCTAGTTTAGTTTTAGTTATTTATTTATTTTATTTTTTTTAGATTATTTTTTTTATTTTTTTTTATTTTTTATATTTTATTTTTTATTATATTTTTTTTTTTCTAATTTTTATTTTTTCATTTTTTTTAGTATTATTTTTTTTTTTTATAGTTTTATAAGTATTATTTTTTATTTTTTGTTTATTTAACTTTTTTTTATAATTTATTTTTTATATTTTTTTTTTTTTTTTATTATTTTTTATACTAATTTTTCATTTTAGTTATTTTATTTATTTCATTTTTATTTTTTTTTATTTTTATTTTAATTTAGTTTTTTTTATGTTTATCTTTTATTCTAGTTATTTTAGATTAATATTTTTTTTTTTAGTATCTCTATATTTAGGTCTTTAGATTTTTTTATATATTTTATTTTATTTTATTATCTTTTTTTTTTTTTTTTTTTTGTAGACCCCCCCCCCCCCGGTAAGGGGAATAACTCTTACATTACAACTCTTATGTAATATTTTAGACGAATTCAAAAATTGAAAAAGTTATACAGAATTGTTATATGTACGTTTTTTAGTACAAATATAAACTAATATTTTGTTTCTTTAATATAGAAACAATTGAGAAAGCTATTTCATGTACAAACTGTAAACTTTGAATAATTATTCTGAACTGATTAATTTATTAATACTTATGAGCTTATGTTAGTCACCATATTAATTTACATAAGTAGAGCTGTTACTACGGTTTGTCGTATTTTTCTTTATAGGGCTGATGATGATAATAATGATTATATATATATATGATGAAATAGTATATAAAGTACCAAACCACTGGAAGTCATAAACTTGTTTTATACAGACATTGTGAAAGTAATAAAGTGCTCCAAAGACTTCATCAGTCCTTCTCACCACCCAGTGTGTAAAGTACCACTCTAACATTTCCCTCTTTTTTTATTTTGTCAATGGATACCGTGCTTTGTTTATGTTTTGGCTTGATCTTTGGAAAATGGAATAACTTTTGGATTTACTGTGGATGAACCAACCATTTCTCTGTTTGTTGCTGTTTGTACGTTGCTGAAAACTTAACTGGATGCACAGATGCATATATCTGTTGAATCGTCTGTAGACACGGTATACACAAAAGTACAGGTAAGATTCGATGAGTATTGTTCCGTCTCTGGGACGTTCCGTGTTGCGAGTACATATATACAATGAAGACCGATATAACTAATCCGCATTTTATACCTGCTGTGGGACTTGATTTTCCGGAGAAACAATTACAAATATGTCAGCTGTAAGGGGATATGAAGTGGGAATGTTTCAAAACATTTTTTTCAACACACATTTTTTTTATAAAAAGTTCAAAAGCTTTTTATCTTCGTAGCTCAGCTTTAAATACAATTTGTATCGGCGACATGTTTGGAAGAAAGAGTTACTTGCTATTACTGCTTAAAGCTCTCTCTCTCTCTCTCTCTCTCTCTCTCTCTCTCTCTGTACGAGGCAATATGATGATTCTGACAAATCAAAAGCTGACTGAGTGCTAGACAATGAGGCATGGTACTTATACAGTTAAACTTGCTTTCGCGACCACCTGAGTATAAAGACCACCCAGTCACAAAGTTTTTTGCTGTCCCTATAGAACCATTTGTGTAAAAATTAACCTCTACATAAAGACCACCTCCCTATAAAGGTCGGTTTTCTTTTGTACCTAAGGAGGTCGTTTTATACAAATTTCACTGTATCTAATTCTTCTGAAATCACTTCAGGTTTTGGAATTTTTAGCCATTTGTTTATCATCACGTGATTCAGTAAACAAACCCATTGAAATTGGTTCAGCTGTTTCATTCACTTCTCCTTACTCAGGTTTGCTTTGTGAAAATCATATAGCTATCTGAATACCAGGAAATGATACGCGGTATTTATATAAACAATTGAATTGGTTTTTTTATGTATTCAGTCTTTAAATAGTTTCACCATGTGTATAAGATCACGTCACCAAAAGTCACAGAAGTGTATTCAGCTGTTTCATTCGGTTTGTCTTACTTGGGTATGCCTTTTTAAGTCATATAACTTGACAAACATTGATACGACACGTTTGGCTATGAAGAATCCATATTTCGTCCAACACAACTCTGATTCAACACAAGAGTACACTGAAGTGGAAAACATGAACATTTCACATACAGTGGCCAACTACTTACTGATAAGTAAATGTCCCCAAAATATCGGGAATAGTGCAAATTTTATGCTTGGTATAATGAACTTGTTTGCAATTACATATTCCATTTACAGAAATGTTGAATTACCTGTTCGATAGTGGTTTTTGTGGTCATCTTTACCGCTTTTGACGAAGATTTGCTTCTCACGTATTTGAATTTTACGGTCGACTCGCGGCGGGTGTCAAAAGGGTATGCGTTCTTCTTCATCGCACTGGATCCCACCGCTTGGTTTTCAAAGGTCCATGTTTGTTTAATGTTCATTAGCTTTATATAATGTTCTCTGAACATTCTGGTATCTGTATCTATAAACTTTATTAATTTCTGATTCAAACCGTTCCTTTTTTACGTTAGAATGTAAGACAAATTTCGTCAAAGTATTTTCTTGTTGTCAGTAAAATTTTGTTTTCTATTTTACAACGATATCTTATGCAAAACGAAACTGAAGGAGCCATGGCAAGTGCTACTTTCCAGTTATCACCAAAATAACATCGGAATTTAAAATATTTGAAGCATTATATACTCTCTCTTAGGATATTATGTCAAAACTAGAGGCCTCCTTGTTTTGCAAGTGAGTGAATCATAATCTTACGTATGGAAAGAAATTGCAGATGGACCATCCTTTTGAACTAAAAGTGATGGTTAAAATATTATTTCATTCCAAAATGACGAATACCAATACTGTCTTGCGTAATGTGTATAACGGAAATATTTGTTGTATTGTGACAACACGAGAAATAGATTTGTTATATAACAATATCAAATTTACAGTTTTACAAAAGAGGCCAAAACAAATGCTCAAGACGATCGTTTCTGTCAATATGACTTTAATAATGCAATAATTAGAATGATATACAAAAAGGCCAAAAAGAAAATCGTTTCTGGCAATAGGATTTCATCAGTTCAGCTAAAATATAAAATATTGTATGAATATTTCCAAAGAACAGTATCAAAGTTATAGTTTTACAAATGAATGAGGCCAAAATAAATGCCCACGACGATCGTTTCTGTCAAAAAGAGTTTAATAATGTTTCCCTGGTATCCCAAATATTTATCTTAGTTGCGATTATACACATATGTTTGTTAGTATATCACGAGAAATGACGGATTGAAATCTTTTTTTTTTACAAATTATATTGCTTCTGGTAAAATAAACAGTTCTTCGCATTATACGAGGGAGGCATGCCGATTTGTTTTTTTACATTCTTCAATCATTTTCCTGGGGATTTAACTTCGTGGAGTGTAATTTTCCTTCGGGAAAATATCTCCCAAACACAAAGGCAATAAATGTTATATTACCCTGGTTATCACCAACATCACAACGGATGTTTTACTTGCTGGTATTTAAGTTTTTACTTCTGTGCATTTACAAGACCTTATTCCTTGTACACCTTGTATACTTTAATTCCAGTCATCAATCACGCCCCCGGCATTAATTTGATTTCACGAGCTTGCTAGATAATCGATCAATCTCTGTTAGGACTGTAATTGATCGCCAGTTGTCTCAGTATTTAGATAAGTACATTTCATTGAAGTGTATCATAATTACACACAATAGCTTCAAATGACGATTGCAGCGGAATAAATAATCCTACGTAGAGGTTATGTGCCAAGAACGTTTCAATAAATATATACGATATATGTGTGCATTTTTTGTAAGATCATCTGATTCTTTATGCTCCAAAGAATATTTATGTTGAAGGGGCTGTGATTACCAAAAAGAAATTTCGATTTTTCCCACTTTAACTCTTTGTATTTGATAACAATAACAAACAGGAGCTATACGCAGGCATAAGAATCTTATATTTCTACATATGTTATGAAAATAAGATCAGATCCTGCCAGTGTGGTATGCATATACAAATAGTAAGGTTGAATTAACCAATTGCACACGAGTAATTGTCAAACTGGTTTTCTCAAGCAATTTTCATGAAATTTATAGGAATCTAAGAACTGTTATGCCTTTGCATATCTCTTTTTGTTATTTTACATCAATCTATGTAGTAAAACAGGAAAGGATTTTTTCCTCTGTTGAGCATCTTGGATATAAAGTTACCAATTTCCGTGTTCAACAGCGGCTGCACCTAACAAGTTCTCAAATAATCACTTTATATTATTGCAATGCTCTAAAATGTAAACCAACAAACTCACAAAATAATCAGACCATACAAGCACTCGCCCACTCATGTACCAGTCATCTGAAATATACACGCAAGTACAGATAGATAGATAGCATACCTTACAAATCATATACATACAGATAATATAGTTGCTGGTCTGATCATTTATCTAGTTTAAATTCGATGCCTATTGATGATATCGTAATGATATAAACTATCATCTCGAGCAGTTATTTCAGTCTTTTTTCACACCAATAACTTCATTATTACGTTTACATTGACATCTACTGTTTGTGGGAACTCATTGACGAATGGTTCGAGCATTTAAAACTGCAGTCAACGTCGGTTCGAGACCCATAGGAACTTAAGAAGAATTCGTTAGGGTAAGTTTGTCACTTTACTTTTGGCCGGTGGTATCTTCACGGGTTAAATATAATCGGATTCTTTCCTTCGTCATTAAGAACTAGTCGCCACCATATAACTAAATATAGTTGAGTTAGGCGTAAGACACAGTTCAAACAACACTTACATCTAAAGAGATCGTTGTCATTGTTAATACACTGAGGCCCCAGTTACTAGTATTTCGGTACCAGCTTACAGATCTTTCGTTTAGGTAATACCGTTGGTTAAAAAGTCTCTAAAACTAATTTGCGGTGGATGTACCGTCTATAAACGGTTTCTGGTTTATAATAGTTTGAGAAACGTCTCATTTATTGCACCAAACTCGTTTGAAACTTGTTTCGATTTTGTAATTTTTCACCAACAATTTCAAACCATTTTAGTAAACCGAGCAAATCACCTTTGGAGGTGGTTTCACCGGTTTGCATGCACTCCAAAGCTTGCAAAGATGGCCGCAAAGATGTAGAAGCAATGTAACAGAGGAATAACTTGTCTTGACATTCTTTTTTCAATAATAAAGTTTTGAAACAATGGTTTAATACTAATTAAGTAACTATTAAGATACTCTGAAATTCAACAAAATATACACTTATCTCGGTTTACGCAAGAGTATACACTATACGGCAAGTTATAATATATCAGTCATTTTGAAAATGCAAAAGTGTTATTTATTGCATCACTTCAAAACTGACGACATTAGTTTCAAACCCTATTAAAATATGAAACCAAAACTGAAAGCAATTTTCTGTCAATAGATTCGCTCGAAGATATTATAATAGAATTATTCCTACGCGGTTTAGACATTACATCTAAGTCTAGTGTTTCGCCTTGTCCCATACCCCTTTTACTGTCGTAAATTGCTTGCAAATAGAAGCTCATACCATTCCACAATTATCCATCTGAACAGACAGACACAGGGTACACATACCTTCTGATTGGTTCATGCATTCAATCAAAAGATTTGTATTCTTGCCAACTTACCACTTTAAACATTCACGCATATAAAAATTCAAAGGACATACTTGTTCACTGTTTCTACTTCGACCATTGTCCCATAGATTACTATCGATTTGTTCGATAGTGTATGATACTGAATATTAATTATTCAAAATAATTACAATGTATCAATATTGATGAATCTGTTCACAGAATGTTTAAAATTACTCATAAACTATTTATAAGCACAATAAAACTTCTAAAGCGAGTTGGGATATCAATAGAAAATGCTCATCTGCCCGATCAGACCGTATCCTTCCTGTGTGCTATTTGAACATTATGTACATTTCTTATCCTGTATAATTGAGTTTACCACTGCGAAGTATAAGCTGTTTCTATAAAGGTATATAAGGTCAGTATTGCGGACTTAAAAACGTTATAAAAATTGTTTGTTTACCTAGGACAGAACATACGGTCTCTCTCTCTCTCTCTCTCTCTCTCTCTCTCTCTCTCTCTCTCTCTCTCTCTCTCTCTCTCTCTCTCTCTCTTTTTCTCTCTCTTTCTCTCTTTTCTCTCTCTTTCACCAAACTGCCTACACGGACAAAACACGCACGATTTTTGTTCGTGTCGTTAACCATTTTAGTGCTATATATAATTCTTTTCATTCTTGTTTCAATTCGCTTAGATCCGACAACCCAGGATATATAGTGTTATTGGTTTTAATGTGTGTTTGTATTCAGTGCACATAAAAATAGGCGGCGCTTGATACCCCATAGTTTCCTTTTTATTAACTAGCTAGATGTACGCTATATCCCAATATTTACCAGTAATTCATTTTAGGAATTGCATACGCCACATGATACTTTCATCTTACGGACACATTGCCAATCATTTTAGTGCTTCATATAGTATTTAAACTAAAAACGTTATCAAACATTAGCAATTTATGTTATTGGTTGTTTAAAGAAGCAAACATACACTATCAATTGACGGTGGTTTGTGTCAATACATCATCACGTTAATTAATTTAATTGATTTCACGAGTATTTACTCGGGATTCATAGTTTCGATTGTTTAATTTTTAAATATATATTTGACCAATGTAAAACGATATAATTTGACTCAGCTGATATCTAGCTGGAGCTAGTGTTTTGGACAGTTTGAATTTGTGGTTAATCCTTTTAACCCTTAGTATCTAGATGGTATGCTCTTTTCTATTATCTAGACCAGTCTATTACTGTCTGTAGGGTTTAAAGGGTTATGAGAATAATTTACCAGTAACAAAGTACTTGTTCATTTGGGTTCATATGGTCTTGTCAAATTATGCGTAATTACAAATTTAGTACATTTATGTCTTTGTGGGTAAATTGCTAAAATCAAATATTTGTTATATGGTTTTCTTTAGTGAATTTCGTATCTCAAACCGATGATTATAGATACCATAACCACTTAAAACATGTAAGCGAAACCTACATTTTCAAGTTCATGGATTTCACAATATATTTCTATGTGTATAAATATCACAATTATGGAAAATTATGTTAATGAACTTCTACATACCCATACATTTGTATGCTACTTATACTAACATGCGATATATTTCAGTAAATTTCTACACACTTCTACACACATTTTGCAAGATACAGCACCTACTCTCTGATAGTTTAGCTAATTTAATTTCTACAGATCTCTTGTAAACAGATTCTGCATCCAATTACGAAGTATGACCAAGTTTCCTTGCTGCCGAACATCAAAGAGCCGAAAATATTCAAATCTATATCACGCGCGCGCGCGCGTGCGTGTGTGTGTGTGTGTGTGTGTCTATGCATACAATTTTCTCAGAAAAAATTAAATGTGATTGCCAACAATCAACCAACATGTCAATCAGCACATAATTTGACAAAAATGAAAAAATGACTAAAATAATATTTCTGTATTAAAGAGTTCTCACTCTAAGTGGAAGAGTTTCACAATGACTACCTTGTTCAACACGTAAAGTAATAACATCATTGAAAAATATAATTAACAATACCAAAGTTAGTTTTACTAAGGAGTTCAAAACAGATGCTCAAGACGATCGTTAAGAGTTCATCAGTTGAGCTCAAATTTAATATACTAGTAGATATTATAAACATAATACCAAAGTTATAATGCTCAAGACGATACCGTTTCTGTCAATTAGACTTCATCAGTTGAGCTCCAATTTGAAAAGTATGTGTTTTTTCTAAAGATAAAGTGGTGTCATACAGGGCCAAATGATATATCTAAAAGTATAGCCGAAATCCGTCTAAGAGTAACCACTGTAGATATAGTTCCAAAAGAAAAAGTGTTATCATATACGGCCAAATACTTTGTATACTTTGTATTACCAAATCCATCTAAGAGTACCAACTGTAATAATGAATATCGTAGCTTTTGAGAAGTTTAGAATTAAAATAGAGTAATCTGAGCGAAATGTTACTTATGTATATAAAATAATCGACTGGTACCGAAATACCAGGTACTGGGTTTATATATAGCCTCGGGGACCCAGAGGAAAGACAACATATCTACATCACAGCGTGTAAAATCAGGTAATTGTACTGTAACTATCACAACTGCATCCTGAATTTTAATTAAAAATAGATTTCATCTGACATAAAATGTATTAGTTTTATATATCAAAGCGTGAAATCTATATTGAACATGTGTGACAGATGAACGACCAAAAAGTTTCCCGATCTACATATTGTGTTTTCCTAAAATGAATAGGTGACACGATTGAAATATTACAAAATAACTTTGTTTATATGCCGTGTTTACCCATGAAACTTATTTGAAACGATTAATCACTTGCTTTGTTGTTGTCAAGGAAAAGTGGTTTAATAAGTACCATGTAATGAACTTTGTATCATGCTTTTCATGAGACATGAATAAAAAAAATCAACATGAGATTTTCTCATGTAATACAAGCGTTTCTATTGACGCGACATCCTTTTGGCTGAAACGCAAAATATACAAAAGAATGACATATTACAAGTTAGCACATAAATATAGCTTCGCCATTTTTTGAAGAAACATTAATGTAACTTATTTTTGTAGGATGTACCTACTGGAAAACTGAATCAAAGGAAGGAAACGTATCAGCGAGTAATATTTTGTATATATTTTATATTATAGAAATAAGAAGGACCAAGTGGAGACTCGACTCTGTATACAATCTTGCCCTTGGGCGGATAGTTGAAATATACACGTTTCTGTAGCTATCTCGTTGTGTGCATAACATTCAAATCAACTGTAGAATCAATATTTTGAATAAGCAGTCAGTCGTGTAAAGTTATGTGATATAAAGGTATACACACAGACATATGTTTTAGTGAAAATGGCTGCCACTCACTGGAAATGAGTTTTCTTCAAATCGAAATCTAACATCACATCGTATGGCTATGAGAGAGGTCTTGTTAAGATAACACAGTGAAGAGGATCTTGCAGCGTGAGTTTTAAGTTTAGGAAAAACTTAAAGTGTGTAATGCTCTTAGAACAAGCAACAGGAAACTTAACTTTCGGATTTAATACGAGTTCAGGATCTTTAAGTTTAGAATGGATACGGAACCATTATATTCAACACAAGATGAGGATATATATCCCCGCCATTGTTTACACGGCGACTTTGATGTTAACGGGGCTGATCGGGAATACGATTGTTTGGATTGTTTACTATTACAAATGGAAGGCGTGTTCGACGAGAATTTTCATCCTGTCCCTTGCCACGTGTGATTTAATCAACTGTATAATTAGTATGCCATCTGAAATAACGCTGATGGTGGATTATTCCATTTTTACTTTTTCTGCCTTATGTAAAACATCGAGATTTTCGACATATATGTGCAATTCAACATCGACTTTAGTGCTAATAGCCGTTGCATTTGATAGGTTTCAGCGGATATGTAAACCTTACAAGAATGTCATGTCATCAGGAAAAGCTAAGTACATCGTAATTCTGTTAATCGCCATAGCTTTTCTATTGACCTGGCCGTCTCTGATACTTTACGGACAACAGACTATATCTATATATGAAGGTAAACTCAACTTTTCTGTACAGATATGTTTAATTGAGGATAGATTCGTTCAAACAGCCTTTCCTTTGTCTTATTTTGGTTTACACGCAGTTGGAACCATTGTTACATTCATAATAATGATTGTATTGTACTCATACATAGGAATAAATGTACATCGGCATTGGAATTACGTCAATAAATTAACAGTGGTCAGTAGAGGTAAAACAATGAAAAATAACCAGATTGACTCTGTAGGTAACGATCTCATTACTGTATCAAATATGTCAACTCCCATATTTAAACGTAAACACAAGACCACAGTGATATTGTGCCTTGTTTCATTTGCTTATATCCTCAGTACAATCCCATTTTTATCTTTAGTCATTCATAGACGTTTGTTTCCAGGAAGCTGGACTCAATTATCTGATGCAAGTGAAATGGTTTATAATGTATTCATACGTTCCTACTTGTTAAACTGTGCCATTAACCCACTGATCTATTCTCTTTTCAACAAGAAATTCAGAACATGCTGTCAGAATATTTTTAAACACGGTATTTTCCAGCTATGTCAACGTCGACGTTAAGTTTTTGTAAGTAAATTTGTACAAAAACACAAACAGCAATATTATTCATTTCAAATAGGAAATTACCAGATTTTTAAATTCCATTACTACATTACATGTTTTGACATTCTTATACATGTAGGTATATCGATGTATACTCGGTTTCTATATTATCGCGACAGTTGAACTTAAAATGAGGAATGTAGTTAAATTATTGCAAAGACCACATATAAAACCAATCATGTATGTGCACGTTAAAAGGATTACTCTTACCTTTTTCTGTGAAACCGTAACATTGAACCCCAAACGATATCACTTTTTATCAAGAACTGAAGGCTAAATACGCACCTGCCGCATTATTATGGAATTAAATGGGACGACACAGTGATCATACATCTAAACATTGACTTTGGTCTATGTTTCAACTTTGTGCCTGTGACTTTTGTACAGTGGAATTTGTATGCCATTTGTCACATTCTGTCAAAACTCAGCCTGTTTCCCATAATTCAGTATGATTAGCATGTTTTCTTTAAGTCAGTTTTATAAACATAGTTCCTTTAATTCAGTATGGTTTGCATGCTTTCTTTAATTCAGTGTGGTTAGCATGTTTCCTTTCATTCAGTATGATTAGCATATTTCCTTTCATTCAGTATGATTAGCATATTTCCTTGAAACGGAATGGTTCGCATGTTTCCCATAATTCAGTGTGGTTAGCATGTTTCCCTTAATTCAGTGTGGTTAGCATGTTTCCCTTAATTCAGTATGATTAGCATATTTCCTTTCATTCAGTATGATTAGCATATTTCCTTTAAACGGAATGGTTCGCATGTTTCCCATAATTCAGTGTGTTTAGCATGTTTCCCTTAATTCAGTGTGGTTAGCATGTTTCCCTTAATTCAGTGTGGTTAGCATGTTTCTTTTAATTCCGTTTGGTTAGCATGTTTCCCTTAATTCAGTATTGTTATGTCATGCATAATGTTCTTACATTTTCTTTCGTTTTTTTACATCATTTATACAGTTATATAATTAAACACTGAACTTTGTTTTTCGCACTATGACTATCTTCGACAAGATAAAGTCGAATTTTACATTGCATAATTCTGTCAGATATGCAGCCGACATAATTGTTTCATACACGGCATCATTGTGTACAACGTTATTTATTCATGTCATTCAATAACCTTTGTGTAAAAAATGTAATTTTTGTTACAAATATTAATTTTGTCATACAAACATGTTCTTGTTTTATACAGTATACCTCTGACATACACCTTTGATATTACCATTTTTATAATGGTTACCTAAACTTTACAAAACCCCATATAAGCAGAGGTTCTTAGCAGGATCCAGCAAATGTGCTACCAAATCTTTATCTTTACTCCTTACCAACAGCCGTTAAGGAGAAACCTCAGCAGTACTGTACTGTTGCTTATTTTAGAAGCGATGTAAATCAGATGTGGATACTTAAAAAATTCTATTCTTAACAACTTTTAGAAAATTTGAAGGCACACGATTTTTCTCATATTCACATTATTTAAACATACGAATACTTTACTCTTAACACAACAATTCCACATAAACCTTAAGAGATTTTTAAAGCATCATAGACAACTGTTTTTTCACTAAAAGTGGTACCCGGAAATTTAAATACCTAGTGATTGGTTATCATGATACTTATTTTGTCAAACACCACTCTTATTCCACACATAAATACTATGAAGATGATATAAAAAAGATGCTGGAATTTCCAATAGACAATATATTTATAATGTTCGGACACGTGGTTTTTCAACAAACTGTCGGCATTCCTATAGGAACCAACGTGCTCCTTTATTAGCTGACCTGTTCCTTTATTCATATGAATCAGACTTCATTCAGAAACTGCTGAATCAAAAGAAGAAAATGTTACCGGTGTCCTTTAATTTGACATTTAGATATATCGATGACGTTTTGTCAATTGATAATGACAATTTTCATACAAATGTCAATGCGATATATCCCAGCGAACTAGAAATTAAAAATACAACAGAATCAAGAACACATGCTTCATACTTAGACATTTTACTAACTATACACATACGGAATATTAACAACTAAGCTAAACAACAAACGCGATGATTTCGGCTTTCCCATCGTTAATTTTCCACATTTAAGCAGTAATATGCCACAATCACCACATATGAAGTTTATCTTTCACAAATGATCAGTATGCCAGGGCGTGTTCAACATATGAACATTTCATATGCAGAGGTAAACTACTAACTGACAAATTATTGACAAAGGATATCGAAAACCGCGTTTGTTGTCAAAGTTCCGCAAATTTTACGGTCGGTGTAATAGTCTTGTTTGCGACCACTTTGTTTCACTAAGTAAAATGTTGAGTTACCTGTTCGATGGCGGTTGTTGAGATGTCTGTACCAATTGTGACGAGGGTTTGTTTCTCACGTATTTCATTTTAATTTGACTGTGGACCCACGACGCATGTGACCGGTCGACAAGGGATGCTTACTTCTCCATAGCACCTGATCCCACCTCTTGATTTCAAGAGTTCCGTGTTTGTCCATTTTTTATGAGATTTGTACCTATATCCTGGACATCCTAATGATTTATACCTTGGTATCTGAGACCTTTTATACTAGTATGTCACCTTTTCCCTATGTAAAATCATAACTATTCCCATACTTCATTTTGATCTAGTGGTCTATCAGTGGGGAAGAATTACGAATTTAAATTTGATATAGATAAGGTTTATCTCTGAGTTTTTTCTACTGATATAACCAAACTGTGTCATGGGCGTATTATGAGATTTTGAGGATTGATATTTCATTGCATGTCGAGGTTATCAGTCTAGCATATAAAATTATGAAATGGACACACATTTACTTGGGCATTTCCTAAATTTATTCTACGGTTTATTTGAAGATGTTAGATCTATCTCTTTTCATGTTTTCAATGAAACATAGCAGACTA
The DNA here is from genome assembly GCA_030159075.1 of Atrina japonica. Taxonomy (NCBI): domain Eukaryota; kingdom Metazoa; phylum Mollusca; class Bivalvia; order Pterioida; family Pinnidae; genus Atrina; species Atrina japonica. Next base: position 426,910 of record BROG01000336.1, on the reverse strand, counting down.
CACAATGATAAAACCAACACAGATTTAAAACCAAGTGGCTACGGAATCTAATGAGTTCAAAAGATCCAAAGAAAAGTGCGCTTGGCGATGTAATTTAATTTGTGTTCACTGTATAATTAAACAATAATAAATCATGGCGTCGTAGTTTTACTCATACAAAGAGAACTTTGTCGAAGATTACTATGTTAAACAAAGACATGTAATTAGCGGTCTTTTGGTAAGCATTCTGAACTAAGTTTGTGATTTACTCTTTTGGTTTATTTAAAGTGCAAATGTAACCAACCATTAGTCGTAGGTCAAATTCCACCACGTCACTCTCTATGTTAAGGAATAGTTCTTGTCAATTGTAAACAATTTAGACAACAGCAATTACGAAAGATTTTCGGAGAATACTTTTTGAGTTATATAATTGATATGTGTTGTTCATATAATTCATCACCGGGGCCACTTGGGTAAGCTATTTACAGCGTCGTTCCCAGATGATTTCTTAGAGAATTTCTCTAATAAGTGATGCAACATGTCAAACATGACAGCAAAAGTGTAGTAAATTATTGTTTACCGTTACAGTTAATCTAGTTTATGTAATATTGATCATTGTATGACGGGCCTGTGTGGCCAAATGGAGTCTCACTTCCGGTCAACGCAGGTTCAAGGGGTAGGGGCATAGAGTACTAAGATTTAAAATCGTATACATCCGTATATAACCAAAATCTCTGAGTGCAGATTATCAGTTTAAATGAATTGTTTCGGTTTCTTTTTTTTCATTTCCTACTTTTTGTTTGATATAAACCTGTTTAATAGCGTCATATATTTCTGATATGATAACTGGTTTGATTTTTTATTCTCATGACTATTGAAATTTTGATTGTTTACTGGTAATGCTATTTAAGCACATATTTCTTCCATTCATAACTTCATTGATATGATTCCAATAGCCGATGATGGTATATTACCAGTTGTTTAGATTGTAACTTCTCTTCAGAGTTCTATCATCTCTAATTATTGCTATTATAGAATTCCAGGCCAACTATCGACTGCAGACGTCAATGTTCAGTACATATTTTCCTGTTGATCTGAAATGCACATTCTTTTTATGAACAAAATGTTATACCCAATTTAAAAAAATACCAATATATATATACTCACGAACTGAAGACATTAAAGGAGTTTTTTAAAACATGCTTTCCTAAAAAAATGTTCAAATGTCTTTTTATAGAAGAGATGAGTCTAGGCTTCCACTCGTTTGGAACACATAATTGTTTTAATTTCCCACTGTTTTGATGTTTAGCACGCTTAATAGGATCTAGAATATTTTATATAAAACACGTGATCAAGGCCGTATATTTATCCTTTGAAAATGGAATGTTCCTACAACGCGGAATCAATTTTTGATACAGGAAATAAATTCTAATGTCGGCGAAAACCCTGTTATCCTGTGTTCTGTTTCATCTTTCTACTACTGATCTTGGTTCTCATCATTATTTTCCAAAGAGATCTACATGTCTTGTTCGTTTGGTCCTCTCTAGTAAAACATGGTTACAGATGTGTTATTGATAGAGAAATTGTACGAGGCCGAAAGCAACTGGGCAAACCCAGACATTTGATGTTGGGTCAAGTGCTATGATGTAATGAAATCGACTGGTCAAAGTCATTGTGATTACAATAGGCAGACCGTTTACCAACCACTAAAGGAAAATAGAATCTTACACGGGTGGGATGTTTGGGCACGGAATTATAAATCCTAGAAGTTAAAGGGGCATTAACTGTGTTTACCCCAACATTTTTTTTTCTGGTCAGAACTTCGGCTCAGATCAGAATTTGGTAAGCGTATTGGTTCGTCAAAAACGTGCTTTGAAATAGATTATTATAGTTTAGTTTAATTGTTACTATTGTTAAATTATTTGTAATGTAAGGTTTAAATAAATTAGATGATGCTGAAGTTTAGTACTGTTCATAAATGAACTGGAGCCTATTATTCATCATAGCACTACCTTTTTTATTTATTTATTTATTTATTTTTTATTAACCCAACAAATTATTTCCATTTTTTTACTTTTACAACTTGTACTTGATGTACAATAACAAATAAGAGCTACACACTGGCATAAAAATCTTATATTCCTACATATTTTGTGAAAATAAGGTAAGGTTCAGTGTGGTATTTATATGCAAACAGTAAGGTTGAGTGTTTCAGTTGCAAGTGAAAAAGTGCCATACCCGGGTTTCTGAAGAAATTTCCACAAAATATATAGTAAATATTATAAACATAATACAAAAGTTATAATTTAGGAATTGTTATGCCAGTCATATGTCTTTTTGTTATTGTATATCAATCTAAGCAACAAAAAAGGGAAATTCTTTTTTGAAAAAACTACAGCTACAGCCCCTTTAAGGTCGTGTTGACCAGTTCGAGTATTGGACCTTCATACTTTACTTTTCTCCCACTCCTCAGAGGACTTTGATTGATTGATTTGATTGATGTTTAACACTTTTAAGAATTTTTCACTTATATTGAAATGTCAACGGCTTTAGGTGAAGTGCTACAAATGTTGGTCTGTGCTATGGACTGATACCAATGCAGTGAGGGTTCTTTTATGTGTCACGCCTTCCGCGACACTGGACGGGACCTCAGTTTTGAGTCTCATTCGAAAGACTTTGACTTTGACTTTGTATGCCGAGTGCTTGGCGAAGGAACAGTAACTTCCACCTTTAAAGTCTTTGGTATGACCCGGTCCGGGAACTGAACCCAGAACCTTCCTCTTGCGAGTCAAACACTCAACCAGTAGACCACCGCGAGCGGTCTTCAAAAGACAACTTAATTGAAAATACTTTAGAATTTCGATCTGGCGCCTTCAAATATATGAATATATGAGTTTTCTCTCATTTGAGAGCATTTTTTCAGCGAATTTAGATATCGGAGAAAATATAAACCATTCCGGAAGTGCCAAAACTACATATCTTTTAACATATCTTTTTCGTCTGTGCATAAACGAAGACGGATGCACTTCGAGTTGTTGCTCTTCTTTCTATTTCAACGTTAGAGAAAAACATTTAAATATTACTTTGAGGGATGGATGGCGAAATCTCATTCCTCGTACTATGCATACCTTGTCATGGAAAGAAAACATATTTTGTGCACTTGGATTGAGATTCGCCATCCCTCCCTCACACTGGTGTTATATAATATTTTTGGATAATAATCTGGTTGTCCAATACCGATTATTTCCGGAGGATGGGACTTTAAATTTCTTGTCACAAGGGTTGAGAGTTCAAGTTTCACTTAACAGGCCCATGTTACTAGACATTATCTTTGGTCACCCGGATATAAGTATTGTTAAAACCTAACTCGAATGATTACATCGCTCTCTTCCGGCCAAAGACCCTTCAGTGTAGTTAATGTAGTGATCGAAGTGCGCGAAATATAGACTCCTTAGCAGTAACTGCGGTCCAATGATTTTGCCAGTCTTCCGGTTGGGAAAATAATACAGATTCCCGGAAAGGGACGTCAAGAAAAAATCAGTTACTATAACGACCTCTTTGTTTTTGTGGGTAACTGTATCATTTTGCCAACCGCAAGACTAGCAAAGTCACAGGAACGCAGTTACTGCTAAAGGGTCTATTGGGGTTATCTAAAACCATTAATATGAGTACCAGACAATATATATTTAAGATTTCGCGAATAAGTTGTGAAGCAAATGATTTAGAAGTCAATGCTTTCGAAATTTTCTTTTTACTCTTGAAAATTTGAAATTATACCTTCCATAGAATCAATCTTTCTTTGGTGAACATAGAAGTAAGGGCATACCGTTTTAACAATACTCTTATCCGGATGAACAAAGATAATGTCCAATAATTTGAGAAACGGCCATTTTGAGTAAAACAAAAAGTCGTCAGTGATGCCAAACAACAGTCTATCTTTTGTATTTTGCTGTTTGAAAATGTTGTATAAAGCGCAGAGAAATAATGTATTCTAATACTGGGAAAATGAGAAAACATGATGACCGGAAGTTGTCGAAAAATTGTTTTTCATTGTATTCATATTTGATTTTAATTCTTCTGGAACAAGCACTTGTACAATGCTTCTAAAGTTTATATTTGTTGCTTTTAATAATTTTTACCATAGTGATATCTAAAATACTATTTCCATCTTCGACGTCAGGTCTAATGTCCCTATTCTTATAGTAAATAAGACAAGATAATGCTTATTCTAGTGTCATAAGATGTTCGTGTATCACAGACAACTACGAGTGTATTTTGGTTCTTGTATGAAATTTTAGTACACTGGCAACCACTGAAGTTCGTGCCCTAGTGTCAGTTACATGTATTTATAACCTAAATCAATGGCGCCCAATATCTGAGAATACATCTCCGGTCTCAATTTCAAGTTCTGTTGCCAGTCACTGAATTAGTATTTCAGCATTACTGTCAAATATTGAAAATGAATTACCAGCTTCAATAAAATCCGAAGACACACAGGAAGATTAAATGTGCCAAGCAATGCACGTGTAAAACGTTTCCATGTAATTCTTATTCGCTTAATTGCATCATTATGTTTAGACACCAATATTTAGGATGAAAAATTCATAAATTAGTCATGATTTCTGCAGAAAATGATGCTCGTATTTGATATCCGCTAAGGTTCTAGTTTTCTCTCCTTTGATTAGCAGACAGAATTAAGGTTCTAGTTTTCTTCCTCCTAAGATTACCATATTGAATCATGTAACCCATTTCGATATACATGTAATATCAATTATGAAACATTTTTATTCTATGGAGCACCGTTATTGAAAACCTCTAGGGAGTCGTGACACATTAGGTGTATCGTAAATTTAAAATTAAAATGATATCTACAAGTTTCCACAATGGGAAAAGTCTTTGTTTCTATGCAAATTTCATCAATCTTTATGTCATTTAATATGGCCGTACACAATTTCTGTCAATCAATGAATGATGATAAAAATGGAATACTTTACATATGTCTCTGTCACTTAACTGGTTACAGTGAAATTACCTAATATATTACAAATGAAAGATTTATTCAGAAATAGACCTATTTGGACTTAGAAATGCAGAATATTCAATTACTTTTTCAGTGACACAGAGTCACAATTTGGCATTTAAATGCCATGTATCTATATGCAATAAATTATAGAGATAACAAATACCACAATATTACCCGAATTTGAAGGAAACAGTTCAAACAATGTGAACATTGGACAAACACGGACCTCTGGAAAACTACAGGTGGGAGCAGGTGTCCTGGAGGAATAGTCACAGCCGACGTGATTCTACAGTGAAATTAAAATAAAATAGCATGCTAATCACAATATCACATTGATATTGACATTAGATATACCAACTGATTATTGAATACCTAAGTGATCTTTCATGTAGAATTTCTAAACAAACAAATTAATTAATGAATCATAATTGTATTTCCACTACGTTTCTAAAAAACAGAAAAAAAAATTAACTTAGTTTTTTTATCAATAATTAGATTCGTAAGTGAACAGAGTGTTGATACTTTAATCAACAATATTCTTTTCACAGCAGTAAAATCAATTATGATATTAGTGAAGCTGTCTTCTATCAATAATAGAGTGGACAATATACATTCGGAATAATCACATAATAATATAATAAAATAAGACAAATAGAAACACATGGTATAAATAACACGAAACGTTCAAAATAATTCATCACAGATTTCCCCAGTGATAAATAAAGTGGAAATAATGTTTAAATAGTTATGGCGTCAATGTATGGGCTGCTTGATGATTTGTAGTATTATAGAAACGTAATACCAAAGTTATAGTTAAAAAAAACCAAAATAATGCTCAAGACGAACACGTCTCTGATAAATTCAGCTCGCAGTTTAAAAAGATGAATGATTCAGACGATATATATATATATAAGTGAAGAAAGCCTTCTAGGTGTATTATACCAAAATCACAATCATGAGTTTAAAAGAGATATTTTTCAGTTTTTTATCAAACTACTACACCAAATCATATTAATGAGCTGAACCTAGTTTTTCAGCAGTTAAACTAAGAGAGACTTGGTTGACCTACTTTAACATGTTCCTTTATATTTATTTAGCAAACCGCATTCAGAAGCTTCTAAACAAAAAATAAGTAAAATATAGCTGAAGCCTTTAATTTGACATTCATATATATATATATATATATATATATATATATATATATATATATATATATATATATATATATATCGACGACGTTTTTCATTTAACAATGACAGTTTTCAAATGTATGCGGATGTGATATATCCAAACAAACTAGAATTTAAAACACCACAGAATCAAGCACATACGCCTTCTAATTGGACATTTTACTTGACAGAGACGGGGCATAAACAACCACGCTATACGACAAGTGTAATGATTTTGACATTCCCATCACTTACTTATTTTTCTTGTTTGAAAGTAATTGTTGAATCGTCTATACCAATTGTTAAAATTTCATGTTAATTAAACTGTGGAATCGCGGCGGGTGTGACCGGTAAACAGGGACACTTGATGCCATATCTAGATATTCAGAGGTCCGTGTTTGTCATAAGTTCACCAGATTTGTATACTGTCTGCTGTACAACTGATACTTTGGTATCTGCGATTTTTATACTAATTATATTAATCTATGGTTTACATGAAGATAGCTTTTACTTAACAAATCATTTTACCACCCTTAACTCCATATCCTGTGTTGTTTCGATGTCTCTCTCTTTTTCTCTCCCTCTCATTGAATGATGTTCACTGTTATATGTTAGGTACCTCTCTCTCTCTCTTTCTCTCTCTCTCTCTCTCTCTCTCTCTCTCTCTCTCTCTCTCTCTCTCTCTGTGTCTCTGTCTCTCTCTCTCTGTCTCTCTGTCTGTCTCTCTCTCTGGCTCTCTCTGTGTCTCTCTCTCTGTCTCTCGCTCTCTCTCTCTGTCTCTCTCTCTCTCTCTCTCTCTCTCTCTCTCTCTCTCTCTCTCTCTCTCTCTCTCTCTCTCTCTCTCTCTCTCTCTCTCTCTCTCTCTCTCTCTCTCTCTCTCTCTCTCTGAAGGATATACATCAGCTAACTTCCTATGTCTATATTTGTCTGGTAACATTTATTCAAGGAAATTATGAAACCACGAGGGACATTGTTTAATCAAAGTATTTTTTTAAAAATACATTACTTGTTCATAAAACGATTCCAATCAAAGTTAAATATCCGGCAGAAACAATGTAACTATGATAAACAGAATCATAGAAAATTAATTACCTTTGGGGTTTTGTATCATCCTTTTCAAACTACACAAAAATACCGAGGAGATCGATTTAGGACGGATAAAAAGCTTTGTTGTCATATTATATAACGGATATTGGAAGAATATTTTTATAATACAAAGTGTACAATACAAAAGACAATAAATCGAAATAGTTGTAAAAATAACCTACCGATACCGATGTTTGAAGCTAGAAGAGTGATAATGGCGGTGATACCAATGTTGACTACGACGACAACAACAACAATAATAATAATATTGATAAAAATAATGATCGCAACAACAACAACAACAAATAACAACAACAACGATAATAATTTTAATGATAATGATAGCAACAACAACAACAACAGAGCAACAACAAAAAACAAAGACAACGATAATAATAATAATAATAATAATAATAATAATAATAATAATAATAATAATAATAAAATAATAATAATGATAATAATAATAATAATAATAATAATAATAATAACGATAATTATGATAATAATAATGATAGCAACAACAACAACAACAGAGCAACAACAAAAAACAACAACAATAACGATAATAATAATACTAATACTACTAATAATAATGATGACCATGATGCGGATGAGGACGAAGAGGTTGATTGCTATTATTGCAGGAATGATAATGATGTTGGTGGTGATATGGACTTGTAAATATGTATATTCTTGATTTACCGATATAAATCTGGTATTATCATTTTGAATCAAAAACATTGAACTACTTTTTAGTATACATACTCTCTCTCTCTCTCTCTCTCTCTCTCTATACTCTACTCTCTCTCTCTCTCTCTCTCTCTCTCTCTCTCTCTCTATATATCTATATATATATATATATATATATATATATATATATATATATATATATATATCATAATTATGTTATTTCTGAAGAGTTGTAAAGCCCATCAAACAAGGACAATCCATGAAACTAGTTGTATTACACCAAATTTGTATCAGCAATTCATCATTAAGTGCGCACTTATAACATGAAAACTACATCCAACAAGTATACGACGTCAATATTCAGTTTAAGGGAGATAAGTCTTATTTTAAAACGTATATCGAATAACGAATATTTTCATTTTTTATTTTTTTTATACAGGTCATGTTTGATTAAAGACATTTGTATTGAAATGATTTTAACGTACGTTTCAGATTCATAAAATAATAATTGTAAATTAGATTTTAACAGTAGTTGTATCAATATCCTTATCAAAATACATACGTAAAAGGCAGAAACCAATCATAATATTGCCGTTAAGATGTTTTAAGTCAGGTAACATAGAAAAGTGATGTATTACAGCCTGTTAATTATCTTTTGGAAATGCATACATGATAATAAATTATTTGTTACAACTTTAGAAGGAGCATATGTTGAACTTAAAGAACTAACATTTCTTATATTATGATGCATGTGAATAGGAGATAGGTATGCAGTTTGTAATCAAGGTACTCATTTTGGCATAATAACAAAGATACTCATACATATGAAAGGAAATACTTTCTAACACCATTGCTTGCTCATACTGTTTATACAATTGCACAGCTCAGAAAGCTGTGACACCGTACAGTGCTGTTGGTGCATTGAATAATAATAATAATAATAATAATAATAATAATAATAATAATAATAATAGAAATAAATATATTTAAAATATATAGTCATGATAATGATGATGATGATAACAACGCCGATGATGTTGATTTAAAGCAATGTTAGATTATCCTTTATTACATGCATGTGTAATTATACAGTTACAATACAGAGTTCAAAACGCCCGTGCAATACATAATGTCGTATTACACATAGTTGGGTGCGGAAACTTCGCCGGAGCTACTTTTCTGGAAGGCATTTATGTCATCCAAAATATTTGATGGCGTCGTTAAAAGCGGTTGAATATTAAATTTGTGTACGCATATAAATAAATAAGGGACATGTAATAAATACATCGGCTACAACTATCGCGTGCAATCTGATGATACGAATAGAAACATATGTGTAGTTTTGTATGTACATCATTTATGATTTCTCTCAACGGAGTACAATTACTGTTTTGATTTTTATGATTAATATATTTTTTCTTTTACCATAAAACAGGAATATATAAGACCTAAACATTCAAGCTTGTTGAAAGTTTTAAGTACAAATGCAAAAACAAAGCACTATTGTATTTAGGATATGACAGATTATGTATATCTCATTGTATATTGTGTATTACGTAATGCAGACATCACAGGCTTTGAAAACAACATTTAAACAAAGTTGTATCAGTGTATGGAACAAGTTATATGCACTTCAGAAGTGTTGCACAATAGCTATAAAATAGAAAATACAAGTTCGAACAAACAAATCACTATATTTAAAGTTGTTTAGATAGTTTTACACATCACATGCATGACATACGAAGATTGGAAATACCAGTAAAGTGCGGTATGATCTAATTGTCTTTTCACGCCCAGATATGACTATGAATATCAGAGATATTTGTAAATGTCCATTAGGGGAGTAGATACAAAACTTCAGAAGTTTGAATATTATTAACAATACCAAAGTTATAGTTTAACAAAAGAGGCCAAAACAAATGCTCAGAACGATCGTTTCTATCAATAAGACTTCATCAGTTGATTTAATATATAAGTGTATATTTCCAAAAGAAAAATTGGTTTCATACAAGGCCAAATGGTAAAAGTAAATGAGTTGCTAAACCCGTCTAAGAGTATCCACTGTAAAATTAATATCCTATCTTTAGAGAAGTTTAGAATTGAAGTGACGGTATCTGAGCGAAATATTACTTTAGTACAAGATAATCGGCTGGTACCGAAATACCAGGTGATGGGTTTATGTATACCCTCGGCGACTCAGACAGTCGTTTTACAATAGAGGCCAAAATAAATGATCAATACGTTCCTTTCCGTCAATAAGGTTTCATTAGTTAAGCTCAAATTCAATATAAAGTGCACATTTTTTTTAAAAAGTGGTATCATACAAGGCCAAAAAATAAATCTAAATGTCTTGCCAAACCCATCTCAGTATATACACTGTAAAATGAATATCCTAGCTTTTAAGAATTGTTTTCATATTTTGTTTCAATGGTGTTTTACATCTCATTAAATACTTTTCATCTATATGGTGGATACCAGGTATTAAGAAGGGAGAAGAAATTGTGGTCATGAATTACTAAAAAGATTACCGGTCTCACGAAAATAAAAACTGGTAAAATTGTGCGTGTCATTACCGAAAGCTCAAACCCAGCGCGGACTGCATGTGAGGTACGTCATGGTCTAAATCTTGATGCTCTACCTATTCCACCTACCAATTCTACATAGTAGCCTAAATTTGAGAACTAGGTTAGACCACAATATTGATGTAATACATTAAATAGAAATCGATGTTTAAGGATCATAATATTTTTAAATGTGCTAACATGTATAATTCATGCAGCTTTCTGAAAATACAATATTATTCAATGGGGTGGAAAACAAATAGACAGAATTTCCTGTCTTTTGATTGCTTTTACTTTTTCGTTTTCAGACTGATAAGTATGGTTAAAAAATCAAATAAAATGTTAACGATTTATTTCAAAATAAACAAAATAATATAAAAAATCTCAGATCCCAAAGTATAAATCAATAGAATGTCCAGGACAAAGATACAAATCCGGTAAAAATGGACAAACACAAACCTCTGGAAACCAAGAAGTGGAATCAAGTGACATGGAGGAGTAAGCATCTCCTGTCGACCGGTCACACCCGCCGTGAGTCCACAGTCAAGTCCAATGAAATACGCGAGAGGTGTATCCTCGTCACAATTGGTACAGACGTCTCAACAACCGCCAACGAAAAGGCAACTCAACATTTCACTTAGTGAAACAGAGTAATCGCAAACAAGACTATTATACCGACCGTAAAACTAAACGCGGTTTTCGATATCCCTGTGTCAATAATTTGTCAGTGAGTAGTTTACCTCTGTATATGAAATCTTCATATGTTGTTCACGCCCATGGCATATAGGATCATTTGTGAAATATAAACTCCATATGGATATTACTAGTTAAATGTGGAGAATTTACGATGGGAAAGCCGAAATCGTCGCGTTTGTCGTAAAGCTTAGTTGCCAATTTCCTGTCTGTGTCTATGTTAAGTAAAAAGTCAAAGTATGAAGCGTATGTTCTTGATTCTGTTGTATCTTTAAATTTCTAGTTCGCTAGGATATATCGCATTGACATATGTATGAAAATTGTCATTATTAATTGACAAAACGTCGTCGATATATCTAAATGTCAAATTATAGGACACCGCTAGCTTTTTCTTCTTTTGATTCAGCAGTTTCTGAATGAAGTCTGCTTCGTATAAATAAAGGAACAGGTCGGCCAATAAAGAGGTACAATTGGTTCCCATTATTCAATGAAACGTTTTAATATAACTATATGTACATAAAGTAGTTTTCTTAATTCCATGTATAGATGGTGGCAAGTTCATAGTTTAAATATTATAAACATAATACCAAAGTTATAATGCTCAAGACGATATCGTTTCTATCAATTAGACTTCATCAGTTGAGCTCCAATTTGAAAAATATGTGTTTTTTCTAAAGATAAAGTGGTATCATACAAGGCCAAATAATATCTCTAAAAGTATAGTCGAAATCCAACGATTAAGCTTAATATATCTCTTAACGATTATGAACACAAAATTATCTCAAAGCTGAATTATTATACCGAAAAAAAAGCAATTCATTACATGAATGTATGTATATATCTTCCAGATATAAAATACAATCAACTCCAACTGGATTAAACAAACCATGTGACACGTATAAAGACAACTACGTATCTAACAAGGATAATCGGTGGGTAAAATAAGTTGGACGATCATTTTTATTTCTAAATATTTCAAAATTGCAAACTACGGGTCATTTTTTAATTATGTTCGAGTAACCGAATACTGATTTTAGTATTCGATAATTGGACCAATGGACGAGTACTCGATTAACCGGTTACTCGTTGACAACCATTACATATGTATATACAATGTATATACCGACGATGTATTTTTCACCATCTCTTTTGATTTTCTGAATAAAATCCTACAATGTCGCTTTTCTACCACAGAAGAAAAATAAGAAAAGGGCCTTAATATACATAAACCCAATACCTGATAATCGCTAAGAGCTGATTATTCTATTCTGAAGTAATAAATGTATTTCGAATGTTTAAATTCTAAATATCAAAACTAAGATAGTCATCATTTTACAGTGGTTATTGTTAGACGGATTTAGAAATACACTTAGGTAATAGTTTAGCCTTGTACAATACCACTTTTTGTTTCGGAACTCTATAACTTTTTTTAATTCGAGCTCAACTGATCAAGTTTAATTGACATACATTATAAATTAATTGAGTATTTATTTTGGCTATCTATTATACACTATAACTTTGGTATTATGTGTATGATATTTATAACACGCCTATGACAAGATGTCCCTCAGGACACCTGGTCCTATCCCGTTTGGGATTTGCAATAGTTGTCCGTGTTGAGACCATTACAATTCACCAAGCTTGATCTTTTCACTGAACTTGACCTTTTCACCGAACTAGAAAAGTTTCCCTTGAACATTTGCGACGGGTGTGGCACGCCAGAAGAAGACGCTGACTCCTTCCGGACACCTGGTCTTATCCCATTTTGGATTTGCAATTGTTCTTCATGTTGAGACCATTTACACATCTAATTCGTCGTGTTCTAATGGACTTGATTTTCGATTTGGTACTTCTTCAATTGACTTTGTATTTGAATGGCGTCAATTTTATGTTTATATATATATATATATATATATATATATATATATATATATATATATATATATATATATATATATATATATATATATATATATATATATATATATATATACGTGTATGTATATGTGTGTGTTACCAATAATATAAATAATCATATTTGCTTTACATTGTATATTCCAGGTCAACATATTCCAAAACATTACCAATGTTATTCTTTCAGAAATATGACAATTTCATGTTGTCAATAACCAATAAAAGCAAGAATATAAGAAGTTAGACTAATCATCTAAAATATTTGTCGGTCATGTCGAAAGAAATTCACAGCAGAAATGGAATGATCATTCTATAGGGAATGAATCTAATTGTTATCTATATTGTTTTAAAGTCAAAGTCATTGTAATGAAATATGAAACAAATACTTGTCCAAGGAAATAATAAGTGATATTAAAAGTAAAATTCTAATGAAAATCCATGATGATTTCAACAAATGAACCATACCTGAATAAATTGGTTGCAAGTGCGTTGTACGTTACACATACAAATCAAAATTTTGTAATGCGTCATGTCCAACTATAAAACCCACACTCTTACACACAAACTGCTGACGTAGTCTTTTAGAAATTCTTTCTATCATTGGAAACATTCTGCCATCAATTTTCCTGTAGACTAATAAAACGTAAAATAACTTTTAATAAAATTACATGCATCAAAATATCGATCTTCGACAGGGGATGCTTACTCCTCCACGGCACCTGATCCCACCTCCTAATTCCAAGAGGATCATGTTTGTCCATTTTTCTTACCAGATTTGTACCTGTATCCTGGACATCCTAGTGATTTTTTCCTTGGTATCTGAGACTTTGTATATATATAGGAAAAGAACATAAAATGAATTCTTAATGAATTTCACATTTTCAAAAATATCGTATTTGAGGAAAAATGAATTTGAGTTTTATATGCCAACTGGGGACGCTGACTCCCTCCAGACACCTGGTCTAATTCCGGTTTAGATTTACAATTGTTCTTCGTGGTGAGACAGTTTTTATATTCAATAACTCGTATTCTAATGGACTTGTTGTTTGGAATATCCATGGTACCTCTTTATTTTTACTTTAACTACCGCTGACGAGTGGCGGCATATATTTGATTAGATACAGAAGTACATTTGATATTACACAAAACAAAGAGACTATATATTACCGGTTTGAACAAAAATAATGAGATCAGAACAAAGTTAGGTATCTGGTTTTGAATCAGTTTGTTTCGTCTTCTAATTATGATCTTTAACATTTTACAGTGGGATAGTCCTTCATTTGATGTAATTAACTACACAGTTTGTGATGATTATTGAGTCTTTATTAATTCGATAAATCTTATGTACACCTGCTGTAATATATTCCACGTGTAAATGACGGCTGTAATGAACTTCTAGATAATAAGTTCCACTACCTGACATGTAGCATGTTGATTCAAACTTGCCAGACCGCCTACACTGAATATGAATGCCGACTTCACGTACAGTATGTACTTAATTTCAGGGTCAGTGTGGTCTTGACCTGTCAACACATCTACGGCATTTATTCCCAAAAGGTAATCCGGAAGTGTGCTGTTATAGGGCTACATTGGTTGTGGAATGTCACGTCTGTCCATCTTCTAGATATTGACAATTTCAATTTGGTATTGACCTGAGACCAAAGTCACGAAATTTGAAATCGTCTGAATAGAACAAAGAATATCTTACTATTATATTATTCCGAAATCCAACAGCAGATTAAATTAAGAATATGCTGAGCCTTCATTAAATTCTTTCAAGTTTTATGAAATTGAATCCCCGAATTTGGGCCCTGCACATGCATCATGAGCCTAAAAAGTTACTTAAGGTATCGATTGTATTAATGAATATATTTAATTCGGATCTTTCCGTTGCGATTTCGGTGAATTTCGGAAAAACAGTAAATTTCATCGAAATATCATAAAAATGAGTTTTATTTAGAAGAAATTTGTGTATTTGATATTAATAAAAATTTGTGAATGATTATTGTATAGGAATAATAAAAACACAGATATTTATATATTTTTGTTGTTTTATGGCATCGACATTACCTTCGTGATTAATGTTTTGACAAGTAAACCAAAATAACATGAACGTGCAAAAGGTATTCCGCCTTCGAGACTTGTTCCCTCAAAACCCTAAATTTTTACATAAGTCGTATCATCCATCATAAAGTATAAACATAGCACCTTACTAGGCATCATATTTTGACCTTTCTTTCAATGGAATTCACTCCTGAATTGTGACAGTAAACCATACTATTTATTGATTTGGGTGAGTCTAAATGTGACCACAGGGGTTAGTGAGTTAAGAATTAGAACAATGAATCCCTAACTTGACTTTAGCTGTGTAAATGTAAGACTGTTACATCGTTTACCTTTTTCTGTTTTAGAACTCTACAATTATTTCAAAATTGAGCTCAACAGATGTATTCTTATTCGCAGAAACGATCTACTTGAGCATTTGTTTTGACGCTTTTTTCAGAAAAAATGATGTTTTGAAGTTTTCATCAGTATAATTAAAGCTTGATGTCATATGCCATAAACAAAACAAATGTTAAAAAGAACATCCGTTATTCGAATTACATACTTTGTTTACAAATCTGGCGAATTCCTACAAGTGATTTCAGAACTAGTCATTTTCCACAATTATCAGACATCTCTATCTCGTTGTGTTTCAAATAATCTATCAAACCATGGTCCTGATATATATCATTCGGTATGACAACACGTACATATCGTGTTAAATACTTATTACATTTTAACACAGCAACAGAAAATCTATAAAATGTAAAGGACATTTTCTGTCATTTTATTATGAAATCAAGGAAAACAAATCGTATCGTCTAGCAAATATGTGGATCGATCAAAATCATTATTTGTATTTGTACCGGACATCACGATCACTCCATGTCAAAACATGTTTACTTAACACAAATGGTTTTTAAAAATGGTGTAAATATCAATCAATGGTTGTCTTTAAAATTGTCTTATTTATTTTCAACCCATATATACGCGTGTTTGACTTTGATTTCTACAGTTGGCCACTTTACATGTCTACTTATCCCATCGTCAGACTTCCGTGGTCGAGTGGTCAGAGCATCACGCTCTGAACCACGAAGTCTCTCATTTCTAGTTAGCGCATGTTCAGCTGTAACATAAGCTGATTTTTTGTGACAAAGTATCTCAATTAACTTGCGAAAGGTCTCTGGTCTCTTCCCGGGTATAATTGAAATCGGTCTTTTTCCTCCACCATTGAAAACTGTTTGCCACCATATAACTGAAAATCGTTGAATGTGGCGTAAAATACTATTCAAAATTCAAATTCAATACACGCTATTGCAGATATCTGCGGAAATTTGCTCTGCACCATTTTCTGTGTTGCGTTTCCTGTTTGTGTTTCTTTAAAAGTAAATAGTAAACACAGTCTCATGTGTAGATACAATTTTCATATGTATATGTTGGGATTATCACTCGTTGGAGAATGATATATTGATATGCTTCAAATACGTCAATTTATCATGTAGATATTTGCAGGTTGTTTGAATTTTTCAGGGTCAATTTATTCTTGTAGTTCCATTCATCACTAATGCATTCTATTTATCAGTGGGTCCGAACAAATTCATCAACATGGCACTAATCATGTTCTTAGATATGATTTTATGATATCACAAAGAATCCTTGAAAGATAAACGAACTGAATGTTAAAAAATAAGACAGAATTGAGAACATCCTCATATAACGCTGAAGGATGTTATCAAAGGTCATTGGACCGTTGGAAGACATAAACGCACTCTGCGAAATTACTGGTTGTTGAACATATATTGCGCCAAAGCACGTTCGTATGCTGAAAAAGATGCTTGTTTGGCTATTTTGTACAGGTGTGTGAGAATACATGTTTGTAGAAAGCATTTTACAATAGTTAATTTTTGTGAAGTGATACCTATTGTTAGTGCCCCGTATAGTGCGTCTACAATCGTCGATATCAAGTGTTGTTAATTCAGATGTTTTAAAGAAAAAAAGCAAACGTGAATGAAAAAAAAAACACTTAGAAATATATATTTGGTTTAAATATGAAGTTTAAACTATACTAAAATTCAAATTGGCGTCTGGATGTAAAAGTATTCAAAAGGAACAATGCAGAAAATAAGGGGGAAACTGGAAAATAAACAGCACTGATGTAAGGAAGTAGGATATTACAGGTAATGAAAAATACATGAGCAAATGTGTTACAATCAATGTGATTTTCTATACATTAGGTATTTTATTGCATATATATGAATTCTTGTGTTATGAGAAAGGTCTAAAAGATGTTTGTGATTAAATGCATTGTAACAAAGCGACTTTAGATTAAGAGAAGCCGAGTTAATGGAAAGCGTTCAAGCAGATGTTTCCAGTTGCCTAATCATATGATGATCTCAATTTCTTTTATTCTGTACTTGGGATGAAAGAAGAATACTGCTACTGTATCTACTTAACGCTATCGAAATATTGTGATCAAACCGTCAGAATCATAATTCATGACAAAGACAATGGTTGTTAGCGACGTATAAAAGAGATGTTTAAGGCGGATATACAGGCATCGCCATAATTGGTAAAACATATCAGAGATACAAATAGACTTGTTAAGCTCTAAACAGGTTGAGTTTAGGTAAGTGTATGTGTCGTATGTTTATGTTAAACTGTTTTAGCAATCATAAGTAAAAGATAAGTTTACGAACTTACGATTAGGTATTCAATTTTATAATTATATTGATATTGATGTTCAGTATTTATGTAAATCAATAACTGTCAATTGTTCGCAGAGTCACATCCTGTATTTGTGTTTAAGTATTTATCAGCACTTAACAAAATGTCCCTGATCTATGTATTTAGAAAAATCTCACTACAATTTATAATAAATATCGATTGTATTGATGGACCACGCCAGTATATTAGTCCATTAATATGCATTTGTACATACAAACTCTTTTTGTTTTATGTCCGTAGTTCGTTAAATTTGATCGTATAACAATGTAGTAATTGTAGCTTTATTTACGATACTTTACAAACGTCAACACTCCATTAAGCAGTGGATATTCTGATAGTCCATAAAATGTTTGACCACAGAAACGGTTTCATATCCTTGTTAAAGAATAGGTTCATAAAATGAATTTTTACCAGTACCCTTCCCAATTATTTAACATTTCAGCAGTTTCTAGTTTTAGAAATAAACATCAAGAATATCCTTGAAAATTTGTATAGGTTGTATCATGAACAAGAGCATGCTATCACAAACCGTTACTATTTGATTCCTACATGTAATTGTCATTCACAGATGACAAAAAATACAACAGTGAAAGAAGCCCTAAATCTAAATACAGTTTTGTCTATTTGACTAACGACACTATTCCACCAATTGAAACGTACCTAAAACAGAGACGCCGATATAGGGTCGAACTTAGAAACCACCAGAAATTGACATGGGGTATAAAATAAGTGAAGTGATTGTAATATATACAAATGTGAATCGTAATTGGCTTGATGTGTCCGGAATGTGACCTCACAATAATCCATGTTACAGACTTATACTTCCCCTGGGGAGAGTGAAATATTGTAGGATTTACTGAACAAATAAAGATAATCGGGCAATCAATATAAAGTCAGTATACATATATGATAGTATAGTTTCTAAAATGTCATCTTATATTATCTCTCAGATAAGGATCCCAAAGTATTCGTTTGAAAACCTAATTATAGAGGGAAACGTAATCATTATTACGGATATCGAATATAAAAACGAAAGAAGAGAGAACATTTCCAGTAATCACATGTAATGATCTTTAGAAAACCCTTCTCTTCAAAAACATTACACTAAACAGCATATTTTTCTACATACAAGTATTCTTTTCAATCGCTTTTAAATACACACACACACTCAGATATATATATATATATATATATATATATATATATATATATATATATATATATATATATATATATATATATATATATATATATATATATATGTCCAATAATTTCATTATAATTCGCCCTCTCACCTAAGGATAAAAAATTGCGAAAATTAAACGGGAGCGATTATTTCCAGGTAAACAGTGTGTATATTTTAGTGTGAAAAATATCACTATGTGTACGACCGTTACAGTCATGTTATAGTCATGTTGCAAGCTATTACTTAAAATATTACTCTTTTTAAATTGTCATAATTAGCTATCACTCCAACCATTGAAATATCGATTTTCATCTCTGTATAATCTTCAAAGAGATTTATTTCTAAAAGTTATTAACTTTTGACAATATTTGTGATTAGAAAAAAGTACTAAACACTTTAATACAATGTATTTCTTTTTCTATTTCCCGTATCTCAAAATATCATGTAATGGTGTTGGTATAAACATTTCTATCAAACATTTAAATTAAGTTAAATAATTCCTTTGTGTGTTGTACAACCAAATACATATACAATAAAATATTTAAAGAACTATTAAGACTTTAAATTCATCAATCACAGACTGTAATACCTACCACCTGGACAGGCATATCTACTGTTTTCTCAAGACCAAATGTCTTTGTCCACACACATGGGTGTAAACAAATTCTTTGCGCTAAACTGAAAATTAGATTTGCTGTTGTCATTGGCGTATTTTGATGTATGTATGCAAAGTATAATTAATATATAATAATAATTGATAGAGTAAATGACTGTTTTTATATATATATAATAATTTGTTCTGATAACTTCTTTTTATTTTTGCACAATAAAAACTGCGTGGAGTGTCTCGATGCTAAAATTATTACGCTGTTCATTTGCTAAAATATCACTCGGAAGATACACATGCGTTACTAACATTTGGGAGAAAAATAACCATTCATCTAATATAGAAACATCTCCACCCTTCCACCAGAAAGGTCGTGCTTGACATGAAAGAATTTTTTCCTATATATTGAGAATTTTGTGTCGTACGCTCAAGGAGGTAAGGAATGTTCCATGACATGTGGTATCTTCCTATACAAATCGTAACAAGGGTCACAGTCCTCATGGACTCTCAAAAATATCAGAGAAAAGTAGAACAGGTTGGAGTTGTCGTGTGTGGTAGTGCTTTGATTCTTCTGTGACTCGTAATTTGAAACAGCTTATTCATCGTAACCCTAGTTTACCACCATTTGGCGTCTATATCGTTGTGTTGTTATGTTTCTACTTATGTTGGAGAATGAGCTGAAAAGTTGAAGAAGCTTTTCTTTTGGATATCATCTTCTTACTTAAACAAGATAAACACATTTACTACTTCCCGCTACTTGTATATGTACATTACCTTCATTTTAAGAAATGCAGAGATATTAATAAAATATACCGTAGATCTCAACATGTTGAGAGATTAAAATGTAAATTAGTAATTTAACACCTGCATACTTTTGGTATATTTGTGTAAGGTAAAAACCAATATTCCTTTAGTACTGTTATTGTTTCCTCATTAAAAACTGGCTATATATATATATATATATATATATATATATATATATATATATATATATATATATATATATATATATATACATACAAACTCATTTGAATTGTATTCTGTTTTATATGCTATTTTGACTTCTTCTACATCTATCATAGTACTAATATTGTACGCACAAACAATTACGAGTGATCTAGTAATTGTAGTGTATTGTAAAGCATTGTGATATCTGATGTTTAAATTTTGGAGCCAGGGTTATGATATACATAAATAAAGAAATAGAGGCAAGTACATCAATGGATTCCCAACTAGACAAAATGATTACACATAAGCAAAATTAGAAGGACATATATAATTTTTATCACGTTTATCGATTAAGTCTTAGGATTTTGAGTGTGTAGTGCATATTTACTATGACTATAAAGTATTATAATGTTTGTAATTATACATAAATCGTGATAGAACAGATCACAAGAACTGTGGTCCTTTAACTTTGGACGACAAAATGATACAGATTTCCGCAATAACATGAACATCGACTCAGTAACTGATTGTTTCCTGACGTCATTTCCTGGAATCCGTGTCATTTTACCATCCAGAGTAATAGGACTGCAGCTATCGCTATGTCTTTTGTATCATTATACGATAGATATAGATAAAAATGAAATCGATCTGTCCTAATGATATTACTAAAGTATGTATGGAACGATGTATGTTTGACAAAATTTTTCCTGTAATTCTTCGTGGCAACTCAAATTGTATATATCGCCATTCTTAAGTTTAAATAGTCACCTGAAATATTATAAACATACTACAGTTAATTAGACTTCATTAAGTAAGCTCCAGTTTCAAACAGATTAAAAAGAAAGTGATATCAGACGCTTTGATGAAAACATTTCTTCGTTAATTATTTTAAAAACATAAGTTATATATGTACGAATGAAAAGAAAGTATTTTGAACAGTTAATCTTTTGGAAGTAATCTGTAAAGAAATATGTTATTCAATCATTTTAATTGTTGAGTCTATATATTTAACACTACTTCATCATATCAGATTTTGATGAGTGAGTTGTATCAAAGACCACAAAGGGCTATGGCAACCCATTCATGAAAGGGACAAATGATTTTCTAAACTACCGGCATGTATTTCTTTTCAATGACGTTGGTAGAAACAACGTTTCTCATACTACATAGATTATCTTAAGAATCTTAAGTTTGTGTACTTTATTATATATGTACCCCTGCTGTGATCTGAGATACTCATTGGCTAAGCCTGGACACGTGGAGACGGTATAATCATATTCTGTTTACGGCTTCCACAGGAGATATATAAGCCTAAGATGATGTCACAATATAAATCTAATGCGTCATGGATCAGTGACGTCAGTATTTTGCAATTCATTGAAAAAATAGAATGTGTGGCCCTATAAAATACTTTTTTACATTGTTGTATATTTATAATACATCATTTAACATGTCAAAAAACCTTAGAATAAGGGCAATCGTACAGATTTAACATTTACACAGTCTCTGTTTATGGGATAAACACCGTCAGTAAATTCCATATCGGTCTCTCGTCAAACCAACTGCTCAAGACGATCATGTCTGTCACTATTTAGTTGAGCTCGAGCTTAAAATAGATGTCCACTTCCATAACAGAAAATGGTATCAAATGGCGAAGAAACATTTACTACATATTTCATAGTACCGGAATCGAGCTAGTATTTACCGCTTGCTACGCTAGTACTTCCGCCACCGAGCAATGTTAGATGTAAAACAGTGATGCAATGATAATATATAAAAAATCTCAGATACCAAAGTATAAATCAATAGAATGTCCAGGACATAGATACAAATCCGGTACAAAATGGCCAAACACGGACCTCTGGAAACCAAGAAGTGGGATCAGGTGCCACGGAGGAGTAAGCATCCCCTGTCGACCGGTCACAACCGCCGTGAATTCACAGTCAAGTTCAATGAAACACGTGAGGAGTGAATCCTCGTCACCATTGGTACAGACGTCTCAGCAACCGCCAACGAAAAGGCAACTCAACATTTCACCCAGCGAAACAGAGTAATCGCAAACAAGACTATTATACCGATCGTAGAATTTGTGGAACGTTGACATTAAACGCGGTTTTCGATATCCCTGTGGCAATAATTTGTTAAGCTAAGATATATGTATGATATTATGTACAACAAAGGACGTTATATAGTGAGGGCCATTTTCTGCCTCAAGTTCTGTCCAATTTTAGAATTACGATAATGTCCACACAACCTCGACAGAAGTATGCATATGTATATGAATAATTTTATCGAAATATTGCTTATACTTAAAATGCACGCCTATCAGCATCATTTTCGGTAATATTCATGTAATCTGTATTATTTGAAAATGGCTAATATTTCCCATGGGGCCAAAATTACTTTTTTCACATAACACTAATATTTAATAATAGTGACAAATTGTTACGTATATGTAAATATGTCATTTATACGGAAGCGTCACCTTATTTTTTTAATTTTCGTTTTGCTAACTTAAAAGTTGGCTTTTCCAACTTTGTTCTTGGAATTTCCAACTTTAAAGTTGGCTTTTCCAACTTCTATCCGGGGTTTTCCAACTTTTTCTTTGGAATTTCCAACATTAAAGTTGGCTTTTCCAACGTTTGTTCTTGGAATTTCCAACTTTAAAATTGACTTTTCCAACTTCTGTCTTGGCTTTTCCAACTTTTTCCTTGGGATGTCCAATTTTTCTTGTTTTGCCAACTTTAAAGTTTTCTCTTGAATTTTCTATATTTAAAGTTTGATTTTCCGACTTTTTTATTGTCTTTTCCAACCATTTTCTTAAACTTTCCAACATTAAAGTTGGTTTTTTCATCTTTTTTCTTGGTTTTTCCAACTTTATTCTTAGCTTTTCCAACTTTTTAAAATCTTATGCATTCACATCAAAAAATGAAATGTATCTGTTACACAAAGGAACAATGGAGCATTTAGCTTATGTTGACTAAATTACCCTTTGTTCATTAGTTTGTCAATGGAGTATTTTTGGGGAATTAAGATACCACAATTTACTTAGATTTCATTCCTTGTAAAACGACAATAAAAAGATTCAGGGGGAGCATACACCCTAACATTTTTTTTCATATGCGCAAGTGTATTATGTTTGCTGAGGCAATCTTCTTTTGAGTTGGATAATCTTTGTGGTATATTAGCACCCATATATATTGGGTGCTGATAAAACCACTGAAAGACGCGTGTTAATTAATCTAATGTGCAGTAACCATGTTTTGAATAGTATAAATTTCTGTTAATCCGTTGAGGATGTCTAGATCCGACACGTTATACAACAATCGTGATCACAAAGGCGAAGAAACTGAAAAATATCTGTCCCTAAAAAGATTATAAAGAGATATTCTGTACTCTGACGTAATGAAAATAAATCATCTGACTTGACAAAATGTGCAAGGCTCTCCCATCAGAATAAAAAAAGTCGTCCCCTAAGGTTAAATCAGGCCGTGAGTCCACAGTCAAGTCCGAATGAAATACGTGAGGAACGAATCCTCGTCACAATTAGTACAGACTTTTCAACAACCGTCAACGAAAAGGCAACTCAACATTTCACCCAGAAAAACGAGAAATAATTTGGAAATTCCAAGAAAAAAAATTTGAAAAGCCAAATTTAAAGTTGGCAAAACGTTTGAAATCCCCCCAAAAAGGTTAAAAATTCCAAGAATTTTTTTTTTTATGTTGGCAAAACCGGAAATAAAAATAATTAAGGTGGCCCTAATACGCTCCCGTTCATTTAAATAGATAATTCAAAAATTATATCCGCCATTTAAACCATTTTACTTTTGATATGATATTTTAGACATACATATACATATGTGTACATATATTTTATGACTCTGAAACGATCATCTTGGGCATTTTTCGGCTTCTTTTGTTAATCTATAACTTTGGTATTAATAATGATATTTAACATATTTAAGAACAGTAGATTCTGTCTCATTACATTGTAAATTGTGTTTATTTTTGTCTGGTTAACGCTTTGTCTAAATGTTTCCTACACGTGCTCCTATTGACTTTGTTAGATGTGTTTTGTAACAGTTTAAGCGTTTCATCAGCTGTAACAAAGGGTTGTACATGTACAGCAATGCTCTTATGATGCCGTATTTCATCATTATACAATAGATACTTTCAAGTCTGTAAAGATTCTGACAGGATCAAGTAAATCACATAAGAATGTTACGTCCATTTAATGTCTATTTTCGGACTATGATTAGGTTATGAAACGCACACTAATTCAGTACTAACATACTCTTGAATATAATTCTCTTGTAAGACATTCTGTGCTACATAAACAAGGGAATTATTATTCCTAAATCAGATTATATTTTAGTTCATCATGTTATCGACAGGCGACCATTAAAGCTGTGTGAGAGCACCAACTGCCTGGTGTTTTACCATCTTTTGTCTACGTATTTATGAATAGAATACCAACAACAAATCGCTTGTGGATGAATTATTCAGTATCCATTCGAACACACTTCAGTGTTGTTTTAAGTTCTGTTAGTAGTATGCAATACACAGTTATAGCGGTCATAATGTCAAAACTGTTAGTTATTAACTATTGATTTCAGGGGATCCATTTCATCTCTCACCATTGTTTCGACTAGATCTCAAAAGGTCTAATTGTCCTTCAAATTCAATGTAAATTTGATCCAGTATTGTCAATGATACTTAGAATCAAATGGAAGGTAGAAGACAACAATATGAATTTTTAAAAATGAATTTACTATTATTTCGCGGATTTACTAAGCTTATGATAGACATCAGTTTTCTTCTTAACCCGCGCTCAAGGTTTTTTTACCCAAATTTCGTTCAAAAGTATACAACGTAATTTTGATGTATCTCCTCACTTATTAATTACCCGTATGTTCGTTAAGTGATCTTCTGTATAATTCGATTGATCTACTGGTACACTTCACTATGCATGTTATTAATAACGATGTAATTATGATAATATTCATGGGCAAATTTATTTTAGTTGGACACGTTCTCTTGTAAATTAAGTAAACTTATCGATTGCATCAACATTCACGCAGCAATAACTCTGATATGGAACAGATACACAAAAACAGTTCTGTTTGAGATATTTTCATTTAAACTGCATCTTGGATTTCGTCAATGATACTGAAGGGATTTAACTCAAAGAATTTTCATCATATCCACGCTTTATCAACGTGAAAGCACAGAGAGGGCATCTCATGTGCTCTTCACCATGTTCAACAAGATCATTCTTTGTGAATTTTAGACAGACAAACATGTATTATACAGAACATATATATTGACTTAAGGATTATTAGCTATGTACGGTAAGATTAATGACCTCTTATATATAATAATAATTTCAACTTTTTAAAACATTTAGACAAACTCTTGCTTTATTTCTGACTTTTTTTTGCACCGAAGTGCTTTATATTTCATATATGTAAAATTACAGAGTTTCATAATAGTTCTTGGCAACGTCAATGCGATATTCAGGTATTGTCATTTTCTAATCAATATTCTGGCCACTGATCTCTTATGACGTAAATATTACACTTTCATCTGACCCTGTCATATTTTATCAAAGTTGTTTTGTTCTTGTTTTATGGTTATATTACATTAGTTCTAATTGTTTATGTCGAAATACATATAACGATCTTTAAACAAGTCTTGAAATTTATTAAGTTTGATTTTGTATACTACAAACAAGATTTATACAAAATTGAAATCGAATATCTGTTCGAATTTAACATGATTTTTCTTTCAATTTAATATAAATGTAATGCTATAAGATTGAAAAGAAATATTCACAAAAAGAAATTATTAATATGGAATTGTTTTCTTTGATATGGTTTTTGATTCAGAGAAAATAAATTAAACAATCACTTAACAAGCTATTAACTGTTTCCGTATCTAATTATGAGGTAATAAAACATTCCTATCACTTTCAAAAGTAGGTTATGAAAAATATTTAAATTGAGTTAAATCTTGGACAGACGCTTCATACTTAGACATTTTACTTAATATAAACATAGACGGGAAATTAGCAACTAAGCTATACGATAAACGCGACGATTTCGTCTTTCCCATCGTAAAATTTCCACATTTAAGTAGTAATATCCCTCAGTCACCCGCATATGAAGTTTATATTTCAGAAATGATCCGATATGCGTGTACTACATATGAAGATTTCATATACAGAGGTAAACTACTCACTGACAAATTATTGACACAGGGATATCGAAAACCGCGTTTAATGTCAACGTTCCGCAAATTTTATGGTCGGTATAATAGTCTTGTTTGCGACTACTCTGTTTCACTAAGTGAAATGTTGAGTTGCCTTTTCGTTGGCGGTTGTTGAGATGTCTGTACCAATTGTGACGAGGATACACTCCTCACGTGTTTCATTGGACTTGACTGTGGACTCACGGCGGGTGTGACCTTTCGACAAGGGATGCTTACTCCTCCATGGCGCCTCATCCCACCTCTTTGTTTCCAGAGGCCTGTGTTTTTCCATTTTTACCGGATTTGTATCTATGTTCTAGACATTCTATTGATTTATACTTTGGTATCTGAAATTTTTTATACTCAACACGATTTGAAAAACAATATTTTAACAGGCATTAAAATAGTTCCAGTTTAACACTGAAGTTTTTCTTCAAAATTTTTCATTGATATTCAATTGAGTTTTTAAAGTTTGGTATTTTAGCTCATCTTAACCGTAAGGCAAACAAAATCTGAAATCCAAATAGGACGGGGCTGAAGTTGAAACTCGGAAATGGGACCGGGGCTGAAATTGAAAGTCGGAAATGTTTACCCATAATAAGTGCATTTGTGGACCGGAACCCACGTTCCTAGCTGAAAAGCTACCAAAGTGAGTCAGACCCCTTTATCACTTGATTTGCCCATGTTCAACGATTATTGATTGTTGTATTATACAACAAAGCCATTTGAACTGATCATAATCTCATAGACTGGCAACGCTCAGAAGTGTAGCCGTAGTAATGGATGGGATAACCCCTTACTTCGAGGTCGAGTCAAAATTTTCTATAGAGAAAATGTCAAGGGCAAGATTTCAGTCACTCTTCAAGGAACACGAATACTAAGGATTTCGTTTAAAAAATAATACCTTTTTTACTTAACCTGTCAGTTTTTTTTTCGGGGAACTTACTCCACCGGTTTTTATTTGCTTCTTTTAATAGCGAACATATAGACTGATTGGTCAAAGGGGATAAGTAATTGATATATTGGCGCCATCGCCTCATGCATGTAGGTATGTGTATCATTGTTAGAAAAGTTCCATAATAGCTAGTATGCCTCATATTTACAATAAATGCAGACCTCAAAACTGACACGAACAAATTAACATAACATTGAACAGGTTCCCCAAAGCACCAAACCTGAATATAATCTCTCTTTTTTATCCCAGACTTTGTAAGAGACAAATGTCTTCGTACTACAAGGTCAGGAAGATATGTAGTTCTGAAATATTTCGTATTACAGATAATAACATTCAGTACATATGTTGCCTGAGTCATTTACAGTTAGATGATCTTCTGCAATCGTTCCATTACCGTGTTAACCTCGTTATTCGTCGTGCAAAAGATTTTGAACATGTCTTTTTTTAAACTTCCCAGACTGCCTGATATATGTCGTCTCTATGGTTAGGGTGAATGGAATAGCGAATTTCATGGTCAACGGTAATGGGGCTTTTTAAACAGGGCGGGAAATCCTGACACTGATAAAAAAATCTTCATTTGAATTATATATCTATGTAGATCACTCAGATACAATTAGTTTTTCAATCCAATGGGCCACATCGCTCAACTAAACTGTGTTGGAGTCTTATAATTATCGGAATGTCATATTTACAAATTATTTTAACACTCCTTGGAAGTGGAGGAAACTTTAAAATGTATGAAAATGACAAAGCTGGGAAAGATGTCAAAAATTAATTTTCCAATTTATTCCAAAAACAGGAAATTGAATGATGCATCCATGTAAATCACTCAGATACAATTAGGTTTTCGATCCATGCAGCAGTTCTAGAGAATATTTTCAAAGAGAGGTAAACTCTGAGACCTGTTTTGCCCAGCTTGGATCCAATTCTGAGTCGATCTAGTAAAAAAAACATAAACTTGGAAGGGGAACTTGGATAGCGTACATGCTTCCTTTATCCTTCAGCTGTTTTGAAGAACATGTGTGTGAAAAAATGCCCCCTCCTTCTTTTAATGAGTTTTTAAACTCATTAAAAAATCAGAAAATCAAATTTCAGAAAAATTCTCTCAGGAAAGCATTTATCTACCCAATTACATGAAAAACAAGTTAAATGAATGCATTATGGAAAATAAATGAGGATAAAATCAAAGAAATCATACAAAAATGAACGAAAAATACAAAGACTAAAACTTGAATTATACATCTATTTAGGTCACTCAGATACAATTAGTTTTTCAATCCATGCAGCGTTTCTGGAGGAGAAGATTTCTAAAAAGGGGTACCCCCTGGGACCTCTATTATCCCACACTGGATCCACCCGTGGGCCGATCTGGCCGAAATGAAGTAATTTGGTAGAGGACCTTGATTCCTATAATGTTTCATCAAAATCCCTTCAGCGGTTTTGGAGGAGAACATTTGAAAAGTTTACGGACAGACGGACGGACTGACAGACCTTCGGTTCAGCTGAGATAAAACGATATTTTGTGTCATGTAAATATATATTTTTTGAGATGTTATGATATGTTTTGTGCCATGAAATGATGTTTTGTCTGATAGTTATTTATTATAAATATGTTATTTACTGCCATAATATATGTAATATAGGTCATATGAGCCTTCGTCATAATTCAATGGACACAAAATGATTATTTCTAAAATAATCTACAGATCTCACAGACATCATGATCAAAACCAACATAGGAACAATTACATTAGTTATAATATGAGCTTTAAGCTCAATCAATAATCAGTTAATTAACATGGACAATGCAATGCGACGATTTCGGCTTTCCCATCGTAAATTTTCCACATATAAGCATTAATATCCCACAATCACCCGCATATGGAGTTTATATTTCACAAATGATCCTATATGCCACGGCGTGTTCAACTTATGAACACTTCATATACAGAGGTAAACTACTCACTGACAAATTATTGACACATGGATATCGAAAACAGCGTTTGATGTCAACGTTCCGCAAATTTTACGGTCGGTACGGTCTCGTTTGCGATTACTCTGTTTCACTCAGTGAAATGTGAGTTGCCTGTTCGATGGCGGTTGTTGAGACGTCTGTACCAATTATGACGAGGATTCGTTCCTCACGTATTTCATTTTAATTTGACTGTGGACTCACGGCGGGTGTGACCGGTCGATAGGGAATGCTTATTCCTCCATGGCATCTGATCCCACCTCTTGATTTCAAGAGGTCCATGTTTGTCCATTTTTCGCCAGATTTTTACCTATATTCTGGACATCCTAATGATTTATACTTTGGTATCTGAGATTTTTTATAATGTCGCTGTCTTTTGTAGAGAAACACTTCCATACAATCACAGCAGGTGACGCAGAAAAGGTTGTCAATTGGTTATGCAATCTTATCTAGCTTAAAACACATCATCACTGCACGCACCTCTCTGTGTGTGTGTGTGTGTGTGTGTGTGTGTGTGTGTGTGTATGTTTAACGTAATCTAAGCTTCGAAAGAAATAATTGTGAAATAATTAAGATGTGTACACTTTATATACATATGTATGAAATATGTGAACTAAAACTGAATATCGTATGTATTATACAAAACGTTAGTAATTAGTGATTTTAATTCTTTATGAAAATATCCTTCTATTTATCGAAATGTTCTTTAAACATGATAAAAAATACACGTAATGTGAAACAACGGATGTCTATTATAAAGTTTTTAAAGGTTTCCTAAAAATACAAACTTTAAATATTTGACTTAAATATATAGTGTTCTGCATTCAAATGAAGTTGTGTAATAACATTGGGTAACTGTCTAATTTAATCTATATATATATATATATATATATATATATATATATATATATATATATATATATATATATATATATATATATATATATATATATATATATATATATATATATATATATATATATATATTTTCTATTTCAGGTAAAAGTGACTGAATTCATAAGTCCACTTGATTAAAATATAAAATGTGCACCATGCAGGGAAACTACAATAATTGCGTGCAAGCAAATGGCAATGCAAGTGAAGAAACTTGGAACTTAGAAGCTATGTATGAACAGTATAGATCACATCGCCTTCAAACTTACATTCCAGCCATAGTTTACACTATCATTTTGATGATAACCGGACTCATCGGGAATACCCTTGTATGGATAATTTATTATTACAAGTGGACAAAGTGTTCGACTAGAACGTTTATTCTTGCTCTTGCGATTTGTGATTTAATTAACTGTGTGATCACGATGCCCACAGAGATAACTCTAATGGTTGATAACTCCGTGTTCAGTTTAGCCGTGCTGTGTAAACTCTCACGTTTTACCACATACACTTGTAATTCCACATCAACAATGGTTCTTATAGCTGTAGCATTTGACAGATTTCAAAGAATATGTAGACCGTACAATGCTGCAATGACACCGACAACAGCACGCTATATTGTTCTACTAATTATCATAATTGCTGTGGCTATAACGTGGCCATCTTTGGTGTTGTATGGACGGCGTACACTCTTTTTAGGCGATAATTCTCACAATTTAAACATAACAGTGTACATATGTTTGATCGAGGACAATTATATATCAACGATATATCCGCTTTTCTTCTTTGGAGTACATGGTATTGGGACAATCATAACATTTGTGACGTTCGTAGTTCTGTATTCATACGTTGGTATTACTGTTCATCAACAATGGAACTTTCGTAAAGCTACCAGTGTACTGAGAAAGAATAACGATGAAAACACAGATTCACTTTGCAGGCTCCAGCCTGTTGCTCAATCAAGGAGAACAAATTGTCTTCAGGACCGCTGTGTCAGAACATCGTTGATGTTATCTGTAGTGAC
Source organism: Atrina japonica (assembly GCA_030159075.1). Lineage (NCBI taxonomy): Eukaryota > Metazoa > Mollusca > Bivalvia > Pterioida > Pinnidae > Atrina > Atrina japonica. The sequence goes on along the minus strand of BROG01000336.1, from coordinate 395,190 downwards.
ATTTGCATATATTGCAAGTTTTATTCCATTTTTAATTATTGTTATACATAGATCTTTTTATCCCAATAGTTGGACAAAGATGACACTCAGTTGTGAGATGGTCTATCAGGTATTCCTACGCTCATACCTGATTAATTGTGCTGTCAATCCTATTATATATTCCTTCTACAATTTCCAATTTCGCAAGTTTTGTGTAAACCTTTTCAAAAGAGGTGCCAATGAATTTTCTTTAGAAAGCCTACGTAAGCAAAATGTACAGGAATAAGTGAATGTGAACTTTACTTGATTTGAAAGGTAGATAATTACAACAGTTCGTGAATACTGCAGTTAAATTACATATTTTACTTTATCGTTACATCGATTTTAAAGTGGAATTAGCTGTGTTTACCAAAAGAATATGTCGATTGTTTCTATTTTTACCACTTGTACTTGATGTACAAAACAAATAGAAGCTATACACAGGCATAAAAAAATCTTACATTCCTATATATTTTTAGAAAATAAGATCAGGTCAAGTGTGGTATGCGTATACAAATAGTAAGGTTGAGTTAAACAATTGCAAGTGAAAAGTGCCAAACCTTGATTTCTCAAGCAATTTTCATGAAATATATAGGGATCTAAGAATTTATATATATATATATATATATATATATATATATATATATATATATATATATATATATATATATATATATATATATATATATATATATATATATATATATATATATATATATATATATATATATATATATATATATATATATATATATATATATATATATATATATATTAAAATTGTAAATCAATGTAAGTAGTAAAAAGGAAAATAAATTTTTGAACTGAAAAAAGCTAATCACCCTTTAAATTAACAAAACGAAAAATTACTATTAGCATGCGCTTTAATTTATTCCGAAAAGGATTTTTTTTATTTGGAAAACCACTTTAGAAATAAGTGAACCATTTCTACATTTTATCGAACAAATATATAGGTTAGTTTTTATATTAACCGATTTCCTTGTGTTTTTCTTTGAAACAGGTATATCAAGAGTATGTCAGGTGTTCAAAGACTGAAAGTGTTTCTATGAATAAACCAGTAGTCGAATTATTGTGTGCGTGTAAGTGTAATCGTTATATCGATGTTTTTATCTTTGAGTTTGCCTATTGACCGACGAAACAGTGATATTGTTGTTATTTAGAGAGTAAGTGGACATTACATTTTTGACACATTAAATATTCATATTGTCTACACTATGAGTTAAGTGTTGATCAAATACATAACTAATATTGAACTGAATATGTTAGATACAATCCATGAATACGTTTAATGTGGTATTTTTATATTTATACTGTATACACTGTATAACTGGATATTTTCACTGCAGTAAAATTTTTGCCATTTTCGTTCTTGGATGAGAGAGCAAATTTAAGAAGAAAACGAAATTTTAAAGCTAAATAATTGATGCATGGACATATATACAACCCATGGAATCATGGTGATGAATGGCAAATTGAAGACGAGGTGAATATGTTTACTGTTGTGAAATGGCGAAAATATCCAGGATAGAAAATTGTCAAGTATACAGTATGATTTCAATCAGAATCCCTTCATGGCTTGCCTTAAGAACGCTTTGATCGACTGAGCAACTTGCAGCGTTCATTCTGTATACAAATATGTATACGATTTGTTTTCATACATTCCCGGTATAAAAATATTTTTAAAAAATCTCAGATACCAAAGTAAAAATCTATAGGATGTCCAGGATATAAGTACAAATCTGGAATTCAAGAGGTGTGATCAGGTGCCAGGGAGGAGTAAGCATAATATTATGTTTGCAAACTCACAAATCATTTTTATAAATTCATTCCGGTGTGATGTTTTTCCGGTGACCGTTGCTGCTAATGGATTTCCTACGCGAAAAAAATGTAACTGTTGTTGCCGCATCGTATTTTCTTCATTTACGAATGCTTACATACCGATTGTAATTTCATTCATTGCAAGTATACAGAACGATTGCTTTCAATTTTCGATGAAAGTCATTAGGTCGTTACGTGACCTGACTCCTGAGTGTTAACATCTTTACTTTAAATGTTGTCGGAGATGTGGATAATTAATTTTGAACATGCCAGTAAAAGTTATTTTTTCACAACATTAATTTGCATTAATTTTGTCTTATTGCAATTAATTTGAATATTGACAACACTGGACCCGGTCATATACTAGTACATGCCTGACAAGGTCATGAATGCCGGCCAACATACAAGTCACGGCATTACCTAGCGCATTATTATATAATGTTAAATAAAGTGGTTATTTTCAATTGTCATGAACGAATATTAGTTGTCGCCTTTATCTTAAGTCACACTCAAACATTATGTGGTCTGTTCCTTTGATAAAATATCAGAATTCAAACAGAAATCCTGGAAATCCGCTGTAAAACAGCGTGTCACCATCAACATTTTTGCCGCCATTTGGAAGTAGAGGGCAATTCATTTCTGACACATTTAACCCTCCGCCACCGAGCAGTCAAATATTAAAAACCACGAACCAAATCATAGAATGAGAAACCCAGATTTTCATATCACTAGTTTCTTTCAAAATGATATGAAAAAAGAAAATAAACCTAAATTTTATTTAGTATTTTCTAAGACTACTTCTCATGACAGATGATAGCTTACCCCGCAAAGTCAATATATTGAATGATTAAAGGATTCCAGCGGACTGCAGTGTCACAGAAAAATGGTAATATATACATGTATATAAAATAGGGATTGTTTTTTTTTATTTTTCCAAAACATTGGTGTATGAAAGCAATTGCTCAAAGAAAAATCATTGTGCAGCACATCGTATATATACATTGAAATCCCGCATTTGATTTGAAATGATTTTGATTACCCGGCAAAATTACCAATATAACCCGGTTATTTGAAACCCTGTTTATTTGTTTATTTAAAATGGACTTGAGTTTTGATTATTGATTGGTACTTCTTCAATTTTACTTAAAAGAATATATATATATATATATATTCAGATCTATTTACATCTAATTTGCACACAGTAGAAATTAAATAATATTTCTAAATGTACGTCAACTTCGTTTTTCAATTAAAAAAAAATTTGACAAAATAACATGTTTGATATTTTTTCATCGTCAGCCCGTGTATGACAGTAATAAATACTTTTATTCTTTATTACCACGAGTAGAGTCACTTAGCCTCATTTGGTCTCTTAATACTTCCAAACAATCTAATTATTAGTAATATATCAGGGAGATTTGATACACTTACTGTAATGCTTTCTCACCAGATTCAAATAATTATGCCATTCGTAATATCGTTTTATTGAAATAAACGTAACATGATCACATTTATCAAGTCCCTCTGTAATTAATACATGTTATGTATTTTATCAGAATGACTAAATACAATTTTACAGAGTTATGTACTTACGATCAAACGCTTTCAAACGTTCCCGCGACAATACGTCGCCTGATTTACAAAAGTTTTTAATATTTCATAAAATTCCTGTGTTTTATTTCTGTGTGAAAATAGAAGTTATATAATATAAAAGAGTTGGTCTATCGAAATTGCTCATAAATATTTCGTTAGTATTTTTAAATCACTTTCTAATTCTGTTTACAAAAATATATCATTTTATGTTTCCTGTTCATATATAATATAAATAATATTTTGTTTTGCTGGTTTTTAAACCTTAAATATTTGATTCATATAATTGTTCCATCTCTCTGTTTAAAGATTTGAACCTACATAACAATTTGTAGATTCAAGGATACACAAAACATGTGGAAGATATTATATCATGAAGAATCATTTATATAGCAACAACTTACCTTGGCAAATTCTCGCTTGAACATTTCACATTTTCTCATTAAGTATATTTCATGTAACACACACACACACACACACACACACACACACACACACACACACACACACACACACACACACACACACACACGCACGCACACACACAGACAGAGTGTAGTATTTATATACAAATAGTAAGTTTGAGTTAACAATTGCAGTTGAAAAAGTGCCAAACGTGGATAAGCAATTTTCAGAAATAAATAGGAATTTTAATTTTTTAATGCCTGTGTTTATCTAAATTTTGTTGTTGTATATCAATATAAGTAGTACAAATGGGAACAATTTTGGGAAAACACACAGATATAATATCATTTAGTTTAAGTTCAAACCTGATTCAGTTATATTATCTCCCTTTAATATATGTAAATAATACTGCAATATTAGTAACGCAACAATATGAGCGGGAGTATGTGAGTAACTCTCGTGCATTCTCGTTGTGGTCCCATGGCAGACATGACACGCCTAAGAATCATCACTGCATCAGCACACGGCAAAATTTCTGGCCCTTTACCTTAATCTGCTAACGTTTCCATGTCGGCGGAACGTAGACTTGCAATTTTACAAAACACAAATTCGCAGCAGTCAATATCAAAATATGGAACGTAAAATAACAAATTAAACAGAATAATATGTTCGAGACTATGTTCTCCAAGATCCAAGATCCTTTGAGTCTACAACCTCGCTACTATGAAACACCACCCAAAAGTAACGTGAAAATATGAATTTTCCGAACCATGTGAAATGGTCATATTTTTACATCGGACATTAAATTATCTGTTTTTTACAGCACAATGTATGAACAATGATCTTGTAACCTACAAATGTAAATGAAATATTGATTTGCATATAATACCAAAGTTATAATTTTGTAAAAATTCAAAACAAATGCCCAAGACGATCGTATCTCTCAATTAGATTTCATCAATTGTACTCAAATTCAAAATAGATGTAGGGTTTCGAAACAAAAAGTGGTATTATACAAGGCCAAAAAATAACCTAAATGTATTCCTAAATCCACCTAAGAGTAACCACCGTAAAACAATGACTATCTTACTTTTTAATAGTATAAAACTCTTAAGGCACATCTTACTATTGATATTATAAAAATTGACAATTATCAAAACCAGTGAACATATAATACTGTTATATAAGTCTAGAATTGAAAAAATAACATGCAATTTATGGTACTATTATCTTAAATAAGAAATATTCCATCGTCTCTATGCCACACGCACAGTCATGTGACTTATAAAGTAATTGTTAACAGCAAGGCTCTCGTCAAGCCAGCACTACTGTCTTAAAGAAGACATTAGTGAATAGCAACTGTCATGTTTTATAATGTAGGTACGTGAATTGATAATAGATGGAAAACCTTAAACATACAATAAATCACGTAGGACAGCAGGAGAAATATCTACGGCTTCAGCTCTCAGCTGTCAGTACATTTAAATAACTCTAAAAACAAAAGCATAAACGAATTATGTAGGCAATATACTAAGTTTTGTTTTATATATACTCCCGATATATATATATATATATATATATATATATCATACTTCACGCACTTTAATTAATTTAATTAAATTTTTTATCAACTGCAATGATAAGGAAAGCGAAAGAGAATTTTCCTAATCAAGAGGGTGTGTTTCGTTTTGGCTATTTGACGGAATTTTGTAGATATTGCTTTGTTATTTACAGTGCATATATGATGATTGATTGGATCCTGGTACGTCAAAGTCAAACAATCATTTCGTGCGTAATTGAACGCTGATTCAATTTCATTGTCTCTCTGCTTATCAATAAATAAGCACTATTGATATATGTAATCGATCCTAGAGAGTAAGTAACAGAGAGAGAGAGAGAGAGAGAGAGAGAGAGAGAGAGAGAGAGAGAGAGAGAGAGAGAGAGAGAGAGAGAGAGAGAGAGAGAGAGAGAGAGAGAGAGATGCGATCTTATATTTTTTTAACAGATTTGCCAACAGATTTAGATTTCTTATTTGGCCGTGTATAACACCACGTTTTCTTTTGGAAATATATCTATATTAAATACGATCAAGTCTTATTCACAGAAACGATCGTCTTGATCATTTCAGTCGACCACATTTTCAAAACTATAGCTGTGGTATTGTTAATAATTTTGTTACATTGTTACACAATATAATAAATAATATGTCATACGATTATTTATATATAACGTTTGAAATTCTTACTGTATGGTAAAAATTGAAATAAAATAACTTTACCACAAAATCAACGATACATATAGGAAATGTGGTATTGAAATGTCCATAATTCATAATCTGTGAAATTTACATTTCCGTTGTGCAGGTAAAATTTAGAAAATCAATCAACATTCAAAACTTCATACCATTACAAATAACAATCCTCGAGGTACTACCATTGTTCTTCTGTTGTGTTCATTTATAATAATATAAAAGCACACCGGGGATATTTATTTTCAGGCGAAACGTTTGGGCGACACAATACATATAGAAGACAAAACGAAACAATATACAATAATTGTAAGCATTTTATTCATATGTACATCATGACATGAGCGATATATATATATATATATATTTATATATATATATAATATATATATATATATATATATATATATATATATATATATATATATATATATATATATATATATACATGAAGTTGAAAATAAGAATTGGCTTTCGAATTAAGTACTCCATATGTTTTCAATCTCTTGCAATTTATTTAGGTAAACCATAACACACACATAAAAAGAACGGCAACGTTTGATTTATGAAATATATATATATATATATATATATATATATATATATATATATATATATATATATATATATATATATATATATTTTAATTTGAAGAAATAGGTTCAATGATATACTCATAAGAAAATTAGTTCTAAGTCTTAAATATCGCGAGATGTTTGAAAATAAATCAAATAACAATGATTTAGTAATAAAGAAATAATAATAATAATAATAATAATAATAATAATAATAATAATAATAAGTATAATTAAAATGTTAAAAGAGAGATAAACTGAAGATAATGATGACTTGGTGATTATGTTAATGATGCAAAAGAAGAGTCTTTTGGATTTTTTTTTCTTTTTAAGTCTGAATGGACAATCTGAGTGAACTAAAGGTGGAGGTAGGATTAGCATGAAAGTGTGTAGTAACCTTTTCTATCCTTTGTATCATTGGAAAAATGCCTTTTAAAAAGGACCCATAAGCTCAAGCCGTTAAGCAATGTGACAGGGTTAAGAAAACTTCATGATTTTTCTGGTGTGACTCGGCCAAACATCTGTCAGTACCAGTGTTGTGTTGCTGTAAGTGTACACAAAAACCGTCATTGATGAGTCACGGATACTCTTATATGACCCCACGGACTAAACGTCAAAGTGTTCATTGGTAAAGTATTGAATCGACATGGGAGGGAGTAGAAATCCAAAACCAAATTTATTTGTTACATTTTTCGATTTGATGTTTTTGACAACTCGATGATTTCTTTATGTCCACATTACATTCTTGCCACCTCGTCACTTCACCAACTAGTTTGCATTTTTGTCCACAAAGACATCAAGTAACGTTTGCTTTAGTCCATGAGCTAGAAAAGAAGCCAGGACTACAACATGGTAATGCGCCGATTCACAACCTCCTCAAAATCCGAAAATGTCCAGGCTGAGCAGAATAGGAACTCAGATGCAACCTAGTCATTTACAAGAACCTGGTTCCAGTTCTAATCCCTAGAATTTTGAGGGTAGTGAAATGAACCCCTTTTCAGACATCAAGTGGGCTGATACGATGGACCTGTTGGAAATCCATGAAAAATCCTGGTATGTAAGGATGTATTGTGAAAAAGGTGAGTGTGTCGGGCTCGACTTTGAATTTTGAACGATGTTTTAAGCCACACTCAACAATTAAAAACAATTAACAGTTATGTGGTTGCGGCCAGTTCTTATTGGTGGAGGAGAGAACCCGGCAACAATGTACCCGGAAAAAGACCACCGGCTCTCCGTAAAAAAACTGGCAAAATTCCTAACATAAATCAGCTTAGGTTCCAGTGGGACTCGAACCTGCACTGTCAAGATGCGAGATACTTCGTGGTTCAAAGCACGATGCTCTAACCACTCGACCACGGAGACCTCCTGTCGGGCTCGAGAAGGATATTATACTTCGAAGGGTAATATTTGTAGTGTGAAACTTTTATTTGAAAACAAGCTTTGTTGTGTATTGCGCTGTTGTAATACTAGGGCCATCAGTACGGTTATCAAAAACTATTATCATTCCATCAGATTTCAAACCCGAATGATCAATTAAAATGTTAGATTCGTTATATGAAAGTCAGCATTAATACAGCACATTGAATAGAGCATATTCCTGTAAAATGAAAATGCTATATATTTAATAGGTTACAAATAATTCCAAATTATGAGTTCACTTTAGTAATAGTAAGAATTACATTTCCCACGTCTGCCAATTCAAGTTAAACTCTGCACGACTTTGACATACAACAATATGCAAATGCTGCGTTACTGGCAGTATGATGCTTTCTCCAGAGTAAATGACTAATATACGGTGGTAATTACAAAAAATGTTACGTTTATCTATTCTAAGGATCAAATTCATACACCTACTTTAAACACCACCAAAATAAATAAAAAGTACATTTAAAACTGTGTACGCACCTGAGCATTTCGACATTAATCTACAGGTCATATTTTCTTAAGAGTCAATCCAATCATATTAAAATGATGCGATTATATTCAAACTTTCTCATCTTAGCATCTGGACATAAATTACGTTATTCTACTTCTGAATCAGTGCATCAAATGTACTTTCGCTTTCAAGATCAGATGATACAAACGATACGTCATTCCTTGAGATAATAATCACTCTTCGACGTGTTAAATCATTTCGTAGTGTATTACCCCGGAGAAACCTTTACAGTAAGTAAGTAAAAAGAGTTATTAATATACGTACCATCTGTTAATACTGACACTTTGTACTGAGTGAAGAGCAAAGAGAACGTGCCAGAGGTTTATAATGATGAATTCTTGTTTATATTCGATATAAGTGAAATATTTTACGGTCGATATAATCACCTTGTTTGCAATTACTATGTTTCACTAGATGAAATATTAAGTTATCTGTTCCATAATAATTGTTGAATCGTCTAATTCGATCGTAACGGACATTTATTCTTCACTTATTTGAATTTGTCTTGCGGTTGGTATGACCGGTCGAATGTAGGAAAAAAGTATTTACTACTGAACTTGTTTTCATAAATAAAAATAATGTATCTTCGTCTAATATATATTACTCTTAAGTCATAAATAGTTATTGTCGCACAGTTCAAAGGGTGTATATTCTAATAAGTTTTGATTTGTATATATATATATATATATATATATATATATATATATATATATATATATATATATATATATATATATATATATAGAGAGAGAGAGAGAGAGAGAGAGAGAGAGAGAGAGAGAGAGAGAGAGAGAGAGAGAGTTATTATCAGTTATATTAACAGTGCAAGTTAAAACATATGTTTATAAGAATAAAACAGAAAATTCAACAATTGCTAGAATGTGGTCATCTTAGATTTATAACCAAATTCATAGGTGGATCCAGAAATTCTGAAAGATACAATGTTTAAGCGCCATAAAAGATAGATTGGACACTTTATCCGCCAGTATATGTGATTTAGTCTACCATGTAGTAACTTTTATTTCAGCTAGGAGTATATCCTTTTTACAATAAAATGTGTACGGAATCTTAATATTCGTGAGTTTTATGAGTTTGATGGAGGATTCAGTATAACAATAAAACAAACAAAACAAAAACAAAAACGTAGATGGACAGACAAAGTATATTTTGGGGGCTCCTCCATTGCCTTAAAATACTTTCTTCAGAATCTTTGTACATAATTTTCCCCAGGAAGGAAGTCCAAATATATTATCCCTTACAACTGAAAAAAGGAAAGGGAACACATGGCAAAATAAAGCTGTGATTTTAATTCTTTGTGACTTTTTTCCCTACATATACAATTGTGACTTTTTTTCCTGACTTTATTTTCTTGCGACTTTTTTCCTGTGACTTTTTTCCTACATAAATTGTGCCTTTTATTCCTGTGACTTTTTTCCGGGTACGGACCGGTCACAAGGGATGTTTATTCCTGCATGGAACATGATCCCACCTCTGTCTTTTTAGAGGTATGTCTAAGTCAAATGTTAATCAGATTTTCTCCTGAATCTACTGACGATTAAATCTAAAGCATCTCCTGCTGTTTTAACTAATTGATAATAATGTAAAATATAAAAATATATTACCTCACAATCGTCATTTGCATATACATACGAGAAAATACAATTATCAAATATCACATAAAATTGTGAATGAAGCACTCTTAAATTTTAGAATCTCGGTTTCTTGTTTTGTTTATAGTAATTCATACATGATTTTAAATTCAAGAAGTAAACAATACTTGGAAGAATATATATATATATATATATATATATATATATATATATATATATATATATATATATATATATATATATATATATATATATATATATATATATATATATATATATTATATATATATATATATATATATATATAAAACAAACAAACCAAGGTAAAAATGGAGAGTACCGATGGATAATCGAAATTCCACGTAAATCAGAATACGACAAATTGAATTACTGGGTAACAATTACACTTGGAAGTATTTGTAATAGGAGAAATGAATATAGAATGCATCGCCCATTACGTATTCTGCAATTGAGCAATACAAACAGTACATACCCAAATATTGACTGTCAGGTTGTCCAAGAGAGAGTATACAATGGCGAACATTGGACAAACACAGAACTCCGGAAGATCCAGAGGAGGGATCAGGTGTCATAGAGAAGGAAGCATCCCCTCTCCCCAGTCACAACCTCATCGAATCCATATTCAAATTCATATGAACTAAGTGAATTTTAAATTCTCTTCACAATCGGTATAGACGAAGCAATAACTACTATTGAACAGGCAACTCATTTCACTCAGTGAAACATTTTAAATACAAACAAAAGCATTATGCGGATTGTAAAATTTGCAAAGTGTCAACATTTTTTATATCCTTGTAACAAGAACGTATAAGTCAGTTGATCACTATTTTTGAAATTGTCTGATGTTGGACACGATCTGGCATATCGGATCATCTGCAAGATTAAAACACCATATACAGGAAATGGGATATCACTAGGTGATCCGAAATCTCGAATAGCGTTGTTTTCAATTTCATGTATGCATGTTTGTATGTATGTATGGATGGATGGATGGATGGATGGATGGATGTATGTATGTATGTTTATACTAAGTAAATGTCCAAGTAGGAAGTGTATGAGTTAGGTCCCATGGTGTCTTTAGTGTCTAATTCTCTGGGATATAGTGTGTACACATAAGTATGGATACTGGATGGCACGGCGCCCAGTATAAAAAGGTGTCCTTCTGTGAAGTCTATCGGGAGCACAGACTCGCAGAGATTGTTTGGTGCTCCCCGAGATCTCCTTCGGGACATTAACAATTTAACATTTGTACAGTCAAAAGATGACCAGTTATGGTATAAACATAATAATGCTTATGTTCCCATAAAAAATTGTCAGATTCCACTTGACGACATTTTTTATAGTTCATTTTCAAATAATATACCAACAATTTCTAAATGTTTTGTCAAAAATTGTAAAACCTGTCATATATTAATAACTGATCAAGTGTTCACCAGCAATCTGACAAATAAGCATTACAACACCAGAAGCTGGGATCATCTAGACTGCAAATCATCTAACGTTGTTTACGAAATTGAGTGTATCTTGTGTGGTTTGATTTATGTTGGCGAAACTAAGGGGCCCTTAAATAAAAGAGTATCTGTTCATCGATTCGAAATTAATAATGGGGGTAACCAGATACTCTATCCACATTTCAACTCTCCTGACCATTCCATCTTCCATCTATGAGAGAGCGTATAGTTGAAAAAATATACCACTGGACCAACAATCCCACCTTGAGTACCCCCTTCCGTAGACAACGTGAAGGATTTTGGATTAAACAGCTTGGCACTGCATATCCCTATGGATGTAATGATAATATCCAAAGTGTAGGCAATCTATCAAGCCCACTGTGTAATGGTGTTAATGTGATGGAACTTTTTAATTCTAACGTAAGACGTAAACGAAGTCACGGACATCGTTCATACAACCGACCCTACATACATGGTGTCACTTTTTCATCTCTTTTACCTTACGTTAACAAAAAATTGGGTCTTCATCACATTCGCAGCAAACTTTATTCTGTTCCTTTTACAAATCTCAATAAACTTTTTCAAGAAGCAAGAATGAACCCCTCCACGAATTCTTCAACCCCAGAATACATACTGAACTCCATTATAATGGACATCGCTTATCACAGACTGTTTAAGCCTGCACGCGTTACAAACGATGACTGTTCTGAACAGAAACTTCTTTTCCTTAAACTTAAATTTACAAATAAAGGCATAGACGCTTTAAACATTGGCAATGTTCTAAATCACAAAAAAGTTCAGTCCTGTATTCCACCATATTTTAAACTGAAGACCACGCCTTGCATTTCATATAGCTATACACCTAGCATCGCATCCAAGCTATTCAATTACAAACAAGTTTTGCAGTGCCTAGACATCAGCCATCTTCTACACAACACTGTCACTGTTCATGTGCTTCATCTCCTTTCAAATACAATACTATCGGGCATGTCATTACCGGCGTCGTTTCTACTGTTGAAAATGAAAGCCTCAAAAATCTTATTTTAAGGGGCGCTAAATACCGGGAAACCCGTTCCTTTAATTGGCGTCAGAAATTCAGTTTAGTTATGGATTATGTCGAAGATTATGCCAGACGATGGGCCAAACATGAAGACGTAGAACCAGACACTTTGTCTGAATGGCTGAAAGCCATACGATGGTTGATAAAATCTCGTATTCGAAAACTTAAAGGGACTATGAAAACACGTTATCCCTCTGTATTTAATTATCTAGAAGTAGTAACTGAACTGGATAGGTTACATGACCAATATGTACTGGTACCAGCAGACAACGCCTCAAATAATATAGTTTTTATTTGTAAGGCACATTACTATAATTGTTTATTAGAAGAACTTGGGTTTAATACGAATTCTGGAAATCCTACATACACACGTAGCTCACTTTCAAAGGACGATATCCTTCAAAATCACGTGTCCGTATTACGCTCATTTGATATACCTACAACGGATACCGATTTCGAGCTACCACATTTATACTGGATACCTAAACTTCATAAAAAACCCATATAAGCAAAGATACATAGCAGGATCCAGCAAATGTTCTACCAAACCTTTATCTTTACTCCTTACCAAGATATTGACAGCCGTTATGGAGAAACTTCAACAATACTGTACAGTTGCTTATTCCAGAAGCGGTGTAAATCAGATGTGGATATTTTATAATTCGAATTCACAGTATCAAAACTTATGAGTTCTCTACTCTTTACACTACTATTCCACATAAAAAATTAAAAGAAAGACTTTTCAGCATCATAGACAACTGCTTTTTCACTTAAGGTGGTACCCAAAAATATAAATATCTAGTGATTAGCTATCAGGATACTTATTTCGTCAAACACCACTCTGATTCTACACATAAATATACTGAACTTGATATAAAAACATGCTGGAATTTCTAATAGACAATATATTTGTAATGTTCGGAGCTCCTTTATTGGCCGACCTGTTCCTTTATTCATACGAAGCAGACTTCATTCAGAAACTGCTGAATCAAAAGAAGAAAAAGTTAGCGGTGTCCTTTAATTTGACATTTAGATATATCGACGACGTTTTCTCAATTAATAATGACAATTTTCATACATATGTCAATGCGATATATCCCAGCGAACTAAAAATTAAAGATACAACAGAATCAAGCACACATGCTTCATACTTAGACATTTTATTAATATAGACACAGACGGGAAATTAGCAACTAAGCTATACGATAAACGCGACGATTTCGGCTTTCCCATCGTAAATTTTCCATATTTAAGTAGTAATATCCCTCAGTCATCCGCATATTGAGTTTATATTTCACAAATGATCCGATATGCCAGGGCGTGCACAACATATGAATATTTCATATACAGAGGTAAACTACTCACTGACAAATTATTGACACAGGGATATCGAAACCGCGTTTAATGTCAACGTTCAGCAAATTTTACGGTCTTGTTTGCGACTACTCTGTTTCACTAAGTGAAATGTTGAGTTGCCTTTTCGTTGGCGGTTGTTGAGACGTCTGTACCAATTGTGACGAGGATACACTCCTCACTTGTTTCATTGGACTTGAATGTGGACTCACGGCGGGTGTGACCTGTCGACAGGGGATGCTTACTCCTCCATGGCACCTGATCCCACCTCTTAGTTTCCAGAGGTCCGTGTTTGTCCATTTTTACCGGATTTGTATCATTGTCCTGGACATTCTATTGATTTATACTTTGGTATCCTTTGGTATCTGAAATTTTTATTTATTGTCATTATTTAATGACAGAACGTCGCGGCATTTACACTAGATTATATAGTCTAAATTTTGCCCGAGTAGGTAATTCACAAATAATTGACATTATTATTATTCCCTTAAATCGTCCAATGAATGGATAAAAAGTCTGAAACAGACATTGACATGCAAGTTTACTAACTAGCTTACAGCAAGTCCTTTGATATGCCATATTGTTAAGTCAAAACAAAAGCATGAAATTTCTCCTGTTTGAAAAATCGAATTGTTTTCCGGTTTCCAGGTGAAGTCAATTTGTACAATACCTATTATTTAGGGGCAGAAATGAAAATATTTTTAATGCAATGGCATCTATGACTTTATCCTTGAAACTATCATATTTCCACTATTTGATATACCGTTTTCTAATTCTTACATAACCCCTGGTAAGTCAAGAAGGAGATACATGATGGAACGATTGACATTCTAATGAAATGAAGGTATATTACAAATGTGAAGTCCGACATGTCCCTCTCTCTATTTTTCTTGCACATTTAGAAATCAATATACATGCATTTAAAGAAAAAAACATAATTTTGCGAGTGAACATCTGTTTCCCCTATTTCATCAAGAAATTTATCACGCCTTGATGGAGTCTGTGTTAAGTTAAATATCCTCAAAAAAGCAGAAAAATGATATTTAGTACGCCTGCTGTCACTTGGGTAGTAAGTTTTTACTAAAATGTAAATGTAATAGAGAAATAGGCACTTTTCCAACACCAACTAAGATGAAAATAATTAATCATTCCAGAATGAGATAATGACATGATATATTTTGCTGTCATTTTGTCACAAACGTAGACCATCTATTTCACACGCCGAAAAAGTGTATTTCAATGAAACTCTTGTCTAAATTATTGTACTTAATTATATATTCCATTCATTCTTTTGTTTCATTCATGGATAATCAGTTATGGAGAATAATGAAATGTGCTTCATAAGTATTTTCAATAATATAACATTAAATTCCACAGAAAAGTATTTACTAGTACCAAAATGTACATCAAGAAGATAAAAGTTTGGATATAAATCTTAGATTTACATACGGACATTTATGTAAAGAAGCGGTATCATAGTTCTAACCTTGAAGTGACTAACATACATCTGAAGAAATATTAACCAATCAAAAACCGCTTATCTCTTCTCGTCATCTGCGATTAAATACTTACATGAATGATTTCAAATAAGATAAGATTATTTATTTTCTTTTGTTGCTATTGATGTAAGACAACAATGTATTACAACCTTGTAATTTACTTTGTCTGATGTAAAAAGGGTCATAAAGTTTATACTTAGCATCGTGCTTTGGGTTTTGGGTTGAGAGTCAATAAACTACTCACACAGGAATACGCTATTAAACGCTTGAAATCTTCACTGAGGAAGTTTTATGGTCGATACGGTTATCTTGTGAAACAAGAGTGTTAGATTGTAATATGGAACATTCCTTTTCCGAAATCAGATCTAAACCTGAATGATGACAATGTCACGGACCTTGACCTTTTCACTGATCTTAAGAGGTTTGTGGCATGCTAACAGGGACACTGACTCCTCCCGGACACCTGGTCCCAACCCGTGTTCTTCCTGCTGATTCAGATTTTGTATCCACTTTGACGAATTCTAATGAACTTGTGTCAAATATTTATTGGTACCTCTTCATATTTACTGTGCGCATTCATCAGTTGACTTCCGGTATTGCGTTTGATTGCCTCACACAAACTATTCATATCCCACAACAAATATTTTGGAAAACGATGAAAGCTGAAGTTCAAATTAAATCTCAAATTTATCTCGAATATTTTTGAATGACGATCAACTTTTTAAGTCTGGAGCGATATCACAAGGCGACGTCTATTTTGATTTTTCTCAACTACTTCAATATTGTTTATGAGACGTCTACAAATAGTTTTATCAAAATGCGCGTGTGTGTTCTGTACTTATATTACGTTTGATTGCTGAATTATGGATATAGATACAGTGTTAAGATGATGATCTTACATATTGATATAAATACATCAAAACTTCAATTAAAAGACCGGCTTTTCCAGTTCAGCCTTTGCGTCTGTATCGTTACAGATTGAATATTTATCTACTTAAAGTCAACCTGATCCGAGACATTAAAATTAAATTGAAAAGATGGATCGATATTATTTACAACTCATGCATATTAGAAATCATAAATGTTTGTTTTTATGAAAATGTATGATTAAGTTTTACACAAGCTTGCAAAACATTTTTATTTATTCAAGAAGACATTACATTACTCATCAAATAGCTTCCGAGCCGACCTGACTCAGTCGGAAGAGCGCTCGATTGTGAGGTTGTGAGTTCGAGTTCAACCGGTGGCAGATCGAATTCCCGTCCTTTGGATGAGAGAGTAAAATCCAAGGCCCCGCAAAACAGTAGGTGGCGGCACGTTAAAAACCCCTCTCTGCTTAATGGCCGTAAGTGCCGAGCATATGCCAACAAACCAAATCAAAAGGCTTCCTATTTTCATTTTTATCATAGAGGTTATTTTTGACAGGATTGATTAAAAATTAAAATCATTAACTTTCCTATCATACAAGTTTGCTATTTCCCGTAAAAATACAATTCAGTTATTAGTTAAAGATTGTTAAAACATACGAATAATCTGTAATCCATACTAAACCGGTGTATATGTCTACCAAGGTAAAGTGGCACATCCTGGCTCTATCAAAAACCAAACAATACCGTCTATTTTCCAAAAAGTAATTTTAATAGATATTGCATATATTCCATGCGTTATTGAAGCTATAATACTTTTGTGCCTGTCATCCCTGTTTTGACTTAATATAGACTCGGTGTGTTTGTAAACATATGAATGGGTGGACGCATAGGAATAATGCAATCTTATACCACTTTGAGAGAGGGATGCCGAAATATTTGTTTGCCCATGACGAAGCTCGCCGAAACAACACTGAAACAAATAAACAAACACATTTGATATTTTATACATAATTCTACCATACTCCATTTACCACCATTTTAATCCCTCACCATTTTTACTCAATATGATATATCATATATATTTTCTTGTTTTTCACTAGATACTTTAGTTAGAGTGTTTTTGCGTGTGTGTGTGTGTTTGTGTGTGTATGTGTGTGTGTGTGTGTGTGTGTGTGAATGATTTCATGTGTAAAGCAGATAGGCGGTCCTCTTTAGTGACAATATATCCGGGTTTCCCTTTAAACATTAAAACTGTCTGCCATTGCATAACTCGACTTAAATCTTGGATGCTTAGCGAAAATACAATTAAAACATATTCACATCACTGAGATGAAGTTAAAAATATAATGCAAAATCGACATAGTTAAAAAACACGACGAAAATATGAAAATCGAACATAATAACTTCTTCACTGAAAATAAACCATCAGAGGATAAGATCTCATTTTTTTTTTTGCTGTTTACCTTTTATAAACTATTAACATTGTAAATAATGATTTCAAGCCAAACACAACTCGTGTGTCATTATTTACATATTACAGTTGCAATCGTTAACTTTTCATACCACTGCTATTGATTACACTGATGTTAATCATGGGACTACTTAATAAGTGTATTAAAGTCATATAATTCATATCTATATACATTAAAGAGATAAATATGGATATGACATTGTCTCCACGGAAAGATACAGCATCATAATATACATGGAATTTGTTCCGAAGGGAAAATATAACATTTTGTGCTGTTGGTTGTTATCTAATAATTAGTTTTCGATTTTTAGATACGCTGTAATATGAGCTCATTTACAAAAAGCAAGTTCCTCTTTTATTGTGGAGTAATCGCATTGTCATTGCAAAAATTGATGTTTAATAATATTATAATGCGTGTCTTCGTTTTAGCTGTCAACAAATGCGGAGCTCTGATTTAATGGGGCATTAATCGTGTTTAACAAAAAACATTTTTTTTTCTACTTTTACTACTTGTACTTGATGTACAATAACAAATAGTCAAATACACAGACATTACAATCTGATATTCCTATATATTTTGTGAAGAAAGGTCAGTTCCAGTGTGGTTTTCATATAATATTAGTAAGATTGAGTTATTCAATTGCAATTGAAAAAGTGCCCATCTTTGGTTTCTGAAGCAATTTTCACAAAATATCTAGATAATATATAAGTTAAATTCTGATAAATTAACAATTTATATGACTGTGGATATGTATTTTTTGTTATTGTATATCAATCTAAGCAGTAAAAACGAAAAATGAAGAAAAAACCAGCTAATGTCCATTTAATGTGTACAAATATTGATGCCTATGGTTAATTAATGGGTCATTGTATTCGATCAATCAGCTGCTTCCGACGATCGTATTACACCTACACACAAATAATCAACTACATTGTTGTCGAGAAGTCAGTATCAGTAATCAATACTAATGCTATTGTTATTGTCCTGTGTGTTCCTATAGGTTCAAAATTTCTCTTTAACTCGAGCTGAATTCCAGTCATATTGCCTAGAATATAGATGCTGATTTTTACTTTGTCCCTGCGAACATTCACTTTCCTTTCTTTTTTATCTTTTATTTCAAATAAAATAGCATAATATTAAATGAAAAACAAAAACCATCAGAATATTGTTTCATAATGAGGTAAAAATATCTAATATTTGTACAATTGGAAATTTCCCTCCCATTTAATTTTCGCCATTTTCGTCCATAGATGAAAGGGCGAGAAAAATGAAAGCGAAATTTTAAAGCTAAATGGACATACATGCCATCCATGAGACCGGTTATTTAAATTCGAATTTAAGAGCGGTTAATACGTTTTCAGTCGGAAAACAGCGAAAATAACCACGGGCGAAAATTCCCTGATACACAGTACTACTTAAAAGGAAAGTGACGAAATTGTTTTGATAATAAAATACTACCTCAATCTGCAATGATTTAAAAAGTCGATACAAAATTACAATTTTAAAATAAGCGTATTTTTCTCATTAAAAATTCAATATACATCAGAAAATTTTAAAAGGGGCATTATTTTCCATTTATACCCTTTTGTGCTTAGATTGATATACAATAATAAAAAAGAGATATACACAGGCAAAATAATTCCTATACATTTTGTGAAAATTGCTCGAGAATCCCAGGTTTGGCACTTTTTGAATTGCAATTGATTAACTCAACGTACGCTACGTCATTTGTGTACACGTGCTAATGTTATGGTTCCATGGCTCATCAATTTGTCCACGTGCTGATGTTATGGTTCCATGGCTCATCAATTTGTACACATGTTGATGTTATGGTATCATGGCTCATTACTTTGTACATGTGCTAATGTTATGTATCATGGCTTTTCATTTTATACACGTGCTAATGTTATGGTATCATGGATAATCACTTTGTACACGTGCTGATGTTATGGTTCCACGGCTCATCACTTTGTACACGTGCTAATGTCATGTATCATGGCTTTTCATTTTATACACGTGCTAAAGTTATGGTATCATGGATCATCACTTTGTACACGTGCTAATGTTATGTATCATGGCTTTTTACTTTATACACATGCTGATGTTATGGTATCGTGGCTCATCACTTTGTACACGTGCTAATGTTATGTATCATGGCTTTTCATTTTATACACGTGTTAATGTTATGGTATCATGGATCATCACTTTGTACACGTAATAATGTTATGGTATCGTGGCTTATCACTTTGTACACGTGGTAATGTTATGGTATCGTGGATCATCACTTTGTACACGTGCTGTTATGGTAGCAATGTTCATCACCTCTATACACACGTTATGAAAATAAGTTTCAACACATTTTATCAAGCGCTTTAGCTATTTTGTAACTGTTCATCACCTTTGTTCTCAAATATCGATGTTCACCATTTTTCTACACGTGCTATCGTCTGGTTTTCTGGCAAAGTTAATAGTTTTATACTACAGGCATGGTTACAAGATTCATCTTTTGTAGATATAGCAAAGTTATAAAAGTTTAACTTTCTGTGTTCATAACTCAAGATTTGTGATATTTGATAAAATATGAATATTTCAATACATAACCAGCAACACATTTTCACAGATATGTTTGTTTGGTATTAAAAGCTGTCAACTTTTTGTAAGCTCTGAAAGAATTCCTGATGCATTGCAGACACAATGATTTAGTAAATTATTCAAAGAATTTGACAGCTACTGAATACGAACATAGCAATTTCACAGACTCTATGATTGACTTCATTTTAGGAGTTTATCATTAATTCACTCTCTGTCAATGACATACTTTGAATTTGAATCTACAGGACATATAAAAGAGTTAATCAGGCTATCGTCAAACTATATCTCCTCCATAATTGTCCCCGATCAAATGACCTCTGTTACAGTAGGTGCTAGAACACGCGCGCTTATATTGTTAGAAATAGGGCCTCAGTCGCCGAGTGGTTAGAGCGTCGCGCTTAAAACCATGAAGTCTCTCACTTCATACATTGGAACTGGCGCTACCACATAACTGAAAAATGTTGAGTGTTGCGTAAAACAACATTCAAAATCAAAATTATTATTAGTTTAACGTACCGGGTGCCATGACTGTTACATTACAATTCCATATCTGATTATGACAGCTAGAATGATTGCCGTGTGATTGCCGTGGTAGCGAACTGATGAAAGAGAACATTTAAGTTCTTCTTCCTCTGAAGATCAGTCTTGTATATGAAAGGCTTAGTGCATACATCACAATCTCAAAGTTGTAAATATAAATATAAATATAAATATATTTTTGGAGTCTGTTGAAGTTATGACCTTGAACTCCTTGATCGTCTTACGAGGCATTTCGTATTGTTAAAAAATCGCCTTTTCACTTCATTTCGGAAGAGTTCGTTGCAAAATGCATATATCACTGGGTCAATTGACGCATTCAACAAATAAGAACGCAGAAATAATTGATATGCCATCTCACCTCCTTTTGATAATAAACGCCATTCATCTGGATATACAGATCTATGGATGGCAATACTTAGGTATGGGATAAAACTAAGGATGTATAGAACTGTTGCAATAAACAACATAAAAGCTGTTTTTTCAATTTTTATGTTTTTCTTTTTGCAAGATAATTTTCTGGTGCCATTCCGCATCTCATCAACATTTTGGAGACGGATGTTTGAAAATGATATAACGGACGTCATTCCAATATCATCAAGTTTGTCGTCGTCCGTCGTGTCCGGGGTATTATCCTGTAAAATTGGTTGATTTACAAGTATGTTATGCATCTGTGTCCGTGAATTTTTTTTCAGTTCTCTTCGGAATTTCCATCTTTGGAACAAACTCAGTCCAACGAACATATAAAGAACAGAAATGGTCAAAGATATCAGAATCGTACTTATGCAATGAAAGGCGAAATATGTAAAGATAAACGGTGTCCTCATAAAGCGATTTTCTACCAAACAGTTTTTGGCAAAGATGTTATACTCAGTTGCAATAGGAAATGTGTTTGTTCCGTACAGTATTAGAGCTGGCCACGTGAATACGACGGACGCTACACAAACAATGGTAACAAGCGTCTTGGCTCTGTACACAGTCATCTGAGAGTTTCCTGGGGTACATATTCTTTTATACCGATCCACCGCAATAATGATCATAATCAGGGCTGCTGCTGTATTACATAGATATGTGGAAAATCTGGATATCTTACACACCGGTTCATTATCAAAATGTAATGGTTTTATCATTATAGCTATTTCAGTTGGGAAAGTAACGATGCAGTTTAACAAGTCCACCAAGGCCAATGATAAAATAAACACTCTTGTTGAACTAGAATCCTGCCATGATTTATAGATTACACATACGATTACATTTCCTGGTATTCCAATTAGCATCAAAATCACAGTGTAAGTTATTGCTGGGATATTTTCTATCACCTTATCCTCATTAATAGAACTATATAACTGTAATGAATCTCTGTCACGTGTTCCAGATATCATGCCACTGTCATTAAACTTATCCATCTTTTTGCATGTTCAATTGATGGTATATATATATCGAGAGTACTATTCATGTAGAATCAACCACAGTAAGACAATTATTTTCTCTCACTTTGAAATCTGTCTGAATGCTGTGAAAGTACAGAGGCTAATGTTTTTAAAATCAATAAAATTCTATTTAACAGCGTGTATTGACAAATACATCTTTGTCGATGATTAACAGACCAATGATAATGATTATATGTAGCTTTAGAGCATTCCATTTTTGTATACAGAAACATCTGTCAGTTGATGGTAATATAATATTAACTATTATATATTGGTTGATTAAAATCGTTATAACTGATTACCCGATAGAATTCAGAAATCATCGTATATTTCTTTTATTCTAATTTGTCACAATTCCTCGAAACTATCATATTCATTTCACATTTTGTAATATTTACAATGGGAATAAGTTTTTTGTATAATTACAGAAATTAAAATTTTTATAATGGAATTTGAATATATGAGAAATCAAATAGGAAACTATACTAAGCGAATTTATTTCCTTCATAATGTAGATAGAATGGGCTAGATCAAAAGATTGATTTTAGGCTTACTCAGTATAATATCAGTGTCCCACTGTATCGCGGTCGATTTCACGTGTAATGATACATATCATGACTTAATAAGCAATTGTTGTTTATGTCATTGTTGATACATATTTTTCTTCTTTATTCGTGCAAATGTTCCTTAAAATGTGCCCATTCAATATCTTCTATATTTGTCTGAAAGGACGGTCTACTTCACACCTCCTTTTATGGCAAAAGTGACGATTTCAATTTCCATATCATGAACTTCCCATTCCTGAGTAGTAATATCCCCTCATCTCCTGCTTATGGCGTTTTCATTTCTCAACTTATACGTTATGCCAGGGCATGCTGCTCTTATGAATGTTTTATTCTGAGAGCCAAAACGACATGCAAATAAACTACTCACACAGGGATACATTGTTGAACGCATGACGTTTTTTGGTCGATATGGGGGTCTTGTTAATCAACATGAAGTCCATCTCTCAAGAATGATAGATATTATTCTGAAGCATGACCACATATAATCACTCCCTTTCGACAATCAGATCTGAAGCTGACTGATAACATTTTCACTGAGCTAACTTTTTCATCGATTTCGAAAGGTTTCCATGGAACATAAGCGACGGGTGTAGCATGCTAACAGGGATGCTGACTCTTTCCGGACACCTGGTCCCATCCCGTTTTGGATCCGCAATTGTTATCTGTGTGTAGACCCATGGGTACTTTGAACACCCGGCATGACGAAAATTGTCTGTAGGGGTTCCTATTGTAACCCGGTGAAGTAGTTTTTACTATCATAGCGAAGTTTACTTGGTCATGTGAACTCAATTATTGATGAGTTAAAAGGGTTTTCTGATTTTCTAGAATATGAGGACCACCTTAAGGAAGATGATACCGGAGATTTTCAAAACGGCGCCATTTTTATAAAAAGAGTTTGCTATGATAATTATTTCATTTTCATAGAAAGCGTTTTTTGAAAAATAGAAGAATGGCTGCAATGATTTGTCGTTTTATGATAGACTTCCAAAATCCAAAAAGACGTAGTGATTGAAGATTAAACAGCTGTGTAAGACGAGTAGTAGTTCCCCTTTTCTGCCAGGAAATAATAGATGGAATTAAGATTTATTTTCTTATTTTCATATCATTTTGAAAGAAACTAGTGATATGGAAAATCTTGAATACTTATTGTCAGATTTTGGTCATGCTTATTAATATCGAGCGTTTGATTTAGGAAGGTTAAATGTCTAAGAAGAGAATTGAAAATGCAATGGCCGCGCCCTTGCCATGCAGTCGAATGACAACAGCTTTGCAACGAATAACCGTATGAATTCTGATATATTATTAATGGGATATACCATAGAAAGCTTCAGTGTTACATAAAAGAAGATAGACCGCTAATATTCGTTCATGACAACTGAATTTTTTACCAATCAGCTGGGAAATGTCGCGATGACTTATTTGTACGTAACTTACATACGTAGTTCAGCATATTGCCTACTAGCTAGCAAATTCTTCAAATGAGTTGAAACAACTGAACACAAACGCAGATTATGTTTTGAAATAACATACTTTTATTGATAGACACCTTCGTTATGGAAAACCCATTTAGGCCTATAATAGAGCCATGTGTTATGTAGGTCAATTCAGTATTTACCGATCAGCTGATATATAGCATGAACACGATAGCCCAATCATAATCTATATAGAGAGTATTCCGTCAATACCTCAATTATTGAGAAACCTATGAGTACTACTTACACTTGGCATTGACATTGCAGGTTTTGCAAGGATAGTACATGGAATGCGGGATGGAGCTATTTCACACTATTAGACGATGTGAGCGACGAATTGTTTCTGACAGGAATAGACCTATCCGGTGAAGACAAACAAATCGACCTGTTTATCAGTGATGCTTGACAAAATTTACTAAACCTAACTCTCTTTTTACTGTTGAACAGACACGTTACAATTCTATGAAGCTAACCTCATTTCTTTGATTCTGGTCATAACATGACCTTATAGATATATCGCGATATGGGCTTGTAGGCTGCCTACTGTACACAACAGTGTTTTACAGATGTACTCTTGTGTTTCCGATTTCTCTCTGGGATTTTTGTTGTTTTGTGGTAATGTATGGCTTTTATTTTAATAAATAAATAAGAAATAAATACATGTATGTGATATTCTATTCTTTATTGATTCGTTCATATGTTAAAACTTCAGAAAAGATTTGTCTAACAAATAGATAGAAAGTGTTTCTTATTTATGTATTACAACGCCAAAGAGTAAAGCGGCCAAAACTTGGGTCACATGACTACAAACATTGACTAATGCGTTACATCGCTTTATATACATGTACTTGCAATGAATGGAATTGCAGTCAGTATGTAAATATTGGGACTTGCAATACAATAAAACCGGACTATACCAACTGATTTTGTTATAAATTAAAGTATTTTTAATTGTTTGTAACACAACAACCTTTATGGTCAGCGGAAAAAATACTCGAATTCTATAAAAACAGTTAAGAGGGAATTTAGACATGTAAGAACGGAAGACACCATTCTATATGAACAACCACCGCCATCATTTCCCCTAGAGCGCTTCAGATCACAGCGTTAATACATAGCTAGGTTTTAGGCGCCAAGGAAACAAGTTAATAAGTAATCAAATGTATTCAAATCAGATGCAACACATTTTCAATCGTTTGATGGATATTGAATACAACATACATAATGCAAAGGTTTTCATGTAGCATGTGATGACAAAGATATGTATAAATCATAATGAAAACAAGATGTATGTGTTTGTCCGTTAGTATGTGAATTGTGTTTTACGCCACACTCAACACTTTTTTCATTTATGTTTGTTTGTTTGTTTGTTTGTTTATTGTTGTTTTACGTCCCACTCAAGAATATTACTCTTATGGAGACGTCACCAAATGCCGGTGAAGGACTTCAAATTTTGGCCTATGCTCGGCACTTACGACCATTGAGCAGTGAGGTTTCTTTAACGTGCCGACATCTACTTTTGCACGGGACATCGGTTTTTACTGTCTCATCCGAAGGTCGGGAAACCAACCTGCCGCCGGCTGGACTCGAACTCACGACCTCATGACCAAGAGTCGAGCGCGCTACCGACTGAGCCAGGACGGCTCTTTTTTTTCATTTATATGGTTGTAACCAGTTTTAATGTTGGAGAAGAAACCCCTGTTATGCTCAGTTATGGTGTCAACTTTATCTAAATTAATAATGTACTTTACATCATGCTTAGATGAAAATAAACCGTCTGCATTTCTTTCACTTCCGAGTGTTACTTTGTTCGATAGTTCCGAGTGTTACGAGCGAAAAAATAATAAACAATTTCAAGTGCGGTCACTTACAGAAGTAAGCGTTGCGTAACATTCATGGCGACCTTAGATAAGAAAGTTTATAGACACACCAAGTCGATTGTCTTTAATAGAATAGAATAGAATGTGATTTAAGTAAATCCAATTTAGCAGGGACGTTATATACTTTATTCCTATGTTTAAAAGAATCATAAATTAAGATGCTACAACAAACTGATAAAATCCATGTTTATTCATAGCTGGCACCAATTACTCTTTCGGTACACCTCGTAAACATTTCCGAAGATGATTGTAAAGTAATTAGACGCCATGTTTTGTTTCGATTTTCATGCACCAAGATATCGATGGTTTATTTGCATCCGTACTTTGTTTTCAAACGACTCGGTTTCGGTTTACTACATTATGAAATATCATTGTTTCATGATTGTTAATTTATTGATAACTTAGATAATGGGACATTAATTGAAGGAAATACAACCTGCTGAAGTGGAAATGCTATTATCCAGTTGTATTAGATGTGACTTACTGTAAAAAGTTGTATTCAGTTTATGTAGTTAAAATTTATATCTGTTTGTTTGTTTGTTTAACGTCCCACTCAAGAATATTTCACTCATGTGGAATGGGCTTCAAATTTTGGCCTATGCTCGGCACTTACGACCATTGAGCAGTGAGGGTTCTTTAACGTGCCGACACCTACTGTGACACGGGACCTCCAGTTTTTACTGTCTCATCCGAAAGACAGGAAACCAACCTGTCGCCGGCGGGACTCGAACTCACGACCTCACGATCCAGAGTCGAGCGCGCTACCGACTGAGCCAAGCCGGCTCAAATTTATATTTAACCATATGCAACTATATTATCATACGCATCAGTTATTATATTATGTTTTATGTTTATTTTATTGTTCAATTGTGTGAGAATATGATTACATTTATTTTATTTCAATAAATCTATTGTTGTCGTTTTGTATTAAGTTGGATTATCTATAAACAGATCAGACAAATTGATCAAAAACCTGAAAGTTGACAACGAAACAAATGCAGATTGTTTGCAGTTACTGCACTGTTATTAAATAATTATTTGCCGTTACTGTACATTTATTGAATAATCGTTTGCAGTTACTGTATAGATCTACCAACACAAAGTTGCACATCGGGGTTCTGTCAAAAACCAAAACAATGCGGTTTATTTTCCAAAAAATAGGAATGCACAGGTAGAACGTAAAACGTGACTCCATGTATTACTGTACAGTTATTGACTATTCGGTTTAGTTACTGTTCAGTTATTGAATAATCGTTTACTATTACTATACAATTATTGAATAATCGTTTACTATTACTATACAATTATTGAATAATCGTTTATGTTTACTATACAGTTATTGAATTAGCGTTCACAGGTACTGTACAATTATTAAATAATCGTTTACAGTTACTGA
The DNA here is from genome assembly GCA_030159075.1 of Atrina japonica. NCBI lineage: Eukaryota > Metazoa > Mollusca > Bivalvia > Pterioida > Pinnidae > Atrina > Atrina japonica. The sequence continues at coordinate 367,371 of BROG01000336.1, read as the reverse complement.
ATAATCGCTTGGAGTTCATGTACAGTTATCGAATAATCGACTGCAGTTACTGTACAGTGATTGAAAAATATTTTACAGGTACTGTACAGCTATTGAATAATTGTTTACAGTTACTGCCCTGTACAATTATTGAATAATCGTTTACAGTTACTGTACAGTTGAACGTATGAGCGATTCGTATGCAGAGGCAAACTACTCACTGACAAATTATCGAAAACCGCGTTTGATGACAACGTTCCGCAGTTTTACGGTCGGTATAATAGTCTTGTTTGCGACTACTCTGTTTCACTAAGTGAAATGTTGAGTTACCTGTTCGATAGCGGTTGTTGAGACGTCTGTACCAATTATGACGAGGATTCGTTCCTCGGGTATGACCGGTCGACAGGGGATGCTTACTCCCTATGGCACCTGATCCCACCTCTTGATTACAAGAGGTCCGTGTTTGTCAATTTTTTACCAGATTTGTACCTATGTCCGGAACATCTTAGTGATATATATCTTGGTATCTGAGACTTTTTATATTTAGTTACTGTACAGTTATTGAAGAATGATGTAAATGGCTTTCTCATTTACATATCACGTAAGTAGATATCTACAAAAATTAACTTACTTCTGTGAATGACTTGGAAGACAATCTGATGCTGTCAGTTATTACTATATTATTACCTTATTATACATATTATGCATTATATACTACAAAGTGTATATTCATTGATCTATCTCAACGCAATTATCATAAATCACGATATTGATAGGGCAAAATAAGAAATCCTTGTGATGCGTATAGCATTGTTTAAAAATTTGCAGTAATAGATAAACACTTGTGTATTTTTGCTTGATGGAATATTTTATGAACAGTTCTTTAAAGTGTTCTAAGAAGAAAGGACACTCCAATGTATTTTGTATAGAATAAATTAAAAGTCCAGTAACAGATGTCCTTTTTAAAGTTGTGATAATTAGAGATGTTTACCGTGTATTAGTCGCATGATAATTTGAAACTCAGATTTCTTATTATGTTCTTTGTGATATATAAAGAAGAATAACATTTCTCCAATAAAGAGTATATCATTTCTATACGCTTATATAAGTTTATTGTTAACCACAAGACAATTTACAACAAACCATTATACAGAAGCACTTAACTTACAAAACTATTGTTAAAGTGATGCCGCCACTTGACCTTTAAAATGATTGGCTGTTGACGCATTGTTGAAGTCAGATTGTTTATAACAATGAATACAAACAAGCTAGCAGGGGGAAGAAGGACGCCTGGTCACGTGTCCAGAATGTCAATACAGTAATCTAAACTGAAACTGATGTTGGAAGTGTAAACAAACATGACGGAAGATAGAAATCTGTCCCCAGAATACATAGATTGAATGGTAAATTAATATCAAGAAATAAATGAAGTTGTTCTGTGAAATTTAACAATTATGTTTTCGTGTCATCTATGAAGAACAGCTTCACATTGTCTGGCATTTTTTGTCTTTCTGTCTTTTCCTCTGGGTCAGTCACATTTTGACATAAATTATCATTACTTTATTATTACTTCATACTTATTGTATATGATACTTTTGTTAAACTTACAGGAAAGCTTCATTTTTATGAGGTGCATTGCCTAGTCAGGGTGAAGGTCATGTTCAAGGTCACACTCAAGGTAAAATGGTGGTACAGTCTTCTCTAAAAGGATTTTTTGTTAAGAAATATTCAATTTCAGCATACTTCAAGGTGTTATTTCTTCACTATATACCCACAACTTGGTTTATTGAATTTAAACAATTGTTAACCGTTTCCTTTACAGAAAAAAAATTGATGACTTAATTTTTTACAGTGACCGAATTTAACATTTAAATGTGATAAAAATTGGTATATTGGGGGTTATTTAGAAAAGTATGATTTTTAATAATGAATAGGACAGTTGATGAATCAAATTTAAAAAATCAAATTTAGGGAAATGGGCATAGCTCTTACATATGTAAATATACATATACCCACAAATGTGCCAGATTATTCATTCTATTAATTCATACATTCATGATGAATAAATATGCAAAAATTAAGAAAACTTTGCTGATCAGACTTTTGTATACCCCAGGGTATCCTTCTTCTTCCCCTTAAACATCTTGTACAACAAAATATATTTTAAAATGATTTGCTTGTAATATACAACAATATAACAAAAGACGTTTAACAAGACTTAAGGCTAAGGGATGTAAATATGACCATCAAAAAGCTTAAAATACCTACAGTAAAATATCTCTCTGTCTCTCTCTGTCTCTGTCTCTCTCTCTCTCTCTCTGTCTCTGTCTCTCTCTCTCTCTCATTTCCTTGTATAATTTTTACAATTAAATAAAATATCAAAAGTAACATATTTTGTTGTCGTTTCACTCTATGTGTTGTTTAAGTACGGGCATTAGCTGCGTTTATCAATATATTATTTCGTTTTTTTTCTATTTTTACTTTTTGTACTTGATGTACAATAACAAATAAGAGCTATACACAGGCATAAACAATCTTATATTTCTATATATTTTGTGAAAATAATGTCAGGTCCAGTGTGGTATCCATATACAAGTAGTAAGGTTGAATTACTCAGTTGCAAGTGCGAAGTTGCCAAATTGGGCTTCTCAATCAATTTTCCAGAAATATAGAGGAATTCAATTTAAGTGGTAAAAATGGAAAGAATTTTTGGGAAAATACCTCTACAGCTAATGCCCCTTTAATTAAATATGGCACAGATAATATTTTAAACGGTTTAATGTATTTGTCATTTACACCTTTAATGAAGTATAACTAACACAGACATGCTTGTGATATGTTTCATTCATGTCCTTTTTCGGCATATATTTCTGAAAAGTGAAATGCAAGCTTTTCTAAATAGGTCGTTGCAGAAAGAATACACCAACGGATTAACTGCACTATTTAACATGTAGGAACGCAGAAACACATTGTACGCCATTTCGCCAGCACGAGACAAATTAATCCAATCTGTTGGGTGTACAGATCTATGAATGGCGATGCCTAAGAACGGCATAAAACTGACAACGTACACAAGAGTCACTACAAATAAAGTCAGAGTAGTTTTTCCTAATCGAAGTACTTTATCGTTGGAGACAGATTTTTTCTTTTTAATCAGTTTGTTGGCAGCCGATAAAAGTACTAATTTAACTGCCCCAGGTGGCAGACGATCGTTTTTTGGGCGTCTTGATTTTTTTGCACTGCAGTCATCCGTTGCTTCATTTACACTAACGGTTGCATGGGCTTTTGTATATAATTTATCATCTTCATATGCAGTTGAATCAGCCAACGATACTACAGACTTTGATCGAAACCTCCAACGCCTACAAACCTGCACGCCGACAAAAGAATACAGGACACACAGTATGATAAAATTTATAAATGTACAGACACAATTAAATGAAAAATATATCAATGGGTACCGCGTTGTAACAAAAGTGTCCTCAAATAAACATATATGACCCACTAGAATTTTAGATGCTGTTGGAATCTTAATTGTTTGTATTCCATATATAACTAATGCCGGCCATGTTGTCAAAACTGCTGCAAGAACTGTAGCAAATACAATTATTTTGGCTGTTTTAGACGTCATATTTTTCTCCAGAGGTCGACATATGCGTTGAAATCTGTCCACTGCGATAGCAATAAGAACTATTGCTGCTGATGTGTTACAAAGGTACGTGGTGAAGCGGGATATTTTGCAAGAAATTGCGTACGTGAACTTTAGGGGAAGTGCCAGTATGGCGATTTCCATCGGCAAAGTCACAAAACAATTTATTAGGTCGAGACAAGCTAATGCCAAAATGAATACTCTAGTTGAACTGTGACCCCACTTTTTGTAGTACACATAACAAACAATTATGTTACCTGGAATACCAAGAATCATGAGCAAGGCCGTATATATAATGGCTGGAATATAAATTGGTAACTTTTCTGCACTTATCATATCTAAAGTCAAATTAAAGGCGATCCCTGTTGTCACAGAAATAGAAGTGGTGGTGGCATTACCATCCAATACAGATTGCGTCACATTGTTCGGAAGTCCCATATTTGAACTATTTCTTGATGACATTTCTGATGTGTTGCTCATCGTTGATACCTTTAAATTGTGTAGGAAGTCTTGATGAAAACTTTTCTATTGACAGTTAATTAAAACTCTTTTTTCTGAAATTGGAAAAAAATATTTTGCATTTTAATTAAATCCTTCTTTAACTACCAGAAGTAAAGGAAAATATCATGTTACTCATCCATTGAACTATAAACCTGGATATTTTCGGTCCCATTTAAATTTCGCCATTTTCGCCATTAAATAAGTAAAGCTCGAACATACATACCATTCATGAGACTGGTTACTTAAGGCGATTGTAAGACCAGGTGAATATGTTTTCTGCCCAAAAAGGGCGAAGATAACCAGGGGCAAAAATGTCCAGGTGTTTAGTATATGTCAGATAAATGTTGATCGTCTCTACATCAAATAGTTAGAATATTACACTTTTAACTACTACTACATCAACGACAACGATGAAGATGACGATGACCATGATGATGATTATAATGATGATTATCATCATCATCATCATCATTATCATCATCATCATCATCATCATCATCATCATCATCATCATCATCGTAATTATAAATTTATTTCTATAAAAATGACTAACTTATTTTATGCAATAACTCAAATTAAAAATTGCACTCATTATCAATATACCCACTATCTATATGAAGGTCACACGTTGCATTGTTTTAACGTAAAAGATACAATCCAAATTCCATTATTCATGATAATTGCTATTTGTAACTGAAACTAGCTGAAATGCAATCTTGTACATCTCTGTGTACAAAGTCCATGGTGAATGTTATGTATCAGGTACTCGATATCAAACAAATTTGGTTGATTAATTGAATATATACTGGAACAAAATGTTTGCTAGGTTCATTGTCTGCACAATGTTAATTAAAATGTTATGTGTTATCTGGGGATGGCTGATTTTACTCCATTATAAGAACTGTGCTATAGGTCTTTGAGTACAGAACCCTGTGACGGGTAAGTCATTGAGTACGGAACCTTGTGAAGAGTATGAGTCCTTGAGTATGGAACCTTGTGAAGGTCTCAACATAAAGAACAATTGAGAATCCCAAACGGGATGAGACTAGGCGTCCGATAGGAATCGGCAACCCCTGTTAGCAAGTCATACCCGTTGCAAATGTTTCGGGTTCAGTTCAATGAAAAGGTCAAACTCGGTGAAATTGTTATCAGTTACTTTTAGATATGATTGGTGAAAGGGTGAAAGAAAGGGGGTCGCTGTATTTGATCGTCTTCCAAATTCTCTTTAGAAAATAGAAGTCTATTTGAAATTGGACCTCAAATAATGAAGTCTTATTGACAGAAACGATCATCTTTTGCATATCATAACTTTGTTTTATGTTTATAATATTCAGAAAACCATCTAACATTCCTGAGAGTGGGAAAACTTTTTTTCAACACGTAGCTCGGCATTTTTAAAAATATTTTAGTTGTCAGTTTTTCGAGGATGTCTGTATTAAGTGAAATGTAAAAGTATGAACCATGCGTGATTGATTCTTTGGTATCCTAAATTCACGAGCATGGAGATATCGCGTTCACACACTCTGAAAATTGCCTTTATTAATGGAAAATTGTTAGCTTTGTTTTCCATTAATTCAGAATCTTTTAAATAAAATCTTATCCAAACAAGTAAAGGAACAGATAGGCTGATAAAAGGACACACGTGCTTGTTGGAATGCCAACATTTTGATGTAAAATGCTTGATGGTCAAAAACTTCGTATACCTGTAAATTGACAATAAGAAATTTCAGCAATACATTCACTACAGTGTACTTATGTTTAGAATCAGAGCTTTGGACAAAAACACGTATTCTTATCATGAAAGCTAGAACTAGGTATTCAAATACCATTCACTGAAAGATAACTTGTCATTCAATGTCAATTCGTCTAAGAACCTGTCTTCCGTTACGTGCCATTAAAATGCATTTTCTTTCAAATGTTTGATCAATATTGGACAATATTCGTCAGCTACATAATATTTTATTGTGTTTTGGACTCATTGACCGAGTGATAAGAACAACGCCCTGTAAATGAAGACATCATCAACTTTAGTGATCATAAATTTTATCTGCTATACATTTTGATTTTGATTTTTTCTGGACATTTCAACATTGTGCTGGTCGACATCAGAGAGAGAGAGAGAGAGAGAGAGAGAGAGAGAGGCCTTTTGAGTGTGTAGGGTGATTGAGATGCAGTTGAGATGGGGAGGCGGATAACGCAGAGCCTGAGGGTGTTAAGGGCTGGGATGATTATTCGGATGAGGGGGGTGGGGAGGAGGGGAGGGATTTTAAAGGGAGGGGCTGAGTTTGGAGAAGGGGTGAGAGAGAGAGAGAGAGAGAGAGAGAGAGAGGCGGAGGGGGAGAGAGTAGCGCGTGAGGACATGTTGATGAGTTGGTCGCGATGGGAGGCGTGAGATTGAGTGGGATGATGGGGTCGAGCGAGGCGACAAAGTGAGGAGAGACGATGGGAGAGAGAGATGATGGTTGGGGTGTGAAGACTGAGTGGGTTGGGGGAGGGCCTAATTTGACTGGACATGAGTGGGGGGTGTGGAGTGATGTCTGGATTACTGGTGTATGATGGTGAGGTGGGGTTGTGGGGGGGAGTCGAGATTGATGAGTGGAGAGGAAGGATGAGAGATTGGGTATTGGAGTTTGTTTTAGTTGAGGAAGGATAGGAAGGGGTGTGAGTCATGAGGGGAGAGGACTGAGAGAGAGAGGGAGACGAGAGGGATGAGAGAGAGCTGCGGGAGGTTAGGTGACGGATAGGGATGGAAGAGCGATGGTGTCGAGGATGACTGAGGGTGCTCGTGAGAGAGAGAGAGAGATGTTAGATGGTTGAGAGAGGCGAGAGAGGGAGATAGGGATAGGAGAGAGGAGGAGGATGTGCGGAGGATCAGAGGTGAGGGGATGGGGAGAGAGAGAGAGAGAGTGAGAGGTGAGAGAGAGAGAGAGAGAGAGAGAGGGGTGAGAGGCGATTGGGGGCTGAGGGATTAGAATGGGAGATGAGGAGAGGGGGTGGTGAGATGATTTGTGTTGAAATGGGTGTGGGGGAAGGAGAGAAGGGGCGGGGGAGATGGGAGACGAGTGTGGAGAGTGAGACTGAGATGAGAGAGAGAGATCTTAGAGAGGAAGGAATGGTTTGCGAGAGAGTTGGAGGGCTGAGGATGAGAGTTGGAGGGGAGGGATGGTGTGGGATGATGAGAGTGGAAGATGGTTCTAGAGTTGAGGATATGGAGAGAGAGTGGGAGAGGATGGTGGGAGGAGGGGGATGGGGGGGCGAACGATGATGGTGGTTGAGGAGTTGCTGGGGGGAGGAGCGAAGTGAGAGAGACGAGAGAGAGAGAGAGAGGGAGAGAGAAGGGGAGAGAGAGAGACGAGATGAGGGAGAGTGGAGAGAGGAGAGAGAGAGAGGGGAGAGGAGAGTGAGAGAGGAGAGACGAGAGAGAGAGAGAGTGAGAGAGAGAGAGAGAGAGAGAGAGAGAGAGAGAGAGAGAGAGAGAGAGAGAGATGGTAATCTGAGTGATAGAAAAAAATGCAATTATGTGGGGATACATAAATCAATGTCAAAATCAATTATGTTTTAAACTTAACAATGTGTTTAACAGCATTCTTCAAATTTCTTTAGTGCAAAGATCCATATGCAAATAGTTAATTTGATTGTTAAGGAAGAAATCCAAGAATTATGATTACCTGGTTGTCAAGTGATATTTTTATATCGGTATTCGAAACATCAGAAAATTTCAATATCACATCGAACAACATAAACATTTTTGTAAGACTATACATGGTAATACATGATGGTTAGGTGATAACATACATATTTGACCAACTCAAACTCTCTCTCTCTCTCTCTCATATTATATATATATGCAACAATGAAACGAGCATAACGGTCTTTGTATTACTAATTGCCATATTTGGTGTGATCGTTTTCATTTTAACAATGGTGCAATAATGTTAAATTCTAGTAAAATTAAATTAATTAGAGTATATATTTGTATAATGTTAAACTGTATTTTTATAAATACCTTGAAGAAAATTGACCGGAGAAGAATTGTGCGGTTACGTGTTGAGCATGCATGTAATTTGTCTGCTACAATCACCTGCATGTGACGTTAATGTTTCTTCTTGTCACTAGAACCTGTACAACAAAACCACATTTCAAATACAGAGACAAACTACCTATTGGTAATTCCGTTTGTTGAAGGTTTCGCAGAATCTGATTTAAAGTCTACGAAATGCAGATTTCACGCTTGACGTTCACACCTTGTTTGCCATTACCATGTTTCAGTGTAGGTAACCTTTGTTTAGTTTATCTCCATTTTCCTCATTATATCAATGTTCTGTCGATATACTTTACAAGTGTTTAAATACACCCATCAGTATAGAATGCAAACAATTTGCTTCCCACTTTCCAATATCTGTTCATGATTTATTTTCTGAAACTAACAGACAGTTATATAACGGATGAGGACATAAATCAACATGCCACTGAAAGTGAACTACTACTGCGTCAAGTTTTTGACAAATTACAATATAGAAACCACAGTCAATCTGTTTGTAAAGAACTACAATATAACAGTCAATCTCTGTATAAAGAACTACACTGTAACAGCCAATCTCTGTATAAAGAACTACACTGTAACAGTCAATCTCTGTATAAATAACTACACTGTAACAGTCAATCTCTGTATAACGAACTACACTGTAACAGTCAATTTCTGTATAAAGAACTACACTGTAACAGTCAATTCTGTATGTAAAGAACTATATAATAACAGTCAATCTCTGTATAAAGAACTACACTGTAACAGTCAATCTCTGTATAACGAACTAAACTGTAACAGTCAATCTCCGTATAAAGAACTACACTGTAACAGTCAATTCTGTATGTAAAGAACTATATAATAACAGTCAATTCTGTATAAAAAACTACACTGTAACAGTCAATATCTGTATAACGAACTAAACTGTAACAGTCAATCTCTGTATAAAGAACTACACTGTAACAGTCAATCTGTATGTAAAGAACTGTATTATAACAGTCAATCTCTGTATATCGAACTACACTGTAACAGTCAATCTCTGTATAAATAACTACACTGTAACAGTCAATTCTGTATGTAAAGAACTATATAATAACAATCAATGCTGAATAAAGAACTACACTGTAACAGTCAATCTCTGTATAACGAACTAAACTGTAACAGTCAATCTCTGTATAAAGAACTACACTGTAACAGTCAATCTGTATGTAAAGAACTATATTATAACAGTCAATTCTGTATAAAGATCTACACTGTAACAGTCAATCTCTGTATAACAAACTACACTGTAACAGCCAATCTCTGTATAAAGAACTACACTGTAACAGTCAATCTCTGTATAAAGAACTACACTGTAACAGTCAACCTCTGTATAAAGAACTACACTGTAACAGTCAATCTGTATTTAAAGAACTATATTATAACAGTCAATTCTGTATAAAGAACTACAATATAACAGTCAATCTCTGTATAAGGAACTACACTGTAACAGTCAATCTCTGTATAACGAACTACACTGTAACAGTCAATCTCTGTTTAAAGAACTATACTGTAACAGTCAACCTTTGTTTAAAGAACTACAGTATAACAGTCAATTTCTGTATAAAGAATTACACTGTAACAGTCAATCTCTGTAAAACGAACTACACTGTAACAGTCAATCTCTGTATAACGAACTACATTTTAACAATCAATCTCTGTATAAAGGACTACAATATAACAGTCAATCTCTGTATAAAGAATTGCATTATAACAGTCAACGTCTGTTTTAAAAAAACTACACTGTAACAGTAAATCTCTGTATAAATAACTACATTATAACACTCAATGGCTGTATAAATAACTACATTATGACAGTCAATCTCTGTATAAAGAGCTACATTATAACAGTCAATCTCTGTATAAAGAACTACATTATAACAGTCAATCTCTGTATAAAGAACTATACTGTAACAGTCAATCTCTGTATAAAGAACTACATTATAACAGTCAATGGCTGTATAAAGAACTACACTGTAACTGCATTATAACAGTCAATGGCTGTATAAAGAACTACATTATAACAGCCAATGGCTGTATAAAGAATTACATTGTAACAGTCAATCTGTATGTAAAGAATTACATTATAACAGTCAATGGCTGTATAAAGAATTACATTGTAACAGTCAATCTGTATGTAAAGAACTACATTATAACAGTTAATGGCTGTATAAAGAACTACACTGTAACTACATTATAATAGTCAATGGCTGTATAAAGAACTACATTATAACAGCCAATGGCTGTATAAAGAATTACATTGTAACAGTCAATCTGTATGTAAAGAACTACATTATAACAGTCAATGGCTGTATAAAGAATTACATTGTAACAGTCAATCTGTATGTAAAGAACTACATTATAACACTCAATGGCTGTATAAAGAATTACATTGTATTTATACCACTTTTACTTTGGATAAGTTTTTATCTTATAATCTCGCTGATGTCAAAGCGATTTTGTGGTCTGAATTTTTGAAATATTGCAGAAAGATTTATTTTCCCGTTGAATGAATACGATTTTTAATTCTTCCTAGCGTTTGTTTCCGCCTCCGTTTCGTCTGAATTACATTGTGTATTGTTTATCGTAAATCAATAACCTTACTTGTCAACAACATGGATATGATTACAGGACAAGTTTGTACTCAGGTCATCAAAACTTATTATTCCTGATTATTGACAAGCATTTCACTCACCATGTTTAGCTACATACTCTGTTATTCCAAAGTCTTTAGTATGACTCGGTCCGGAAATCGAACCCGGGACCCCCCACTTGCGAGTCGAACGCTCTGCCACTTGACCACTGCAAGTGGTATGTTTATCTGAGAAACTAGTTCAATCTTCACTTCTGAACTAGACACTTCAGTCCAACTGTGGTTTGGAATTACAAAAAATAATAAATATCACAATTAAAGTTCAAGTACGATTTTAACTGTTTGATACAGACAAGGAATTATACTTGTTTAGTGCGTTTTAACCTATATATTATACACAGAGTAGACAATCGGACAAACGAGCCCTTGATAAGGAAGGGAAATTTGTTAACTGAAAATGTTGGTTATCTCTAATTCTGGATATCTCAAAATTTTTAGGGTGTTCCCGTAAATTTCGCGATAACGAGTTTCCACTCTATATTTACATTGTATTTATGTAACTTACTTATCTATAGTTAATTACTTTTTTTATTAATATACAAGTAAAATGTAAAATATTACTTGCTGCTTTCATTTATTTTAATTATATATTTACCGTGATCAAGAATATTTGTCCGCTTTCTAAAATTATATTTTTAATTGACCTTTATATCATAATATACATGGATACATTTATATAAAGCCAGTGAGTCTGATTTGGGTTAGGTGTAAGACCGTGTCTGTTTACTAACAGAACCGAACCCGATTCCACAGGTCATCATACACAAAACAGGCACATCAGATGAGAGCCAATACGGTGTATCGGTGAATAATTCTACAGGATTTAGATAAGAATAGAATATTTCGAACTCCTAACTAGTGAAATGCACATTAATACCCCCAATTTTCTCTTAATTAAGCCGAAAATCTACGTTCAAATCGGATCCACTTCCATTTTCAGGTCATAATCGAATGACGTCAAAAAGCACAATAAACTTACGTATTTTACCGATGTATTTCGAACGTCCAGCGTTATTTTAAACTGGTATCCGGTTGTATTTCCGCTTCGCTCTACAACAACGGTACGGCCCAATCTAATTCGGGCAGAAATCTGAACGGGGGATTTTAACGGAAATTGACGTTACTTTGTTTCATGGCAACGTATACAATATCAAACGTCTTCAGTCTGTAGTAAGCGTTGTTTATTAGGCCTAGACTAAAGCTTTCTTGGGTAGTAGCATTAAATATATTGCCTCTATATTTACAGCTTGAAGTGCTAATGTTGTGGGAAACTACGCGTCATTTGATTGGCCGATATCAATAATTCTCTTGACCAATCATATTCCACAATAGATCGGATCGTACCGACCGTCTATGAACAAGTGTACGGTAGTTTTTCGGGGACCAGCTTAGCATTATTCAGATAGTGTATTCGAAATATTACTTTAGTAAAAAAAATAATCAGCGGGCAATTGAATACCAGGTACCGGGTTTATATCTACCCCCTGGAACTTAACCGGTCTACTAGCACTGGCGTAAATATTATAAACATAAATTCAAAATGAACAAATAACAATGCGCAATCACAGACGGTCATACGATAAAAGGTTAAATAAAAAGTGTTATTTACTAGATTGAAAGAGGTTTAGGGGAATAAAAACAAAGTAACTGGAATGCAAATAGATTTCATATCAATAACATAATACAGAAACTATCTCAGGTAATACGTCAGATAAGTTATTGGTAATGTGATATTTATTTCCCCCATCTGTATAAATACCAATAATACGTATACACAGAGATGCGTTTAATGAAAATATCTAATTATGTATTCGAAAACAATTTCACCTGAGTATAAAAACAACTCAGCTAGTGATATATATAGTTGAGGGGATATGCAATCTTTTGGAATAATAAAGATTAAATCTACTTTCTTCATAGCAAGTTCATTAAATCATTTATCGTTTAATCACACGAATAAACCCAATAAACCGGTCTCGGATAAAGACAAAAAATAATTACCATTACCATTAAAACCGAATCGTATAAAGCTATAATAGACCATTTTCGATTTCTTACGTAATCCGTTTTTGGGTCCGGATTTTCCATGCGCCGATTCAACTTTGTTAGCCCTAGCGATTTCCGGTTGTGTCTTTGCAGTGATCAGGAATATCTGAAGGGCAAATTATTGTCACTAGTCTATTTATGTCAAAAACAAATTTACGTTAACGTCTACACTCAAACATGGAATATTGTGACATTTTTATTTATTGTATGAAATCGAGTATTTTATTTCTTGATCGACGCAAATACACATACCGGATAACTAGGGCAACAAAGTTGAAGCGGCGCAAGAAAAAACGGATTTCGTAAGAACTCGAAAGTGGTCTATTCTTTAATATTGTCTCTTATGTAAAGTTGTAAATATTAAAAGGGTATTATTTGTGTTTTTTTTTTCAAAATATTTCTTCTTTTCTTCAAATATACACAGGAATAAAAAATACTATATATTTTGTGAAAATTGCTTGAGAAACCAAGGTTTGGCACATTTTTCACTTACAATTGATTAATTCAACCTTACTAATTGTTTAAACTGGCCTTATTTTCATAAAATATATAGGAATATAAGATTCTTTATGCCTGTGTGTATCTCTTATTTTTAAACATAAAAAAATCGAAATATTTTGGGTAAACACAGCTAATGTCCCTTCAGCTATTCAATGTTCACCTTGGCGATCGAGATTCGGTATATGTATATTGTAAACGACTCATATTTCTGTCATGTTGTAAATATTGAATTTACTGGGTAGGTGTACCCAGTAAATTCAAAATTTACAACATGACATTTCGCTGCGACATAATTTGTAGTACTCACTTTACCAGACAAATTCGCGAACACATAAGTTTGCGATTTAACAAGTGGAAAACACTTTAATTTTGCGATTTGTATTGGAAATTGAAACAGCTGTATTCACGTATCTGACTACAAAAGGTTTTCATGTCAGGAATATGTGTTTATTACTATTTCATAAATTAAGTCTCTAAATAAAGAGTGCTTTTAGTAATATTGTATTTACTAAACATTTTGTATAAACACGGGATCTCCGTAGCCGAATGATTAGAGCATCGGGCTATGAACCATGGGGTATTCCACTTCCGGTCAGCGCAGATTCGATTTTTGTAAGGAAGTCTGCCAGTTTACTTGGGAAAGGTCGATGATCTCTTCGCAGGTATATCGTAACCGGATTCTTTCCTCCACCATTAAAAACTGGCCGCCACCATATAACTGAAAAATTGTTGATTTTGGCGTAAAACGTCATTAAAAATTAAAAATTAAATTAAAATTGTATAATCTCCTAAATAACTATACAGTGGTGTGTTTATACTGAAATGAAGGCCTCAAACACAAACTTTTATGTAAATAATCACTAAATATTTAATTTACTCGAAAGTCAATCCCTCGCGAGATCAAAGTGATTTACGGTATCGTACGCCTTATATTTAAATAGGATACAGACAAAATAGTAAACAAAATTCGCTCATAAAACACTTATTGACAAAACAGACTACAATCTTTTATTCCAAAGATATATCCGTATTTTAAATGTTTATATTTTTTGATGTAACTTAAAACAAACTGAAAATGGGATCAAAAGGTTGTTTACTATTAATTTTCCCAAATTATCAGTTCAAAACAAAATGAAAGTGTGATCAAAGAGTTGTTTAGCACATGCATTTCTTCCAAACATGGGTTCTTTGAATTAAACAAATGTTCGTACAGTTCGGATAAAAATACAATTTATTGAATGCAAGGTGTATTAATATTAACCTTATCTTGTATTACGCGTAAAACGTACTTAGGCCATACCAGTTTGATTTGTAGTTCTTTGGGATTTCATTTTCAGATTTTGGAACGAAGGATCGAATTTTTTTAGTATTATTATTTCAAATTTCATTGAAATTGGACCGAAACAATAGAAATGGGGACTGAACGAATTTTGTTTTCTATCATTTTCGTAATTTTGATTTAACTAATGCAAAATTTCATGCAGATTTTTTAATTATGAAATATATGGACATTTTATTTTGGTTTATCCAATACATTATTGTGATCTACACATGTAAATATTAAATTGACCATCAAGTTTCTGGTTTGTAAATCAGGAAAACCGTTTTGAAAGAAAGTGAAAGGGTAATAATCTTCCTGTTAGATTTGCAATAGGGTAAGTGTACTGAGAAAGTGTTTCCACATGTATTCTGCCTAGGTCTTCAACAACAAAAAAATAAGGTAAACTTTTATTTGTATCAATTCAAAAAGTATATATATGTTTAACGTCTGCACACAAATTTCATTGCACAATTTTCATAAGCTCATTAATGCCAAGATCAACAAAAACATTAGAATAATAAAACATTTTATATTTTATTTGAAATGTATACTTTAATTGTAGTAATATATCTTTATGTAAATGGGCTGACCTGACATCAGGGCCCTAACTCTGACAACCCAATAATGTGAATATTTAGGGCAATAAATAGCTTTTTATCTTACAAAAAAATTGATTCCCGTTAAAACCACAAAATAGGGACTTAATTCAAAAGCAGAAGATAATAAAAGAGAAATCATGGACATTTTCTGAAGTTGTAAAACACAAGTAAAATAATATTTATGGACTGTGATATGGAATATGGTCAAAACTGACTCTGTGACAATGACAAATTTTGTCATTGATTGACTACAAAAAAGTTATGCGGAGTACAAAATTTAGAGAATATTTTGTAAAAATTTATGTTGGCTATAAACTGTTAACTTAATCCATCCAAGACAAGAACGGAAACATGGGAAAACAGCTGCTTTGTTTACAACATGGGCGCAAACATTTTGGACACCCAAAGTTTTGCGGAGGGTAAAATGAGCCCAGGGATCTATTTTATCGATTTATGTAGGAGCCAATTCGAAAGGAAAATATTTATGTTAAAAGAAATGAAAAAGAAAATTTCTAATCAGATAATGTCAGCACAGTGTATTACAGATAACTACACAATCGGTGATATATTGCTGGAATAGAAGGAATGAATTGTCCCTATTCAATCTAGACTGCATATTGGTATTATTTTCTGAATAAAAATTATTATATTTCAATTAATATTTGAAGAAATATGACAATGAAATAGTACCTTACGTCAGTGATCTCACTTATCTAGCATAACTCTTACTTTGTGGATTTACACATTTTACTAATTACAGTGAAACTTGTTAAAAAAAACCTAAAGGACACAACAAAACCTGCCGTTATAGGGAGGTGATCTTTATATAGAAGTTGATTTGTACAATGGTACCATTGGGGAGAGCAAAAAACAGTCTTTATGAACTAGTGGTCTTTATGCACAGGTGGTCGCTAAATCTGGTTTTACTGTATGTACTAAATGATTCCGTACCGACTACATAATACAATGTGGACAGTTCCGGTTTATATCTATTCTATATAATTATTAAGTTATAAAATACTTTATTCAATTTTTATTTTTTTTTTCCAAGTAGAAGGCTCTTGACATCGATATGGAAGGTCACTGCGGAGGCATTACATCCCCTTTTTGCTACGTTTTATCAAATAAATGAAAATTTAAAAATAAGAATACAAATACCTATCTAAATAAAAAGTGCAAATACCTATCTAAATAAGAAAGCAGTGTGATAAAAAACAACTCGTAGAAAATAGCAAAACAACAAACAATACACTCGCAGAAACAATCAGACATTATTTATGTAAACAAACCTACGTACAACAAACTTGTATCGAGTTTACATTTTACTGCGACTGTTGTAAAACATTGTAATTAAGATTCCAATCTAAATACAACAAACTACGGAATCAACCTTCGATTGAATTGTTAGATTACGATAAGAATGTTAAGTGGTAATTATACTCACCAGTTATAAATAAGAGCTAGTTTTTAATACTTCTTTTTCCAATATTCATCACCCAATTATAAACTCTAAATCCAAGATGTTCAATGAAGAAATATCTAAATCACTATCGAATGACTAATAATAACCAGAAACGATCCCATTACACCACAGTATGTAAAACAGGAAGCTGGGGTTATAATGAAATGATTTATAAACTCCATGACAAACACTCAAGTGCGGAAAGTTTCGGATGGGGAAATATACATTTTGTGCAGCTAGGTTAAACTACGAAACAAAAACACACAGATGAGAACTCAATAACAACATTTTCAGCATAACTTTATATTTGACAACATTTTCAGCATAACTTTATATTTGACAACATTTTCAGCATAACTTTATATTTGGCAGCTTTAAGTGTAAATTATAAGGCAACAGTTAATAAAATATGAAATATGATAGCAAAAGACTATTCCCAAATGGAAAATAAATTGAAAACATGTTCGATATTAATTAATTTTGTGATGGTTATTCTTAAGTTTAGCTTTCAACATTGAATACCCAATAAAATGTTTATTCGTGGACTTTTCAGGCTCATATTTTGTAGTCATGATTTTATTAGTAATATACACCAGCAAGATATATACAAATAATTAATCTTCAGGAAGTCAAGGATACAATATGCTAAAGTGCTGAATAATTGACAAACACTGACTTCTAGAAATCCAGAGGTTAGATCAGGTGCCATGGAGGAGAAAGCGTCCACTGTTTAGCGGTTACAAAATATATACACCAGTAAAACGTGTAATAGTGCAGTGTTGACATTCAGGGCCCGACATCATCAGATTTTCAACTTTCTATTCATTTTGGGGGACACTGTAGTTTGTACCATTTATGGATGTGACTTAATGGAACTAATTCATGTACCACGTGATACCCGATAACGTTTGTGTGGGACTATTGTTTCTATTGGTGATGGAACGTAACTCTACGTAATCTTCCCGCTGAAATGACGTAAGTGCGGTATATCGTCTTCTTATGTTATTCCATCACCAACAGAAACAATAGTCCCGTCTGTCCTGAAAGGTCGGGTAAGAACAAAACGCCTGTCAATGAACAGACGACACTTTGAACAGCCCACTGCATTCTAGTAGATAACAAGTCTTTATTTATCATACCTTTGGCTTGGGATGTTCCCCTACGTTTGGATGATTCATGATATATATTTAATAACAACTGTAACCGATGATTGTCCATTGTATGTTCAACATATTAAACGTATGTTTCCATGAATAAGCTCGATATGGAAATTTCAAATGAAAAACATACTATGACCCTCAATTAGATTGCCTGTTGATTGACTGTATTGTTGTTTAGCGTTCCACTCAAGAATCTTTTACTCATATTGAGATGTCACCAAATTCTGTTTTCAAACTTACGGCCATTGAGCAGTGAGGGTTCTTTAACAACACCTACTGTGACACGGCACCTCGGTTTTTTGCTGTCTCACCCGAAGGACAGGAATCCGACCTGCCACCGGCTGGACTCGAACTCACGACCTCACGATCAAGAGTCGAGCACGCTACCGACAAAGCCAGGCCGGTTCTAGACTGTCTGGGTTATTCGATAAAGAACAGATGACAGTCACATGATCATAAACATGTACATTTATAATTCCAAAGAACAAACTGAAATCGGGAAAGCATGTGAGAAAATCTTTTACTTAACAACTCTACGTGCACGAAAAGTATCTTAAATTTGCGATTTCAGTTTAACAATAAGGAGGATATTTCACATATTATGTTGGTAACGTAGTTGCCTTAGGTGATTCACGTACATCCTGTTATCAAATATGAATTGTAGATGCATACAATCACAGATATAATAGAGATAATGCAGTTTAAGCAGCAGATGGGGTCGTGATAGCGCATACAGTGAAATAGAATTTTTCCTTTAAGTGTAAAAGAGTTCTCTACCTCTAATCCATCTGACAGCTTATACACACACACACACAGTCATTCATGCACCCAATTTAGCTTTTACTCAACAACGATGTATAAATCTGAATACATACGCATTTACAAGTTGTTTGCTGCTTAGCTTTACTTTGTATTTTGTGAACCCTCAGTGGGTCAATATGTCAAAAGTCCAGAGCCTTTTACACTCAATTCATAAAAAGAACCACATGGAACCACATGATGAATAAGCTGTAGTTGGTATTTCAAGGTAGTCATGACAATCTTTCAAGAAAAACACCTAAACACAACACAGAAATGCATTGCGAATGCAAAAACGAAATGTTTTCCTATCGTATGCCAATTTTTGTTATCAAAATATAACAAGATAGGTGAGGATGCAAGTAACAAACATATTAATACATTTTTTAGGTCAAAGGTGAATATTATATTATTTCTCAAGCTTCTTTATAGTATAATGAATAAGTACCGATGGATGATCGTACCTCCAAGGTCATTAGAATACTACAAATTAGATTAACGGTATAAACACGATAAAGAACTGCGAATCCCAAACGGGATGGGACCAGGTGTCCGTTTGGAGCCCGCGTTCCCTGTTAGCATGCCACACTCGTTGCAAATGTTATATTTTGTCTTATATATTATTAAGCTTAAAGAATATAAGATGGCAGTTTTAGAACAATCATTATTATTCGCAATCATAGCAATCAACGTAAAAGTTTCAAATAATACACTTTTCAGTAAAACAAAAAGTAAAGTACTACTCATCAGTCAATAGCCCAAAAATAATTCTTCACGGAACACGAACCCCAGTTCTCAACTGAATGCTCGAAATCTTCTGTCAAGTTTTATGTAGATTTTACACCAATTTTATGGCATTTTCTCGGTGTGTTATGTAATATCTATTCTTTTGTCGCTGTGAAAAAGACAGAAAATACTATAAATCAGTCAAATATCTCTACGAGTCGAAGATTAATGGTTGATGAAGCGTGCCTTGTTTAAATATATGACAACACTTTGCAAAAGTAGCCGCCAAAATGATTTTATATTTCTGGACTCATCAGAAATAATTAGTATTTCATCGAGAATGTTTATACAACTTTGAATGTCGGAAAAGAAATAAACCAATCATAAATGACTCTAGATAGTGCTTATTTCCGGTTTACATGCTGGTAATGTTAGTATCATTTGAGCTGAAGATAATATTTTCCTGAGGAAGATGAATATTACATGCTTCTCATATTAGCTCAACTTTGAATTACATACGTCAAAAGCAGACAGAGTAGCTAAGTTAGTAGAGCGCTTGATCTTCTGCATTGTGATTCCATCCCCAGTACGCGCAGCTCTGTGCCAAGATAGAGGATAGAGGGAAAATCTTTAGGATATGCAATTTTATAACCTTGTAAATTTGTACAAGTTTAGTGAAACTAAAAGCCTGTCGGAAATACGGAGCACCCAAGAAGGACACGCAAATCCACATACACGCGCGCGCGAAATTCCCTTCTGCTTCACAGGGATGGGTGCAAGGGCTCACGCAAGAGTCACGCAGCTCGTTAAAACAAGCCATAATCAGGCAAGTACATGTGTTGCATATCAAATGAATTCTAAGAAATGCAAGTGGCTACCAGAACTTCAGTGGAGTTGTTAGCACGTATCATAACACGTTGTTTTATGAAATTGACACGAATAAATATCATATTAGGCCTTCTATGTTTTCATCATGGCAACGTTCAGAAGATTTAGATGACACAATGGAAATTTCTCATCTGTTCTATGTGTGACTTATCAGGTGACATGTTTTAAACGCAAATTGTAACTGTAACTGTTTTTACCTTGGAAGATTGTTGTCAATAAACATTCGTTTATATTTTTTTCATTTATAATTAATCTAATTCCAGCTATCTGTGCTACCATCTTGGATGCCATCATTATAATTGATGATGATGATGATGATGATGATGATGATGTTGATGATGATTTCAAAGTAAAATTCAACTACAAATATTTCTTTTACATTTAATTACCTACAGCTGTAGTGTATTGGTTATGGGTCTTTTATTTTAACATTCACAGAGAATTACAAAGTTTCGTGTTTCATTGTGAGTCAAAAACAATTTGGGCAATCTTCCAAATTGTTTTGCGCAATATAATTGAATACATCCTTCAAAAATACTCTGTTTTAAATGTTCGGAAGATCTTTAAGTTTTTGTACTCGGAATTATTTTAATATTTTATAAATACTTTAATATTTTATGTGTAGAAAGGTCATCCATCTTAAACAGTTAACATCATCGTCTTTGAAGTTTGTATGAACAACAATTGCAGTGAATACTTGCCATGTTTCTGAATTTTACATATATTGAATTCAAAATAAGTTTTACATGTTTTAAATCCAATACCTGGCATTTGAAAGGTAGGATTTAGGCAATAGAATGCATTTTACACTGCAAACTGGATTTTAAAAAATTTTGTTTTTCATTATTGGATATTTCCTACTAACAATTTATTGAAGTTTACACTTTACAGATTCATTTGTCAGCAAAGCACCAATAAACAGTTTTATTCCCCAGGCCGATTTCTGGAATTCTCTGCAATTTTGGATTTTAAGATCCGATACTATTTAACGGTGAATGTTTATCTCTCAAGGCCAGATGTGAAATGTCAAATGTATCTTGTATGATTCTTAACATATGTTTGATACTTTTTCATAGGGTTGTCATTTTACATTGAATCTGAACACTAGTACTGTTAGAAGGAACAAATCATTCTTCAAAAATCAAAACACATTTTCCCACAACCAACAATGCAAAAATCTCTTTGTTCTTTTCCCACTAAATACTAATTGAATGGAAATAAAAAAGACTGCAGTTTTGGTCAAAACACAAATCATATCACTAAAAGACGGTCAATGACGTGCGAATGGCTCTCAACATGACAAGCACTCTTATCTTATCTTATCACATGCGAAGTATTAAAGCTAACAATATTATACCAGTGCCACACTGAACTATCTAATAAACTGTAGTTTGTTACAAAAATTGATATTTATTCAAGAAAACTGGAAATAACAAAAATAAGCATTCATTTTAGCATATAAACATATTGTAACTGACAATTGCGAAGGAAAATGAACGTATGTCTGAGATTCTATGTTCTGTAAACAGTCACGTGTACTTATAACATTATAGAAACTCTTGTTCTCTCATTAGTGGCTCAGTGTGATTGCATTTCCTCTAATCAGTGACTCTAAATAACACGAATTACACATGGTAAGTGTACGGAAAACAAACAACTCATCGGCGGATTACTTTATGCCTAAAATGTTTCTGCAGTGCTCATCAGACACCATCAAAGGACAATGATAGCAATTACGGTGATAAATTATATCGCTAATTACTTTTTAATGTTGTGGCATTTATATTATATATGTCGAGCGAAATAATTTGAAAAAATTGTAAAGGAAAAAAAATATGTATTATGTAATTGATATACATGTACATTAATACGAAAATACCACAATAACAAATTGGATTGAAACATATTTGTTCTATGTTTTAAATAAAGCTAATGTCAGTACCGAGCAATAATCATTACATTCAGGTGTATATTTTGTTTACTTAACCACATGTTGCCACTTTCATTCCAGTAGTGTATTCAATTATGTAGAATTCAAAATGAAATGTATCTCGCCTGTAATTGGACAAACAATACTGAACAGATATGAATCGGTCAAGTGGTTCGATCGTTTTGACCTTTTTCATTTTTTCTTCCAAGTACATAATTAGTCAGCTTATTAAAAGTTAGAATAAACGACCCAAGTCTTTGAATGTATCCAAGTATTGTAGGGCATTTAATCATTTCTACATAATTGAGTTATCACGAAAGCTTCTGTTACACTATCATACTTACAGAGAGAGAGAGAGAGAGAGAGAGAGAGAGAGAGAGAGAGAGAGAGAGAGAGAGAGAGAGAGAGAGACAGAGAGAGAGAGAGAGAGAGAGACAGAGAGACAGAGAGAGAGAGACAGAGAGAGAGAGCATTAAATATATTTTTAAAAATTTATCCTTGGAATAAACTAAATTGTCTATCCTACAAATCATACTACCAAATTCCATGATGACAACACCCAGACTACAGGTTTTTCAGGTTACGTCTAAAATAATCAACTACAGACTTCCGCATTGTAACTTACTTGTATAAAATGCGAATGGAATTTATTCACGGGTATTTGATTTCGCGCAAGATTGGTTACAAATTGCCTCTCTGATACTTCATAAGTGTAAGGTATTTTATTCACGGGTATTTAATTTCGCGGAATTTTCATTGACCGCTAATGTAGTGAAATTAAATCTCCCGCAAATAAAAGCAACCATACAGTAGTACACAAGTATTATCGCAACTATATATTGCTTGCATTGTCACCATTCCATGGTCCATAAGTTGAGTAAAATTATCAGACTGGTGTGCAGTCGAAACCACTTATACTGAACCCTGTTACATTGAAGTCCTGTTTTATTTGAAATGATTTTAATTCCCCGGTCATATTGCTTCAGTACCATTAAACCCAGGTGATTTTGAAACCGCTGTTTAGTTGAAAGGAAATTCCATTTGCCTTTGATTTCAGTATATCAGGGTTCGACTGTATTTATCATGCTATATGTGTTCATCGATTGCAAAATTTAATTCCAACCGTCGAAATCACAGCACTTATTATTGTATTACCAATGTCCTAATATCTTTATGCTGAAATTCATTAACAGCTGCTGTCCATCAGAACAAATTCCTATAGGCAAATAGAATTATTTATAATTAAATTCTGCCACAATTTCTTCATGTTCGGCTCAAGAGTTTAAATGTGTTTCATGTAGCATACTTATCTGTAACATATATTCCAGATAGAGGATTTATGTATTTAAAAAGCACCTGAAAGGTGAAATATGTACTTCGTCTGCCGTAAAATGACAGGATGATCGCCGCCATGAATGTAAAAAGGAAAAAGTATCAATAGATAATCGAAAATCCAAATCCATTCGAATACGACAAATTAGATATACAAAAGGTCTCAACATGAAGAACAATTGGGAATCTCAAACGGGACCAGGTGAATATATAAAATACGGATACTCACACAAACTAGTAGTTGTCTCTGCTTCTTTGTAATGATTTACACGTTTTCAATCTCAACTGCAATTCGAAGATTTTTTAACAATCACTTGTAGATGAAATCAGTCAATACCTGTAATACAGTACTCACGCCTTTGATATATTATACTTGCCGTTTGATCGACAGAAAATTACAAATATAAGCTTTTGGCATATTTTTCATATTGCGTCAGTTGGTTAATCGATATTAACACCAAATGTTTGAAAAAAGTTTATTGAAGTATAAACGATATAAGTAACATTCAATGTTCATCACCGAGCAGTAACAAAAGTCTAGACAGCAAGTGTTCGAGTTCAGCTGCTCAATAAAATGTTTTTAAAAGTGCTAATGGATGATTTAGTGGAGGTATATTGTAATATAATCTTTCATAATTTTGATGATATATGATTACCGCTAGGAAATGGTAAATGTTTTTTATTTATTTATTTGAGAGAGAGAGAGAGAGAGAGAGAGAGAGAGAGAGAGAGAGAGAGAGAGAGAGGTGTTAATATGAAATCATGAAAAGAAAAGTAATATTGAATTCCAAATAAATTTTGGTTTTTCAATATTATTGTAAAGGTGAACAATTCAACTTCAGAAACCAAAGTATACCTAGTAAACTTCCATGATGTCCAAGAAACATATACAAATCTTGTGAATATTGAATATTATAAACATAATACCAAAGTTATAATGCTCAAGACGATATCGTTTCTGTCAATTAGACTTCATCAGTTGAGCTCCAATTTGAAAAGTGTGTGTTTTTTCTAAAGATAAAGTGGTATCATACAAGGCCAAAAATATATCTAAAAGTATAGCCGAAATCTGTCTAAGAGTAACCACTGTAAAAAAGTGACTATCTTACTGTTAGAAAATTTTCGAACAAACACGGACCGTTGGTATTCCAGAGGTAGGATCAGGTGCCACGGAGGAGTAAACACCCCCTGTTGACCGGTCCCAATCGCTCTGAAATAGGCAACTCAACTTTTCATTTATCGACCGTAAATTTGCTGAACTTTGATATCAAACGCGATTTTCGATAAACCATATTTAAAAAAACATGATTTTTACTGAACTATATTGAACATTATAATTTTCATTTCATGTTTAATTCAGTTCCTATGTGTAACGGTATATAAAGTGTGAATATAGCCGATAACCCAAAGTCTTTACTAATGAAGATTAATTTTCAATTGTTGCAAGTCATTTATACAAACGCAAAAGAAAAGATGTGCAATCAAACGACATTTGGAAAGGTCCATGAATACAATAATTTTCCTGTTAACAGAAATGTAATACAATGTTGGCTCGAAGAGATATTCTCTTCAGAATATCTCTTTCGAACGGCTCCTGTTGATAAACAGCCAAGAATACACATTTCCGCTCTACAGTATGAACTACGTAACCAATTAATGGTGAATCTAGTGTGAAGCTCTCATCAATCTGTGTACGTTGACAATACATCTGTCGTTACATTTGAATTGTTACTAATACGAAACTTACAATGTCAATAATACGAAACTATGTAAAATATAACTAATATATTTCGATGAGAAACGTTAAATCTGAAATTTATGAACCCAACTTTAATCGATATATTGCAAATGATTTGATTTCAAAATAATTGAAAATCGGCTGAAGTTACAGATTTGCAAAGTAATAGATCTACATGAAATTATACACAATGCAAAGCAATGTACAACAGTTGATAACCTGATATTCACATGATATCGACTTACCTAATTTATCACTTAAACCGAAGCATGTAACATTTATTTATAAACTGTGACATTCATTGAACTCACATCAATACGAGTTGATCTAGGCCAATACATGTTATATTTCAAGATGCTTCTCATATGGTCATCTATTATTGATCTATTTCATTTAATTCGTGGACAACGTGTCGAAAACTAGATAACACAAGTTGGCATTCCCCATGGATGCAACGATAACTTGATAAGTGTAGGGAATTTAACAAGTTCACAACATAATATAAATGGACATAGGTCGTACAATAAAAGCCATATACACAGCGTTTTTACATATCCGTCTAAAACATTTTCAGAGTTCCTTATAAAATCCACGCATAAATTTTTGAATAGTGTTTTGTTGATTTCATTGATCTAGGTCAATTGTATGTATAAGCAATTTATCAAGCAATTACGCACAACTCCAAGTTTATGCAAGAATAAAATATTACCCTACACATGACAATATTTGAAAGAACACCATCAAGACTCCTTTTCAGAAACTAAATTTCTGATATTCTGAAATATTTTATTTTTCCTGATTCAGTCACAGCACGAAAGCAATTATATAAAAATATAAAAAATGTCGGATACCAAAGTATAAATCTGTAGAATGTCCAGGATATAGGTACAAATGTTGTAAAAAATGGACAAACACGGACCTCTTAAAATCAAGAGGTGGCATCAGGTGCCATGGAGGAGTAAGCATCCCCTGTCGATCGGTCACACCCGCTTTGAGTCCACAGTCAAATCAAAATGAAATACGTAAGGAACGATTCCTCGTCACAATGGGTACAGACGCCTCAACAACCGCTATCGAACAGGTAATTCAACATTTCTCTTAGTGAAACAGAGTAATCGCAAAAAAGACTATTATACCGACCGTAAAATTTGCGAAACGTTGACATGAAATGCGGTTTTCGATATCCCTGTGTCATTAATTTGTCAGTGAGTAACTTACCTCTGTATATGAAATGTTCATATGTTGAAGACGCTTAGGCATATTGGATCATTTGTGATATATAAATTTTTACGATGGGAAAACTGAAATCGTCGCGTTTGTCGCATAACTTAATTGTTAATTCACCATTTGTGTCTAGAGTAATTAAAATGTCTAAGTATGAAGGTTTGTGTGCTTGATTCTGTTGTATCTTTAATTTCTAGTTCGCTTGGATATATTACATTGATATATGAAAATTGTCATTATTAACTGACAAAACGTCGTCGATATATCTAAAAGTCAAATTAAAGGACACCGCTAACATTTTCTTCTTTTGATTTCTGAATGAAGTCTGCTTTCTATGAATAAAGAAACAGGTCAGCGAATAAAGGAACACAATTGGTCTCCATAGGAATGCCGACAGTTTATTGAAAAACCACGTCTCCCGAACATTACAAATATATTATTAATTAGAAGCATCTTTTTATAACTTCGGTATACTAATGTGTAAAATCAGAATGGTGTTGGACAAAATAAGTATCGTGATAACCAGTCACTAGATATTTAAATTTTTGGGTACCACCGTTAGTAAAAAAAAAACCTGTTGTATATGATGCCAAAAAGTCTCTTTCAATTTTTTATGTGGAATTGTTGTGTACATTCGCATGCTTTGATACTGTGAATCTGAGAAAAATTGTGTACCTTCAAATTTTCTAAAGGTTGTTTAGAATTTTAAGTATCCACATCTTATCTACACCGCTCCTGGAATAAGCAACTGTACAGTATTGCTGAAGTTTCTCCTTAACGGCTGTCAATATCTTAGTAAAGAGTAAAGATAAAGGTTTGGTAGAACATTTGCTGAATCCTGCTTTCTACCTCTGCTTATATGGGGTTTTGTGAAATATGGTAGCTCAAAATAAGTATCGGTTGTAGGTACATCAAAAAAACGTAGTACGGACACGTGATTTTGAAGGATCTCGTCCTCCGAAAGTGGGCTATGTGTGTATGTAGGATTACCAGAATTCGTATATATATATAAATATATATATACATATATATATATATATATATATATATATATATATATATATATATATATATATATATATATATATATATATATATATATATATATGTACATTTATGATATGAAATTTGTTGTTTTGTTTTATATTGAATATACATGTATATCAGAATGATAAATGATTATAATTTGTTTGTAATATATACTAATTATCTGCAATCAAATTGTTCTAATTTCTAAATTATGACGATCATTTGGTAATGTTATAAAAATAATATCGAAATTGAAATGTTGCAAAAATTGTCGAAACAATTGTTTAAGACGATCGTTTCTGTCAATAAATCTTCATCAGCTGAGATTTTAACTCGCATTATAGATAGACAGGTTGACGTATATATTCTAAGACTGTTTCTCGATGTTGTAAAAAAGAATATTTTGAAATAATTGAAACTGTTTACTTTTAACCACAGGAAAAGTTTTCTGTGCACTTTAAGTTGATATAACATGCTTTTAGACCTCGAACAAGGCGTGATTCAATGCACATCAGGTGTAAACAGGGAATTAAAAGGCATTTTACAAAGGCATCATTAACATCATGGTATTAATTAAATTTTCACGTCAGAATACGTCGTAAATCACCGTTTAATTAATGCAGCTTGCCCGAGCTGTAATTCAATCAGTTATGAAAGTTAGTATTGTAATTATTAAGTCGATCTAGTAAATAAATAAAGCTTTCCCTAACATGGACTGACAAATTATAGTATATATATATATATATATATATATATATATATATATATATATATATATATATATATATATATATATATATATATATATATATATATATATATATATATATATATATATATATATATATCTGTACTTGCTTGGAAAGTTGATAAGAACTCTAAAATCTCTCTACAATTCAGATAGCTGGGGTCAGAACATGGAACATATATATTTGTAACATGCTGTTACTCTTAGATCAACATAAGCAGCAAGGAATACTGCATCAAAGCTTCAGATGTTCTAAAGCAGAATTATATCAGTATTTTGCTATTAATATCGTTATGCATTTTGCTAATCAAGCTAATCACAGTAAGGAGTTTTCATTTAACTTATGATGCAAAATATCCAAATATATGACTACATACATTAATAAGTATGGCATGCCAAGATCACATTAATGAGTTAAAGGTAGTTTTCATCAATTAAACCTAGTTTTTCTCCAGTTAAAGCTAGATTTCTCCGGTAAATGTGGGTTAATCCTACTGTTTCTGGTAACACACATTAACTGGAGAACATATCCGATAAAACAATAGTTATGTGAATCTTGCGTTGTCCAATACCACTTGATTTTTATCCTGGACATCCAGAAGATTTACATTTTGGTATTTAAGATTTTATATTATGTTTGAACACAACCCAATGAGTTTACCCTGTAGTCAGAGACTAAGTTTCCGTTTAATCTGAAATCTGATTTTCTTTCTGTCAGGTCAGACAATATAAACAACAATTAAATCAGTTGGGGTTTTGTCGATGTATGATTTACAGTGAATGCAATTTCCGGTAAATAAACCCACGTGACAAGGTCGCTCCTAATATTGTGGCCGGACGACATAATTGTAGAGAATTATTGTGTTTACAGATGTAATGAGGGTATAAATATACGTCCTGCCATTGTTTATCTGTGCAGGTCATCTTTCAAATTGGAAATATTAAATATCGCATTTATCTGTAACATCAAACAAGATGTAGTCGGTGAAAATTGCTATTTAGCCATGGGTGTCCGTTTATGTTGCTTGGAAATACATAACGGACTTAAACGAGAAAAATGTCAAAATCAGCACAATTTTCGGCTATTTTGTTGTTGTATGATATGAATTCAAAATGCTGTGAAGGTACTAAGAAATAATTTTTGCTTCATATTTTCTTTACAGGGGTCTTAAATAGCCTCACGGTGCTTCTTTGAAACGTCACCATAAATCGTATTGAGTTGCCATTTTGGCCTGTTAATTGACATCAGTGTTTATGACAGTATGCTTACATCACTGAATGAGAATAATTAGAATACAGTTGAAAATGTGCAACTAATTATTTTCATGTAATAATCATTTTACTCGATTTTTCAATTGATGCTTGTTTATAAAGAGGTAATAAAAATACCGATTTGTTTAATTACATGTATAGATATGCACTCACAGATGGATATATACATATATATATATATATATATATATATATATATATATATATATATATATATATATATATATATATATATATATATATATATATATATATATATTGCAAACAACGACCCAGATATCAAATTATTATCGTTAAACATAAAGCAGTGAACAAATAACGCAAACATAAAAAATCACAGATACCAATATAAGGAGATTGTATGGTAAACACAAACACGGACGAAAACCCAGAATTAGGATCAGGTGTAGTAGAGTAATAGGCATCCCCTTGTACGTGTGACACCAGCAGCGAGTAGGCAGTCGTTTTTAAATCCAAACAAATCCCCTTGTCACATTGGGTACAGACGATATTACCTTATTAATACTATTAACAATATCAAAGTTATAGTTTTACAAAGGAGGCCAAACGAATTGCTCAGTACGATCGTTTCTGTCTATAAGACATCATCAGTTGAGCTCGAATTTTATATAAATGTTATTTCCGAAAGAAAAAGTGGTATCATACAAGGCCAAAAAATAATTCTAAGTATATCCGTCTAAGAGTACCCACAGACTGCAAAAATGAATAACATGAAATAGCTTTGAGAAGTTTAGAATTTAAATGGTACTATCTGGGCAACATACTACCTTAGTGTAAAATAATCGGCTGGTATCGAAATACCAGGTACTGGGTTTATATATATCCTCGGGGGCTCAGATGGTCCACCAGTAGTGGTAACGACCCAGAGGTTAACATAATTATCATGTTTAACAATACCAACATTATATCATTTATGATTAATGTATATATAATTTTAAAAAGCAGCAAATGTTCTACCAAACCTTTATCTTTACTCCTTACCAAGATATTGACAGACGTTAAGGAGAAACTTCAACAATACTGTACATTTTCTTATTCTAGAAGCGGTGTAAATCAGATGTGGAAACCAAAAAATTTTTAATAGCTTATAGAAAATTTGAAGGCACACAATTTTTCTCGAATTCACAGTATCAAAACATATGACTTCTCTACTCTTTACACAACTATTCCACATAAAAAAATTAAAAAAAGACTTTTTAGCATCATAGACAACTGTTTTTCACTAAAGGTGGTACCCGAAAATTTAAATATCTAGTGATTGGCTATCGGGATACTTATTTTGTCCAACACCACTCTGATTCTACAAATAAATACACTGAAGTTGATATAAAAACATGCTGGAATTTCTAATAGACAATATATTTGTGATGTTCGGAGACGTGGTCTTTCAACAAACTGTCGGCATTCCTATGAGAACCAATTGTGCCCCTTTATTGGCCGACCTGTTCCTTAATTTATACGAAGCAGACTTAATTCAGAAACTGCTGAATCAAAAGAAGAAAAAGTTACCGGTAACCTTTAATTTGAAATTTCGATATATCGACGACGTTTTGTCAATTAATAATGACAATTTTCATACATATGTCAATGCGATATATCAAATTCAAGATACAACAGAATCAAGCACACACGCTTCATACTTAGACATTTTACTTAATATAGACACAGACGGGAAATTGGCAACTAAGTTATACGACAACATACGACGATTTCGGCTTTCCCATTGTAAATTTTCCACATTTAAGTAGTAATATCCCTCAGTCACCCCCATATGGAGTTTATATTTAACAAATGTTACGATATGCCAGGGCGTGAACATCATATGAACATTTCATATAGAGGTAAACTACTCACTAACAAATTATTGACACAGGGATATCGAAAACCGCGTTTAATGTCAATATTCCGCAAATTTTACGGTCGGTATAATAGTCTTGTTTGCGATTACTCTGTTTCACTAAGTGAAATGTTGAGTTGCCTTTTCGTTGGCGGTTGCTGAGACGTCTGTACCAATTGTAACGAGGATTCACTCCTGGTACTGGACATTCTATTAATTTATATTTTGGTATCTGAGATTTTTTATATTGATTTCTTTTCAAAAATCATAACATGATAACAAGTTCTGTCTACTCTGGATTTTTAACATTTCATTTGTATAAAACAAAGTTTGACAGTTTAATTGCGGAAGGCCGATGGAGTCTTCCCAAGTACATTGTAATGGGTTCTCTCTTCGACCACTAAAACAAAGAGACTATGAACGGCCGTATCTAATTACAAGATTAAAACATTTTGAGCCAAATTACACGGACAATAAAAGATGAAAGCTCATATAAATCTAAAAATTCAATATTATCCGAAGAAAGCTATAGATTTCCATTGTGCATATCAATTTTTAAAAATGAAAAATGAGCTTTTCAGAGATTTTTAATATCTAAGGTTTTGAGGAACGAATTAAGAAAGCTTTTGTAATACATATCTTCACCAATGTGCGTTTTTCATAGTAAACGGAACTCATGTTGTGAGAAATCAATATTCAATACAGCCACAAATTTAATAAAATGAATCTGACAGGTACATGATAACTATTTCGCCGTTATTCCAGCGAATGTTTTGTTCCGACCGGATAATTGATAATAGATTCATGCAGTTATAAAATAGCTCGACAAATGCCTGTACTAAGTAGACTACCTGCAATTTAATGCTCGGCAAAATTAATTAAGGTATTTGTATTATCAAACGTACATGATAACGAGTCAATTAAGACCAATTTTACGCGTGATCGTACATGCATTTGCTTAGCACCACAAATGGCATATTTATTATGTTTTGCACTCTGAACACATATAACAAATTGAATCCGAACAGCATCAAACTATAATTACTTACTTTGATATGTAAATAATGTAATTTGTTAGTATTAATTGCATATAATAAACAATAACAAACAAAATCAGTGTTGATTCAGGTAAAACTGTCCACAAAAGTTATATACTCTCAGAATTGTTCAATACAAAACAGTTGAATTAATAGCAATTAGAATATCGGAAAATGTCGATTTATTGTTTTAATCTTGTTTTACCCACACTCAACAATTTTTAGTTTGCCTTGGCGAAAGTCCGGAGAGTCAATGCCATACCCCCGGTGTAGCCGTCGTTGTCGGCGTAGCGTAGACAAAATTTAACCTAATCTATATCTTTTTAACCGCAGGGGACGTGACTTTGGTATTTTACGTATAGAATTATGACCAGAGATTTCATTTGCATGACTTTTGACCTCGAGAACTTGAATTTGGACGTTGACATACTGTTTAAAAGTATTAACAACCAATATCAGTATAACTATGAGGTGATTGTGCTTTGATCTTCACCAATGTGCGTTTTTCATAGTAAACGGAACTCATGTTGTGAGAAATCAATATTCAATACAGCCACAAATTTAATAAAATGAATCTGACAGGTACATGATAACTATTTCGCCATTATTCCAGCGAATGTTTTGTTCCGACCGGATAATTGATAAACTGCAGTTATAAAATAGCTCGACAAATGCCTGTACTAACTACCTGCAATTTAATGCTCGTTAATTAAGGTATTTGTATTATCAAACGTACATGATAACCATTCAATTAAGACCAATTTTTACGCGTGATCGTACATGCATTTGCTTAGCACCACAAATGGCATATTTATTATGTTTTCACTCTGAACACATATAACAAATTGAATCCGAACAGCATCAAACTATAATTACTTACTTTGATATGTAAATAATGTAATTTGATTAGTATTAATTGCATATAATAAACAATAACAAACAAAATCAGTGTTGATTCAGGTAAAACTGTCCACAAAGTTATATACTCTCAGAATTGTTCAATACAAAACAGTTGAATTAATAGCAATTAGAATATCGGAAAATGTCGATTTATTGTTTTAATCTTGTTTTACGCCACACTCAACAATTTTTAGTTTGCCTTGGCGAAAGTCCGGAGAGTCAATGCCATACCCCCGGTGTAGCAGTAGCGTTCGGCGTAGCGTAGACAAAAATTTAACCTAATCTATATCTTTTTAACCGCAGGGGACGTGACTTTGGTATTTTACGTATAGAATTATGACCAGAGATTTCATTTGCATGACTTTTGACCTCGAGAACTTGAATTTGGACGTTGACATACTGTTTAAAAGTATTAACAATCAATATCAGTATAACTATGAGGTGATTGTGCTTTGATCTTCACCAATGTGCGTTTTTCATAGTAAACGGAACTCATGTTGTGAGAAATCAATATTCAATACAGCCACAAATTTAATAAAATGAATCTGACAGGTACATGATAACTATTTCGCCATTATTCCAGCGAATGTTTTGTTCCGACCGGATAATTGATAATAGATTCATGCAGTTATAAAATAGCTCGACAAATGCCTGTACTAAGTAGACTACCTGCAATTTAATGCTCGGCAAAATTAATTAAGGTATTTGTATTATCAAACGTACATGATAACCATTCAATTAAGACCAATTTTACGCGTGATCGTACATGCATTTGCTTAGCACCACAAATGGCATATTTATTATGTTTTGCACTCTGAACACATATAACAAATTGAATCCGAACAGCATCAAACTATAATTACTTACTTTGATATGTAAATAATGTAATTTGATTAGTATTAATTGCATATAATAAACAATAACAAACAAAATCAGTGTTGATTCAGGTAAAACTGTCCACAAAGTTATATACTCTCAGAATTGTTCAATACAAAACAGTTGAATTAATAGCAATTAGAATATCGGAAAATGTCGATTTATTGTTTTAATCTTGTTTTACGCCACACTCAACAATTTTTAGTTTGCCTTGGCGAAAGTCCGGAGAGTCAATGCCATACCCCCGGTGTAGCCGTCGTTGTCGGCGTAGCGTAGACAAAATTTAACCTAATCTATATCTTTTTAACCGCAGGGGACGTGACTTTGGTATTTTACGTAATAGAATTATGACCAGAGATTTCATTTGCATGACTTTTGACCTCGAGAACTTGAATTTGGACGTTGACATACTGTTTAAAAGTATTAACAATCAATATCAGTATAACTATGAGGTGATTGTGCTTTGATTTATGAGCAGAACTTTCATTTTGGTACCTTGACTTTTGACCTAGTGACCTTGACCTACTTTTCGACGAAAACGGGAAGAACACTGGATTCGACAGCTGCACCATATGGATGCAACGACCATGTCGATAGCGTGGGGAATCTTACCAGTCCTAGATGCCAATCTGTAAATGTATTAAACCAATTTGACCGAACCAGTAGGAGACATCGCAGTCATGGCTCAAGGAAATATAACAAGCTTGAGATTCATAATTTTTCATTCGATGGTCTTCTACCATTCGTCAATCGTCAATTAGGTCTGCATCATATTCATACAAAACTGTACTCACTCCCATTGAAAAAATTACATGACAAATCTACGATGACAGTATGTTTTACTGTTATGCTGGTTCTCCAGAGTATCGACTTCATGGTATCATTTTGGACATTTCATACAACAGATTGTTCAAAGCTGTCAGGACTAATGAACATAAAGAAACGAGTGATCGCCCGTTCCTCAAGGTCAAATGCTAATAAGGGCATTGACGCTTTGAAAATAAGCAATATTTTGAACCAGAAACCGTCCAAAGTAAGATCCCACCATACTTCCAATACAAAGATTCACTCAATGTACCCAGCCTTTTCCAGAACATTCCACCTTGTACCTGTTCTACATCTGAATTCACGTACTCTCCATGTGGCCATGTTGTGACAGGTGATCTCAACATTGTGCGCAACAGAAAACTAAGATCTTTTTTGCAAAGGCCCAAAAAAAAGGAAACCTGTATCGTTTACATGGCGCCAAAACTTTGAAATTATTATGGACGCATGTGAAAAGTACGCCATACGCTGGGCTTAGAAGATGTCGAACCTGATACTCTTTCGGAGTAGATTAAGTCGATCAGTAATGTTCTTAAACGAAGAATTAGACGACTTAAACATTGTGTCAACACAGAACACAATTCAATTTTTCGTGACCCTGATGTTGTCAGAAAACTTTCCCGTCTCCATGAAAATTTTATCATCGTTCCCACTGACAAAGCATCTAACAACTTCACATTTGTCTGCAGGCGATACTACTTCAGCATCCTTCAAGAGGAACTTCGATTTAACACAATTCCTGGAAATCCTACATACTCTCTAACTGATTTCTCTACCTCTGAAATATCTAGCCTTTATCTATTTTGCTTACCAAACTTCTAACACATATTAAACAATATCTTTAGAAGTACTGTATAACGGCCTACTCAAGAAGCGGAGTCAATCAGATGTGGATACTAAAGAATTTAAATAAATTGTTGGAACATTGAAAATCTCCAAATTTGAAACATATTACAAGCATCAAGTCATTTGATTTTTCATCAAAAACTCAAAAACAGATTAACATCTATTCTACAAAACTCTTTTGTATACAAAAATTGAAATCGCAGAAATCAATATTTGGTGTAAGGTCATGAAGAACAATTGAATATGATTACACTGCATAGATTCATTTCAGTGTTCAGTTGTTTATCAGTGTCATCCGTTTCATAAGG
This sequence comes from Atrina japonica, assembly GCA_030159075.1. Lineage (NCBI taxonomy): Eukaryota > Metazoa > Mollusca > Bivalvia > Pterioida > Pinnidae > Atrina > Atrina japonica. The sequence continues at coordinate 331,102 of BROG01000336.1, read as the reverse complement.
AAGGATTTTTGTAAGGATTTTAAATATTTTTAAAAATTTTATCAAATGAAAAAACGCTTAAATTCGAGGAAGAAATTCGGCCTACAGTTTCGCCTACTGCTTGATTTTAGATATGAAATATGAATAATTAATTATAAAAAATCGCTCATCAAAAACGCAAAAGCAGATTAACATCTATTATACTCTTTTGTATACAAAAATGGAAATCGCAGATATAAATATTTGATGTTAGGTCATGAAGAACCTTATTTTGTCAAAGAACACTCTGATTCCAATAACAAGTACACTGAAGACGATATTATCAAGATGCTGGGGTTTCTAGTAGACAACATCGTGGTTTTAGCGGGAAAAGTTTTCAAACAGATTGTCGGCATTCCAATGGGTACCAATTGTGCACCTCTCTTGGCTAACATATTTTTGTATTTGCGGAATTTATACAGTCTGTGCTCTCCAAAGGAAACAAACAGTTAGCATCTCGGTTTTACTTACAGGTATATCGACAATGTTCTGTCCATAAATAATTCAGAATTTCAGAATTACCTCGGCCAGATGTATCCTGTAGAGCTAGAGATCAATGAGACGTCAGAGAGCAACACATCTGCTTCTTACCTAGATTTACTCATGTCGATTGGAAAAGACGGTCAACTTCACACATCCTTCTGTGACAAACGAGACGATTTCAATTTCCATATCACAAACTTCCCGTATCTACGAAGTAATATTCCATCTTCTCCTGCCTATAGCGTTTTCATTTCACAACTTATACGTTATGCTAGGGCATGCTCTTCTTATGAATGTTTTATTCTGAGAGCTAAACGACTAGCCAATAAACTACTTACACAAGGTTACGATGTTGAACGCTTGGAGTCTTCGTTTAAGGTTGATACGGGGATCTTGATAAACATTATGAAGTCCCCCTCTCAGACAGTGACTCCGTTTCACCAATCATGCTTTTCACATAACTTGACCTCATCACCAGACTTGACCTTTTTACCGAATTTGACCCGTTCATCGAACTAAAAAGGTTTCCATGGAACATTTGCGACGTGTGTGGCATGCCAGCAGAAGACACCTGGTCTTATCCCGTTTGTGATTCGTAATTGTTCTTCATGTTGAGACCATTTGCACATCTAATTCGGCGTGATATAATGGACTTGGTTTTTGATAATGGGCTTGGGTTTTTGATTATTGATTGGTACTTCTTCAATTTTACTTTTATAAACATTTACCCTGATTAAACCTTTTAAACTATGTGGGATAGGGTTTTGATATTTCATATATATTTTTTATGACCAGTGCTTTCATTTGGTGTTTTGATTTTTAATCTAGTGACCTTGACCTCAGAATTTGACTTACTTTTCAAAACATTTGGTATTTCACATATAGATTCCTTACGGTCAGAGCTTTCATTTTTCATCTTGACTTTTATCCTAGTGACCTTAACCGCGGAATTTGACCTACTTTTGAAAAACTTTAACTTTGGCTATATCTTTTAAGTCACGAGGGATATGGCTTTGATATTTCACATATAGATTCCTTATGGCGAGAGCTTTCCTTTGGTGCCTCGACTTTTGACAAGTGACCTGGACCTACTTTTCAAAACTTTAAGCCGGAGCAAAGGCAATTAAGATATTTACGGTACATGACCTTGAAACCTGAGAGCTGTAGGACTAACGCCTATCTCGAAAATTTACACCCATATCCGGCGAGATTTGTTGTCTTCTGACAACTCTTGTTCAGTTATTAGGTGGCGTTAAGTTTCAATGTCAAACAAGAGTTGGTTTTAAGCACAATGCTCTGAAAACTTGGCCACGGGGAAACAGAATCTAAATATATATAAAATAGCTTAACACAATCGTGGTACACCCTTGTATCAAAGGTAGTATGGGTGACTTTGATGTCCTCGCAATAACAGTTATATTACGGTCATATTAAATATGTCGGTCATACAAGATTCTAATGGACATTTTTATTTAGTCCATGCATCGTCTGAATTCAAAACGCTCAACAACATGACGTGCAATGTAGAATGGTGCATTTGTTAATGACATGTAGTTGACTCGTCATGCACCGGACGATTTTCAAGAAACTGATATGAGTTATATCGTATGCTGGACACAGAGCAATAAATGTCAAGAATTCTAGTTACATCACTTGATATACTGATAACATGGTATTTCGGAACAGTTTATGTTGTCTATTTAACAATAAGTTTTTCTTGTATTTGTGCACAGCATGTTCATCTTTCGGTACGTCTGTTATTACAATTAGAGTCTTTCATTTTTCATGTCATGTTAACACCGAGGTGGATAATACTGTAAAGTCGTCAACAATTGATAAAAACGCAATACACGTGTTTCGTATGTAGTTAATCACGAATACATAACAACTCGGGGTTACACACGTTTATTCGATTGTACAAATTGCTTAGCATTGTAAATAAATGAAACAGACGTGATATATTTATCTGTAGTAAGTGAGATATGATTGTATAAAGCTATACCAAATTATGTATACTTTGTGTTTATGTCAGTTTTTATGTTTGCTTTAGTGTATTACAGCATAATAATAGTCTTTGGGATATTTTTTTCACATTTTGGTGGTCTTGATTTTATTTGAATTACGCAACAACATGTGATTACCAATTGCGAATAAGAATTAGCTGAAAGGAAAAATTCATGTTTCGTGAGTCATGAAACGACAGCATCAATACCACCATAAAAATGATACAAATTTAGAAATATTAAAAATGTTTTGTTTCCATACACAGATAAATATTTCACTCTTATTTTATTGGTCAGGTCACTGCAACATAATAATTAATAAAAATAAAAACGGTATAGATATTACACTGCTTTCAAGCATCACAATTTTCTTTACGAAAAAAAGAGACGAAGTATTTTTGAAAATATCTACATCAAAGTAAACGGAAAGGTTTTAGATATATTGTCGGGTACTGATAAAACATGCTCAATATCATTCCTATTATTTGTAAGAAATGGTACATACTGTTGAAACCTAGATGGTATTTCATATTACCAGTATGTCATGCACTATTCTCAACATTTTTACTCAAGTTTTGTGTATAAATATGTTATATTTTGAGACATTTCATATATCAGATTACTGTATAACTGGACATTTTTGATGCTGTTTAATTTTCGCCCTGACATGGAAAATCAAATAAATTTAAAATGAAAGCGAAATTTTCAAGTAAATAATTGAAGCACGGTAATACATGCCATCAATGAGATGATGGTGATTTAGGGCGAACTAAAGATGAAGTGAATGTTTTCTGTCGTAAAGGGGCAAAAATAACTAGGGGCGAAAATGTCCAGGCATGTAGTATATTGTCAGCTTTAACTGCTTACAAATATGTATTGAAAAAGAACACGTATTTGTATTGTTCGTCTTAATTCTCTCAGAATACTAGATTCAACGAAGTGTGAAAAATTCAGAGACTGGGATACTTGTTAATTGAAATTATTTCATTATTTATAACTGGTAGATCTAAAACTATATATGTATTATATTCCTTTGGCAATATATATAATACTTTTGTTAGGTCCCTTTATGATTCAGGTAATCGTTATTCTGATAAACAGGATTTTAAACCATTATCATAATTCCAATCAAATAGGTCTTCTTTTGAATAACACTGTTTTGTGATTAATATGTTACAGTTTGTTTATTATATATCTAGACGATCTAAAATAATTGGTGTAATAAATCTTGTCAAAAAGAGGTGAAAATCTACTTTTCATCGAGAGCACCAAACGCAGATTTAGATATATCATCTCAATTTATGAATTAAACCATAAACAAATGCGCATATTAAACAAAAAACAGTGCTGACGGCAAGATACAACAGGCCAAGTCACACATAATTACAACCAAAAGTGTGAATGGAATATCTTTGTAGCGAAAAATGTCTATGTGTATACGTCCATTATAACACCTGTAAAAAATAGTTTTGCAGATAAAATGACAAAATCTTACTTACCACGAAATCAAAGTCATCGAAAGAATTCACGGATCACTATAAATTCGTTCACCATTAGCAACAAGACATTATTTCAAACACATTCTGTGTAAAGAGTAGTTATTTAACAACACATTTAATCAGGAATGTGCGTGTAAACTGTTGGGAATAAACTAATTCTGGAAACGTTGTAGGCTAACCAGGAGCCCATACTTGTATCAACTTAAGTTAGATATGAAGAATCTCCTTGGAGTCTGTTTAAAAGCAATAACAGTTCTCTATCAGCTGGAGCATTTTTTTATCATTTGAGTTTGTGTTGTTTGCTGGTAAACCATCGAAATTATGATATTTGTTTTGGTATACTTTGATATTAGACTAAATGTACAACTCTGAATTCTCCGTGTTCCGTTCCATTATATCTACGTCTTTGTCACGCTAATATTCGGATCCTCTTATCTGATTATCAATAACAGATAGATGTACATATAAATAATAATAATAATAATAATAATAATAATAATAATAATAATAATAATAATAATAATAAAAAATAATAATAATAATAACGACGAAGACGATAAAGACGACGACTAAGACGACGACGATGATGATGATGATGATGATGATGATGATGATGACGATTATTATTATTTTCAAAAGTTTCATTAATGATATGTACAGATAAAAATCATTTATATTCTATCTTAACAACTAACAAATAAACGTTTTGATGTTATTCATTTGTTTTACATCAACACTATGTTCGCATTTAAGTAAGCAATAAACATAGTTATCATGTAAGCCATTGAAAACTTACGTCGGGAAAATAGTAATAATTGCTTTTTTGCAGTCAAGCAGCAATAACTTGGTCGAAACTCTAGTGCGCTTCCAGCAATCTCTTATGCAAAAATGACAACCTCTCGCGGTACAAATGTAATTTGTACGTTTTTTCTCTACTTGCTTCTTTTTAAGAACTCGTGATGAAAATATCAATTGACCCACAAACGGACCAGTCTGAAATATATCGATATATTTCTATCAGGATAGATGGAAAACATGCAGAATAATTGCTTACATATAGTACTGATACTGTTTGACTTATACATATAATAATTCGACACGCTGGTCATCAATTTTGAATAGAGTAATGGGTTCCAATTCAACATTAACTAGAAAACTTTTCTACGATACATTAGGCTAATCACAATTATTCTGTCTGTCTCTGTTGACTATATTTTATATATAAATATATATATATATATATATATATATATATATATATATATATATATATATATATATATATATATATATTAGGCCTATTTGAGATGCATTTCATATTAACTATTTGAATTCTCTTGTAAACACAGACATTAGACTATACATAAAAATGTATTTCTGGTGAATTTAGAAATACATGTATATTGGAAATAGTCTTACCTTTGGAGCTATCCGTTTAGATGTTGCTCCTGATCACAATACTGACCAGCATCTAATCTGGAGACAGACAACTATAATTGTCAACTGTTCTGTATCGTTAATTGCATTCGTATATCTGATTTTGTTATGTTAATGAGGTTTGAACTGATGTATTAGTTATCTCTCGGTTAACTAAAAACAGTGTACAATGATTGCCTAACGCTACCATATTTCATCTGTACGTGATATCTGGTATCTTTGAGTTTTAGTTTTTTGTATATCTGTAAATGATTGTGATGTAAGTTGTATAGAGACGTAATGTCAATTACTCGAGCGACAATGGCTATCAATGTGATCATCTGATCGTCAAATGATCTGCAGTACTTAAGTCGACGTGACCACAGATGGCTCTCCATGCTTCTTTGTATAATATGATGACATATTGTCAGTTATAAAAAAAGACACCGAGTTTACAATAAAAAATAATTATTTTTCATAAATGTGGTTTTTATAAGTGATTTATAGTTTATAAGATAATATGAACTAAGTCAATACCTTGTTTTACATATGTGGAAAAATCTTTCAATGGGAATCTAAGATCTAAGTAGGGCAACACCTTTCCCGCAAAATGACGTAACGGTTTAATAACGACATCAAATATTTAGAACATAATTTACAGTGCTTGTGTTACCATGAACTTAGTCTGCGAAACATTTCCTAGTACAGTAGTTAAGTATAAAACATCTCAGATACCAAAGTATAAACCTTTAGGATTTCCAGGATATAGATACAAATCTGGCAAAAATGGACAAACACGGACTTCTGGAAACCAAGAGGTGGGATCAGGTGCCATGGAGGAGTAAGTATCTCCTGTCGACCGGTCACACCCGCCGTAAGTCCGGTCCACAGTCAAGTCGAAATGAAATACGTGAGGAACGAATCATCATCACAATTGGTACAGACGTCGTTGTCAAACATTTTTAGAAGATGTTCATGGAAAAAGTACATGAAACTATAGTATGGTATTGCATTTCTAATTATATAACAAAAAGATGATGATGATGATGATGATGATGATGATGATGATGATGATGATGATGATGATGATGATGACTACGACGACGATGATGATGCGTACGACGACGACGATGATGATGTTGATGTCAGAAAAAAGCTAAGAGCTTATATTTTTGTTGTTTTAACATTCCAGGGAAATATTGAATATCAATTTGATTTTAGGAATATGCTCTTTCACAAAGTCGGTGTCAGGTCAATATGTTTTGGAAACTGATTAATTGGTTGAACAAACCTAGATCAGCTTACTCAATATAGATAAACAAAAAGCCTTAATATCTACATTTTTCTGCGTTGGTAGTCACAAAACGCCTTAGACGGTATAACTTTTAAAGCAATATTTCGCAAGGAAAATCAGTTATTTTTAATTCTAAACTTCTCAAAATCAAAGATAGTAATTTTTCTACAGTGGAGGTCCTTAGAAGGAGCTGGCTATACATATAGGCTTAATATTTGACCTTGTATGACATCACTTTCTCTTTCGGAACTTCTTTAAATTCTACGCCAACTAATATTATTGACGGTGTTAATGACAGAATCTATCATCCTGTTTATTTATTTTTTTTACCTATTTACAAATCTATAACTTTGGTATTATGTTTATGATGTACACTCTTCCCTGTCCGTCTTAATTGGTATTGCATTTTCAACAAAGTACTGGTGTTAATAATCAGTAAATAGCAACATCTAATTTTAGAAAAATGAAAAACCTTCATGGAATTCTATGAAAGAGCATTTTGAAGTGTCGTGTGATTAAGTGTTTTGACGTGTTTATGACTTTTTCCATTATATCTGTTGTTTAAATCCCAATATATTGATATGTTCGCTATTCAACACATTAATACTTAACACTGTTCACTCTTGCAGTTTTCAAAAGTGATAATAATATGCGATTCCCCACTTTTATTATTATTATTATTATTATTGCTGTTGTTGTTGTTGTCGTCGTTGTCGTTGTACCACAAACTACTATATATATATATATATATATATATATATATATATATATATATATATATATATATATATATATATATATATATATATATATATATATATATATATATATATATATATATATATATATATACCTGTTGCAACGTTTCTGTTTTCTTTACATCTGTGTATATGTACTACGTAAACCTTAAATTTATAGTTATACCATGTGCACCGATCTAGTAATTTGTATTTTATTCTAGTCCATTAAAACTGAAATACGCACCTCTATTAGACCCAGCAAATGAACGAAATCAATTTGAAGGCAAAGGTGTAGGTTTCATGTGATCCAGCAGGTGGGTCGATTTTCAGAATCGTTATTCATAACAACATATATCAGCAGTTATAAATAGATATTCAAATGATAATGACGTCATACGAAATTTGAGCATATGGTATTGATAAGGAGGATTTTTTGTCTCATGAGTTGCAAATAATTATCTTCCTCATCTTTATCATATGACGTCATTCCATATGCCACGTATTTAGTAGCCAGTAGTTTATCTATAACCAGCAAACAATGGATTTTGATAGATTTAAAAAGTCAATACCACGTATCCAGGAAATATATAACTGGTGGAATATCCTAATTCATAATTAAATAGTTTAAGGAAATATCATATTGCTGTATAGATGCCTTGCATTGATTTAAATGAATAGATAGAATGAAATGACTCATTACTTTAAAAGCAATTAAACTAATTCCATTATTTTACCATTCCACTTTGTAGAACTATGTTCACTTTATCCTCTACGGAAATGTCACGCTTTTTCATTCATAATTAAATGCATTATAGAGAATTAAAGGTATCAGTTGGCCTTGTATTATTCCACTTTACCTTTAGAAAATCTGTTTTAAAATTAGAGCTCAACTGATGAATTCTAATTGACAGAAACTATCGTTTTGAGCATTTTATAACTTTGCAATTATGTTTATGATATTTAATTGTATCCTTTTGTATCTTTCTAGAGTAAATATAACGTTATATATCTGTCAGTGAGCGTTTCAACTTCGAATTTTCGATGACGCCGTAAGATAAACAAAACGATGCTTTGTTAACTCCAGCCAAAAAAGTATCTTCTACACCTGTATACAGATACAATTTGTATATACAGGACCTTCCTTGTCTTCACAGCTTCAAGACTGGTTTTGTTAAACATTTGTTACCCACCCCTACTCTCGATACATTTATAGTCGTCTGATACATTTGTAATGAAAATGAACATTTCCAGAACTCTGATTGTACTTTGTTTGCCTTTCCTACTTTTGTCACTTTTGGATAAAGAAAATTATCTAAATTTTCCCAGTGTGTATAAAGAGTTTATTTGAGTCGATATAAGAGTAATATTTCATAACAATATCTAATATGAAATAACAACACTGAAATCCGTTTAATTGATACAATGAGACGATCTAATGTTGCCTAGGCTTTAGTTTGACTATATATTTGCAGAATGTCAGCATGCATGTTCATTTGAAGAAAAAGAGGTCTATTCAAAGTGCATGTGTCAAATGTTAGTAAGATACTAGTCACAAAATCAAAATTAATCTTTCGTCAAGCAACAGTCTTTGTGAGAATTGGTGCTTGACAAGAATTATTCTCCAGTCTGAACATATACAAACAACGATTGCAAATGGTGATTCGGTATTTTGATGAGACTCTTTAAGTGTTAAGCAACACAATACCTTTCCGTATTGTTGTTCAAGAGATACAGAAACCTAATTTAAAGCTCTTGTGCCAAACTAGTTTGAAATTACTTCCAATTGTCTCATCTATCACTTTAGTAATACCAATAAAATTTAATGTCCTCCAAAGGGAAGTATCAGTATGCGAAAAAACAGAAAAACACTTAAATTTCACAAATTTTCGGCCACTTAGCCTTTACCAAGTGAAAGACGACAATATGTATATCAGTTACATAGTATTAAGTCTGCACAATACAAAGCTCCAGTGCAATTTTTTATCGATGTTTACCGATTACGTCACGAGCAATGACATCATACCGTTAACGACACATGCATATTACCGCGTACATTAGAAGACCTATATAAGTATACATTTACCAGATATTTTGCCAATGGATTATCAAACAAACAAAAACTTATAAGAAATTATATGTGATAAATAACTATATGCATACCATGAGTTACAAAATATTCAGCCGGTGTATATCATTGAAAAATTAGGAAAATTAGGAAAGGGGGTCCTTGGAATTACTACCAAATAATAATAAATTATATACAATATATATAACACGATTTAGTCATTTACTACAAACAATAAAAAAGTGGATCTAAAAAGATGTTCATCTGAAGAAGCGGGGTGGCTATCTGAAGCATCAAAATAGATATAGAAAATAATGAAGGGTATGCTGAAAAAAAATTAATTTATAATAATAGCATAATATACCAAATCATCCCTTCAACCCCGGCTATTGTCAAAATTAACCAAATTTATTTACACAACGGTCCTTTGCCCTTCTAATTCCATATAAGTATTATTGTCACTACAGTCCTCCATATTCTGGCAGAGGGAAGATGGAATATATCGTAATATGTACAAACTATAAGTTAGGAACCTTACCTAATTTACGCGAATACTTGTATAAATGTAGAATGATATACAACACCAAGTATATACAATTATATCACGGATTACACAGATTTTATATGAAAATTTTTTTAAAATTTGTCCGTATTTTATAATATACATTGTAATCTTACTGAGTAGTTATGTCCCCCACTTCAGCCCCCCTTTTTTTCCGAGAACTGGACGACGTGTCCATTTCCGGGAATTCAGGAGTCACGTGATCACACACACAGGTAAATGTCGTTATATATAGACGATGATATATAACGTGTTTATTGGATTACAACGCGACACGGGCGATTTCAATTTTATCTGTTCCTAGAGATGACACGCTCCCGTACAGGTGTCCCAATGGTATAGTGTGAAAAAATTGAAATGTCATTAAGATGTTTTAACCAATTCATTGAAGCCATGAGTAATTATACGATAACACGTAGTATTTTTTAGAAGATAATGAGTATGCAAGAAGAATTTTGGGTTTATTACAAAAAACGTACCGGGAGAGACGAACCGTGGGATCCCTCGGTGACCTGGAGTAACAAACTCAGTTGGTTTGAGTACAAACTCGATACCAAGAGAGACGAGTTGCATGTTTTAGACCACAATATCGGTGGCTGGAGAGACGAGCTGTGGGATCCTGAGGTGTCCTGGCTTAATAAAAGAGTGTGGTTTATGTACTACCGAGTTAGCGGGAGAGACGAACCGTGGGATCCCGAGGTGAACTGGAGTGACAAACGCGATTGGTTTAGCTACAACCGTTATACCGGGAGAGACGAGCCGTGGGATCCCTCGATGAATTGGCTTAACAAAAGTGCGTGGTTTGATTACAACAAATTTAGAAGGAGAGACGAACCGTGGGATCCCGCGGTGGACTGGGTTGATAGGTATGTAAACTAATTTACAAAAAATATAAAAACTGCATGGTTATAAAAAATACTAAAAATTTTATATTTTACACAAAATATAAATTATTTTTATAAAACTTGTAATCCATCGGACGTTCCGTCCGCAAGATCAGCTTGGAGTATTCGCGCTGCAACAGCTCGCGCATGAGACGTTCCCTCTCCTCTTTTGGAATGGCGTTGTTTTCCTTCATACATTCGTTGAAGCTGAACTCGTCTTTGATGAAGAAGAGGGCGGCCCACTTGATTTGCGATCTAAAATCTTTAGACGCGCTGTTGTAGCGTTGCGTCAAGATCCACACGGACTGGTCGGCGTGTCTTCCCGAAAATGCCAACATGGATAGGGCGTCCGCCTTCTTCTTGATCTGCTTCGTGGCCGAACAGTCGTCGATGATGTACAACGTGGACGTTCCCTCGTAAATGTTGTAAAAGTGACGCAACAACTCCTGTAATTGCTCCTCCCCCGTTTTCTGACAGACGGGGTTGACGATGACGACTCGTTTGTCTTTGGGATGTTTTAAATCTTCGCCTATCCACTTTCTCGATTTATAGGCCTTGTTGTGTTTGATCGTGGGACACAGGATCACGATGTGCTCGAAGACGTCTTTGTATTCGGTTTCCAGGAGATCGAGGACGAATTCCGTCTTCCCGGATCCGGAGGCGCCTACGATCATGGCGGCGTGAGGTTTTTTCTTTTTTTCTTATAGGATTTTAATTTTTCTTAAGAGATGACACTCGCGAAACGACCGTCCGACATGTTGATCTGTCCGTCCTTGACGACGAAGATGTAAACGTCTACGGGATCGGTATCGGTTTCTGGCGTTTTCTCGATGCGGACGGAAACGCCTTCGCTGATATTTTGAAGCTTGCGACCCGTGCCGTGGAGGTGGTTTTCGGGTGTCGCCCGCAAGTCCAACCAGAGTGCGTAATGATCTTTGAGATATTTCCCCAGAGTCATGTTGCTCAGCTCGAGTTCCTTGACGATCGTTTCCGTGACGGTTTCGCGATTCAGGGAGAAAAACTTTTTAATCTCGTCAAATTGGTGATGCGGTCTCATGCCCGCCGAGAACAGTTGGTTCGATTGTCCCTCGATGGTCATTTCCACTTTGGTGATTCTCGGATTATAAAATTTTTCAGGATCGTTGACGGAAATGTCTTTGAAGAGAAACAGAATGCCCGAGAGAGACTTCGCGGGGGTGTTGATCTGATAATTGAGCATGCCGTCCGATTTACTCATCGTCGTTTTGCGATATCGCAATATTTGGTTGAAGTAATAGGCGTGTTTCCCCGCGTATCTCTGTCTGATGCTGCGAGCGAGATGCTCGTCGGTGATTTTCTCGAACTCCAACGCGATGTTGGTCACCTTATAACTTATCGCTTTATCGGCATCGCTGGGGTCCGTCAAGACGACGTGTATGGCGTCGTTAAACGTCAGCATGTATTCCAAACGATCTTGTAACCCCGCTTGATAAAAGGTTTCGCTCGTCTCCAAGATTTCGAAATCCAATTTCGTAGTCTTCGCTTGTGTTTAGAGGTATAGGAAAGCTGGAGGGTTTTGCTCGATGTATATTTAGATTTTTATTTTGTATCCCCTGATAGGCCATGTTACGTCGTTCTACCTTCCAAAGATCGTTATAGACGAAGAATTTATCGGCATCGTCGATGGTCTGAACGGTGTTTCCCGAGATCTTCACCTCGATTTTCTTGACGATGTTGCGGCCTAGATTATTATAAACACCCGCTTTGGTGAGATCGCCACCCTCCACGGCGACTTCCATGTCGAAGCATAGTCTCGTGCTTCTGGGGACGATGACGTCGTTGTCGCTCAAATTGGGAAAACGAACCGTCAACGTTTGGTTTTCTTCGATGCTCGAGGGATTGTGGGAAATGGTGACCGTTTCCCGTATGCCCTTCACACCGAAGGCAGTGCGCAATTTCCTATCGGGATTGAGAATGTGTCCGTAATTCATCATCTTTTTTTTTTATTACGTAATAAAAAATTTAAAGCGTTTTAAAAAATGGATGACGATATATATATACATTCGATAATCCGGGGTACAACGACGACGATGACATTGAAATGCAAGATAATCCTCCGAAATGGGGATGATGTCAATGATCAAGATACGGTCGAAACGTCTTTCATCGATAATAGCAAAGGCCCCAGCTGGATCGGTGGAGAAGATCTACCTCCCGGACTAAAGGCTAATGATATAGCGTCCGAAGAAGCTACGAATGTATTAATGAAGAAATGGGAAAGGGAAAGCGCTTTCTATGGTATAAAAGCGTCTTACGAATTTAAATCATCGAAACAAGGTGATTTATGGGTAAAATGGGGTCGGAAATGGGTAAGATTAACGCGTCAAGATAGGCGCGGTTTTTATGCGGAAAGTACGTTGAGGAAAGAACATGGTGTTAATTTTGCTAGGTCATTAGGTATATGGGATGAGGCGGATGTCAACCCCTTACTAGTTAATGCCTATAGAAGTCTCAACGATCCGGAATATATAAACCTTATTAATGATGCAACGCAACCAAAACAATTAGACGTTGGGCTTGAGAGATTATCTGAAAGTATACACGACCTCGTCGATGCATCGACGCAAATCCATGGAGAAGACTTAAAGGGAGAATTCCCCCTGAGAGAACTGCAGGGATTAGATAAGAGTTTACAAACCATTCGCGGTGAATTAAGTCGTCTAGAAGCCGAAAGATCGATTCGCAAAGAATCGATCAGGGAATGGAGAGGCCAACTCAGAGAAAGACCGGAGATAAAAGATTGGCTCGAGCAATCCATAGAGAAAGCGCACGGTGAACTCGAGGAGTATAACAAGAGTATTGATGCTATTAAGGGTCGATTGCGATCGCAAATCACCGCCATCAAGGAGTCCATCAAGAGGTTACTAGACGATAATGTCTCGTTGAGAGAACGGATCGCCAATCTGTTCAAGGAACAGGGCATCACCATCTTCAGCGTCCTGACGGCGATCGGCATGACGATAGGTTTCTTGGTCGAATTGCTCCTTCCGGGGGCGAGCCCACCACCACCCACTCCTCCACCACCTCCCAACAAGGAGGGAGGAGCGAAGGAATGGATCAAGAAACAGCTGGATGCGATCGGTAAATTGCTCGCGAGACTGGCCGTCAAGTTCGGCGAAGCGTTGCCGGGTATATTAGGTGCCATCGTGTCCTGGATCTTGTCGACGCTCGGCAAGACGGTGATGTGGTTGGGAGAACATCTGTGGGTGTTGGGCATGGTTGTCGTCGGTTGGTTGTTAACGAAACTCGACGAAGACAAGAAAAGAAAGTAACGCTAGAGCCAAGACGGCGGCCTTCTGATCCTCGTGATCGTCTGACGGCTTGTCCTGTAGCGCTGACGGCGGTGGTGTGATCTCTATGGGAGGTGACGGCGGTGTGATCTCTACGGGAGGAGGTGGTGGTTTATCCCGCGCGAACGTTTTCGCGTTGAGGTCGACGTTCGTTCCGGGCGTCGTGGTGTCGGGGGCGATCAAGATCTCGTTATTGTAGTCGGCGATGTTCTTGCGATGTTCAGCTCCATGTTGCTGGGCAGCATGTAGAGCCCCGGATGGACGACGTAGTCGAGCTTGGAATTGGTGTGTACTTCAGACAGTCTTCGTAGCGCGAGATGTCGGCGGGCAGGTCGAGCGGTCGGTTGATGGCGTCCTCGACGTTGACCAGGAACTGTTTCTGGGCGTCCACGATCGAGGCCCTCGTCTCCCCCTGTGAGCCTAGGATCGCCCAGGCGAAGACGCGAATGGACGCGTCCAGTCTGGCCAGACCCGGAAGCGTGAACCCCTCCGATCGGTTCGCGATGAAGGTGGACCACTTCGTGTTGTATTTCCCGAAGAGGGTCCCCTTGATCTTCCAGTCCGCGTTGACCGGCACCCCGAATTCGCGACAGATCCGCTGGTACGCCGACGCGTCGACGTTGTTCGTGAAGTGCTCGAAGTCGGCGTCGCTGGGCAAGGGGCGGCGATCTCCTGCAGGATCCTTCTGATCTGATAGTAGATGTGGAACCGGAAGAACGACTTGGACAGGTGATCGTTTCCCATGTCCAGCGTCACGCCGCATCCGGTCGTGGGCGCACCACACCGCGAAATTCAGCTGGGTTCTGCCAGAAAACCCTCGATGGGATGCTGGTACCACCGCCGCTTCAGCATGGCGTAGTACTTCGACGTACCGTCCTCGAAGACGTCCGGGTTGTCGTACTTGACGAAGATGTTCTCGAACGACGCGCGAAACTTTTTGGTCGCGTTGACGTAGACGTCGAACGACGACAGATCTAGATTCTCTCTATACTCGTAGACGTTCATTCTTCTTTTTTAGTTAAGATTTATTAATATTAAAAACAGCATGTTCTATCTCGTGACGGACATCGGAAAACCCGTAAAACTATCTCGCTACATCGACAACGCGAACGGTGGGTGGTGCGTGGGCGTCAAGTCCTTCCGTTTTTACAACGGCTTGTACAACGTTAAGAAAGACGTGGAGATACACTACACCAAAGGCAGTGACAGACCTAAAGTCCAAAGCGTGCATGCCGGGTCGTACACCTTCACCGACCTACGACGAATTCTCGCGAAATACTTCGACAAGGTATTCCTGGACAAGACCACCACGAGATTGAGAATCGACGGTTCGAGCAGTACGGAGGTGAAGCTTCCGTCGGAAATCGGCAAGATTCTCGGCATTCGCGCGAATGTGTCTCTCGGCGGGACCATCTCCTCGAGCCAGAGCATCAACCTGTAACCGGTGGAACTCCTCAACGTTCATTTCGACGAGTTGGAGGAGGGCATCAGAGACGGTACGGTGAAGGACATCCTCATGTCCCTGCCCTGTCCCAACGTGAAATTTTCCGAGTTGTACGAAAAAGACGTCGAACGCCCCGTGTTCTTAACGTTGAGACGCGATCGCATCTCGGAATTAACGATACGTCTAAAAGACGAGGAGGGCAATCCCATCGACAATCACGGTCATCCCGTTCACATTCTCTTGGAATTTAAGAAAAATCTATAAATAAAAATGTCTAGATCGGGATTCTATTACGAAGACTTGGAAAGGGAAGAACTGGCGGAGGATCTGAATGAGAGACTCTTGAAAGACATCAATGATGCCAAAGAGGAGATCACCGCGTTGGCCAAAAGCAGTCGCATCATGAACACGTTCCAATTCGACATGACTAAAAACGGAAGAATCAGGCCGCAGCTGGGGACGACGATCTTGTTCGACGGTTACGTCATCCGTCTGGGATTTTTGGGGGAACTGGACGTGACGCTCGTCGTGAACGACGTGGAATACAGGACCTTTCAGACCAAGACCGGCGAGATCGCCCCGTTGAATCCACCGTTGCGGGTGACGTCGGGCGACGTCCTCACCTTCGGTGTGAACAAAGGATCGAAAGCGGGCACCGTCAACGGCGTCGTCGTTCTCGATATATAAAAATTTCTCATTAAAAAAAGGAAGGATGAGTAAAGAAGAAAATGCATTGTACCCACCATTACCGTCGGAAAATACTTTGTCATCGGAAAACGCGCAACACTATCGTCTCAAACGCATCGGAGAGATCGAGCAGACGTTTCGGCGAGAGATCGAGACGCGGAAGAGCGTCCACAAGAAGTATAAACGATTCGTCAACACCGCCGACGGCGTCGACGCCGCCCTGATCACGGGAAGCGTCGTCGTGGGTGGACTCGGTTTCGCCGTACCCATCGCGGGTTTGCCTCTCCAGATCGTGGCCCTGACCGTGGGTGCGGTGGGATTGACCATGAAGGGAGTCAGACGACTGCTGTTGAAGAAATCGGGAAAAACACCTCAAGATCGTCAAACTCGCGGAGAGTAAATTGAACTCGATTACGGATCGGGTGAGTCGCGCGCTCGAGGACGGGAAGATCACGGACGAAGAATTCGCCGCCGTGTCCCACGAGCTGACCAAGTATCGCGAGATGAAGGACAAACTGTATACCAAATACAAGACTGAGACCGTAAAAAAGGAGTCGGACCAAGAGACGGAGGACTTGCGCAAGCAGCTCCTAGACCTCGTAAACAAATCCACTTCTCGTTAACCGTAGATTTTTAAGACATTCTGTTTTAAAAAATCCGGTTAAACCTCTTTCTTGGGACGTCCGCGTCTTCTTCTCTCGGACCGTGGATGCGTCTTGTGCCACTCGTCTGCGCGTTCTTTTCCGCCGCACGTATAACACGTTTCGTATTTAGTGCTATCGGTCATCCATTTTTGACAAGAGACGCAATACTTCAACGTGTCGATACCTCTCTCTTTCAAGTAGTTGTGATGAATGCTACAAAACAACGAATTCACGACGACCGGATGCTTACACGGGTAGTCTCTGCGCATGCGAGGCATTTGACACGTGAGTTTGACGTCGTCGGGCCAATACACCAAGACTTGGTTACCACCCAACTGCATGCACGCTATGTCGTCCCCCAAACATCTGTTTTACACCGCGTTCGGTAACGCCTTGTCCAGTAAAATAAACATTTTTTTATTTATATATCTATTGTTTAAGCCGTTTAACAAATTTTTTTACGTTAAGAAATGAAACGTTTTACCGAGATAGTCTTGTTCGCGTTGTTGTTGTTGTTGGTCGTGGTAGGGTGTGTGCTCGTGTTATCCGCGATATTAACTATGTTACGTCTGGAAAACTATCGCAGAACGGAGAAAGGGCTCAGAAACATTTTAAAAAAAATGACTTAAAGAAAATTTATTCGTTATAAAAAAGAAAACATGGCATTCGTGACAGTTGAGAACTTTGATGTGAACAATTTAAGAACGGGCGCTCATTACGTCGATAAGAAAGGGAAGCGCTATCAACGCACGTTTACGTCGCGTATCAGTACCCGAACGGCGACTTGAAACCGTTGGTGATACGCACTCCCAAAACGGAATCGTCCGGTTTGTGGCAACACGATGACAGTTCCGATTATTCTATGAAATTTAAATGCGAAAAAGGAATTCGCCCGCGTGTTGGAAAAGATCGCGGCGTTCTTGAGAACGGAAAATAGATAAACTCGCAAAGACACTGAAAGACAGTGGTAGAAAATCCTCCGTGAATGTCAACGATATAACTCTCGTCAAAACGGATCAGAACGGTGACAAGGTGATCTACTCGAAAGTTAAACAGGGACCGAGAAACAAGCTACTTTTTATAGAAAGAGAACGGACGACGATCCGAAAGATAAACATCCACTCGTCGAAACCGATCTTCACCAATACGAGAAAAAACGATGTCTGGCCATTGGTTCTTTACACATAGACAACCTTTACATACCCAACAAAGAATCGAAAGTATACATGCAAACCCTCTTACACCAGGCCATCATCGTCAAAACAATCGACGTTGCTCCTCTACGGATTTGGCCGACTGTGTAGAAGACTTGGACTTGGATTCCGACACGGAATAAAAAAAACGTGACAGTATTTTGTAAACGTAACGTTTACAAAATATAAATAAAAATGTATTAAAAAAAAGATGAATGTAGACGATGTATTAGCGAACGATGCACCTTCCACTACCACCAGTACGGCAGTGACCGCCAAAGACAGACTGTCGGCCATCGTCGGATCCGGACGCGCGCGTCAGTTTCTGGGTAAAGACGTGACGTCTTCCGAATTGGACAAGATGAACGACAAGGAAGTGGAATCCCTGAGTCGCGTGTTAGACGCTCGACTCAACATGCGCATGGCCAAGTCGATCGGCAATACCCTCATCGGTCTGTATACGCTTGGTCTCAAGAATTTTTTTCGACATCAAAGACGAACCCAAACTGATCGAGGAGCTGAACGAAGACCCTTTCTTGGACGCGGCCATCGGTGAAGTGTGTTGTAGTCTCTATTATAAATACGGTGCGCTCTTAGCACCTTTCAGCTTAGACCCGCCACGACGAGTCGTCATATCACAGGAATAAAAAAAACGGAGGATATAGAAAAAGAGAATGAATCCGGTGGAAATCATAGGGAAGAAGAATCCGAAACGTCAGGAAGCGGAGAAGAAGGGGGCGCAAAAGAGGTGGAATGTTAATAACCAGGATAGCAATGCTAATAGCAATGCTAATAGCCAGGATAGCAATGCTAATGGCCAGGATAGCAATGCTAATAGCCATGATAGCTGGAAATGGCTAGCGGGCGCAGGCGCGGTCGTCGGATTGTTGCTGATCTACATGAAAAAAAGCCCACCGCTCAAAGTAGTGAAAAAAAAACCAGAGTCCGAGCCACCGTCCAAAGTACTTCCACCTCCAAAACCTAACCCCCATGAAATGTATTAAATAATTTTCTCACGTATTTAAAAAATGTGTGTAGAAAACGATTCGATCAGAACCGCTGTGAATATGACGATGTTAATGGCATCGGGAATCATGACGCTGGGAGTGTTCATCACCACGATCACTGAATTAATTAACACGAATAGTAAGGTTGTTCATCAGGTTATTCATCATGAGTGCGACGAGGCCGTGCCAGAACCCGAAAGTACTTCCACCTCCAAAAACCTAATCCCCATGAAATGTATTAAATAATTTTCTCCCGTATTTAAAAAAATGAGTGGTGAAAAAGATTTAGTCAACACCGTGTATCACGCGGCCGTCAGTACGGGAATTGCCATCGGGTACGCGCAACTTTCCAAGAAAATCTTTAAAGATGCCGGCACCCAAGATGGATCTAGACCCGAAGGACTTCGGGATGATCCTCCTGGAGTTTGCACTCGCCGAGTACACCAAAGACATGTTGGTCAAGAAGGGCATCATCCCCGCCGATATCATGAAATAAACTAAAACTCTCTCTATTAAAAAATGGCAACGATTGCGATGATGATGGGTGGTGCATTAGTCAATGCTCTAACCTTCTCGGGGTCTCAATTTCTATTCTCGAATCACGAAGAACAAAAGAGACACGACGAGGCGGTGGAAAAACTGACCGCGGCTCGAGATTTATGGAATCACGAACGCACGAAGCGATTAGATTTTCTCAACGAGAGATTAAAGAAACAAGGACACGCGCTGTACACCTACAAAGAAGTAAACGCCGCCATGTCACTCTACTCACTCACAAATGACGAACGAAGAGGCGATGGCTCCCGAGCCGAAGTTGAGCGATTTCTATCAACCCTCGGAAGAGCAAAAAGACAAGGAAATCCTCTTCGTGGTGATCGGGACGGGACTCGTGTTCTACAGCGTTAAAAAATACGTCGCCTAAAGTAAAATGGAAGAGATCTATCACAAACACTATTGGAAGGGAAAGGCGGCCATCGGGAAATTGGCCAAAGCAGCTAAAGTCAGCGAGAAGGAAGCGTTAGAGTTCCTGAAAAAACAAGACGTGTGGCAAATCTACCTGCCCGCCCCCAAGAAGATCGTGAGACCCCGATTCGAAGACGCAAAAGAAAACGACACTCACCAGGCCGATCTGCTGTTTTTACCGCACGACAAGGTGGACGGGAAAACGTACAAATACGCGCTGACGTTGGTCGACGTGGGCACTCGCTACAAAGAAGCGGAACCTCTGACGACCAAAGACAGTCGAGAGGTGGCCGGCGCTTTCGAAAAGATCTACGGGAGGCGTCTGACGTTTCCGAAATTATTACAAGTCGATCCCGGTCGCGAATTCATGGGCACCGTCTCCAAACTCATGAGTAGACACGGCGTTAGAATAAGAAGGGGTAGGGTCGACCTTCATCGCGACCAAGCCATCGTCGAACGGTTTAATAGAACGTTGGGCGAACAGTTGTTTAGCTATCAATACGATCAAGAGATGAAAACCAAAGACAGAAACAGAGAATGGGTGAAACGGTTACCGGAAGTCGTAAAAACGATCAACGAAGAGACCAACCCACCCAAAAAGGTAGAACCCGTCGATAAAGTGCAACCGCCCGTCAGCCCCTTTGCGAAAGTAAGATATCTGTATCAACCGGGCGAATTGGAAGGCGGACGCAGGAGGGCCACCGATCCCATCTGGAGCGTCGACAAACACGACATAGACAGGCATTTCAGAATGCAGGGCATCGACCTGTATCAGCTCAAGGAACCGGCGCCTCAGAGAACGTTCGTCCGAGAGGAATTGTTGATCGTCGTTGATTAAAAAAAATTATTAGTATTAATAAATTTTTTAATACCCGTAGGGAAGCGTGTCATAACCGTCCTTCATCACCCGTTTATCGTAACACAACGTAAACTCTTTCTCCTGGTATCGATTCACGATGCGTTTGGTTTTGGAATCTCTCGTGATGGCGTTTTCTCGAACGGTCGTAATCCTCTTACGCGTTTCTTTGACGACGTCAGTCATCGCGTCTCGGTTGATGTAAAGAGAATTTTCGTAATTCAGACTAAATCCCTTGACCTTACACACCTTTTTACCCCTCCGCGTTCGTTTCGTACGAATAAGATTTGGGGCCGGTGGCGCACCACGACGTGATGAAATCACCGCCTAACTCGTCCGTCAAATCACCCAAGTTATCGCCCGTGTCGATCGAGACCCCGTCGTCGCGATCGACGTACCACACGCTATCGGTGTCGAATCCCAACACCCTATCGTCGAGGGTGTCCAACACGTCGTATAACATGGTTCTGGCGTGCGCCGTCGTATAACACGCTATGAAGATTTTGACGTCATTGACCTTGTCGACGAATTGTCCCTTTAAATCGTAAGACATCTGGACCATGTCGTCGTTGATGAACTGAATGTTGAGATTGTCTATCGTGTCGTCCAGCAACAGGGTGTAAAAGTCTTTCGGTTCGTTCACGTATTGAGTCTGTTTCATGTTGACCCTTTGGCCGAACTTACCCCAGAGAGAGTTGAGACATAATTTAGAGATGGCGCGCATGCCCGGATTATACTCTATTTCACCCAAGTCGATCCCCAATCGTTCTCTAACCATGTCTTTATACCGTTCTTCCGAGTCGTAGGGGGTGCCGGGACCCACCTTTAATGCGGAACTTTCCATCTTGATCTTCATAAACTTCTTGACGTAGTCTCTGAAGAGGTCCGTGTCCTCACTGGTGTAGAGAAAATCCCAAACTTCGTAAATTTTCTCTATCTCGTACCCCTTATCTAAGGCCTTGAATAGCTCGGGAGTACACCACGTGCCCACAAACGACCTCTGCTCGTCGACGTGTTCGCACGGCGTCTGTACCCGTCGTTCGGCGCACGTCTTACACAGCGGGAACAAGAGCTTTTCGGCATCTCCGCATTCCATTTTGACGGGTAAGACGGGGTGATATAATTTCCGGGGTGGCACGACTTTACATTTGACGAACCCTAACCAAGTTCGATCGACGCGTTCGGGATTAACTATTTTTGGTGGGATGACGACCGGGTAGGTCTTATAAAACTGGACCGTCGGATACAGACTGACAAAGTCGACGTATCGTCCCTTTTTCTCTTCCGTCAAAGTCGTACAGCAACTTGGTCACGTTGGTCCTACCGCCGAAAAAAGCGTCTCGAGGGTCTAACGGCGTTACGATCTTCTTTACAGTTTAATGCCTTTCGTATCGCATTCCCAGGCCTCGACGAACGCGTAACCGGCCCGTCGTATCTTCTCGTTTTTCGCGGAGGTTCGTTTTCTGAGCGTGTCCATGTCGAATTGGTTCTTGTTATTGAAGGTGTCTCGCTCGTAACACTTTTTACAACCGTGCCAGAAACACCCTTGAAATTCGTAAACCGTCTTCGTGTCTTCACAATACCCGTCGACTTTACCGATGTTGGGCAGAGTCACCTCACCGCCGTTCAACGCGTGTCGAATGACGACGTCGTCTCTCTCGGCCACGTGATCCAACCAAGAAATGGATTTCACGCTGTACGTTTCGTGAACGACGTTATCGTTATGGACGGCTATCGTATTTTTAGGCATGTAATTGCTTCTGTAGACGGTCATGCACACGGACGCTATCGTCACGTACTGTAACGGATCTATGTTTTCCAACGCGATAAAGTCTTCCCTGAATTTCAACATGGACCGTCGTAATATGTCGACGTCGGACGTGCAGTACTCCCTCAATTCTTTCTGGAAATCAAACACGTCGTTCTTTCGCACCTCGTACCACTTTAAAAACTCTTCCCTGTTGCGTTTTTGCTCATGTGATCGACACCGTAGTGTTTTTTACTGGGCAACGGTCCTACGTAACGTTGGTGACACGGCTTGTTGAAATAATGCGGGAAATAACCCTTTTTGAGTTCGGTCATACCAAACGTCTTCGGAAACTCTGCCAGAGCGGATTGGACAAAATTTATGGAATCGATAAAGCGAAACGTTTTTCTGACTTTCATGTACATGATCTTCGTACCGTTGTAAATGCAATAGGGTTTAACGTTATGCTCCACGAAATACTTTAACAAAAACTGCGCATCGTACGCTTTGGCATTGTGGGCGATGAACGTACTCTTTTTTTGGTCCAAGACAAACTTGCAAAACTCGTCTACGGTAGAAAATTCGTATTGACGACCGTCAAAGTCTTGACACACGATTAGATTCGGTATGTGAACGCCGGTGTCTTGCGTCGCTTCTATGTCGTAAAAATAATACTCTGTCGTTCGCGTTTTACAACTGTAACACGGTTCCTCGTCCGTGCACTCGTTCGATCTGCACTCTCCACCCTTGCATTGTTTCTCGAGCATGAAACACTTGTGCGTCGTCATGTCGACATATTCTTTACAATTCGGGCATTCGGAATGACCACATACATGGGACTTCAAGTTCTTGACCACCCGTTTGCACTCTAAACATTTCTGAACGATTGAACAAACCACGTCCGGTTTGTTGTCTCGCGTGCCTCTGACGCGTTTATGTTCCTTAAAACAGTCTTCGCCGAAAAACGCTCTGTTACAATCGTCGCACACTTTCCTTTCACCCCCCGGACAATCATAACCGAAGCACGATAAACACTTTTCGGGACATCTGTGACGATCTCGTTTGTCGTACGATTCTTTACACGAGTGACAGTAATGTCTTTTACCCAAAAACCCCGTCGTGGTCGTAATCACGTCGAAGTGATTTTTATTCTTGTACAGATAGATCGCGTCGTCGTTGCTTCCTTCGGTCGTATAGATGATTTCGTTAAACCGATCGCCGTCCACTATATTGATCTGCACACTCAGGTGATCGGCAAACGTTTTCACGTCTTCTAAGGTACAGCCGTGATCCTGGACGGGAACACCCGCTTCTTCGTGAAGTTTTAGCGCTTCGACCCTTTGTAATTTGCGACTCTCGTTGAAACCGTGCCGAAGTTGGGAATTCGTCCATTTATCTTTATGTTTGTTGGCCACCGCCGTCACGATGGCTCGTGCCAGACACGTGGCGTCATCGTTTTTAATCGTGATGATACTTCTTTTCGACGACGAGGTCTCCTTTGTCACCGGTTCTTTGGGTCTCCCCTTCCCCCTCGGCATTTTCGTAGAATGAACGAATATTTCTACTTCGTCTAAGGGCACCTCGTAATATTCTATATACTCTTGCAATGCTTTGAATAACTCTTCGGACAAATCCCCCGAGACGGTGATATATTTCGTACTGTACGGTTTCGGGAATTTCGGGTGATTGATGATGATGCGAAATTTATCGCCGTTTTGCAACCCTCTAGCGTTTATCACCGACCTTACGAGGTGTACAAATAAACGGTCTATATCGATAGGTCTGTCCCTCAATAAAACTACTTTATACTCGTCCGACCAGGTTGTAAACTTTTTAATCACTGTCTCGGAAATTTTATCAAAACGATAGGTCTGCCCCGTGTAGACACGTTTGGGTCTTAAAAACGTTTTTTTAAAATCAGGGGGAATCGGGAGATCCAATAACGGTTCAATATATTGGCTCGTAACAGATCTCTCGGGTGGGATCGGTAAATCCAATAACTGCTCGGTAGATCGATGTGCATGAGACATGTTTTAAATTTGGGGCGAAATTACTTATGGTGTTTTCAATATTTGCTACACTATACCATTGGGACACCTGTACGGGAGCGTGTCATCTCTAGGAACAGATAAAATTGAAATCGCCCGTGTCGCGTGTAATCCAATAAACACGTTATATATCATCGTCTATATATAACGACATTTACCTGTGTGTGTGATCACGTGACTCCTGAATTCCCGGAAATGGACACGTCGTCCAGTTCTCGGAAAAAAAGGGGGGCTGAAGTGGGGGACATAACTACTTACTGCGAAGTAGGGAGGCCTGTAATAGCGATAATAATTGTATGGAATGAGTAGTACGAAGAACCGTTGTGTCACTAATTTGGATTATCATGACTATAGCCAAGGTAGAAAGGGTTATTTTTAAGCATATGATATTTAATTATATTTTAGTTTATTTGATATAGCCTTAATTGTTTTTCTGTTTTTTCACTTTAGTAATAGTTTCACACTAGTCCCGGAAACCGACCAAACCACTTCCGGTGATTTTAGTGATTAACAGGCGGTCCTAAGCATGAAAAAATGGAGGCAAAGACGCAACAGTTGTCCCTCGCTCTGCGGGTTCACCTGCGCCTGTAAAATGGACGAATTTCCCATGACCTTAAAATCATGAACTGATCCTGGCCATCCTTAGTCAAGATAAAAGAAATGCATACTGCCTGGATAATTACAGAGGTGAATCCCTTCCTATTAATTTAGACTATGTAACAGTGTTCAACCAGAAGAGATGCTTGTCCAGTTTGAAGATAAAGGTGGATATATAGTGACGACTTTGTTATATTTGCTTACCTCTGTGTACTAACTCCCCCTTCCAAATCTAAAAGATTCCCTTTTCACCAAAGGGCAGACGACAATCATTTGTAAACATCGTCGTGCAATCAAGAAACAGGTAATAAATTGCTTTGAAATACTTTGTTTAATTCATAAAATTTTGAAATTATGATTTAGTACAGATAAAATAAAACAAAATGAAAATTAAACCCAGTTTATGCATTAGTCCAGAGCAATGCAAGCACATAACTGCAAACCTAAAGCAACCATGCAGTTGCAAACCATATTTAAAACAAGAAACCGAAAACAATTTGGTTCGGTAAATTCGCTCATAATTTAATAAGCTATTATCTAACATTAAAAATATCTTACGAAAAGTTTATATTTGATATAAAAATCTCAGATACCAAAGTACAAATCAATAGGATGTCCAGGACACAGATACAAATCCGGTAAAAATGGACAAACACGGACCTCTGGAAACCAAGAGGTGGGATCAGGTGCCATGGAGGAGTAAGCATCCCCTGTCGACCGGTCACACCCGCCGTGAGTCCACAGTCAAGTCCAATGAAACACGTGAGGAGTGTATCCTCGTCACAATTGGTACAGACGTCTCAACAACCGCCAACGAAAAGGCAACTCAACATTTCACTTAGTGAAACAGAGTAGTCGCAAACAAGACTACCATACCGACCATAAAATTTGCGGAACGTTGACATTAAACGCGGTTTTCGATATCCCTGTGTCAATAATTTGTGAGTGAGTAGTTTACCTCTGTATATGAAATCTTCATATGTTGTGCACGCCCTGGCATATCGGATCATTTGTGAAATATAAACTCCATATGCAGGTGAGTGAGGGATATTACTACTTAAATGTGGAAAATTTACGATGGGAAAGCCGAAATCGTCGCGTTTATCGTATAGCTTGGTTGCTAATTTCCCGTCTGTGTTGATATTAAGTAAAATGTCTAAGTATGAAGCGTGTGTACTTGATTCTGTTGTATCTTTAATTTCTAGTTCGCTGGGATATATCGCATTGACATATGTATGAAAATTGTCATTATTAATTGACAAAACGTCGTCGATATATCTAAATGTCAAATTAAAGGACACCGCTAACTTTTTCTTCTTTTGATTCAGCAGTTTCTGAATGAAGTCTGCTTCGTATGAATAAAGGAACAGGTCGGCCAATAAAGGAGCACAATTGGTTCCCATAGGAATGCCGACAGTTTGTTGAAAGACCACGTCTCCGAACATTACAAATATATTGTCTATTAAAAATTCCAGCATGTTTTTTATATCAACTTCAGTATACTTATGTGTAGAATCAGAGTGGTGTTTGACGAAATAAGTATCCTGATAGCCAATCACTAGATATTTAAATTTTCGGGTACCACATCTGATATATGTTGTAAGATATCTTATACATGTTTTATTAACCAGTGTAGTTTATTATGTAAAAAAAATGTGTATTTATTAATAAAAAATAAACCAGGTCCATCGAAGAGTTACAAGGCATTAATACAGGGCCATAATGACTTCACAGGGCCATTATGAATAAACATACTGGAATTCTCTATTTGATAAAATATGGTGTAATTGATAAATATATCATCAGTTTACCTGGTACAATAGGTAATTTCCTAAAATTGATTATCTATCATACTGGAAACGTGATATATTTTCGCTAACAAATACAGTTCCTTCTGATTCTGCAATTACAAGATTATTTAACCTGTTGATTCCTGTGATTTTGAATGTTGTTTAACGCCACATTCAACAATTTTCCAGTTATATGGTGGCGGCCAGTTTTTGATAATGGAGGACAGAACCTGTTTATAATGCATCCGGAATAGATCACCGGACTTCCGAAAGTAAACTAGCGATTCTTCTTACAAAAATCAGCTTAGGCTAGAACCTAAGCTGATCAGATGAGAGAGACTTCATTGTTCAAAGAACGATGGTCTAGGCACTAGGCCACGGAGGCTCTTACTTTCTATGTAATCTTGTTTGATGTATCACATGAAATTACTGCAGTGTGTTTGGCTTTGGAACCTATGTTGTTTGGTCCTTCGCTGATGGTACAGTCTTAAAGATAACATAAAGATAAAGGTTTCCTATACATGTATCAATTACTAGTATTTTATAAAAGTCTTCTGGTGCCTTCCTGTGTTCATGTATAATTCCATGCTTCACTCGCATAAATTCAGTTATGGAGAATTATATCCATGTCTTTATTACCACAATGTATCCTTTATAAAGATTCATTCATTCATTAATTACAAGCTTTGTTTTGTTTTCATGCAGCAACCTTATATTCTCACAAGCCCGTAGTGCTCAATTGAAGTCTTCAGCGCCTTATTTCTGTTTTTCTAGAACATGTTATCAATGTTGAACGTAACGCTTAAAGGTTGATAATATTTCAATGCATACCGATGCAAGGTTCCTCGGTTTTGATTAAATCTATGTTTTATCTACATTACAAGATGGTTGGCTAATTTGTCTGATGTATAGAATTAGTTCTTCCGATATGTACAACAGAAAGGGTCGCATAATATAAAAAATGCATATACCATAGTATAAATCTTCAGGATGTCCAGGATACATGTACAAATCTGGTGAACATTGGACAAACACAGACCTCTGGAAATCCAGGGGTGGGATCAGGTGCAATGAAGGAGTAAGCACCCCCTTTTGACCAGTCACACCAGCCGTGAGTCCACAGTCAAATTCAAATGAAATAAGTGAGGAACAAATCCTTTTCGCAATTAGTACAGACGATTCAACAACCGTTATTGAACAGGTAACTCATAAGCGATAGCTGTTATTTATTTAGTTAACGATAAACAGAAACAACTTAACACGTACTACTAGCATCTGTCACATTGAGGCGATAAACGTTTCAGGGGGTTAATGCATCATCTAGAAGAACGCAATCTCTATAGCGATGCTGCATATATAATTACCTTCGATCGTATTGAGAATTAGATATCGGTAATATATAATTATATCTAAAGGTAATGTATCTTTACTAAAACTTTTCGATATTCCGAATTGTGTAGTGAAAAGAACTGCTATTTCCTCTTTAAGACGGAAAATGTCCATCGTTAGAAAATCCGTATGTAGATTAAGTATTTCAACATTAGCAATAATGAATTATCAAAATTTTAAGGTGTTTATGAATATCTAAATGTTTTGTCTATACAGACACAGTTCGGATATCTCACACAGGATATGTGTCAACGTCAGCGATAATAATGTATCGTATGCCATGATATTTTCGTCCGATTTTTTTTTCGCCCTTTTACGTCAGAAAACATATTCACCCCGTCTTAAATTTCCCCTAAATCACAATAATCTCATGCTGGCCACACACACACACACACACACGCACGCACGCACACACACACACACACACACACACACACACACACACACACACATATATATATATATATATACTTTAGTTATTCAACTTGAAAAGTTTGCTTTCATTTCTAATTCGTCCTCTTACCTAGTGGCGAAAATTAAACAGAAGCAAAAATTCCCAGGCACGCAATATATATGTTACACAGGAGTTGGATGTAAATGAAGTATACAAAATTAGAGAGAAGTCGTCTGTGTTTACACTTTTGGCATTTTAATAGCCAAATGGTTTATTGGTTAAATTCTCTTAAAAATGATATTTTCCAGATGGCTGGATCGATGCCACACCTGTTGATCGATTTTACATCAAAAGCTTTGACTGGAGTCTCCGTTGTATAGAGTATGAGCGATTTATATCATCTTCTAACAAAGTAAACACATATGCAAGAGTCGTTTTACTTTTTTATTTGCAAGTTAAATTCTGGACTTTGTCCAAATCACCCATTAAATGATTTTGTCTTTCGTTCAATGTATACGTAAATGATAGGCAAATTATACCTGGAACATAAACGCAAAATCAGATGTTTTAATGTGAAAAAATGTACCATCACTATCATTAGCCTGGAAAACATAACAGACAGGTAGAAACTGATACTATTCGATTGATAAAAAATCAGTATTTTCATCGTAAATCACTTAGGCTGCAGGGCATAGTGCCAACAAGATCAGATGTTGTCTTAAAGTTCCACCACAGACAAAATACAAATAAACAAGAACTACTTGCTATCTATGTCTGAAGCATGCGCGTAATTATACATTTCTGGTTATATATACTTTACAGATGAATTATCTAGGGATAATTATGACTTGAATCATTTACTTGATATTATTGAAAAAACACTTAGTGTAACAGCTGTGATGCATTCTTGATCATTTTCGTCGCAATAGCTGTACATTGAGTTAACTTAATAGGTTTAACTGAGAAAACTAGGGTTATTTCGAGAAAAACTAGGTTTAACTCATTAATGTGATATTGGCGTACATTATCAGCTAAGCATAGTTTTTCTCCAGTTATAGTGGGTTACGAATTAAACATAGTCTTTCTATAGTTAACACTAGTTTTCTCGTAACACACATGGACTCGAAAAAAAATATGTTTAACTGAGAGAAATTAGGGTTAGCTGCTACAAAATCACATTGATACTCATTAATGTGATTGTTTCCCAGTTAAACCTAATATTTTCGCAGATAAACTAGGTTTATCTCGAGAACAACTAGGTTTAACACATTAATGTGATTTTACTGCAATTAAACCTCGTTTTCTCGGTTAGACCTATTTTTATCCAGTTAATGAGGATTAATGAGAAAAACAAGGTTTAACAGGGAAAAAAACTAGTTTAACCGAGAAAACTAGGTTTAACTCATTGGTGTATTTTTGGTGTGTTATACAGCTGCTAACTAGATTTACCATCTGACCATTGGATATTAAGAATTCTTCCGAGACATTTCCATTGGAAGTTATCTTACGTTTACCTGATGTTTATTCTCCACATCTCACATCCGTATAGAAGCACAAGTAAAACAAAGTTGGAATAGATATTTAACTTTGTTCTTATGTTTTATGTTGATGAAGTCCATACTGGCCCTATCATTACAATGGTATTTCTTTCAGCAAGAGTCTTCTTATATATGGTGTCTTTCATAGACCTCCTGTTTTGTCAAGCATTGTCCCGTGATCTAAGAACATCCTCTATGTATCCCTATTGTTTCCCTTTCTCTCTGTAGATCTTTGATGTAACCTTGGTGTGTCCAACGTGAGAACGTAACTTTTACTTTGATTGTTAACTATCTGTGGATCTATGACGTAACATTGATAAGTGTAACGCGAAACCCTATTTTTCACTTTTCTACAGTATGTTTTACTTGAGATGGTAATTATAACTTTTCTGCAGGCAAACAATGGTCTCGTGATTGTTATTTCACTGCAGATCTATGACGTAACTCTGTATGTGTAACGTGAAATCGTAATTATTACTTTTCTACAACCGACAAAGGCCCCGATATGTTAATTTACTTTGTAGATCTATGACGTAATTTTGATAAGTGTAACGTGAAATCGTACTTTTCTACAACCGACAAAGGCCCCGTTATGTTAATTTACTTTGTAGATCTATGACGTAATTTTGATAAATGTAACGTGAAATCGTAATTTAATTTATTACTTTTCTACATCAGACAAAGGCCCCGCTAGTGATCTATGACGTAATCTTGAAACGTGTAACGTGAAATCTATGGGGTGCCGTTTTACTTTTTAATACCAGATAGTGATATCACTCTTTCGAATAGGTGATATCACTTATTCGAATAAAAGATATCACCTGTTCAAATGAATAAGTGATATCATCTACTCGAATAAGTGATATCACTTTTTCAACTAAGTGATATCACCTATTCGTTTTGTAAAGTTATATCACCTATTCGAATAGGTGATATCACTTATGAATCAATGCCAAAAAATGGTCCCTACACAAAAACAAAATATAATCATGGGTCTAATAATAAGTGTGATTTTGTCATCTTGGGCATTATAAATTATTTTTTTTGTTTCCTTATATTTTGGTCAAAAGAACTATATAGGGTATTTTAAGTTCAACCACTTTTAAAACAATTTTGTGCGGAAATCGGACCCTAGTTCAAAATGGCAGGAGTCGGTAGTACTGTTTCAGCAGCTCTGTCTGCTTTGAATGCTGAACTCCGTCCGCTCCTTTATCACGATAGCTTAATATCGTCATTTGCGCTTTGTTCTTCCATAGATATAGGCCTAGTGATATTCACTGCAGATCTACATTTATGGAAGAAATGGGGAGCATAAGGTTTTTACTGAATAAGCGATATCACTTATTCGAATGAGTGATATTACTTATTCGTCTTGTAAATTGATATCACTTAT
The DNA here is from genome assembly GCA_030159075.1 of Atrina japonica. Taxonomy (NCBI): domain Eukaryota; kingdom Metazoa; phylum Mollusca; class Bivalvia; order Pterioida; family Pinnidae; genus Atrina; species Atrina japonica. The sequence continues at coordinate 299,119 of BROG01000336.1, read as the reverse complement.
TGGAATAGGTGATATCACTAATACGAATAGGTGATATCACCTATAAAAACGTATAATAAAATCTCCTATTTGAAAATGTGATATCACCTAGTCGAAAGAGTCACTTACACGAATAGGTGACATCACTTATTCGTTTTTATAAGTGATATCACTTATTCGTATAAGTGATATCACTTTTTCGAATAGGTGATATCACTCTTTCAAATAGGAGATATCACTTATTGGAATAGGTGATATCTTCTATTCGGTATTCCAATGGGTGATATCGCCCATTCGAATAGGTGATATCACCTATTCGAAAGAGTGATATCACTAAGTGGTATTAAAAAGTAAAACGGCGGCCTATAAGATCGTAATTAGTACTTTTCTATGGGGCGACAATAGCCTTGTTTTACCTCCCTTAGATAACGTAGCATTGTATGTGTAACGTGAAATCGTACACTTGTTTACTTTTCAACAGACCTACAATAGCCCCGCGATTGTTATATTGCTGTAAATCTATAACGTAACTTTCATCAATGTTTTTTTTTACCTCACTGTAGATCTATTACATAACAGGGGCGTATAGCGCTTTAAACCATGAAGTCTCACATTTCTGGTTAGCGCAGGTTCGAGTGCTGCTTGAACCTAAGCTGATTTTTGTAAGAAAGTGAGCCAGTTTACTCGCGGAAGGACGGTGATCTCTTCCCGGGTACATTGTAACCGGACTCTCTCCTTCACCATTAACAAGAGTGCCTCGAGCACATGATACGCCCGTCTCTGCCAATTCCCATTTTATTGGAAAGGGGGCATACATTTGATTTCACCAGGTGATAAATGATGAAACTAAGTGGAATGGAGTGTAATTCTAAAAAGAGATCCCAGAGAAACAATGGAATATTTTTAAAAAGTTCTTATATTTTCTACATTATGTCCTTTTTGGCAATCAAAGGGCCATAACTCTCGTGAAAATTAACGCAGCATCTTCCTTTTATGATGTGCACATTTCGATGTGATACCAATCACACATGCCGAATCGCGAAACAATCGGGCGAGAACTGTGTGACTAGTTCCACCCACAAAAAATGTATAATAAAAAAGTTCTTGCATTTTCTACATAATGTGACTTTTTGGCAATTAAAGGTCCATAACTCTCGTGAAAATTAAAGCAGCAACTTTTTTACGATATGCACATCTTCACATGATACCAATGACACATACCGAATCGCAACATGTTCGGTTGAAAACTGTGGGACTAATTGCGCCCACAAGAAAATTGAACACAAGAAACCAGAAACTAAATCACGAAGGGCCATAACTCCAATTATGCGGAAAGTTGAAACACGACAACCTGTATTATATGTTAAACATTATTGCATGTTGTGATATCATACCCAATTTGAAAGGAATTGAAGTAAGTAAAAAAAGTTCTTGCTTTTTGTACATATTCCAATATTTGGCAATAGAAGGGGTCAAATATTGTCGATATTTCAAGATTTACGGACTCATAAGCACGGATCATGCAATGAAGCATCCTACCAAGTTTTACGAAAATCGAGTCGGACAGACGCCATACCATCATCGACGGGCATATAAAAACTGGCCACCATCATATAACTGAAAAATTGTTGTCCGTGGCGTAAAACGCTTCAAAATTCAAATATAACGTGACATTGATAAGTGTGACGTGAAATCGTAATTTGTTTTTACTTTTCTACCGTATGTTTAACATGAGATCGTAATTATGACTTTTCTACAGGCAAAACATCGGTCCCGCGATTGTTACCTCACTGCAGATCTATGACGTAACCTTGATATGTGTAACGTGACTTTTATACGGGCAACCATTATTCCTGTCATTTTCACCTTACTGTGTAGATCTATATGACGTAACCTCCATGTGTCATTGTGTGTAGATGTATCGTAATGTCGCGATTATTACTTTTCTACAGGCCAAAGATAAATTTGTGATAATTTAGAGTATACCTATACGATGTATTCTAAAGATTTCCCCGCAGCTTCATGATGTAGCCATACATTTACATGTAGTCGTATCCGTTCCATATTTTAGGTTAATTACGCTTAATATTCTTTTTTTTTTTTATTTTTGACTGATACTTTGTTCCATGCAAAACTTTTTAAAATATCTATAAGGAAAGAAAATTTAATTTAAAATTATTTTTACTAAAACACGGGAATAAATACATGTATAGGTGTACCAAGTGGCACATCCAGGTAGAGTCAAAAACAAAAACATACCAAAAATAGGTTGTACAGGTAAAACATATTGCCTTGCACGGACTCCATGCATTACCGAATCTCTAATACTTTTGTGTCGACGAATGGCTTGTCACCCCTGTTTTGCTTTGATTTAGACTCGTTGTGTTTGTAAACATGTGTTAATTTACCTTGGTAGACCTGTAATTGATTCCTATCAGTTGTTGACATTTTTTATGAAATAAAAAAATCAGTTTTCTGTTAAAACAGAAATAGAAAATTATGGATATATATATATATATATATATATATACGTAATGAAACTGTTAATTACTTTGGGTTCAGTTGTGGTACAGGTTTGATCGAAGTTGATTTACAAATGATTTTATATGAATGTTTTGGAAAAACAATGTAGATTCATATGAAACATTTAGAGAAAAATAAAATTGTTTCTAACTTTAATCACTGTAGCTCTATCTGAAATAAAGAAGATATAAATTGTAGAAAACATAAGAAAATGAATAAGTTGATTAGGACCAGTTGATTAAGCAGAGTCGCCACAGCTTGTTTCCGGCGCCATGTAGTAGTCCGGTCCGTTATTACTTTCAAACGTCTCACTGACAGGAAGAAGCGTGCTAAATACTCGGATTCGGGTAGCAACGAACTTAGAAACTTGACGCTAAAGATGACAGCGCTAAGTATGGGCGCTTTTGGCGCCTACAAACAGGCATATAGTCGATACATACAAGAAAGAGAGGCACAAAATGCAAATCAAAATGGCCCAGAGACCGTATGGGTGACAAAAAGGTATATTCCTACTGATCTAAGAGTCACTGCACCCGTTCCACGACACAAACTTTTGGCACCCAAGGAACTTCCTGCACCAGAATCTCACTGGATTCCAACGATGGATCCACCGCTTCGTAGTTTTGATCGAGGTCCTGGTGGAGCCGTATTTGTATCACATCCTAGCACGCGATGTGAGGAATACTCAACACTTAGACAAATGTTGCCCTCGAGAGGAAGCTTGATCAGATATGGCCCGCAAAACTGGGGAACAGGCAGTGATATGCCAATAATGTATGCTGATCGTCCTCAGCGACGTTTTCCAATCATCAACAGTCCAATGGGAAGGTAATTCATATACACAATCATTTAGTTTGAATCACTGTTTCAAAAATATACATTCCAACTGTTATCATTTAGGAATGTTAGAGGATATTTTGCATTTTCAGTCCAGTTTATTCACACAACCGTCATGCACATAATGATATTTTCAAAAAGCTATTGAAACGGCTGTTGTATATATGTCAGGATGACAAAAGTGGGGATATTTTTTCTCAAAGTTATTTCCTATTCAATTTCAATACAATTTTCACTATTAAACTTCAGTGTGTTGTAAGTTTATGCATTTGTTTTGTTATAAATATACTTTGTTTCATTTTATATTGCTGACAGGTTTTTCAGGATTTGATTTTTATTAAAAATGCTTAGTAAAATTTTTACATTATGCACAAATATACAATGAAAAGTGTTAGATATATTGAGTTTTGTGATATTTAAGTTTAATCAAAGTTGCTGTAGTCGAAATTACTCCATGAATCATGGATGTTTTGAAAATGTGTTTTTGTTTCATAATATATCAAGATAAACCAAAAGTTAAGTATTTCCCCACTTTTATCATCCTGATATATTGCAGGCTAAATATTTTCATACAAACATCATGTAGGCCCATATCTGGACATATGGGCAAACTAGTCTAAGTCTATTTACATGAGTGACCAATACTGCCCATCCTGCACAAATTCAAAAAATCTATTACATGATTGTTCTGCTCAAACTATGGATATATATATATATATATATATATATATATATATATATTATATATATATATATATATATATATATATATATATATGCAAAAAAACAGTAAAACACTCAATATTCACAAATTTTTTACCCTTGGCCTTTATCAAGTGAAAGACAACAATATGTGTATTATTTACATAGTATTAAGTCTGCACAATACACAGCTTCATGGCAAATGTTTCTAGATGTTTATCAATTACGTCGGGGGCAATGACATCACAACTTTAACGACACATGTATATTTCCACATACACAAGTAGACCTATATATAATCATACATTCACCAGATATTTTGCTAATGGATTATTAAACTAATAATAGTGAACTTTAATGAAATTATGTATGATAAATAATTATATGCATATCATGTGTTACAAAATATCCAGCCAGTATATATATCATAGAAAAAATAGGATGGGGGTTCCTTAGAAATAACTATCAAGATACTATAAAATGTATACGATATTTTACCAGATAGAAAGAACATATATAACACGATCTAGTCAAATGCTACAAACCCTAAACAAAAGCGGATATAGAAAGATGAAAGCCAGAGAAGCGGAGTGGCTAGCTTAAGCATCAAAACAGATATATATATAGAAAATGATTATAGGCTATGCTGAATAAGATAAAATATAATGCTTAATAAAAACCATATACAAAAACATAACCCTTCCTACCTCGGTTGTTGTCAAGAATTGACAAATTTATTGACACAATGGTCCTTTGTACTTCTTATTTCATATAATTATTATGCTATTACAGTCCTCCATAATTTCTCAGTGAGACTTATTTGGAAGATAGTACTATTTTATAATAAAACAGATATAGAAAAGTTTTTTTAAGCCTATGCGGAATAAAATAAAATATATGATGCTTAATAAATACCATACATAGGCGTCGGAACCGGGGGGGCTAGGGGGGGGCTTAGCCCCCCACTTTTTTGCAAAGATAGACATAAGTGTTTAAAAATTGGGGCTTAGCCCCAGACGTTCTGGCGTGTGTATGTGTTTTAAGTTGGTTTAGCCCCCCCACTTTCAATTTGCTTCCGACGCTGATGCCATATACTAGAATATAACCCTTTCTACCTCAGCTATTATCAAGATTATATATATATATATATATATATATATATATATATATATATATATATATATATATATGTGCATCTATCTGTTCAAATGATGGTCATGTTGTTCTCATAAATTCCCTGTTTCTCACTGAGAATTTTCAAGTTTAAGTGTGAGATATTAAAATTTATGTTTGTTAAATATGATTGGCAAAGTTATGAATAGGAATTATAGGTATTACATGAGGATATTTACATGAACAAAAATGCAAGCCATACCTTGTAAAAAGTACAACAATATTCTCAGGTTGAAATTATTTGCTGAAGTTTTACATATTTTCCTATGCTAAGGAACAAGAAATGAAATGTTTCAAAAAAGGAATTATAGAAACAAACACCTGACTAACAGATAAGATATCAAAACCTTGTTTATTTGTCTCAGCAATTTCTGTTGTGTCTATACATGATACACATGAGATAAAAAAATGTACCAAAATGTGTTCTGAAACCCAGTTCACCTCTGATAAGGACTACATCATTGCTCATCTACTAGATGATTGTTCCATTCTATCACTAAGTTCACAAAGCCACATTGCTCTTTATGGTGACAAATGAATTCACCTATTTATCATTATATTATTGTATGGGTACATGGATTCATTCAGTGTAACATATTCTTGTTTTTTGTGATGTTTTTTTCATATTCTTTAAGTAAAACATGAAAAACATGCTTGACAATTTTCTGGTTTAAAAAAAGTCTTTTATTTGTAGAATTTGAAAATGTATAGGATATGAAAATTAATTATGTCTGCTTTAATCTCATCTTTTTTGTAGATATGCAGATGACATGCATAAAACCAACAAACTTTTCAAACTGCATTAAAGGGAGACAACCTAGATAACGCATCAACTATGAAGATGGAAATAGCCCATAGAAAATGTAATGATGAACTCAGATATAAGTTTAAGCAATAAAATAGAAAAAGGATATAAAATTGAAGATATTTAGAAAATTATCATCATGAAATAAATATTATAATTGTGGTATATACCCACATATGTCAGAATTCTGTAATTTTTCACTTTTGAATACTTTATTTGTTCAGTTTGTTTTTGGTGTTACATTAAGTGACAATATTTATCCATGTGGAACCATGTTTTAATTCTGTTTATATCATAAATCTGGATATAGAGGTAATCTGTCTCTTTTATACCTAAATATGTTTTTGTCTTGTTTATTTTTTTCTTCTTTAAAATCTTTGAAATATTATGTATATCTGATGAAGTATGATATAATCGACATTGCATTTGATTTTTGGTTTGCATTTCAGAACTGATTAACTAGTCATGATACATTCAGAATGTAATTATACTCATACTGCAAGTAGTAAAATAAGTGCCACTGTATATTTCTTTAATCAGAAAATTGTTTGAAAAACAAATGTACAAGAAACAGAAAATTAAACCATCAATTACTTGTTTGTTTATATATATATATATAATTTGATATAAATATATGCCATGTGCACAATCTTTTTAAGGTTGTAGTATATTGATATATAATTAATATATGCATAATTTGATAAGATAATCTCCAGTGTCATATACACCATGTCAGTATTACATTTGTTGTTGTATATCCCTGTTCACATTCATTATCATTGTTCACATTCATTATCCTTGTTCACATTCATTATATGTAAATGAGTGTATGTATTAGCGGTGCCTTTTGTGCAGCTTGTTCTAGAAGTATATTTTTATCCCACCTGTGATAATTTAAGTGTTGTTATTAGCAGTGCCTTTTGTGCTGCTTGTTCTAGATGTATATTTTATCACACCTGTAAGTGTTGTTATTTACAGTGTCTTTTGTTTACCTTGTTCTAGGTGTATTATTATCCCACCTGTGAGGATTTGAGTGTTGTCATTAGCAGTGCCTTCTGTGCTGCTTGTTCTAGATGTATTTTTTATCACACCTGTAAGTGTTGTTATTTTCAAGTAGTGCTTAGTCACTTCACCCTGTGTAATGTGTGTTGGTTTTACCCTATTTTTGTAATTGATATCTATATTTAGGATATCTTTTTTTACTGCTGTTTTAAGAATTTTGCACATAGTTTCAATAATCATGAGATTGCTCAATTTTTGCACATGTAATTTAGACAGCTCAGTATTATGATATATTGATCACGAATCTTTTTTTAGAATAATGAAATAATTGTTATATTTATAGATATTGTACTGAAATAATCAAATATTATTATGGTATATTGCCTTATATATTTGTTAAATCTGTTGTTTGATATATTTTGCACAATTAGTAATATAATTTAACATTTAGAATCAATATCAAAACACTTGTATAACATTTCCAGATTTAAAATCAACTTTGAGTGTCTTATTTTACAAAATATATCAATTAATCCTTCCTATAATAATTTTTTTTCTTTTACATTTGCATGTTGTATAAATCTACAAATTTTAATACTTTTTCAGTTTGAAAATTTTATAGTTAAAAATTGACAGATTCATGACTGATTATTGATTGAAATTGATTGTGTCTTAATTAGTTTCTAAAATGTTTGTAAAATGTTTTAAGTGTTAACTATTTTGTAATTGTTTTGCCTTTGACAACATTTTAGACACACTTTTTACTTTTCAAATCTTGTGTTGCTATCTCCGAATATTTGATATGCTGACTAAGATAGTCAGTCCTTTCCGTAGGGTAAGATCCATATTTTAATCAGTATTCTTTATTTATTATTGTTTATGAGACCAAGTGTTTTCAATATTTACAATTGTCAGTGTTTTCATATTTTTATACAGTTTGCCGAAATTTATGTATATATACATATATATTCAGTTTCCCCCTTTGAGAAAAATAAAAATGAAATGAAATTTTTATTTGTTATATAATCTTTACGCACCCTGAATATTATCTTTGTTAAGATCTATTGATTGTATAGAACATGATGCAATTTTACATCATAACTGCACTTCTTAATGTAAATGTTTGACCAATGGTAATTTTAAGTTTACTTCATCAAGTTAAATTACTTGCTTGCCTTACAAGTTTCATTATCCTAGCACAAATGTTGGTAAAGTCACGCTCCTGACATGAAATTTAACAAAGGGCAATAAATATGTAAATAAGGGGTTTCAGAACCTTTTCAACACATTGCCTTATTATGACTCATATATACAAATTTCATGATCATAGATTAAATGAGGGTAAAGTCATGCTCCTGATATGGAATTTTAACAAACTTAAAGGGCAATTACTATGTAAATAAGGGGTTGCAGGCCCTTAATGCAGTATGACACACATCACCTTATTATGACTGCTGTAGCCTACATAACAAGTTTCATGATCTTAGGTGAAATGTCGGTTAAGTTATGCTCCAGATACTAAAAGGACGTGCAAAGGGACTGTATGCATGTCCTCCTGAAATTTTGTAGAGCATAATATAAAAAATCTCAGAAACCAAAGTATAAATCTTTAGGATGTCCAGGATATAGATAGAAATCTGGTAAAAAATGGACAAACATGGACCTCTTGAAATCAAGAAGTGAGATCTGGTGCCATGGAGGTGTAAGCATCCACTGTCAACCGTTCACACCCGCCATGAGTCCACAGTAAAATTAAAATGAAATACCTGAGGAACAAATCCTCGTCATAATAGGTACAGACATCTCAACAACTGCCATCGAACAGGTAACTCAACATTTCACTTAGTGAAACAGAGTAATCGCAAACAAGACTATTATACCGATCGTAAAATTTGCAGAAAGTTGACATCAAATGCAGTTTTCTATATTCCTGTGTCAATAATTTGTCAGTGAGTAGATTACCTCTATATGAAATGTTCATATGTTGAACACGCTCTGGTATATCGGATCATTTGTGAAATATAAACTCCATATGCAGGTGATTGTCGGATATTACTACTTAAATGTGGAAAATTTATTAATGATGGGAAAGCCAAAATCGTCGCGTTTGTCTTATAGTTTAGTTGTTAATTTCCCGTCTGTGTCTAAAGTAAGTAAAATATCTAAGTATGAAGCAAGTGTACTTTATTCTGTTGTATCTTTAATTCGTATGATTAAAGGAGCAGGTCAGTCAATAAAGGGGCACAATTGGTTCCCATAGGAACCAGAAGTCCAACATTATTTAACAAGATATCAGGAGGACTGTCATTATCCCTTATACAGCTGACCAAATGTGACAATGATTTACCTAAAAATTGAAATACAGATTTTTTAAGCTGGACTTTCAAAAACACCTCTTGGAACATATGAATATTATAATATAAGTAACTCAAACCCAGTGAACAAACAAAATTGTGGACATAATGTTAAGTAAGCAGCTTTATTATGAAGGTCATGTCAAGGTCATAGAGCTTAGTGTTTACATAAAACAAAAACACCAGTAATAGAGAATGTTGCTAGGCTACATGACATTTTAAGTTTTTATAGCAAACAATACCAGAGGATAATGTATATACATTCATAGCATGATGATACAATGACATGGTTATTTGATCAGGACCAAGTCACCTTTACTTAAACTTATGCTCCACTAACGTTTATGATTTTAAAATGAAATCGCACACTTATAGCATTCAGTTTTGAATAATTATGCAAATTATTGCGCATTTGAAAAAGACATAAATATATAAATAAATATAATTATATCATTTTTATGGGAAAATCAAAAATTTGACGCAATAGTTTTCATGTGAATGAAAATGCATGTAACAATGATAATGTGTTTCCTATTCAGTAACATAGTTTTACAAACAACAGAATAGTATACTTAAAGTTGAGTATTGAATTAAGTTGGCGACTCCTGATCCGGTATTGATTGAAAGGTCTCGATGTCAATATTAACGGTAATTCACTTTGAAACAAATAATTCAGGATCCGAGGAATATTTCACAAAGTCTCTTATTCTAGTATTCACTTGAAGAGCTTCAGGTTCCTATATCGTAAAACATTTCATACTCTTTATAAGCCCTGATCATTTCCAATTACAACCTATATTGTTACTACAGCAATTGATTCAAGTGGTAAAACTGATTTTGATTTTGAGTTGAATCGATAGATGACAAATTAATATTGATATAGTTATCGTCGATTGTAGAGGACTGTGATGTATGTTGATACAAGGTATTTGATAAAGCCATTTAGTAGAAACTGAGGTGTACCTACTTTGTTTTCTACTTGTGTTAAACGTCGTGAAGGAGTAATCTACAGTTGGCTTATTATTAAGGGTTTGTGTTCAATTAAGACTATGTTAAACATACCTCCGTGTGCACATCAGGGGGTCACAGGTTGCTAAATGGAGCTGAATTAATTTTCATACGTCACTCCTAGATAGGATGATCAAAATATTATGTCGTAAACATTAGGATACTGTATATTTGTTGTCGTTGTGATGTCTTTATAAACTTGCTTTGCTGTGGCAGACAAGAAAAGTTTGAATTTACTGCCCTTTTATTCAAAATATTACGGACGAATGAACGATACCCAACTATACAAACAAGCCAGTGAGTATTGAGCTAAAGCCGCTGAAATACAAGCCAAACTCCCTTACTTACTTATTTACTAGTTTAAACAGAGGTAAGCAAATTATCTATTGTACACATAACGTAAAGCATATTACAATAACAATGTTAACTGGCCTGATACATTCGTCTATTCCACAGGTTGTTGAAAGTGATTACATTAAACGGTAGTGAAAAAATGTTAAGTAGTGATTTTTTTATTTTAAAGATGACAACAATACGTATTAATAACTACCATACAAATTTTAATTTTCCTATAAAGTGCCACGTGGTTTGTAAGTACAATTTTGTTCAAATTTGAATAAAATGACAGAAATCAGTTATCTATATTAGTAACTATCTAATAATTAGAATATAAGTCAAATATAACAATAGTTACATCAGGCATCTTGATTTGTTTGTCTTTTTTCGGTGAAAAATGTTTTCAGTAAAAATACTTGTCCAAATCCTGTAAGAATTATTATCAAGGTCTGACCCAGAGACCACCACATGACATTCTGGTGCATCTGCTCGGCAACATGGCGGCCTACTGATTCCTTTAATCTGTAATCCTTTTGATAAGCGACAGTTTCTGTCATTTCCTTGTGTATATTATCACACGATGTTTCTGCAGAAGTTTTAACAGTTGGTTTTGTATCACCAGCTTCTCCCGATAAATTTTCCACGTTTTCATCTCTTAAATCGAAATAAACAACTTTATGAGTTATTGCGGAAAATTCGTTTCCAAAGCAAAACTTAAAGTCACCTCTGGATGTATCAAATATGAATCTTCCATCTTGTCGCTTCAGCTCTTTATAAAGAATTTTCCCGTTTGGAGACACTACCCAAGCATCAATATCATTGTTGCCACCTCGAATAACTTTGTATTGGAATATGTAACGTTTTCCTGCGGATGTTCCTGTGAATTTTTCAAAAAAACAATAATTATGATTATCTGGAATTTCAGTTATAAAAGATGTACCACTTGCATGTGCGCCCGTAGTTCTAAAGATTACAATAAACCCGAGACATACAACCACTAACTGTCGCCATTGTAGAAGTGTTCTTATATCCATTTCGGGTGATTATATCCAGTTATACCACCACTGTCATAAGCTAAGGCCACGTTACAAAATTCGTTTGTCTCTAGAAACTGTTGATATCGCGTCATTATTGACCACGTTGTTCTTTGTGTCATCTATATCGACATTCAACACAGATGTTGTTCATCATCAATACTTGTTGTATTATAGGACCAGTGACAAGATGTTACCAAGACGGGAACAGATGACGAAGTATTTGAAAAGAAGTGAAGTTGCGTTGTTGGCGAGATTGTCTCAAAATAAAAGGATATCAAGAGATATTAATCTGAAGGTAGCGTTAAATCAGTATTGACGACTGGATTTGTGGCTAAAGCGAGACATGGATGGAAATCAACCCTACTATTTTAATAGACAACTGATATGTCCCATAACTGGGAGAAACCTATTATCAGTTCGTTCTTCCGAAAACAAAACTCGTGAATTACATGCTTCACTGAGTACTATTCCGCGTACTGTTTACGTTAAAGTCGAGATTTCAACAAATATACAAGAAACAAGATTTTTGCAGATAGGTATATCGCAAGAAATGTCAATGGCTTTTTCTTTAGATTTTGGAGGAATCGGGGATTTCTGTAGATTTTACGGTCGGTATAATAGTCTTGTTTGCGATTGCTCTGTTTCACTAAGTGAAATGTTGAGTTGCCAATTGTGACGAGGATTTGTATTTCATTTGGACTTGACTGTGAACTCGCGGCGGGTGTGACTGGTCGACAGGGGATGCTTACTCCTCCGTGACACCTGATCCCACCTCTTGATTTCCAGAGGTCCGTGTTTGTCCATTTTTAACAGATTTGTATCTATATCCTGGACATCCTTAAGATTTATACTTTGGTGTCAGAGACTTTCTATATTTAGATATTAGATGATTCAGGACTGGCATTGGGAGATTTCTTGCCGTTCTTTGGAAATCAAAAGACTTTGTCCTTCCAATGAATTTATGAGGACTTTTTTGGATATTGATGGGTTTCAGAGCTTTATTTGCATATTGCAAATTTAGTGTTTTCTTTTAAAAATTGGGGAATTAAGGACTTACTTGGTATAGGGTGATGCAGGACTTCCTTTTTCAACTTATTAACATTCATATGAAATCCGAAGTGTTATTTTCCCTTTTCAAAGGTTCAGCGATAAACCCAGTCTGTGATTTTAAATCCATTTTATGTTACAGTCCAAAAAGCATTTTAAACGTTTGAAGAATCGTGATAAAATAACAAAACAATTCAGAGGAATTTCAAGCCATGTATTAAAATTCAACACCATACCACAAGTGTTAAATGGAACCAAGCCACATTCGAATGATTAATAAAATGAAACAATGTATTTAGATTACAATTATAAACCGTCAAAATATTATATATGAATTTCGCTCTAAGAAATACTAAAATACAAAGATATATTTTCCTTCCCCATGCTCTCTTTCTCTCTTCTAAAACGCATTTAAATCTCAAAAAATAACTTCAAAAAGTAACAATTTTTAGAAAAAATACTGTTAGAACATTGTAACAAAAGAACAGTCCATACACAATTAAGAATACATGATAATGGTGCAACGAAACATATTACTCATATATTTTCTTTAATACAGTAAACACACTCAATATTCACAAATGTTCGGCCCCTTGGCCTTTATCAATTGAAAGACGACAATATGTATATGAGTTACTTTGCTTTTTATTTATTTATTATTTTGCAATGAAGATGTTTATTATGCAGCCTTGCTACTATGTAACTCATATAAATATTGTCGTCTTTCGCTTGATAAAGGCCAAGGGGCCGAAAATTTGTGAATATTGAATGTGTTTACTGTATTTTCGCATCACAATACTTCCCTTTGGAGGACATTGAATTTATTGGAAATATTTTCATTAAGCTAAAAGTGCTTTTTGACTGGTCGTTTTTGATTTTCACTTGTGAGTACAAAATAATGAACATCTGGTAAGCAAACCAAAACTTGTGACCAGGTCAAAGGTTAATAATCAAACCAAGAGAAAACCTCAATCCAATAAAGGTTCTCCCACCACCTAAAAAGAGTATACTGTCATGGACTGGAATGTACAATTTATTTTTCATATAAGGAACCCAGAGACAGATATAATAGTTACCTTTAAGCTGAAAACGTTTTATACTCGGTGCAATAAAAATATGTTACAAAATTATTTTCTATAATAGGAAAAATAGTTTAAAGTACTAGTATTATTGCCTTCATATATCACAGATGAGTGTTTTAGTTCTAAATGTATCTTAGCATAGGAATACATTAATCACTACAACCAGTAAGAACATTTTGTTTCCCACATGGGCATTTCCAACATGGACAGTGTTCATACCTGACTTACACTTATGATTATAAAACTACGATACAAGGGAAAACTATTTTGATAAAAAACAGACTTGATATGTTACACCCCATTTGACGAATGTAATTCACAATATGTATGTTCGTTGAGCTATATGAGTATATTAAAACTCTTGAGAGTATTGATGACTCAACTTTTGTTTCCTAGCTCTGAAACCATTATCAAATGAATGGTGAGCGATTACAAAACTTTAACCAAATTATCTTCAAAGGTAGGGCACTAATATGGCAAAATTGGTAGAATAATGAAAGGTAATAAAACGTGATATTATCAGATGTAAGGAATATATAAATAAAGTTTCTCAAAAATTTTAAAATACAGAAAGTAAACTTATTAAAAATGAAGTGAAAATTTCAGAACAAAATACATCCTGGATTCTACTTATTAAACAACTGTTTGGTTTTGCTAAAATTTTTTTTACTTTCAAAAGAAATTTAGTGTTCTTCCCGACTCTATTAAATATCAAGATTATATTGAATAACAAAATGTTAGTCTGTTAGTTCATTGTGTGACAATATCCGTAAATTTCCATGACAACAGAATATATCTGACCTGTCAAAATGACTTAGCTATTCCCACAAGCATCTCAATTCTAACAATCTTTATTTTAAGGTTTAACCATCTAACTTTGTATTAAATTCATGCCTGACATCTTTCCGCAGAATTTATTCATCACAATAATATAAAAAGAAACAAATTCATAATTCAGCTAGTTTGTTTCTTATTTAATGAAGGTTTTAAAGGGGCGTTAGCTGTGTTTGCCCAAAATATTATTTTGGTTTTTTTTTTCTACTTTTACTACTTGTTCTTAATGTACAATAACAAATAAGAGATATACACAGACAAAAAAATCTTACATTCCTATATATTTTGTGAAAATAAGGTCAAGCCCAGTGTGGTATACATATACAAATAGTAAGGCTGAGTTCATCAATTTCAAGTGAAAAAGTGCCAAACCTGGAGTTCTCAAGCAATTTTCAAAAATACATAGGGATTTAAGATTTTTATGTCGGTATAAATATCTTCTCTGTTACTGTATATTAATCTAAGTGGTAAAAAGGAAATAATTTTTTGAAAAAAAACACAGCTAATTCTCCTTTAAATGAAATCCAATATGAACGATAGAAAAAAAAAGAAACAATGTGTAGTAACACTTTTATAAAAGAGTTTTGCTTATTCCGGTCATATTACCCTTTGTAGATCATGACTTGTAAATTAATTCTCCTATTTTACAATCAGCAATACACGGACTACATGTATATTATAGTTTTCAATATAATAGACAAAACTGATAAAATATCAATACCGTGACTCATTTCACAGGGACATTAGCTGTAATTTTTCAAACATTTGTCCACCTTTTATTACTACTTAAACTTGATATACAATAACAAAAACGAGATATACACACGCATAAATATTCTTAATTTGCTATATATTTTGTGAAAATTGCTTGTGAAACCCATGATTGGCACTTTTACAATTGCAATCGATTAACTCAGCCTTACTATTTGTATATGAATACCACATTGGACCTGACATTATTTTCACAAAATATATATGGATTTAAGATTGTTTATGCTTGTGTATAACTCTTTTTTGTTTCTGTACATCAAGTTTAAGTAGTAAAAGTAGAAAACATTGAAATAATGTATTGGTAAACACGGTTAATGCCCCATTAACTTAAACAGATGTGAATTTCATCAAAGTAAAACACATTTTACATTTCAAAAAGAAATGCCGTATAATGATCCGATACATACAATTTGATTATGCCGACTTACATGTATATACCTGTAGTCTGTTCGGCCCAAAGTAACTGAATTTACTCAAACTTTGATGACACTTTTATGTTACTATTTGACTGTATAGTGGTTTGTAAATCTTCTGGATTTGAATAAACAGGAAAAAGATTATTACATCATTCATAAAAATTAATAAATCGACGATATGGAATTAAAAGGTCGTAACTGCAATTTTCAGTAGAAGGAAAACACTAATTTCCAATTAGACTAACACAGATATTGTAACAGTAACTTTCACATGTATTTGTATTAAATACCGAAGTCAAAATAGATAATAAATAGCAATGATAGACTCAAAATATTTCATGTAAAAGCTTAATAAGATGTAGATTTGACCTTTGAACCCAGGATACTCAAATTAATTGATAGTAATTTGAGTCATATCTGCCACTTACGACCTTTTGTGCCCAACTTTATCTGGTTATTTTAGATTGTATCTGTCACTAACGACCTTTCATAAGTCACTTTTTCCTAATTTTCTCGGAAACTATTGGAAGTTTTGACTTAATTTTTAACAGAACATCTAGAATTGAAAACTGTATCCGAAAATAAGAAAATACCTAAAAGGTCTTAAGTGACAGCGTCAAAATATGTTGAGTACGAGTTTGAGTATTCAAATAATTTTTTTAGAAATATTTATTAAGTATCCTCATATGAGCAATACTTTACAATACTACTTACAATTATATGCCATCAATATACAAACATGTCCAGTTGCAGGGTAAATTTTGAGTGTTTTGCCCCAAAATCATGAAAAGTTAGTTAGTTGTTCGAGTACTAAGTAGATTTTGGTGACTTCCGGCCCTGATATTTTTTCTTTGTACAATCCTAAATAATTCCTCTTTATTATTTCTTATGATGAATAAGCTAAAAATACTAATAATGAAAAGGAAATAACAACTGCCAAAAGCTGACTTAAAAGTCTGACCCGACTATAAATCTCAAATTGAATGTTTTCACGATTTTATGTATATGTTTCAATTTTCTCTTTCTCTATTCATGTCCTGGAGTTAATGGTCACACTAAACAGAAAAAGAACAGGAACTTGACACAACTACAGTATGAGGTACTCAAGGATTTCCGTATATTATTTTATTTGAAAAATGAGCTATATGAAAATTTGTGTCACTCAAAGTTTTGCTCTAGTATTATCTTTGTCAGTGTGTGTGTGTGTGTGATGATCGCCATGTTATATGCCTGGCAACCATAACTGACCCAACAACGTAAGAATTGGGCAAATGAAATGGTAATTTTTACCATTTTAGTAAAGAAAGTTATTTTCAATTGCACGTAAACAAAATGCTCTAAATGGGTGGAATAATTTTTTTCTTGTGAAATAAAATTCACTAAAACAATGGTACACTGTACGTGTAATTATTTTAGCGGTATTCTAATATTAGCGCATTTCGCGCTGAAGTCATTGCGCTAATTCAAGAGCAGCGCTAAATTTCTCCATCCTGTCATTCTTTATACACAACAAATCCAAAGAAATTCATTGTGCGAATTCAAGATTGCGCTAATAAGTCTATACCCCTTGAGAGCGCTAAAATATGAGTGCACTAATTTAAATACACATACAGTACCTGGAAATGTATTACATACAAATGGTAAATAAAAAGTGATAACACCGGTGTTATATAGAAAACCTCTCCCCAGGAAAATTTTCTATACAGAAAAGCTTCCCCATGGGGAGATTTTTTTTTTATATAGAATTCATTTCCTCTTCCCTGTATAGAAAACTTTCCTACCTGTACGTTATAGGTTTGACTTTTATGTCAGCTATAGACAAATCAGGCTTTTTTTTTAAACTATTATCCTGAATTCTAAATACAATGCAAAAACAAAACGTGCAATTCACACAATTCTCTACAGTGGATGATATTGATTTCAGTAAATGCAATAAATTTTCTTTTCATTAATCTTTTTATTAGCTAATTATTCCATTGGTGATTTAATATAAAATTCAGAATTTTTAAATATATTTTAGCTTATTCATATATTTTTAGCGGCAAGGAAAATGTCAAAATCTTACCGACAATGCATATTTATTTTACTTTGATTAATTTGCAGTCAGTAAATAAAATTCAGACATAGCAAGATTTACCAACAGAATTTTAGGGTCTAGCTTAAATAAATTTTCTAGTACAGATATCATAACATTCAAAATATGTGAGAACTTATCTTATAAGTTGGAATAAAATAAGTGAGAAAGAATCTGATAAGTTTGTCTCTTATAAATTAGTATCGGCAAACGTGTGGGATTTACACTCATTATATCTTTTCATAGTATTTCATATTTTGAAATAATCACTCAACAGATTTATTAATATTTTCCGGATTGAGGAGGAATGTTTTCTATTACGACATAGAAAAAAACCCAAGGGAGGAACATTTTCTATGAAAGGGGGAATGTTTTTTATATAGTATTCCTACAGGGGGAAGATTATCTATGTAGAAAATTTTCCCGGGGGGAGGGAGGTTTTCTATATAGAAATTTTTCCGGAAGAAGATTCTCTATGCAGAAGATTTTCTATAGGACACATCAAAATTCCTATACACAACCTATTTAGCCTTGATATACAATAAATACTATAAGTATTAGACTTGCAAACTCACTTAAACTCAAATATAAACTCTGTCTCTGAAATACATATCAAATATAAACTCTGTCTCTGAAATACATATCATCCATAGATAAGTCACTTACGGTCGTAAAGAAATGTAAGATATGCTTGTAAAAACTAGTTTTATTGATTGATTTCAATACTGTATGGAGAAAGGATTTTGCAACATTTATTGTCATATATTAATATTTTTAATTTTGCAGACAAAAGCGAAATGAATTGTGCAAATTCTATATAATTGTTGAGCAAAGTTAATATGGATGAAAGATATGTATAAGCCAAAGTATGACAAAATGTGAAATTAATGCAAATTGTGTAACCTGTAGATAGCCATGACTCTATAAATGTGACCTTGATCATGTGCCGAAATGTTAGTGCTGAATAACAATATAAAATTATAAGTACCGGGTACTCATTGTCATGTATATGAAGTTGGGTCTCCCTGAACTGCTGAAATAGGTGATCCAAAAATATTTGTACATATACGATAATATTGGAAATGGGAGACGCAGCTTTGTTTTACTGGTTCTCTCTCTCTCTCTCTCTCACACACACACACACACAGTCAAACATTGATTATCTGGCAATCCATCAATGCATCATCTAGACTTATTGCTTATATTGAGTAATGTTATGTATATATATTCCGTCAATTTAGTAATCTTGAAATTCATGGGACCAATCCTATTACTTTGAAGTATCTGGAATTTGAGATAATTGAAATATTCAATAAACATTTTTTTCTACTGAGATATAAATATATAGTAAAAAAATTGGATCAGTCGTTTGACTATAACCAAAATTTCAATTTGTCAAATTTTAACATAACAAGATTCCACTGTATCATGTGTAGGTGTTTTGTGAGTATGCGTTTTTGTCATGTGTGTGCGTGTGCGTGTGCATGATGGCTAATAGGTGTAGTAAAATGGAATAATATATAGAAGCCATCATACACAGATTTAACAAAAATATTTGAGGTAAAATGAAACAACATACATTTTCCATATTTACATATACATCTTTATATTCTAAAATGATATAGGTATCTCTTAACAATTTATGTTGCTGCCTGTTTGTGATTTGTAATACTTCAATCTCGTCAATGTAACAACTTTTACATTAAACAATAGCATTTGATAAATATATAGCTCTCTGATTACATCTGTACAATCATATATATCATCTGATGTAAAAATCACAGGTAAATGGAAAGAAAATGGAAATCTGCTGTAGTTATCAATATACATACATAATTAAAAGACTAAAAAAAATCTCAACATACAAAATAAATGTTAGGTAATGATATGTTTGTAGTTTCTTCCTCTTTACTTGTCATATGTAAAAATAAATACAAGGACACATCTTATTGGTCACCAGATTACCATCCTATTAACAACATCCCTGACCCACAAGTAAATTCCAAATTCATAAATATTACCGTTACCCAACAGATGCTATACATCAAATTTGAAAAGAATTGACTGAAGGGTTTTGGAAAAAAAAATTAAAAAATACCCATGGTGCACAGCACATGCTTGCATGAGGACTACATAGATGGGGCACATCGCAGAAGCCTCCAGTCACATAAGGTCAGTCTGACTCGGTTGACCTAAAATGTCCTTCATACAAACCAAAACCATCATGTTAATAACAAAATGGATGTAAAATGATATTTTTACACAGGTGAAAATGAGAAATGAGGATGATCAAAGAAATATTTTCAACTTTTTACAAAAGTAAATAATACAGATCTATTGTGGACATAGTAAATCTTAAGTGTTATAGAACAATGAAATGGGAATGATTGTCATAATGGAACTGTGAGGCATAAATTGATTGTAAGATATAGAGCAAATTCAAGGAATTACTTAGCACACGGAGTTTTTAAAAGACTTTGTAAACTGTGTGTTCTATACAGCTGAAACCAAGATTGGTCCAAACACAATCAATTGTCAATATCAGCACTCACATAACAATACTTTTACTATAAATCTTGTAGTTTGCATATTCCTGGAACAGCCAACAGCCAAACTGCTTACTGTCAATGAGAGTACATCCTTTCAGGCATGGAGAGGCATTTGGAATGTCAACAGCAGTTAACTGGCTGATGTAAAGACACTGACATCAAGTAAGGTTATACAGTGGCATTGCAAGATTGGTGAGTATATTTGGATATATTTAATGTAATTATCATACAATGAGATGGATATAAAAAGATTCTATATAAACAGGATTATATTGCGTTTGATTGTTGACAGTTTGCCAAAGGCAAATGTAAAAGTTTGTACCCTGCCCCTTTATACAAGTCTATATCTTAAAGGTTAGCATAATAAATATATAAATATGCTACTACACATAATCTATATATATATATATATATATATATATATATATATATATATATATATATATATATATATATATATATTATATTACATTTTGATCAATCATCTCGCTCATTTAAAATGTTACCATTAGAAAATTTACCCTTAAAGACACATTTGGACTGGTCGAAGTCATTTACAGAACAGTCCATTGTTTTCCAGGGGTTGATAAGTTAATGAAGAAGAAAAAAAAAGCATAAATAAAACCAATCAGTAAATGTTGTCGAGTTTGATCAGGTGCTCCAAAAAGCAATTGCAATTAAAAAAGTTGATTGAAAAAAAAGGATTAAAAAAATGTAAATATATAAACATGTTGTATAAATAATATAGATTTCAGATCCTCACAGCAAAGTAAAACAATAAAAGGCAGAGAAAAATATTAAAAACAACATAGAAAAGGGGGTCACATTTTGACCTTGATGAAATGCATAAGTAAAATCTAAAGTATTTATAAAATGGCTTAATGAAGTACTGATAGATGAGACATTATTATCAGTGAAGACTAGAGATTCATACATAGATTGTTCAGATTTAGTTTCTTGAGAAAAATAATGTTAATAATTGATAGAATATGAGAAATCCATGGCCCACTAGCATAAAACTTGAATATTACTAAAATCTTAAAACTTTACTCAACTTCAGGTAATCCTGAAATTTGATTGGTTATTTAGGATAAGTTTAGAATATTCTAAGGCTTAATAATATATTCCTGAAGTTTTATGTAAGTGTGCCACTTAATCTTTTTCTCAAATTACATCAATATTAGAAAAATAGATGTGCCTTTTATTTCCCATGTGTAAAACAGAGGAACCATTAACCTATAATAAAGCAACCGTGGCAATAAATAATCTTTCTATTACAAAATTCTGGTTTTGTGTGCACAGACATTGGACTGGTAAACAACAGAATAAAAAACAAATTAAATTTAACTTTGTGAGTGCAGGGGATAATTTCTACTTCAAAATAAGAATGAACCCTTTCAACACCTGAGACCATAATAGACTTGTCTAAAACAAAAGGAAAGAGCAAACTATTAAGATATTTGGAATTGAAAGGGTTGAATTAATTGTAACACGGGGGTCTTATAAACTTATTAAGAGTTTCTGTGTGATAAAACAAACATATACGAAAATGAATACAGAACATGTACAATAATAAATAAGTCTTACCAATATTACACCAAATGAGACATTAATCAATGACTAATTTTATTAATTTCACTGGTATATCTTCATTGATGATATGCTTTACTTCTTGGTCTTAAATGAGTTCTTAGATCTTCCATTCTTTTTTATTTTCATTTATAAGTCAAATGTGATTCCAGAATATTTCTATGTCAATACCAAGGTCAAGGTACTGCCCTATATGTCGAAGGCCTGACGGACAGTATGTAAGTAGGTACCAAGGTCAAGGTACTGCCCTATATGTCAAATGTGATTCCAGAATATTTCTATGTCAATACCAAGGTCAAGGTACTGCCCTATATGTCGAAGGCCTGACGGACAGTAAGTAAGTAAGTACCAAGGTCAAGGTACAGTAAGTAAGTAAGTACCAAGGTCAAGGTACTGCCCTATATGTCGAAGGCCTGACGGACAGTAAGTAAGTAAGTACCAAGGTCAAGGACATTGGACTGCTTTTTGAGCAAAAGCATTTCATTATACATAATGTGCAAGTCAAATTACATATGCATACTGTGTGTTGACCATATTAAACCAATTACTGTTGCCAACTTTGTAAATAATTATGCTTTAAATAAAGTGGAAGCTTGTTTTCTCTCACTTGAGACGGATTTGTCTGCAAATTTAGATGTCGGGGAAATTGTTATCTCACCGCGCAGGGTGATGAATGCAGTCGCTCCTTTTTATTGTTTCAACTTGAGAGAAAAACAGAAACAGCCAAACACCATTTTGAGGAAGGGATGTAGAAATCTCAATCCTCCTGCACAAAATTTTATTAGTCCTTGCCTCGTCATGGACAAACAAAATTTGAGTGAGATTTCTTCATTCATCCCTCCCTCAGAGTGGTGTTAGATTGTATTAATCACAAAATTCACGGGTCCACCCCTACTACTTTGAAGAGAAAACCAAAAATTTAATTAACATATTTTTCTATCAATAAAAATCAGAACTGTAAATTATACTTTGAAATATCTGGCATTTCGACTCATCCAATTTTGACACACCAATATTCCACTGTAAATCTAGCAAAGATTTAAATCAGTCTGATTGAAATTTGAGTCTGATTGAGGTTCACATATTTTTAATTTCAATAAGAGACGTATACGCATACATATTTTACAAGTACTTCTCTAGTGAAAATACTGTAAAATGGTGCATTTAATTTTAAAAAAATTCCTACAAAGACATGAATTTTTATGTGCTATAATTGGCAAGTGATTAGCAAGTGATCATTCTTGTTCAGTGCTGATTTTAAACTTCACCACACCATTTCTAGATTTCACATGACTAAAAACTAACTGCACCAAATTAAACCAATTTACAGTATCTGTAAAATTGGTCAGCATCAGTAACATTTTACATTCAAGATTTGTTTCAATATTATTAGTTTCTAATACATTTCAGAACTCATTTATGCCCAAGAAGTGAATAAGTGTGATGTATAATTACAATAAATAACAATGATATTATTCTTCAAACATCAAACAGAACAAAAAGCAAAAAAAAAAAAAAAAGAAGAGAAACATGATTGATATATCCTAAAAATTATACACACACATGGTGTGGTTCAAATCTATAACCGAGTGTCAAGATTAAGAACAGACATGTGTGTATATGTTCATATTGTAATACAAATAAGATTAACACATAAGGCTAAGCAAAGAAAAGAATTGGTTCTCAGGCAACTTTTTTTCAAATCAAATGTGGCAGATTTTTTTGTTTTTTGTTTTTAATCAAAATACCATGTTGCATGACTGCAAATGTACAAACATTGCACTAATGTCACTTATCAATGTTCAAGAAAAGTTATTTTACCAGAAGATGTGATCTATATACACAAATGCTGGAAAGATCAAGACTATGAACATAATAAGAGTTCAGAATGAAAATGAACACAAAATCCAGAAAATACATGAAACATTATTTAAAGATATAGTGGTTTTAAAAAAATTGAATAAGAGGGGGGGGGGGGGAGGGGGGTAAAAAGCACATGCTGCGGGCCTGAGAACCAATTCCATTTTTTGTGTTTGGTCCAATGAGATAAACATTTCTATTTCATATTTTCTGAAGAAACTGATTCAGTTTATCTAAAATTCTATGAAATCAACAGTTTTTGTTTGTTTTTAAAGGGAATGGAAACAGTGAGTTTTCCTGATATTTTTGTGAAATAACTGTTTTGGGATTAAATGAAAAGAAGGAATGACTTAATGTTAATATTGCTGACATATTCAAATGGAATTCAAATGTTTTGTAATTAACATTAATTTTCAATATATATATATATATATATATATATATATATATATATATATATATATATATATATATATATATATATATATAAATAAAACAGGAAATGAACAACTTACAACAAAGTAAGGAAAACGATAGGATATTGGAAAACAGAAATATTTGATTGAATCAGATAGTAATCAGTAACAACATGAAAACAGGATCTCTGATATATACCTGAATATAAATGAGCCAAGCTGTGATGTCTATAGGAATGATTATTTCTTAAATAAAAAAAAATTCAGAATACTTAAAATCAAATAACACAAATTTAAGATTGATAATAACAGCAGTAAACAACAGCTTGAGTCAAACATTATGATTTAAAAATGACAAATAAAACACCAAAATTTCTTCAACAACTAACTGATGTTGATTTGAAATTTGTTTGTTAAGGATTTTAAAAAAAATAATAAAAAATTGAAAGTTTAATGATAATTTCAAGTTTAAGATATTTGAAGAAAAAATGATATGCTTGAAAGTATTCAACTTCTTCCTTTTCCACAGCTTCTAATACATTCTGCATTTTCTGTCAACGTAACGTAACTACCGGTATTGTACCAGTACAACGTAACTACCGGTATTGTACCAGTACCGTACTAGTATGATACATCCCAATATCAAGAAATATCTTCCTCCTGACAATTTTTACAATATGTACTGGAACATGTCCTGATAGCCCAAGCATTTACCATACTTCTATACACAGACGGATATCGCCTTGTCATGATAGATTTTCAGTATCACAGTTTAAATGAAGATATATCTCGGCTAAAGTCAAGTTAAAGCTTTCTCTAACCACTGAAAGTAATAATGAATATATATGAATCATCTTTGATATAACTTATCTTGAAAATTATCAAATTTTTCAAAACTTGTACAGAGAAAATGTTTCTTCTTTTTGACCCCTACAGTCAAGTCATGTCTAGTTAGTTTGAACCTAAAGTAGATCTTCTAAGTTAAATTTGCACATGCTTACAAACACGAGTCTAAATTAAATCATGACAGGGATGATAGGATACTTGTTGATGCAAAAATATTCAGTAATGCATGAAATCCATGCAAGGCAAAATGTTTTATCTGCCTAACCTATTTTTGGAAAAAAAAGACTGTATAGATTTGGTTTTTGACAGAACCCAAATGTGCCTCTTTTATATATTTAAGAAGTTTAATTTATGTAAGGACAGTATTTTTCTGAGGATAATTGTAACTAAGTTTTTCTCCCCCACCATTAATAAATGGCTGTCACTGTACTACTGAGAAATTATTGGATTTGACATAAAACATCAGCTAACAAAAAAACAAAAAAAACAAGAAACTGCTAAAGGCAGTATGACCAAACTGCATAGCAATACTTCTGGAATTTGATTTCAAGTTCAAAGCTGAAGGTCATTCTGAAAATTGAAGGTCATAGACAACTCATGTCAATATGTTCTATCATCATGAGAAGTTCCAACATAATACCCTGAGCAGTTTTCACACAGGAGCTTAAAACAAACTCTAAACTAAATTGTTGAAACAGAGAGACAGAAAGACAAACAGACACTATATTGTCTGGTATTTGCTTCATAATCCAGCCAACAAAAATTCTTTTTATGTACACAAAACACACTTAAATCTGGCCTGTATTACAAGACATGGTCAAACATTTTGTTATTCTGAGACAGTTACATTTGGACTTTGGAAATAAAATTGTCCATTAGTTGAGTTGTCATCACGCCAAATCTGATTTTCACTCATCACAAAACAAATAATGGTATGTTTTCTTACAACTGATTTTAAATACCTATGTTCAAAACTTCAGATTAAAATCAAATCAAACCAATATCATATTTACCTGATTTAGAGTAACATTTGCATGACCGTTTTGCTTCATACTGTTGAAATCATCTGTGAAAAGTGATGAAAATTATTTGAATATTTATAATTAACAGAACCAAATTATTTACAAATCATGTTCATTGTATATCAGTTTGACAACCAGTTACCATGTTAACTACATTAAAACATAGGAATTTATTTTCTCCCATGGTTCACAGATTTTCCCTCTTTTTTTATTGGGAATGATTTCCTTGTCAACCCCTAGGGTTTTGACAAGCTACGTGTGATATGATGTTACAATACAATTTATGACATCTAGAATGCAGTGCATTAGTTATGTCAGATTTGACATAGATCTGTGTAGATGTGCATTGACATGTAAACCACACATAAATCTACATAGACATATATTTAAGACATGGGAGAACAAGATGTTTGTGAAACACAAATACCCCAAGTCCTAACAAATCCTCAGGGGCATGTGATGTCAGTGAAGTGTAAGCAACCCTTAAATGAACTTACAGTCTAAGTTTGGTTACTGTATCACAATCCAAACTTGAAATATTGCACTTTAAATGTAAGTGGGACAGAAATATGGACAGACAGACAGACAGACAGACGACCCAAACACTAGATGCCTCCAGTGGATCTTTTAGGCCAGGGGCATAAAAATAAGCAACTTCTACCTTGAGAGTATAACAAAGGAATCTCAATCCTTGGGATAAAACTCTTGAATGACAAACACTCGGCAAGCCTCGGGGTGTCATTCAAGAATCTTGCCCTCGGATTGAGATTCTTCTGTAATACCCTCAAGGTGAGATTATTCTATTAATCTACATAACTTTGTCATCAAGCTGAATCAAGATATAGTACATTTATAAGGAAGTTGTTTATGTGTCAATATCAGAGTTTTAAAAGGAGACCCCTGACACACCTCCTTTTCACATGCCTACTGGCAAAATCAAATTATTGTTGAGCCTAACTGCCATATAATGGATGAAAGACAGTACATTCAAAAATATTATTAAAAATAAGCCTAACATGTACTGGTTATCCAACACATTTATACACTATTTCAAACAATATTTACCCTGCATTTGTATAAAGCAAACATGGAAGAGTCTCGGCACTTTTTTTTCAAAATTACAACTGTAGTATGAGGGACTCATCTACATAAAAACATAAATCATTAAAGGGGCATAAGCTGTGTTTACCCCAAAACATTATTTTTGAATTTTTTCTACCTATATTACTTGTACTTGATGTACAATAACAAATAAGAGCTATAAAAAGGCATAAAAATCTTATATTCCTATATATTTTGTGAAAATAGGATAAGAACCAGCGTGGTATTCATATACAAAATAGTAAGGTTGAGTTTATCAATTGCAAGTGCAAAAGTGCCAAACTTGGGTTTCTCAAGCAATTTTCACAAAACAGGAATTTAAGAATTTTTATGCCTGTGTATTTCTCTTTTTTGTTATTGTCTGTCAATCTAAGAATTAAAAAAGGAAACAAAAATGTTTTAAAAAAACACAGCTTATGTCCCTTTAAGGACCTATATTTTTTATTTGAAATATTTTGCTTAAAGATTAGAAAACATTATGGTTTTAAAAAGATTTGTGATTGATGATTTGAATAAAAAAAAGGATCGATTTCAGTTATGGTTAAATCACTGTCCAAACACTGATGCTACTGGAGTGTGTTTTGACATAAAAATATAAGACATGAAAGGAGTACTTTGCCATGAAATACTTATTCTCCTATCCAAAGTAACTAAAACTTTGCCATGTCCAAATAGTATCTTTGTTGTCAGAGACCTAATAAAATTTTCAAACAACAAGCACATCTTTAATAATATGGGTACAGAAAAAATAGCAAAAGATGTATGAATGTTTGTTTTGCTTTAAATACTTACTGAATAATTTCATCAATTTAGCCAAACAGGTAAAGTAACTATCCAAGTTAACCATGGAGTTCTCGTTGGAAAAACGAAATATCAAAGCCTGCATTGTTGAGTTATTGACTCTAAATCCTGTAATAAAGAATGTCTAGTATTTAAAGAACTAGGGTGTTATAATTACCGAAGTAATTTCTACATAATCCAGGGCACTGTTATAATGAGGGTGAGTAATCCCTATATATTCTTAACCTGTCAATGCCTGAAGTCACATTTGAACCTGCTCATCTTAAAGAATGGTTACTACCACCATCAGAATTAAGGGGTGTATGGTTTAGAATGAAAATTGTATAATAATTTTACATGCAATATGAACTTGTTCACTCCTGAATTATGATAGTAGACCATACCACTTATTGATTTGGGCAAGTCTAAATGTGACCACAGGGGTTTATGAGTTAAAACACAGAAATAACATGTAGTTTCTGCATATTTTTACTGTATACCTGGAAATTTTCTCCCTTTTACAACAGAAAACATATTTCAACCAGTCTTAAATTCACCCAAAATCACCATAGTTTCATGGATGGTTTGAATGTCTGTGCTTCAATTATTTAACTTGAAAATTTCACCCTCTCGTCTAAGGACGAACATGAAAATTAAACAGGAACAAAAATTTCCAGGTATAGAGTATCAAAATTGTTTCTGATTCATATACAATGAGATAAAATGTGCTTTAATATTCACAGATAATTTCCAATCTTACAAAATTTAAATAGGTACAATGATGAAAATGTGTTAAAAATGGTAAAAAGGGGTATGATAATTGTGAAGGTTTTTATATGAGAAAATAAAGAACTGACATTGCAGCAAAACTTTGAAAAAAGGAATTCCTCCTTTCATCAGAGATTATTCTTCTCAGTATATACACAAGGCCCAGCTCCAGGTCATTTCTAAGATGTCTCTAAATATGTAGCGACTGTTCCTACACCAAGCGCCCAGCATATAAGTTACAGGTAATCTAGGTGAAATTTAAAATGAAGGTCCTATGTAACAGTGGGGGTAGTAGATAAAAGAATCATCATGCATTTGGCATCAGCGCCCAGCGCTAGTAACAATTTATGACATTTCACCTACAGTACACCTGGTAATATTTTGACACAAGTAAAAATTGGGTGTAAAAACATCAAAGAAGCATTTCAAAAGTACTGATGAATCAAAACATGCCTTCAACTTATAAAACCATATCAAGTGAATGGTGAGAATTTACAAAACTTTGACTAAATGACTGTCATCCTTAGGGATGGAATCATAGAGAAAAAACCTATAGTCCCCTGATTTCACAGGTGCATAACAAAGTAAAACAAATATCCACATGGGTAAATTCAGATATGTGAAATTTCTCTAGTTCAAGTTTTTTACTGTCTATAAAGGTTTGTTTCTTTTTGTTTTTTGGTGTTTACGCCACATCAAGAATTTTCCAGTTATACTCTGGTAGCCATGTTTTAATGGTGGAGGAGAGAACTCAGTCACAATGTAACCGGGAACTGACCACCGGCCTTCTGAAAGTAAACTGGCACTCTGTGTTCACAAATCAGCTTAGGACCCGACGGGGTGCAAACCTGAGCCTGTGCTGACCGGATGTGAGAGACGTCATAGTTTAAAGTGTAATGCTGTAACCAATTGGCCACAGAGGCCCCTTCTATATAAAGGTAAACTCTATCTTGAAGCAAATAAAGGTAAACTCTATCTTAAAGCAAAGAACATCAACAAAAGCACAAAGTACCTGCTGCTCCTAATACTCTTCTAAGTTCAAATGAGTTCAGCATTCCAGACCTGTCTACATCATACTGGTAGTAGAGTTTCTGAAACAAAAATTATTATAGACCACATTTGAATTGTGCCTTTAATCTCATAGATCACTTATGTTGCAATATCTTTCACAAGAATAAAGACTTGCTGATTAAATGTCCAGTCATACTTCCACCAGAAATCACAATATTCAATCTTGTTTACAACTTGATCCATGTCTGCCTTTGATTGATAAAAATAGCTGGATAAATGTCTGACAGACTAATCTTCTTAGCAGTATTTACATGAATCAACATAATAACTATATCAGATATCTGAATACATTCAAGCTAAATATACAAAAATCACAGATACCAAAGTATAAATCTTAAGGATGTCCATGATACAATATATAAATCTAGTCAATATTGGAGAAACAAACCAGAGGTGGAATCAGGTGCCACTGCAAGTCCAAATGGCATTATATGCCACTTTTCAATTATACAGTGGCTGACATTTTTCATTGGTGGCAGAGAGAACCCAGTTACAATGCATCCGGGAAAAGACTACTGGCCTTGTCATTGTAAACCAGCAAATTTCCTCATGTAATACCCATGTAATGTGCGCATCCTGTTTTTGAGGCTGAAAATCTTGAAAAAAAGATTATCCCTATGTAACATGCGCACAAATAAAAATTGCGGATGTCGGTAAGCCAGTATTTGTATAAAATGAAACGTTGTTCAAAGTATAATTTACAATTAACCTGAAAATATCCTACACCTATGTAATGTACGCACCCCCAATTATGGATATCATTTTAAAGTGAAAAAAGTGTGCACATTGCATGGGTTTTTACGGTAATCAGCTAAATTTCAAAGCAATATGGAAAAATGAATCCAATGAAATCTATTTCTTACCTTCCAACTCCGCAGCAAATTCCATAAATACAAAAATTCTGTGTAACCTAATTTACCCGAGGCATCAACCTGATTATAAGTTAAGAAATGTACATAATTCTGTCATATTTATGTAAATGAGATTCTTTGTTCGAATCAAACTAAGACAATTGGTTCTGTTTATCGATAACATCAAACATGGTGCAAAACAAAATGTGTAATAAATAGTAACTACCAGAATACAGAAAATCAGTTTTGCATTGTTTACAAACATGGCACTGAAATCAGTAGTTGGAATTGCAGCTGGAAAATTACAACTACAATATATATATATTCAAATGAGGTCAGTTCTATACAAAATAAAGTGGCACATGTTTACAAACAAAACAAGTCTTAAAACTAAATCACAATAGGGGTAACAAACTAGTATTACCAAAAAATATTAGAGCTACAGTAACGCATGGAATCAGAGCAAGGTAAAATGTTTTACCTGTACATGGAATCAGAGCAAGGTAAAATGTTTTACCTGTACATGGAAACAGCAAGGTAAAATGTTTTACCTGTACATGGAATCAGAGCAAGGTAAAATGTTTTACCTGTACATGGAAACAGAGCAAGGTAAAATGTTTTACCTGTACATGGAATCAGGGCAAGGTAAAATGTTTTACCTGTACATGGAATCAGAGCAAGGTAAAATGTTTTACCTGTACATGGAAACAGAGCAAGGTAAAATGTTTTACCTGTACATGGAATCAGAGCAAGGTAAAATGTTTTACCTGTACATGGAATCAGAGCAAGGTAAAATGTTTTACCTGTACATGGAGTCAGAGCAAGGTAAAATGTTTTACCTGTACATGGAAACAGAGCAAGGTAAAATGTTTTACCTGTACATGGAATCAGAGCAAGGTAAAATGTTTTACCTGTACATGGAAACAGAGCAAGGTAAAATGTTTTACCTGTACATGGAAATAGCAAGGTAAAATGTTTTACCTGTACATGGAAACAGAGCAAGGTAAAATGTTTTACCTGTACATGGAAACAGAGCAAGGTAAAATGTTTTACCAGTACATGGAAACAGCAAGGTAAAATGTTTTACCTGTACATGGAAACAGCAAGGTAAAATGTTTTACCTGTACATGGAATCAGAGCAAGGAAAAATGTATTACCTGTACATGGAAACAGAGCAAGGTAAAATGTTTTACCTGTACATGGAATCAGAGCAAGGTAAAATGTTTTACCTGTGCACTCCAAGTTTTGAGAAATACATAGGAATATAACTTTGGTTTTAGACAGAACTCTGATGTGCCACTTTACCTTAAAATACATACTGTGTTTTAATTTTCCATGGATCTATAAACACTATGAGTTGAAAAGTAATATACATTGTGTTTTGCTGTGAGGTCATAACAACAATTCATACACAAACTGTAGAGTAGTGCTACTTTAAACATTTCCATGTACCAAAAATAATACATTATATATAATAATTGTTCACTTTAAACAACTGAAGGTACTTATTAGATCAATTTTATTTTACAAAAAATTATTCAAATAAACTTTATAACTACAAAGCTGGAATGATGGCAGAGGGTAAAAAATCAATGGGTGCATTTAAGCATACAAAATTGTCAGCTAATCCAGATATTGGCAGTAAACCAAACTGCTCATGTTTCTTCTTTGATTTAGAATGAAAAGGATACATCCATCAGTGAAACAAATGTCTTACAGGCATCAATGCTTAAATCTGTATGGTTAGGTTCTACAAGTAAATAACAACAATATCACTGAGTGGCTAGGTTCTACAAGTAAACAACAATATCTCTGTATGGCTACGTTCTACAAGTAAATAACAATAATATGATTGTGTGGTTACATTTTACAAGTAAATAACAACAGTATCATCATTGTATGGCTGGGTTCTAAAGGTAAATAAAAAAAATATGATTGTATGGTTACATTCTGCAATAACAATAACATATAGTTCAGGGTTACTGATATAGTCTATGGATATTAATAAGGTATGGGGTTATTAACATTGGTATAGTCCAGCAATTTTAAGGGGAAAAGTAAGGTTTTTTTATTTGTATGTTCTCATGTATAGTACAAACATTAAATGACAATTTGTTCTATAAAATCTTAGGCCAGTTTAAATCAGTAGGAACATTCAAGTTTAGTCAATTCTATGACCTAAATTAGTTATGTGCATACAGCAAAACACTCACCTTTTCTGAGTCCCTCATTTACTGCTCTTCTCAACTCGTATGCATTCACTTCCATATCCTGTAAAAATCCATAAACTTATACTGTAAATATGTAAATATAGTGGAACCTGTCTTGGATCCACCCCATTTGCCACACACATGTGGCCTCTAAAGCCAGACCCTTAAAAGAGATTTTACTTAACCCACCAACCCCCAAAGTCACATTTGGACCTGCTCATTTCCACTGTCATAATAAATTCAGGGATGTATGATTTCATATGAAAAAAATTATTTTACCTGCAATATGAACTTGTTCACTCCTATGTTATGACAGTGGACCATACTATTTATTGATCTGGACGAGTCTAAATGTGACCTAAAGGGTTGATGAGTTAGAGAACTACTGAACTGAGTGGTTCTCAGAATGTGGTCTCACAAGACAGGTGGTCTCTCATGAAAGTAGATCTAACGACAGGTGTCTTCTGTTCTATGTCTTAACTTTAACACTAATTTCTGACTAAATTCAGGGTTTTCCCTGAAAGTTACCAAATTTCCCTCAATGTAGCATGTATAGGTCCCAAGAAAGCTCAAATTGGTGAGAATTGTTGTATGTTTTACATATAAGTGAGAATGACAATGAGAGAGAGAGAGAGAGAGAGAGAGAGAGAGAGAGAGAGAGAGAGAGAGAGAGAGAGAGAGAGAGAGAGAGAGAGAGAGAGAGAGAGAGAGAGAGAGAGAGAGAGAGAGAGAGAGAGAGAGAGAGAGAGAGAGAGAGAGAGAGAGAGAGAGAGAGAGAGAGAGAGAGAGAGAGAGAGAGAGAGAGAGATATTCTTTAAGCTAACCTCTCCAGACACTGTATAGAAGAACCTTTTGAAGTGATCCTCTTTCTCATGCTCTGTTGGTGTTGAAGGTAAAGGTATTTCCTCTCTTCCAGGTGTATCATCAGCTTCCCTTTATACAAAAACAGATCTTACAATAGTCAAGCTTAACAAGATGAATTAAACTAAAGAAAAAAAGTGAACTGCTTTCACAACTCACTGGGAACAAATTAATCAAATTGCTTTTTTATTTTTTAAAATGATTTCAGAAAAGTCTGCTTTACTTTTTATCATAACCGATGTAGTTTATGTAAATTACCATTTGTTTGTTCAGATGATGTTTTACGCCACACTAAAAAAAGCTGCAGTTATAAGGTGGCAGCTAGTTTTTGACAGAGGCTACTTAAAACTTACTCTACAACATTTCTGTTTTCAAAGAAAAAGCGGAGGTAGAAATCTGCCTCTTCGTTTTGTTCCCAGGTACATGGAATGACAACATATTCCCCCGGTGGCAGGCTCATACGAGCAATCCTCTGCCGCATGTTAATAAAATGTCCACTTGAGTCCACACTTTGGTTTGAATCAAAGAATTCTTTTTTCAATGGTAACACATACGACTTTGATAGCTTAAAGTAGAGAAACATAAGAAAATTAGTCTTTCTGTAATAATCTTGTTGTTATTCTGTAGAATCAGAAAATTTTGTTGTGGCTTTAATTTCATTTACTTCAATATTTTCATTTATCAACAAAATTTAAACCATGACGAAATTTTATTATACCTGCAGTTATAGTAAAAGGTTCCTTTTCAAACAGGTTTATCTATTTTAATGAAATTTAATGTCAATGAATTAGTTTTATTTTCAAAACAACATTTTAACCCCATGAAATTTTCTGATTCTACAGTATCTGAAATAAAAGTCTTGAACCAACACACCAATAAACAACAATGAGTCTGAAGTTATTGATGTATACATGTCTCCTACCTGTGAAACTATCTTTTAGTGAATGTGAGCCGTTCTAACCAAATTCTAACCAAAACCTTAACTTGAATGATATAAACAAGTCCTATAGTATTACTATTTCACTGTTTTACTTGTACGGGTGACTAAAAACAAATTGATTTAGGGGTATGAAAATATCATACACGAATTATTAATCAGTTGATTACTGTATCTTTCAAAACAACCAAACACTTAGCATCGGAAATTTTGCTTTTCTACTAAAAGATATCAATATGGGCTGCAAGGTTTTTTGGGCAGCCATATTTTTGTACTGAAACAGTTCAAAACAAGCACTGTATATATTTTCAGTAGTATTTTTTTTTATTCTTTATTTGTGGATAATGTCATGCACACTCAACAATTTTCCAGTTATTGTATACTGTATTTGACCCGAAAAGGAAAATCTTTACCTTATACACAAAAAATCCAATGTAGAGGTTTTTCTTGCCCTTCATTTTCATTTTCCGCCTGTCTTTTTGCATTAATTGCACAATGAAACTACACATATTGTCACCATCTTCGTCCATATCAGACAAAGTCACTTTATACTGGGGATTCATCCAATGGTGTCCTGAAATTGTTTATAGATCAGTAAGAAAACATAATACCTATAATTAACCAATCAAATGCTTCCCAGGTGTTCTATGTTATATCATTTATGAATCAAATGCCATTGAAAGAGCATCTTAATTTTGTTATGTAACTCATTCGCCCCTAGACACATATTTGGACTGGTCTAAGTCATTAAGTTACAGCAGAGTCCATTGATTTTTCAGGGGCTGATGTGTGAATGGTGATTTAGGCCACACTCGACAACGCTTCAATTGCTCATTGGCAGTAAGTTATTAAAGGTGGAGAGAAAAAAAATAGGTAACAATTAATACAGCCAGGAAAACAACATTGGGCTTCCACAAATGTGAAATTTCCAAACATAATCACCTTAGGTTCCGGTGGGACCTGAACCCACACAGACTAGAATTGAAAAACTTGGATGATTTAGAGCGCAGAGTTCTACACATGTGTCTTTGGTTTTTTTTTCAATATTAACAAATTGGATGCCTATGCATTTTCATTTTTTGCTCATTTGACCATTTCAAAAATATAAATCACACAGAGAGACACATGAAAACTATGCCTAAAAGTAAATCTAAATCACCTTGTGCAGGTCGTCCACCAGCGCTGAATCCACTCTGCCATCTTCCATTATACTCAGTTGTATGCCACTGTTTTGGCATCTCTACTGGTGAATCTGGAGTTAAGTTACAGATGTCGAGGGAGTCAAAGTTTTTCAGAAAATCATTGAATTCTATCCTGGAATTCGAAATTGAATAGTGTTTAATGCCACACTCAACAATTTTTCAGTTATATGGTGGCGGCCAGTTTTTAATGGTGGAAGAGAGAACCCAGTTACAAAATACCCTGAAAGAGACCACTGGCCTTCCACAAGTAAATTGGCAAACCTTCTCACAAAAATCACCTTAGATTCCAGCAGGGCTTGAACCTGCAGTGACCAGAAGTGAGGCCACGGAAGCCTCTTGAGAATGTAAGACAGTTATATAGCATGTTGCAAATGTAACAGTGTTCATAGTCGAGTTTATACAGATTTCAAATGATGTATGAAAGTTATATAGTAACATATGTTATAAATACAACAGCGTTCAATGTCAAGTTTCCTTCGTAGATATTTTCCAACGAATAATAACATAAATTTTTAGAAAGATCAGCAAACTTAAAGATTTTGTGATTTTGTAACAATTCTATCCCCAAGAATGTGATTCCATAATGGTGAAAAAGGAAAAAAATGGCTCGTTTGTCGGGTTTAATGGGAAAAATAAAGATTTAACATTGCAGCAAAATTTGGAAAACCGAGGAAAATTCTCATCCCTGTATTCCATTTACTCTAAACAAAAGGTCCAAAACATTATCTGCCCTATCCATAAAACATGAATTGTCAGAAGACAGAAAATGTCACAAGGTCAAAGGTCTTGGTATCATCTGAAAGGGCTGATCATAAGGCTTGCATAAAACATGAGTTGTCAGAAGACAGAGTATGTCATAAGGTCAAAGGTCATGGTATCATCTGAAAGGGCTGATCATAAGGCTTGCATAAAACATGAATTGTCAGAAGACAGAATATGTCACAAGGTCAAAGGTCTTGGTATCATCTGAAAGGGCTGATCATAAGGCTTGCATAAAACATGAATTGTCAGAAGACAGAATATGTCACAAGGTCAAAGGTCTTGGTATCATCTGAAAGGGCTGATCATAAGGCTTGCATAAAACATGAATTGTCAGAAGACAGAATATGTCACAAAGTCAAAGGTCTTGGTATCATCTGAAAGGGCTGATCATAAGGCTTGCACGGGGGTATGACAATAGAGCTCTATCTGGACATATCATCCTGGCGAGCTAAAAACCTTACCCTTTGATGATGAAATTAACCTTTTGTTACCCTTACAAAAGTTGCTACATACCAGAGTTGGTGAGAACTGGCAGAGCATTTTCTCAGAAAATGTTTTAAACTGAATGACACATATCCACAACATGAAAGATGACCATAGATCACATAAGATGACCTTGTGACCTACTTACTATCTATCAAGTGTTAACTTCAATGTATCAGGTCTACTAACTTAATTTGAAGTTTTTAAATGAAATCAATGACTAGAAAAATTGTGTAATTTGATTTACATTGCTGAATATGAAATACAGATAATATACTATTAAGAAACATACAGTGCAAGTATAAAAATATCTGATTAAAATATTCTTACCAAAACTCCCCATCATCCCTAAAGACTAGTCCCATGTTTTCTCGTTCTTCTTCCGGAATGCTGTTCCACTCTCTAGACCTGAACATAAAATCAAATTATTCATATATACATTTGACCAGGAATAATTACTGTTTAATTGTATTGTAGTTATATGTATTATAATCCATATCTTTCATTTGTATTGGTCACAAATTGATAAAATAACTAATAATTTGTTAGTGAACATTCATCTACCTACAAGGTTTTAGTTAACTGGTTAAACCCTGAAAAACAATGGACTCTTCTGTAAATCAATGACTTTGACCAGTCCAAATGTGTCTTTAGGTATGAATGAGTTAAACAGTGTACCTGCACAATTTCCACATCAGAAAATGATGTTATTTTTTCTGGGCTATGGGTCCTTAAAGCACAAGATTTTCTATGATATACTCTATATAGCTTGCATATTAGAGACAGAAAGCAATACATGTATATCTAAATACTT
The DNA here is from genome assembly GCA_030159075.1 of Atrina japonica. Taxonomy (NCBI): domain Eukaryota; kingdom Metazoa; phylum Mollusca; class Bivalvia; order Pterioida; family Pinnidae; genus Atrina; species Atrina japonica. The sequence continues at coordinate 261,016 of BROG01000336.1, read as the reverse complement.
GCCTCTTAGATCCCAGTTTATCTAAATTATATGTCAGAAATACTGGGTTATCAAATTCCATTGATTTTTTGACATTACCTTTCAGGGGTCAAGAATCATGGAAATTTCCACTTGTCCCTACAGGAAGCGTAGTTCTGAAATCTACTTGTCCGAATGCAAAAATGGCTTGTCCAAAACTCAAGTTTAAAATGTTAAGATTTATTTTGTATTTAAACAAGTATAATCATCATTAGTCTACAACAATTTCACTTGTCCCGTGAGAAGTAACATTTACTTCTTTGACCATAAAATAGACTTGTCCTGACAACTATACAAACATGATGGTTTAGCCATGCCCTTTCTAGACATAGCCCTGCCATTTCTAGACATAGCCCTGCCCTTTCTAGACATAGCCCTGCCCTTTCTAAACAATCACTGTGATGTTCTTAGACAGGTCAAACAGAGATTGTATCTCAAACATGTGATCAACAACTGATAATAGCACCAGTCTCTTCTGTGATTTCTCATCCTCACCAGGAAGAGAGAGAAGCAGGAGAGAACAACCTCACCTAATCTACCTCTCCTAAGTGACCACCTCTAATTTAAGACCATAAATATTACTGAAAATTTCTTGATAGATATCAAACAAGATACCTCATAATCAGAGACCACCACCATGCTAATCAGACCTCGTGGAGTCAGTCAGTTAGGGGTAGACGTATTAACAAGGTTCCACTGTATAAATACAGGATACGGATTCTTACCTATCTCCCCATGGACCTTTCCATTCTATCTTGTTACCCCATGGATTTCTCACTCTCACGAGTGTTATTGGAATTTCTCCAGTCTCTGACATCAGCAAAATCTACATTTAGATAAAAAGCATAAAATAAGGTTAATAACATACTACAGAAACATTCATCTCATTGAGTGTAATCACAAAAAAATACTCTATCCGACAAAGGTAAACATCAAAGTACAAAAAACCAACAATGTATGCATACAAAAAATCACAAGTATTTTGAGATACATCAGGCAGTATGAAGTTATAACAAGATATGTTGGAAAGACGCTGTCAGAGACAGCATCGTCATTAAATAAAGTCCCATAACTCTGGTAAATATTGTCAAACGTTATTCATAATCAAACTCATCCTAGATATCAATGGCATACTGTATACCTAAAAATTTTTGCCCAAGGTTATTTTCGCCCTTTTACAACAGAAAGAATATTTGCCCAGTCTTAAATTTGCCCTAGATCACCATAGCCTCAAGGATGACATGTATGGCCGTGCTTCAATTATTTAACTTGAAAATTTCGCTTTCATTTTGAATTCGCCCCCTGAGGACGCGAAAATTGAAAAAAATTACCAAAAGAGGGAAAATGACCAGGTATAGAGTAACACAACATAATGATTTTAATAAAAATCTAGACAAAGAAACTCAAGTTATTTGACAGATACCTAAATGTTAGAAATAAACAAACAGACAGACCATATACAAAATGACCTAGTGATATTGGATCTTAGGGGGGAGGGGCATAAAAAGTATGTCATCCTTGCAAATAAATATCACGTAAATAACATGCAGTCCAACAAGTGGGTCAGCAATACCTCTCCTTAATCATGGGGTGGAGAAATAACTGGAGATAAATAACAATACCTCTCCTAAATCATGGGGTGGAGAAATAACTGGAGATAAATAACAATACCTCTCCTAAATCTTGGGGTGGAGAAATAACTGAAGATAAATAACAATACCTAAATCTCGGGGTGGAGAAATAACTAGAGATAAATAACGATACCTATTGTAAATCATGGGGTGAAGAAATAACTGGTGATAAATAACAATACTTCTCCTAAATCATGGGGTGGAGAAATAACTGGAGATAAATAACAATACCTCTCCTAAATCATGGGGTGGAGAAATAACTGGAGATAAATAACAATACCTCTCACAAATCATGGGCTGGAGAAATAACTGGAGATAAATAACAATACCTCTCGTAAATCATGGGGTGGAGAAATAACTGGAGATAAATAACAATACCTCTCCTAAATCATGGGGTGGAGAAATAACTGGAAATAAATAACAATACCTCTCCTAAATCATGGGTGGAGAAATAACTGGAGATAAATAACAATACCTCTCCTAAATCATGGGGTGGAGAAATAACTGGAGATAAATAACAATACCTCTCCTAAATCATGGGGTGGAGAAATAACTGGTGATAAATAACAATACCTCTCGTAAATCATGGGGTGGAGAAATAACTGGAGATAAATAACAATACCTCTCATAAATAAGGGGGATAACTGGAGATAAATAACAATACCTCTCGCAAATCTGTTATACTGTATGCATGTCCACTCACTAACCCGTTTGGTAAAATCTGTGTTGTTCCTGTATGGTTTCCTTTTGGCTGCAAAATAAATAACATTATTTTATATACTTTCTTCATTCTTGATAAACTGCTGATGAGAGCTGTTTAAAAATTGTCTAGCTATGAAAATGTTTATGTTAAACAGAAACAATATATGCTAATTTGATATAGTTGATATATGTGATATACCTTTCTGACTGACTCAAAGTGATATGATTAGAGAGGTGTTACAGTGGAACCTCAGTATTATAACCAACTAACAGACAGACTCAAAATTGTCTGATTAGAGAGGTGTTACAGTAGAACCTCACTATTAAGACCACCTAACAGACTGACTAAAAGTGGTCTGATTAGTGAGGTGTTATAGTGGAACCTCAGTATTATAACCAACTAACAGACTGACTAAAAGTAGTCTGATTAGTGAGGTGTTACAGTGGAACCTCAGTATTATAACCACCTAACACACTGACTAAAAGTGAGCTGATTAGAAAGGTGTTACAATGGAACCTCAGTATTATAACCACCTAACACACTGACTAAAAGTGATCTGATTAGAGAGGTGTTACAGTGGAACCTCAGTATTATAACCAACTAACAGACTGACTCAAAGTGGTCTGATTAGAGAGGTGTTACAATGGAACCTCAGTATTATAACCACCTAACACACTGGCTAAAAGTGAGCTGATTAGTGAGGTGTTACAGTGGAACCTAACTATTAAGACCACCTAACAGACTGACTAAAAGTGATCTGATTAGAGAGGTGTTACAGTGCAACCTCAGTATTATAACCACCTAACAGACTGGATAAAAATGAGCTGATTAGTGAGGTGTTACAGTGGAACCTCACTATTAAGACCACCTAACAGACTGACTAAAAGTGATCTGATTAAAAAGGTGTTACAGTGGAACCTCAGTATTATAACCACCTAACAGACTGACTCAAAGTGGTCTGATTAGTGAGGTGTTACAGTGGAACCTCAGTATTATAACCACCTAACAGACTGGCTAAAAGTGAGCTGATTAGTGAGGTGTTACAGTGGAACCTCACTGTTAAGACCACCTAACTGACTGACTAAAAGTGATCAGATTAGTGAGGTGTTACAGTGGAACCTCAGTATTATAACCACCTTACAGACTGACAAAAAGTGAGCTGATTAGTGAGGTGTAGTACACTGTTAAGACCACCTAACTGACTAAAAGTGATCAGATTAGTGAGGTGTCACAGTGGAACCTCAGTATTATAACCACCTTACAGACTGACAAAAAGTGAGCTGATTAGTGAGGTGTTACAGTGGAACCTCACTGTTAAGACCACCTAACTGACTGACTAAATGTGATCTGATTAGTGAGGCTCTACATTTATTAAATATTCATCAACTATACTTTCACAATTTTACTTTTTCATTTTGCAAACATTTCATACTTACAACAACAAAATTTTCTAAAATACAAATAGATCTAATACAGGTGTACCAAGGTAAACTGGCACATGTTTACAAACACAACGAGTCTAAATGAAATCATAACAGAGGTGACAAGCTACTTGTCATCACAAAGTACTAGAGATTCAGTAATGCATGGAGTCTGAGGCAATATGTTTTACCTGTACAACTTATTTTTGGAAAGCAGACCATATTGTTTTGGTTTTTGACTGAACCTGGATGTGCCACTTTACCTTGGTAGACCTATATGTGATTTTTACACAAGGCATGTAGTAAGAGTTATCTCCCTTTATCAATATTAATTACAGGACTTGATTCTTTTTAACTTACATGTATTCCACATCCAATTAGAGACTGACGGTCTAAAGCCTTAAACAAAATATTGACAATGTTTCTTGGCACATTGGCGTTGGATCCCTGCAGAATGTAACTTTCACAAATACCGCCAGTAAAATCAATAAGAGCGTCTTCAACATTTCCTGACTTGATGGCTTCATAAGATCCATACAACCTAGCAATAAATGTTCACAGAAAATGAGTACATAACTTTTTTTTAATAAACTCGACAAATATGTATATTTACAGCTGTGCAATAAAAGTAAATATAACCTTGGCAGATACATAATATATATGCAATTTAGCAATAACAAGAAATCAAGACTTGAAAGGATGTGCTGAATAACAGTTTCCTCACACTTGGGATAAACTGATCTCGTTCTTACCAGTATTGCAAAATTCTATCTAAGAACTGCTGCATTTTTTTGTAAACATATTGGATGAAGGCAATTTTCATGGTGGTAGTTTTCATTGTTACAATGATGTTTGAATTTGTTGTCAGTTACACAAAACTCTTACCAAATTTGTTTGAAAGGTAACTATCATATTGTATATGCATGTATATACCAGATTATATCTACATGTATTTGTAGTAGCTAAATGAATGGTGAGTGATTCAAGGTCCAAGAAGAAAAAATCAAGAACCACATATAAAAAATCCCATATACCAAAGTATAAATCTTTAGGATATCTAGGATACAGATACAAATCTGGTAAATATTTATCAAACACGCACCTCTGGAAATCAAGAGGTGGGATCAGGTGCCATGGAGGAGTAAGCATCCCCTGTTGATTGGTCACACCCCCCATGAGTCCACACTCAAGTCTAAACAAAAAACATGAGGACAAATTCTTTTCACAAATGGTACAGATGTCTCAACAACCACTAACCAACAGGCAACTCAACATTTCACTTAGTAAAACAGAGTAATCGCAAACAAGACTATTATACCGACCGTAAAATCTGCTGAGTTATCAGAGTTCCAGATGATAAAAAATAAGTCTCAGATGGGAAGAATCAAAACCCTAACCTTGGTGAATGTATAGGACTTACTAATCCAACCCACCTTCGAAGGATATTTATCTAACTGAAACTCAAAGTGGTCACAAACGCACACAACCCCCCCCCCCCCCCAAAACAAAAAAAAAGAAAACAAACCAACTTAATTCAAACAAACAAAATCAAAACAGAAAAGCAAACATTCAACTAACTTTGCATATGCCTTTTCAAGTAACGCTGCCCAAAATTCATTCTTTTGCTTTGAATGGACAAATATAAGTTGGTTGTTCTGTGTTGGTAGTCTATCATCCACAACCACTTCCACCCACTTGCCAAAATGCCAGAAATTGAAACGAAATATCCCTGCATACCAGCCATCTTGGAAACCCTGGTCTGCAGGGACTACTCGTCTGAACAATTCACGGTGATCGGGACTAGTAAGGCAAGCTACGGCTGACACAACCCAACAGTCACCTAGAAAGCAAAATATAATTAGAATGTAATGACAAACTTGAAGTACAGGTTATTGGCAGAATCTATGAAAACAATTCAAGCTTGTGAAATGATTCTTGATTACATTTAAGGTATGCATGCATTTACATCATATTTAGATGAGGTGGAGTATTGTCAAAGTTTTCATATTACCAACTTCTAGTCTTATTGACATACTGTAAACCCATAAACTTTTGTTGAGGATTTAATTTTGCTATCTTCCCAGGTAAACAAACCAACAAAAATTAATTCACAACGAAATCTTTTACTTGAATGTTGGACAATAGGATAAATCAAAATCAACAAAAATTAATATCAAAAAATTAATTTTTGAAGGAAAAACCACAAAAATTTAAGCTCACAAAATAATCTTATTTTATACACGTTACAACATTTACATGTGTAGTATGAATACAAAATGGCTTAAATTTTTTTTTCAATTTTCCCTAAATTCATGTACAAGTGATACAATTTAAAGTATGTATCAGGATATCACCTGTATAAAGAAAAGTAAGGAATCAGCTACTGTACACATGTATACTCGCATTTTATGTTGAAATGTATAGAACTCACCTAGATCTCCTTGAACAACATCAAATCTAGAAGCACTGTCATGGAAAAACGTTGGTCTTAATCTGTATAAAGCAGCAATTTCCTGAAATGATAAAATTCAGTTAAAAGCTTTCGTATTTTTTCACTTTCTGTATTGAAAACATTTGTTTCAATCTGAATCATCTTAACAAATGATAAACTGTAAAACCAGGAGCCTCCATCGCCGAGTGATCTGAGCATCACCTTTAAACCACGAAGTCTCTCACCTCTAGTCAGCAGTCAGTGCAGTTTCAAGTCCCTCTGGATGTTGCCTAAGTGATATAGTGAGAAAGTTTGCCAGTTTACTTGCAGAAGGAAGGTAGTCTCTTCCTGGGTACACAGTCCACAAAATAAAATGGCAGCGATCATTCAGGTTACATGAAGTTTACATGAAGTTTACAACAAAAACAAATCACATAATCATTTTAAGTATTCATTATTGCTATCATAACCTGCAGGTTACATTAATTTCTTTTAGCGCAACCTATAAATGGGTTATGATGATTTTTGTTATTTTGTGGCATGGGTACATTGTTGTAACCGGGTTCTCTCAATCACCACCACAAAAACCGTCCGCCAACAAATGACTGAAAATTGTTGAATTTGGCATAATACATCAATAAACAAAAACAAACATACTTTAAAACCAGATATGTTAGCACTTTATAAATTTTGAAGATTTACGCACAAAGACATAATGATAAATTCACTCAATTTTGATAGGGACTAATGTAGGCAAGTGAATAAGAACACAAGTATTTAAGAAATCTGTAACTGGTCTGTTAACACATTCACCCCTACAGGCACATTTGGACTGGTCTTAGCCCTTGATTTACAGAAGAGTTCATTGTTTTTGAGGGGTTGATGAGTCAATGTGGAAATGTTCATGTGTGGGTTGGTAGGGGTGATCTTTGTAAATAACGTAATGCTATAAATTTGAAATCTTATCCACTGCCATCTTTTACACATCACATATCGGTAGATATTTTATAACTACCTAGCCATAACTATCATACTCCTGTATTTCAACGTAAATTAAACCCATGTGAAAGGTTTTGTATAGAAAAATTACAAAAATATCCATGTTTACAGGACTGCCGGTCAAAAGTCAAGAATCACATGGTCTCTGAAATTTCTTCTTATATTAAATGCAACATCAATTCATAAGAAAACAAAAAGGATGAAATCATTGGTATTTTTTCTAATTGTAAATGTTGTTGTTATATTTTGTTGTTTAAATACAACCAAGGATTATGGTTCTTTATCTATAATACAAAAAAACAACAATAAAGGCAAGATGGTTTAGATCATAAGATATACATAAATAAGTTCTCTACCTAAAATAGCAATTCTGAATAGTAAATAGCTTTGTCAATGGTAAATTGTATACAGTCGACAAGAACTATATATCTTGGACAGAGCGGTCTACAACATGTTCAAACCATTATGAATTGTACCAATAGTTAATTAAGATTACTATCTCTTAACAATTATCTTAGCTGTACATTTAAAATGAACACCCCCTTTGTCAAAATTTAACTAATTCTTCCCTTTTGACACAAATAAACTGGCCCTTTGTCAATGATGCGAAGATGATGCCATTCTTTTCAGGGGAGATAAGTAAAGTATATTGTTTGAGTTTACAAGATGTTAAAGATGAGACCAGATACATGATTATATAAAAGTTTCAGTTACAACATAAACATGTATTATGGTTTCTTGTAATTGTCAAAATAAAAAACATTCTTATCTGAATCTGCATGCTGAATAATGTATAAATACTTGAGAAAATTCTATCAGATCATTCTTGATAAAATGACAATTGGAAATATTACATTGCCTTGAGAATATAAATTTATGTACTTAGTTTAAAAACACCATGATATCTCATCTCAAATCTACTTAGAAAAATATCCATAGAGAGGAAATTAATCACATGAATTCAACACCTTTAAGTTATTTCAATTATGTGCAAATACGACAAGGTCAAAATGTGTGAAATTTAAATGATGTATATTGACATAAAATTTTACGCAATTTTTTGTGTAAGTTCAAAGGTAAGATAAAGTTTTTACTGCTCATCTACCGTGTACACATTTTTTCCACTGGCTCTTGGATCAAGTACGGTAGTATTTTTATTTTTAAGCTTCAATGCAATGTTCTTTTTTCCACTTTTCATTGTGGTAGAAAAAAAGCTACCGGTTACATACATTTACATCCACACATAAGCTCGTAATCTCTCGCTACTTACAAAGCTGACAATACTGTAAGTCTACAATTAAAGCTTCTTAGCACTCATGTAAACTATGATGCAACTAATCATAATATATTTTCACTTAGATAAATTAGCAAACAAGAGTTTCAAATATTTCTCTCATGTAAAAAGGAACCTACAACATTGACACTAAATACGACTAAATGTATCCGTATCTACTGGTAATGCCAGAGAAATAGAATGAAAAGATTTCATAAATCTGGGATATAGGCAATGCTGATTAAGTTACCAGCTCATAATAAAAATTGTACAGATACAAGTTACATTTAATAAGAGTCTCTAAAGGCATTTTTGTAATATATTACAGGCATTTTTCCTACCTTTTTGGGAACATGGCCCATGGTGCTGGAATTGGGAATTTCACAGCATTTTGACTCAAAATTATGAATTTTTCTCTTAATTTTCTATTTTTTCTTTTTGTTTCATTTATTTTGCTATTTGCTATTTTTTATCTTTTTTATTGCCAAGCTGCTGTATTTCAACTTTCAAGAAAAACAATTATTGGAAATACATATATCAGTATAAAAATGAAAAATAATGAAAAGATGTTATGTTATGTTCCTGATTGGGAATTTTTGGCAAACAATTGTGAAAAAAAAGATATATGATTTGCAAATGGGAATATAGCCCAATATCAGCTATAAATTTGGAGGAATAAATCACTGTATCAAATTCTGCAAATTTAAAATTTGTAGAAATCTTGAGGTCCTGTATATACAGTGGAATCTCATTATCTCGAAACTCACCGAAACTTCAAGATATCCAGAATTTGAGATAACCAAAACTTTAATTGACATATCCAGAATTTCATCTCAACCAATTTCGACATAACGAGATTCTGTAACTGTATATATACACTGTAACACCTCACATATCAGACCACTCTGAGTCAGTCAATTAAGTGGTCTTAATAGCGAGGTTCTACTGTAACACCTCACAAAACTGTAAGTCAGTCAGTTAAGTGGCCTTGATAGCGAAGTTCCACTGTAATCCTATCAAAAACTTATTAACTGTTTATAGATTTCACAGATTTTTCAACTCTGTAGATATATTTACATCACAAGTTATATTCTTCCTATACTGCAGATGATTTGTTCTTCTGTTTACAGGTCGGTATTTTGTATTACATAATGTCACAGAGATGGCATTCCTGTCCCACATAATACCATGACAGAGAATCAACCAGGTGTGTCATTGGTTTATATCATAATTTGTGTACCATAGGTGTGTCATTGGTTTATATCATAATTTGTGTACCATAGCTTCAATCATCTGAAGTCTTTCCACTACAAAATTGTAAAATAAAACTGTATGTAAAATGATGTAATTTATTAATTTTATCGGTGTTCTACAGCCTATTCAACTATTCAAGAGTTCTGGTGTGGCAGACTGTCAGAGCAAAAAGTATGACAATTTGATAATGCAAAATAAAAAAAATAATAGAGACAAAAAATATATTGTTTGTGTTTGCTCTTAATATGTACATGTGTAAATTCTGTATAAAGTGAACATATTTTAATTTACTCAGCATATGTAAGTAAATGTATAGGGTACATGTTTACATTACTATAACAATATAGATGTTAGGTACACTGGATTATATAATTTTCTGGATAAATTAAGATTTGGCCTAAAATTTTACTCTGGGGCTATGTGGCTGAGTGGTTTGTGCATCTCACTTTAAAGCATGAAGTCTCTCACTTTTGGTCAGCTCAGGTTTTAGCCCCGCTGGAAACCTATTAAACTGATTTTGTGAGAAAGTTTGCCAGCTTACTTATAGAAGGACGGCGATCTTTTCCCAGGCACAATTGACAAAATAACCAGGTTCTCTCCTCCACCATTAAAAATTGGCTGCCACCATATTATTGAAGGATAAATATGTGGCAGAAAACACCATTCAAAATTAAAAAAAAAACAAACAAAAACGCATTTTACTCAGATACCCCATGTAGTACTTATACTTAAACTTAAAGCCAGTCAATCATTCAAACCATCCTCCATGCATGTGAGTACACAGAAAGGGTTACTTCAGGTCAAAGAGAGTACAGGAAAACATACATTTCCCACATGACTAAAGACAAATATATATAAAGTGAATGTATCTTTATGCATGACAAAAGTTTGATAGGATTGTTCTTTTATCATTTAAACACGGGCTGAATCCAACTGTTTACATGTATTTATAGCTGATCATAATAAAGTGGAAATGACATGAGAACAGGTGCCCCTCACAATATACAGCTTTTTTACATGTAGTAAGCTATGTTGACTTTTTAGTGTTAGCTAACAATGACTTGAACAAATATGAACTTCTCAGTTGGTTAACCCTTTACTTTGACTATGTATTACAAAAATTCCATTATAAATTGACAAAACTGCCTTCTGACTCTTACAGCAAAAAGAGTTTAAATGTTGACAGTACATGTATGTCAAATTTTACATGTTGATGCCACACCCTAGAACTAATCAATATCCACTTATAATGAAGTACATCAACACTCAGAGAAGAACATTTATAGTATATTTCTGATCAATCAAAATTTAAATCCTAGTAGTGATTCTAGAGAAGATTTTACAAGTAACAAAAAAACAAAGTAAACTATAGCAAAACTCTTTACAAGTACCGGTACATGTGTACAATGTATGAGTAAACCTTGACCGTCATTAACAGTTCAGGCCAGGTTAAAATTGCAGTCTTCTCATACTCTCATTAGGGAATGGAAAGGGGTTATTTATATACATACCATTACTTATATATAATAATGGTTTTACACTGCACTCAGCAATTTTTCAGTTATCTGATTACAGTTTTTAATGGTGGAGGAGATAACCCATTTACAATACACCCTGGAAGAGACCACTGACGTCCAGACCACCTGATTTGAGAGACCACATTTCAGTACCAGATGGGTGGTCTCTGAAGACAGGTTCCACTGTAGTGTACATGTATATATGAAAAAATCACCAAGTACATGTACATGTACATGTTTTTGGGAAACTGGCATAACTGTTTCAGCTCTTCCATACATTGTACTTGTACATATGTACAATACAAATTATCACAAAGACTAAATACATGTATTATGGTAAGATGATTTTCACCATCCTGTTTGTTTTCTTGATATGATAATTTTTAACATACTTTTTATATGAATGATATAAACTACTTTTAGAACATATTTCATTTACTTTGCAATATATTAAAGTGTTAAATTTAAATACATGTACATGTACTTGAATCATTCTCATAAAGTAAAAGTACAAATATACCACTCCAATGACTTACATTACATGTATGTGACCTAAAAAGAATTTCAAACATGTTTATTAAATTTTAAATAGATACTATTTTGACCCAAATTCCTCACTGGAACTTCTATCTCAGGTGAGCTAAACAGTCCCTCAATCATATATGTATTTAATACATGAAAACCTGATCTGATCTTATAGATAATAGATTTCAGGTCAAAAGAGAAAGTGGAACAACTGTATTTTTATAGATCTAATCTTCTTATGAGTATAGCTATTGTAGCCTTGTGGGTGTGATGATTAAAGATTATTTTCATGTGAACATTCAAATTCCTGATTAAAAATGTGTAAACTGTCTGTGTCATAGTAGTAAGATTGAATGCCCAATGGGGAAAACTTAGTAAATCTTATATATCATTATAACAGTAAACATGATGTGTATTACAGCAGAACCAAATATATTGTGCAATATATATATCTACATGCTATACACCTACTACCAAATTGATCATTGGGTGTATAACAATAAATTATTGAGTGTTCTATGTTCTTACTGTGAATAAGTTTGTGTGCTGTATTTTCAAGATTGCTTTTTTGTGCTATTAATAAAATTGGGAATTCAAAAGTGATAATTGACTATAGAAAATCCTAATCAATTATCTACATCTTTGTGCCAAACCAACTGATTTCCAACATTTTCAGTTCACCAGAACATCACTAACTGCTATATTTTAAATTTCAATAACAAATGTTAATACAAAACATTTAGTTGATAAAACTATGGATTGGCAGTTTCCTTGGTGTCAAACATAAAGTTTCTATGACAATAAAATTATAAATGTCTACATATTTGGGCTGCATCAATAAGTCATGTCTGAGTATGACAACAATTCTACAAAACACGGAAGCAATTTTACACCCAGGGTAACATTTTACACCCCCGTACTTAACCAAAATTTATGACAAATTTTAAGGTCATCAAGAACATGAAAGTGAAAGTTTAACACACCCATCAGCAGGCCACAAAATAACAGTAATTGTTGTAACCCATTTGCAGGTTAAATATGCTAAAAGGAATGACCATAACCTGCAGGTTACGATAGCAATAATGAAGACTTAGAAATGAAATTCATTGAGAACAAAAAGGAGGTAACGTGATGTGTATTTGTCATAACCTCCGGGTAACTTGAAAGATCGCTCCAGCATTATTTTGTGGACTGTATCAGTAGGTCTGGAATCACCAAAGGATAAAAATCAAAAGTAGAGAAATGTTAGTTTGGTTGGAGTGTTCTATTGTGGTGGGCTTCAAAGTATGACATATAAACACATGATATTATCAACAATATATTTTAAAACAACAATAACAGATATGTGTCATACATAACAAATTTTATATACAATGTATTGGGGTCCATTTCATTTTTTCTTACTTTGTGGAAATTTCATTTTCCACTGACCATTTTTTTTAAATTCCCCAACAACTCGGGGACTTCTTTAAAATAATCAAATCTCCTTAAATTTTTTTAAGTGGCAACCCTGCGAGTTTCTACAAACATAATCCCTTAATGCAGGTGTTTTCTCGGAATAGGGGGTACCAGTATGTCACATCAGGTGGTATCTTTATTAGATTAGATGATTAAAACATAGTAAAGTGAGATACAAATGAACTAATAGGGGGCTCAAAATTAGCACTAGTCCAATGGCCTTTGGTCAGTAAATTAATGATAAAACAAGCCAGTAGATTTATCATCTGTACTGGCTCCATTGTCCAGTAAAAAAAAATAAAGTGTAAGTGCTCTTTTCAATAACTGTTACAGAATAATCTATCTCATCTTTGATACAAACTGAAAATATCCTGTCTTACCCTCACAAAATAATTGGTTATTCTTTATCTAAATATATCCTTAAATTATATCTTTTGAGTTATTTGTGGGTCAGTCGTAACAGAAGTTTGATGGGGCCAAACACAAGAACCCGGTAGATTTGTATGTTACTGGCCCTGTGGGCCACTGGGGAAAAACATTAAATTCAAGCCCTGTATTATTTATGACTACGCTTAATGTGTGTGTATACATATGTACCTAACCTGTATTATATATGTATGTACATATTAATTAATTACATAATGAGTACATTCACATGTGATTCTTAATTATGATTGTTACTTTATGCTGGAGAATATATAAAGTCTGTCAATGACGGATGACAGAGTATATATCATAATGCCTTTCTGTTATTATCATAATGAAGAAACCATGCAACTAGAATGCTGTTTTGAAATGTGTGGAATGTGGGGCAAGCTCCTTTAACAATACTACAAAGGTTTTAATTTTTATCTCAGTTAGAGTTTTATGACAAAATTAAATGTAAAGAAGACTCAAGTGTTGACAGTTAGTCTCAAAAGACTTTAAACAAACAGCAGAATAGATGGATTGTCAGTTATAAACTTTATACAAAGAACTGGCTTCATTTTGTTAAAGTTCTACTTAGGATACTATAAAACAAATAATCCTAAATGAGTAACTAAATGTTCAGTCTTCTCTGTATTATAAAAATCTGCCATTAAGATACATGTACACAAACTGACAATGCATTGTTTTGCCGGGAAAGAAACCATAAATTAAAATTCTTCCCTAAAATTTAATGGGTGCAGTTTTCAAGACCTACCCAAATATTCCAAATTTTAAATTACCAAGTTTAAATGTGATTTTTCTTTAAAGTATGGAAACTTTCAGAAAAAGGGTTTTAACTATCTAATTTAAGTTTGAAAGTACTTTTACGATATTTTAAATTATCGGTGAGAAATTTGACGATCCATTAACATTGCTGGGATTCTTAAAATGATTGACAGCTGTGGAATTTATGTTATCTTTCCACACTTGTTATAAAGGTAAAAAGAATGTGATATATACAATATAATTTACATTGTAAACAAATAAATCAAGGCAAGACATATTATATAGTGTGTTCGTGAACTAAAAAAGTCTTATTATAAAACCATCTCTGCTGTATAAATCAATGATATTACACAAAGACCTCACAACAATGTTATAAGTACTGTTCTGAATCAATTATGGCACATGTAATCTGATTTCAACACTTACTTGTCAGAGTGTGACAAACTGTTCATATGCAGTTTATACATACACATTGTGATATTGTCATATACATATTATATGTAAAATATTGTTATGCAGTCATAACTCGTAATCTCAATTTACCTGGTTAGCTTGACATCAAGCACTGGTCTTGGCTATTTTCACTCTATATATTAGTAAAAAATACCTGATAACTCGAGATTGCAAAACACTAATGTTGATGTTAAAAGTTAAACATGGTCCAGATGCTTAATTTCAATGTGAAAGTGACCAGTTATCTCGAGGTTACTTTTTTTTTTACATCTTCATTAAATTATCATGTGATGATATGACAAGTGCTGAACAGATATACATTCACAATGCAGATTCTATATCGGTTTTTTAGTACATACATAACATGTACAATGAATAAAAATCTTCACGAAATATTTCGGTTAACATACAATACACATGCAGGCCTACAAGTACATGTATTCTGCCAATTACCTAGTTGTTCACGAGATGAATCAGGACTCTATTTAGTGACAGACTCGGGGATCCTTTTATCTCAACTTTTTTGCTAGGTCCCAACGACTTTGAGATAACGAGATTTGACTGTACATTATTATACACACACCTATGTGTGCATGTACATATACGGTATGTTATATCGGGCTATTGTTTGCCTTTAATTACTTCTGAAATTAGACTGTTTCCCCATAGAAAAAAGTTTCCCGATTTTTTCAAAAAAAAAAAAAAAGGCTTAAAATTATCCCAAACAAAATGTACAATTATCCCCATCAGAGATAGTCTCAGTAGTAAAAGCATGTGAAAATTAAAAACAAAAAATTTATAATCCAGGTTTTGTACATGTATATTACATATATTTATAAATATTATGTTGATTTGTTCTATCAACACATGTAATTCCTTGTATAAGAACACACTTTTTAAATATTTTAAAACTTATTACAATGTAATACAGATGTACCTCTATTTTCCTACAAACTAAAATGTGTGTATTTCCTGCTATACAAATGTTACACATTATTAGTATTAGTTAGTAAACACATTATTACAGTATTATACATTGACTAAGTACATGTCTGTATACTATATATAGGTACCTATCTAGTATCTTATATATACATGTACTGATGTAGGTACATTTTGTACAAATGTACTACAATGTATATATAATGTCTATATGCATTTTGTACAATGTACATGTACATACTAAGGTTTGAGTACTTAGTGAGTTAGTCTTAAACTTTAAAGGGAAAATCATAATTCTGACCCACTGTTTTTTATGTGAATAAATATATAAATAATATGTTTCCTATTCAGTCATAAGGCCATCCATAAAAATCATTGGTTAGCTGTAACGTGACTTACTCACTCAAAACCATGCGACTTAAATTTTATCATTGCCATTCCAGGAATTGTTTTTTTTATACCAGGCTTCCAGTATTTTCCCATTGTTTATATTGTATATGCTTATATGGTTTACATTTCCCACCCCCCTCAAAAAAAAAAAAAAAATCCTACCTACCTACTCACATTTAAAAATCTGAGTCACGTCACAGCAAACCAACAATTTTTTAAGGATGGCCAAACCAGAAGTTTTACAAACATTTATATAGTCAAAATGACAAAATACAAGTTGAGTTTGAGTACTGTCCAGTAAATTTGGTGACGGTGGGCCCAGGTTCACACTTCACATTGTACCATTATCAGTTATGTTGCGTGTGTGATATACATGTATACATTGTACATGTATATCTATTACAAATGTATGCCATTTATGATGTTATTAAAGTAAAACATACACATGTAGGTGTGTACGTGTGTAAGATAATATAAATGTTTAATGTCTTATGTACATGTTACATACAACATACATTTGTTATTTACATAGGGATTTTAAACTTGTCTACCATGACTGGAACTATTTTTTACTGTATTCTAAGCTCAAAATGGTTTACCTATATAGCAAAATATACATAAGAATAAAAACACACATACTATTTAGTACCTGCATACAAATGTACCGGTCGGGTATGTGTATTACTTGTATCAGTTATTCATTAACATACAAAAGTAGAACTAATAGAGTAACTAACACATCTTAAAACTGCCTGACTTCTCAACAAGTTTTCTTTGTGATATGGGAACTTCAGAAGAGTTTTCTGTAAAAGTTCCATATAAAAACCTTTTGTGCATGACAAACTGGATTGTTCCAAAACTGTGAACCTACATGTACAAATGTACATGTAATACAGGTAAATGGGAGGCTGGTTACAAACCTAACAACAAGTCATGAGGACCATATTAGATTTTGTAGTTGTTAATGTATCATTTTTTAATGTCCCACTCAAGAAATTTTCACTGGTATGGAAACATCACCAAATTCAGGTGAAGAGCTTCAAATTTTGGTCTATACTTTGGGTTACTGAGCAGTGAGGGTTCTTTTAACGTGTTTACACTAACTGTGACACGGGACCTCGGTTTTTACTGTCACATCCGAAGGACAAGAAAAAGCCATCAGGTTTTGTATGCAAACAAATTAACCTTTAAAGTGGGATGCACAAATTGAAGCCAAACGGGCCTCTTGGACCTCTGTGATTTGGGTTGTTACCAACCTTAAGTTTCCCTTTTCCCCAATGAAAATTTCAAAAATTTCCCAATGCAATATGATATTAAGGTGCAGAAAGTGAAACACATCAATATAAATGTCCTGTAGAACAGAAGCTACATGTAGTGAGTAGAGTACATACCAATGTAAACAGACTTTTTCTTTTTCACCCAGCTCCAAAGTGCTTGATTATAATTACTGTAAAACCTGTCATAATGGACACCTTAATTCAGCAGACACCCTCTGATAACGGATTATTTGTCTATGTCCGATTTAATTGGTTATATAAGACTACTAGTGTTTGTTTTAAATAAACGGACACCTCCCTTATCCAGACAATGGACAAAGTTTTTGGCCCCAATATGCATACATGTAATTTCTGTATTTTTAACCTTGAATTAGCAGACAGTCTTCCTATGATCGACCTCCACTGCCACAGGTAATTTCTCACTAAGCTGTATGTCCTGACTTCTATTTTGAGAAACGCTCTTACAATCTATAATTCTGTGTTTTTGTTTGATATTTATTTCCTTACATAGCATTGTAACAGTTATGCACCTGGACACTTGATTACAAGAATGATTGTGTTCATTATGCGTATAAAATTATGAATGTTTTAGCAGTGAGTGGTCATCCTTCATTCAACGGACACCTCTTTATAACAGACAATTTGATCAGCCCCACAACTGTCTGCTAAACACAGATTTTAGTGTATATGGATGTTTCAGACAAGCTTACTTTTTGTACAATAAGAATTTCCATGTTCATTACACTGCACATCATTAATGATGTGTAATGTTAATTGTTATGTACATTGTAAATATGAATAGAACAGAACTATTTAATTTAAACTTACATGTAACCGTGTTCTGTGTGTTATAATGAACATGACTCAGGGATTAATATCATCAACATGTTGGTCGGGTAAAAGGAGCCATTCCCAATGCAAAATCAGCTATATTTTTCCCAATTTTGAGCAAAAGTTTCCCAATTATGTTCACTATGTACCTAAAATACATAGATAAAACTGCTGAATTAATACATACATGTCGTGAGATGAAATCCATGTCGTTAGTTTAATAATGAGATAAATGAATCACAAGTTTTGTATCATTGTTTTTAATTTTATAAGTAAAATTGCCATAATTATCAATTTTTTTTACTATATTTAACCCCTTGTGACGTAAAATTCCCAACTGAAAGTGTACACGACCCTTTCCTCTTTCCACTGTGACCTAATAATATCCATCACAAAAAAACAAACATTATAGTACATATATGTACATGTACACATATTACTACAAGTAAATGTACTGGGTGTACATGTTAATAACAGTAAACCCCTTTTTAGTTCAAATTAGAAATACATGTACAGACTGAGATATTTTTTTTCAATGTAATCAGTTCAAGTTTATATGGAACGAAAGCTTTGGGTAGTTAAGCTTGCCCCTTTCCAATACACCCTTTTCTAAAGTACAAATAAACATTTCGCATACAGCCTATGGACAGGTTCAACTTTCGCGTCGAAACCTAAGCTGATTTTTGTGAGAAAGTTTGCTAGTTTACTTGTGGAAAGCTGATGGTCTCTTCCGAGGTACACTGTAACCGGGTTCTCTCCCCACCAGTAAAACTGCCCACTGGGCCACCATATGACTGATAAATTGTTGAGTGTGATGTAAAAACTCCACTCAAAATTCAAAAATCCAATACATGTACAATGAAACCTATATATAGGGGCCACAAAAGGGACAAGAAAATATTGACCTTTATGTGCAGGTGACCCTTATACACAGGGTCAATTTAGTGAAGTATGCAGCCAAGGGACTTGAAAAAACTTACCTTTAAAAAGAGATTATCCTTATATAGAGGTGGCCACTATAGCAGGTTTTACTGTACTTTGTTAATGTCAATACATGTATATATCTCAATTCTTGTCGGAGAAATTGTTCATGTTTAAAGTTCTCTTTCTCTCTAATTATTGCTAGATGTATCACAGTATGTATGCTTATTATTTTGGTTGGCTCAGTGAAATACAGGATGGAATTGAAAGTTTTCACAAGGGGAGAGCCCCGGATTCAGATACCACCTAGTTAAATAATCCTTTATATACAAACATGTAAAACCTCTTTTGAGAGACCACATTTCAGTGGCAGATGGGGTGGTCTCTAAAATCAGGTTCCATAGATTGACTTTTAGAGAGCTATACATTGTACACTTTGACAGATGAAGACTACAGTGGCATCATATAGGCAAACATTTTATACTGGGTCCATAGAATTACCGGAAACAGGGATGTGATTCCATGATGGTGAAAAAGGAGGCAAATGGTCTCATTTGTGTCTTTTAATGAGGAAAATAAAGATTTAACATTGCAACAAAATTTTGAAAATGGAGGAATTTGTCCATTTTGAGGAAAATTCTCATCCCTGAGGAATGATGCCTAATAACCAGAAAGTAACCTAAAGCAACCCACTGGAATGATGTCCAAAATCACCAAAAAGACATTTGTAAAAATTAAATGAAATATGATTTACATGTATACATATAATCTAATAAACCCAATAAAGGAGTATCTTATCGAAAAATAATTGATAATTTGAAATTCATTCAATGTTTACTTATCTAGTTTATATATTTGTTCACCGGTAGTTTGAAACCAAACCTGAAAATGTTGGAAATTCTGTATTAATGCCATGCTGAATTTGTAATATCAGATTGGTTGAAATTCAAGTTACTTTTGTACAGCCCATAACTTTTGTGTATGCATTGTAAAATCTTACTTTGATAATTCAAATGAATATTGTTTAAACCAATTTTTGTGTTACATCTGTCACTGTACTGAACACAATAATGGTGTTAGCAATTAGTTGTTGATAATTAATGATGTTCACAACACTGAGTTGAATGCATGTCTGATTTTTATATATTTTTGTAAATTTTGTAAACAGTATTTAACAACAGAGAATTTTAAGTTATTATGCAATGATGCATAAATTTATCCTATGTAATCTTGATGTGGTGAAAAACTGAGGTAACAGTGTCATTCCTGTTTATTTGGGTGTTATTTCGGTAATTACGCTGACATTCCAGTAATTTTAAGTACTGTTAATTACCCAGGCTCCTTTTCAACTTCTTAGGCTACTGAACATATAAATTGTAAGTGTGCCTATAGCTAAGACCTAAATTTTCTTACAACAAATTAGTCCAAGAAAAAAGACATTACCACAATTCGTTGTATGTCTCTGTAAATAAACACACACTGTCATAATACATACCGAAGGTCTTTTCCACTCAATCCTGTATGGGGACGATCGACTGTAGTAGATGGAGGTGTCTTGAGCAATGAAATCTGGATCCTCATACAAAATACCTCGCCGCAAACATTCAGATCGAATGTTATCAAAGTTACTTTTTCCTCGGTGATGTCTACTATGAGATTCCGTTTCTTTCACGATAGGACGTGACACGCCCACATGATGCAATTTATCTAGAGGTACCCCGTTGTGGAATTGGTGGGGAAGTGCATAAGGGGGTTCGTTCAGTAGAGCACTTGCGTTGGCATAACTGGGCCCAGATCCAGGTGAATTGTTCGCCGTTTTTGGACGATTGTATCGTACGTTAGCTGGATAAAAAGCCATCAGTGTAACTAACTAAAATCCAAACTTAATTCAAATATGAATGAAAACATATTCATTGATGCTTCGCCTGTACAACCAATATCAAAATTATGAGTTTGTATAGTGGCTTCGCTCCACTTCCTGTTCAGAATGACACCTCGGTAAATACCTAGATTGATGTAAACTGAACTCTGATTGGTTAATTAAAATTCAGGTAACAGTGGTTTGAAAAATCCCGCTTAACTTATGAAATGAGTAGCGGTTTAGGTTAAAGACAATTTCATTTTCAGACGTCACTGTGCAAAAAGGGTAATATTGCTTACGTTATTCGTAGGTTGTGTTAAAGGGTGTGTGTTTTTTACACGAGTGGGTTCTCTGGAGTCATCCATATGATACAGCGTTTTTTTTTGACTAATATGCAGAGACTTTATTATGTAAATGTTTGGTATTTCAGCGATATATTAAAGCGATTTTGCTGGATTTTTCGAGGGCTTTTAGCTAGTGCTAGGATATAAGCGGGTGTCTGGGTCTGGTGGGGACTGTTAGTGCTCTTTCTGTGTGGTGCTGCGGTGTTCTGGTAGTTTTTATCATATACTTTTGTGTATTATCATATATCTTCGAATTTAGTTACCATATGTGTGATATTTTACACGATGACGTAACTTTATACACCATATTATCAGCGATATATTAAGCCTAACATCAGAGACATATATTACACATATGTTATATCAGCGATATATAAAGCTAATAGCTTTATATATCGCTGCTTATATATATCTCTGCTAACATCTTTATTCATTTACTGTCATGGGACATAAATATTCACCACTTATGTTATTTTCTTCTTTGTTTTATATAAAACCAACAATTTTTAAATGTCCACAGAATCCACTAAAGCAATATCTCAAACATTTTAATTTTAAATCCTTATCTTCAATATTTCATAAGACTGAAAGAATAACTACGGAATTTACAAAATTACTCTGTGAGAAAAATACTGTCATTTCTGTAAATAAATATGATAACTTAAAAATATATATATTTTAGAAATATGAAATTATCCTACTATAAATTTGTACAAATTTGTCAAATTCTGGTATGATTTGTGGATTTTATCATCACTTGAAAATTGTTGGTTTTATATAAAACAAAGAAGAAAATAACATAAGTGCCCTTAACCCTCTCCCTCCTTCTCCCTTCCCCCTTCCTTCCCCTTACCCTCTCCTTTTCTCTCCCCCTCTCTCTTACTCCCTCTCTCCCTTAACTTCCATCTCCCCCCTACCCTCTCTTCCTCCCCTCCTCTCCCCCCCTTCCTCTCCTTCCCCCCTCCTTCTCCCTCCTCCTCCCCCCCCTCCTATCTTCCCTCCCTCTCCCCTCCTCTCCACCTTCTTCCCTTTCCTCCCCTTCTTACTTCTTCCCCTTTCTCTTTCCTCCCCTCCCCCCTTTCATCCCCCCTTCACTCTCCTTTTCCCCTTATCCCTCCCTCCCTTCTCCTCCTCCTTTACTTTCTCTCCCTCCCCTTTCCTCCCCCCCCTCTCCCCTACTCCCCCATCCCTTCCCCTCCTCCCCCCCTTCCCCCTCCTCTCATCGGCCCTTTTTCCTCCCCCCCTCTCCTCTATCCTCTCTAATCTCTTTTCTCCCTCTCTTTCCTCTTTCCCCCCCCTCTCTTCCTCGCTAATATTTCTGTCCCATAAAACAGACAACGATTGTACGGGCGACAACTTCTACATTTGTAATTGCAGAAAGCCAACGTTGCACGATTTACTTCCCCTTGTCATACTAAAAAATTAAAAAAAACAACATTACGGAAGTAAGTCTGGTTTTTTTTCCAGTCACTATTAACAGACACACACACACACACACATATATAACACATAATTATGTTCAACATTTGCCCAATAATGATATGAAAAGTTCACAGGAAGGAGTTCCATGTAAAATATACATACTTATTTTCTTCGTGTACGAAAAACACCGTAGCGGGATAAAACTAAAGAAAGAACAATAAAGAACGTCAAAGAAATCGAAAGAACTATAGATCGAGGGATGGGCCTATCTGGGCGTTATTCGGATGAATTTATTAAGAGTCAATATATTTTTTACTATTAAAATACATAAAACCTATAAATATGAAGAAGAAAAATTAAAAATAGCCACTCCCCCTTATTCAAGTCGATTGCTATTGATAGCTCTATGATTCTATAAGCCTGCGATATTTATGTTAGCTTTATATATCACAGGTGCTATAAATACTACAACTGTATTACTAATTAGATATAAACACGTGGGAATAGAACTAGTGTAATATATAAAGTTCTGTTCTGAGTTAATCTATATACACTAATAATTTATTATTCAACGTTTTTATTCTACAAATTTCTAGACGATTGTGGAACCTTGTAACGGTCTGATGAAAATTTCAAGAATGATTGTATCATATGTTTTAATTGACACAACACACGTGACAGTCTCACAGTTACTCATGTATGCGGCGCAATAAAAATGAATCACATTAACCCGAAAATTATAAATGATTCAGAGAAAGAGGAAAATGTACTGTCATTTTACTAACTTTTAAATTCGAAATTTAAAAGTAAGCACATCACTGCTCATTTGTAAATTTCGAATTTAAAAGTTAGCAAATAAGAGTACATTGAACCTCATTCAAAATAAGATTTTGACGTTTTTTGTGAAATAATACATTTCTTAAAGTTATCGGCCATGTCGAAATCATGCTACTCTACGTAATATGTTGGTGGCAGATGTGTGACTGAATATTCTGATCCGCCATTTACTATGTATTCACAAACTTTCCAAAACTCGTTTCAGCGAGTAACATAAATGTATCCGTATATATATATATATATATATATATATATATATATATATATATATATATATATATATGTGTGTGTGTGTGTGTGTGTGTGTGTGTGTGTATGATTATACTTATAAAACGCAGACAAGACAATACAACGATAAACGATAAAACAACTTTATTCCATATAAATAGAAATAAATAACACGGAAAAATACAATAAAATACAATAAAAATTAAAATTCAACAAGTCATTACAACATGAAATATGTGGTCAATGAATCAGATCAATGTCTATATCAATAGTATTACCCAACTGGACAATTTTTCCTATCTTTATTGTCACTATAAATTTGCAATGCCCAACTTCGTGATGTACAATGGCACAAACACTCGCTCATCTACACCTAGCTTGACACACACTATAGCTATAAACATTGGACGTTTCTATAACGTTACTTTAACACATTTCATCAAATATATTGCATTGGTATTTGGTGTACATGACGTTATGTAGAATATAAATATTATAATGAATACAAGATATCACAGATTTTTTTTTTTGGATTTACAATCCAGTACAATCTCTCTCAATATGTAACGCTGACCTGCAAATTATGAAGTCTAGCCTCGTTTATATTGACTTCGGATATAGGATTATGGAGTAAAGCTAAATTAATTTCCTCCTTTTTGCCTCATCAGGCGTTAACGTTATCTGACTTCCAGTTTACAAGTCATTTGAGAAACAGGGGTCAAAACAATGGCTCGCTGATTATGACTTCTTTTTTTTTTATCCATTTTTGCGATGAATATAAATTGTTGTTTATTCACATGGTATCATGTATTCATCCCAATTCCTGGACAAACCACAAGATGAGCATCTAACGTTCGCTTTAAGTGTTCTTTTTCCTGTCGAAGTTTTTTAAGTTCTAAAGCCAGACGGGTATTGTCTGCTTCTATTCTCTGCGTTTTCTGTAATATAAATTTTGTAGACTGAATTGGTTGCTATCAATGTAACATTCGACGATTTTCACAAACCAAATTAATGGTAAAATATACATTTATTAATCTCTTGTGAAACCTTCCAATATCTTGAAGTGTTTAACCCTTTCACCCCTGAATATCTGAGTGGTATGCTCTTTCTATTGTTCAACACCAGTCCATTATGGTCTGTAGGGTTGAAAGGGTTAAAGTAGAATGACCTGTATTCATTTTATCTCGATGCTTCCTACTTTTACTATTTGTATCTGATGTACAATAAGAAATAAGACCTATACTACACAGGCATACAAATCTTACATTCCTATATATTTTGACAAAATAAGGTCAGGTCCAGTACAAATAGAAAGGTTGAGTTAATCATTGAAAGTTACCAAACCTGAGTTTCTCGAGTAATTTTCACAAACTGTATAGGAATTTAATTTTTTTTTTATACCTTTGTATATCTCTTTTTGTTATTGAGTGTCAATCTTAGAAGTAAAAAAGGGAACGAAATTTTTTGGGGGAAAACCCCACAGCTATTGCCCCTTTAATTTATACATGTATATGCCGCATTGGTCATATGGCAATATTAATATAGTTAATTATTATCAGTTAATTTCCAGAACAAAGTTGCACAATGCATTGTTTAATTTAACCTATGGTAAGCATATTGATTTGACACTGTTAAATTTAACAACGTATTGTGTAACTGGGTCCAGTATTTGCAAATGGTTGTTGAGAGATATCCGATATCTCAAGTGTGATATTCCTAGCTAGGTTATGACATATAACAATTACTAGATCTATTGTTTTATATGTTTGATTTGCCAGGGATAAATGTAATAATAATAAAATGTATAAATGTTAAATATGTTACTTTAGTACTTACTTTCAGCAAATGAGACCCAAATTCTTTCTGTTTCTTTCGAAATCTGTAAGCAGCCTGACGATTTTGTTCGCGTCTTCTTTCAATTCGCTCCTTCTCTTCCACGGACAGCTAATTAATAAAATTTACGTATAAATATTAACACAAAAACTTAACATTCTGAATACAATCATTCAAATATTTGAAAAAAGCACACATCATCGTTGTCGTAATCATCACCAACATCTTATTACTGTTTTTATATTAATTATGTTGTTATTATAGAATTAGATAAACTGCTAGTCTATATAATTGGTGATCTCTCTCTCTCTTTCTCTCTCTCTGATAATAATATCAATAATAATATTGGACTTACTGGTCCAAGCTCTTTGGGTTCGTCAAACGCTACCTTTAGTTCTCCTTTCCCAGCTTGTAACCTCCGTGACTGAATGGTACATCTTAATTCTTCTTTTATCAGTGGGGTCAATTCCCCTGTCTCCAATGCGACAATTGTAGCTTCTATTAATTTTTCATCTCTCGTCTGTAGACCGTGAAAGCGAATATCCGACGAAGATGTACCAGGTATTGCTGCAGCGGATTCCACAACTGCAGGTAAATTATTGTAAGACGAAGTAGTGTCCATTAGTACTGCGTTATGATCTGTGTTTAGCATTTTCTGAAAACATACGAATTAGACTGTAAGTTTGTCTTAAGAGTTTATTAACAGACTAAATTCAAATTAAAGAATACGTAAAAAACAGATTTATATTTCAAAATTATTCTTCAAAATATTTAAATGTAGTCATATATCGACTTACTGTATTCAGTTTTCTTGTCATTTCTGTTTATAGAGTAAGTCTACGTAGTCCGAACGTATTTGAATGATTAACGTGTAGTGTAATAAAACAACGTGTATTTGTTGATAAAATGTCTTATTTTAGCTGTGGGAATGTACGTATCTGCGACTTAGTTATAGTATTTTGAAACGTCTTGTGAGTCTTACGTCATCAGTTTATAGTTTATCCTTTCCCTTCCGAGGTATTCTGTAAATTATTATACTAATCTCTTAATATGCCTTATATACAAATATGATTCTATAAATAGACTGCTATTGCATGTCGTTGTGAAAAACGAACAAGAACGAACATGTACGTATAACACATTCGGAAGCTATCACTATGCGTTCTTTACGGTCGGTTAGGATAAAGGCTTGAGACATATACATGTTACCTTGGTCTGACTAAGCAGTTTCGCCTGTATAATAATTATCTTGCGAAAATGTAAATAAACCCATAATATATCATACTATCGTTAAAATGTTCATCATCATTATTATATTCATGTCCTATTTTAACCGCTTTTAATATACAATGATACAGTAATGTTCATGAAATGTTGTATAGAAAAGTGTATATGCTTTTTCAATGAGGTACGATAAATTTGATTTTCTGAAACACACTTTCCTTGTTTATTTTCCAATGGACATTAGGTCTATTGTATCCCGACGAATTATTTTATATCCTTACTAAATGAAGTTTTACTTTAATTTCCAACCTAGTGCTTGATTTATTCATTTATTTGTAGTTATTTTCATTACATGTATTTGTAACTCTTTTGTTTCTAAGAATTTTCGCTCAGTATATGGGGATGTCAACAGCTTTGAATTTTAACCTGTGCTATGGACCGAGGTCAATGGAGTAAGAGACCTTTTATACGATCACCACTGCCGTGAAATGGGACCTTGGTTTTTAAGTTTCCGAGTTTCCGTTTAATTGCATGTCGAGTGCTTGACCGTGAAGGAATAGTATATGAAAGGCCGTTTGGGTCAGAAATGGGATGAACTTACGCGATGACCACTTTCACGTTAAAAGTCACTACATTCACGCAAAAAGTATGTTTTATCGAGTTAAAAGTGACAAGACGTGAAAGTCCTCACCACGTTACTTAATCCTATTTGTGACCCAAACGGCCTTTCATAGAATTGCCACTACCATTTTCAAAGTCTTTGGTATTGCTCAGTACCAGGAATCGAAAGTGGGACCTGCGGCTTGTGAGACGTTTACCACTAGACCACGGCAAGCGGTTTATTACATGTAAAAAAAATCTCTAAAACCAAAGACTATACACATACAAACAGTCACGTACAAACATGCTGAAATTATAAAACTAATATATAGTTAAGAAACCAAAATATTACATACCTTTCTGTACTGCATACATTACTATTGTGTCAAGTACTAGGTTTCATCATATTTATTTATAGAAAGAGATACAGATTTTGAAAAATCTAAGCAATAAGTTCGACGCAGAATATAAAATAAGGTTATTAATTGGTACACAGCCAGATCATGTATCATCCCATGGTCACGCCAATACGAAACAAAGCGTCTAGAAAATGGACATAAGTTTCTTTCGTATTTCTTCGTTTCATTTTTCGTTCTACAAAATCATACATCACATGTATTATATATTTGTCTCTGTTTTAACTACCAGATCTGTAAAATAACTTATCACGATATTTATTATGGCAAAGTTTGTCGAAAAGTAGCATAAAATGATTGCATTATACAGTTTTGATGTACATGTACACTTTATTCTGTACTTTCTGCTGAGATCTGTAGAAATCATTCTGAAATAATTCTTCAATCCAATCACGTTAATTTATATATTCCGTAAAGTTTCGACGTGAAAATGTTTGCATCTTCCACGGTTACAGTATAGATAAAACTGAACTTTATATATATATGTATATTTCGTATATATACAAATAACACTTTATACGAAAAATTTCGGCCTTACAACATCAGTCGCATTTAATCGACAACCGAAATATTTCGTATAAAGTGTTTGTGTAATGATACATTGTATAAAGCACTAAAATGACTAAGACACGGACAAAATAAATGTCAAATTTTCGGGACCTGTCCTTTCATCAGTACAAAACAATTAAAATAGCATGAAAAAAAACGTACACATACACACTCTCACGCAAACACACACAACCGGAGAGTGAAAGAAATGCTACATATTACAAGTGCAGTGAGATAACGTAATAAATAAATGAAAATGGAAATCAAACAAAAGGATAACTAAACAAATACTAAACTAAGCTCAAACTACCAACGAAATGTGAATCGAACTAGATCTAAGTGAAAATCATGTGTGAGTGGATATTTGCGTGAGTGTGTATGTGTACGTTTTTTCATGTTATTTTAATTGTTTTGTCCTGATGAAGGGACAGGTCGTTCCGAAAATTTGACATTTATTTTGTTCGTGTCGTTAGTCATTTTAGTTCTTTTCTTGACTTGTAACTATTGCTCAGAACCGACATCCTAGGATATAAAGTGTTGTTGGTTTTAGTGCTGTATATATTCCCTTGGAAGGTCTCTTAAAACAGGTTTGCCTGTATATATATATATATATATATATATATATATATATATATATATATATATATATATATACTTTGATGGTAAAGGTGGATGCTGGGTACATCTTTGGTGCCACAACAAACAAAATTAGTTTTTAGTTGTACAATGCATTTATCTTCACTATTTTTAATTTCAAAATAATTTCTTTTACATTTTCAGTGCTGGATAAGCAGTGTGAGACAACAGGTTTCTATTTCTGGGATTCTATTTCATTTTCAGTACTCAGATAAGCAGTGTGAGACAATAGGTTTCTATTTCTGGGATTCTATTTCATTTTCAGTACTCAGATAAGCAGTGTGAGACAACAGGTTTCTATTTCTGGGATTCTATTTCATTTTCAGTACTCAGATAAGCAGTGTGAGACAACAGGTTTCTATTTCTGGGATTCTATTTCATTTTCAGTACTCAGATAAGCAGTGTGAGACAACAGGTTTCTATTTCTGGGATTCTATTTCATTTTCAGTACTCAGATAAGCAGTGTGAGACAACAGGTTTCTATTTCTGAGAATAGAACTGAATCTGTAAATCACCAAGATTTGTCTGAATATATTCTATAGTGCGAATCATGTTTTAATGTCGAAAATTCACTTTATAATTTCAACATTTTTAACAATACCAAATTGATAGTTTTCCCAGATTCATATCTATATCCTGGACATCGTAAAGATTCATACTTTGGTATCTGAGATTTTTATTTATATCTCTTTACAAAAAAAAAAAAAGAGACAACAAAAAATCCTCAAGAGTACCGTTTCTGTCAATAAGACTTTATCAGTTGAGCCCCAATTAATATAAATGTATATAATCTTATTTCAATGACTACGAATTGGCTTTTGTTATTACTATCATTCCGCAAGTGTTTTGTTGGTCTTGCTTTTGACACATGTTTGTTAGTAGGTAAGGTTCAGCTGCATTTATTTTGTAAATCTGATTTTAGTTGGAATTTGTTGTATTACATTTATTCAAGATAAACCTACTGTAGTGTAGGAGACATATTTCCTTAAAAACTATAATGCACAATTCACATGTACTGTGGTAGTATTTTGGGTATACTTGCATCCATATATTTTGAGTAAATGATGTTAATAATGTGACTTCTTTCATTTGAGCATATGTATATTCAAAATATCTGCCACAATGACATTTGAGCCCGACTAATCTTATTTTCAATGGAAAGTTTTAACATTTTTTTTATCGAATTTGTCATTCATCTCCATATACAGAAGCATAAGTTGCTGTCAAACGGTTATGAGAAATCTTGGTAAAGCATGTTATAGTCGACATTTTGCAAAAATTAGAGTCAATATAATCCCTCCGTTTTCCATTGCCATAAGTCATTATCTGAAATGTTGAAATTCATGTTTAACATTCATTGTTGAATCATCTATATTGATTGTGAGGAAGTGTTCCTTAGTTGTTTTATATGAACTTGATTATGGACTCACGGTTGGAATCACCTGTGAGTAGCTAGGGGAAGCTTGCTTCTCCTTGACACTTGATCCAATCCCTGTCTTATAGAGGTCATTGTTTGTCCAGTATATACTGTTTATATACTTTTGTCTGATTTCCTTGCTGTTTTAAGTATTTCATTGTCTGTATGATTTTTATATCTGGTTGCTATCTTTATGCCATGCATAACGATTGCAACACGTCAATATTTCTAGATGTATTCTATAAAGTCCACAAATATATTATATTTCAACAGTTCTCAATCTTTCATTTTGAAAAAGAAAACAAAGTTCAATATTTTGAGACTTTGTTTGAATATTTATATCTTGTAAAAGGATAAACACAAAATAAACTCCAGTCATAAAATAATTTTATCTTCAAATTTATATGTAAGAAGTACATGTATAATTTATATACATACAAACATAACCTTTATATATATATATATTTATATATATATATATATATATATATATATATATATATATATATATATATATATATATATATATATATTCTTGAGGAGAACAAAAGACCCTTGAAGCACCAGGTAAAAACTATCAGTTGTTACTATATCATATACATGTATAATAAAACTTGAATATATCAAACTTGGTTTGTACGAGTTCCTGCACATAACGAATATATAATCCCCGACAATAGATAATCCCCAACTGCACCTCTATATATTCTTAGTTGAAAAACAATTTTATACAAAATTTTATACAACAAATGTATGCCCATTTTCATGTCTCTTGACGTCCCGACCAGCTTCTTTTATAGTATTATAATAAAGTGATCAATCATTACAAGAAATGTCAATTGTTGAATTTTTTGCCAAGAATAAGTAGGTTTAATATCTGTTTAAATAAGTTGTGTAAATTAAAAGGAACAAAAAGAGTGTTTTCATTTTACTTCATAGGAAAGATCCTTTCTTTTTTCTTCCTCGGAAAGTTCCTGTTTAGACAGAATTTAGAGTGATTTTTGTTCTTCACGAACTGTAATGTAACCATTCAGCCCACTTCACTATAACTATATAACCAACTGTCCTAATAATGAAATGAAAAATAAGGTCCCTTGAAATTCGTTATATGCTGGTTTTACTGTATTGTGAAATATAAGGTAGTTATATCTCACAGAACTTTTTCATCAGAAACAGAAAATAATTTTATTACTAAAAGAAATATTATATACTTATTGGTAGTTAATGGTTTAACCCCTGGATATATATACACAACACTTCTGAAATAAATACTGGTAAGCATATCAAATGTTCTTTATGCACATAATTATAATAATATTTTTCACAAGGAAACGTTTTAGTGCAGGAAAATTGTTATAGACAGCTGCTATTTAAAATTATAGCAATTTATAGAAAATTTTAAGAAAATGTTTCTGAATACAAATTCTTTAAGAACAAAATGTAAAATACTACTGGATTAACTTGACTATCCTGCTAAACCTTTCTGTCACAAACATAGATAAACAAATATCCTCACCACACACAAGCCCCAAACAGATTTCAGCATTTGTTTCCCGATAAGTGATTGGATGTACCCTTTCATTAATCATTTTCACGTAAAGGCATACAAGCTGTCAAAATGGATTTTTTGTTTGTATCAAATGTTTCAAATATTCAATGTTTTATAAAAATTTAATGTTCTTAAAAATCCCAGATTGAAAAAACAAAACTGGAAAAAATGTCGTGATTTGTGAAAAGAACTCGAATGTGAATAATGGAGGGGTTAACATTGGATTCTTTTATGGGGAAGGAATATCAATCGCAGACATTTTGAAATAAAAAATCAATTACTGGTCAAACGGACCAGTGAATGAAGAAATTTCACTGGTCAAAGAAAAGTTTTCACTGGTCTTTATATAAACACAAGTGAAATAAAATGAAAAATTACTGGTCATTTGCACCAGTTATTGGAAAGATTTCACAGGACTTTTGTAAAATTTACCGGTTTTTCTGGTAAGACCGGTGAATTTCAAAAACTCTGCAATCGGTGTTGTATGTGTATATCATTTATTATAGGCTATCTTTGCATATGTTAAAAATATTACGATGATATATGTTTAGATTTTCTAATAGCCAGATATATTTTTATCAATGACAGCCTGTACGTCCTTAAGTACTTGTTATTTAATACATGATATATGGAATGCTCAAACATGTCTACATAAATTATTCTTGTGTAAAAGGGACATGGTTTGTAGCACCTGATGTACAACACATTCTATAATTCTTGAAAGAGATACAAAATTGAAGAAATAATTAACTACAACCCATTATTTTATATTACACAATGTATGAATTATAGATTATAGAATAGGCCAATGAGAAAATATATAGCACACAATGTGCTTTTGATAGAATACAAAACACTTTCTATAATAACTGGGTGACATTTTGTAGGTGTATTTTAAGATCAGAATCAATAAAAAAAATCCCTTTTTGTGCAAGGAAAGTAAAAATATCTGTAAGAAGTGCTAAGGCCATAAAAAGATCAGGATACTACACTTTCTCATTGTAGAAAAATTACATGAATTTGTTTTGCTTTTTGGGAATTTCCCATCCAAATTATTCACCTGTGTTGATGTCTGTTGCTACGTAACTCCATTACATCACTTGTCAAAACACTACAAATCATTTACAAAACCTCAAATATGAAGACAACCTAATTCAAATTCAATAATTTTATTTAAAGGATTAGATTTGTATATTGTATTCTGGACATCCTGAAGATTAAAACTTTGGTATCTGTGATTTTTCAAACAAGGATTTTTAAAGTACCAGGAGCATCTTTACTATACAATAATTTACACCTCAAGACCACACATAATGAGTATGTATGTTTTTGTATATTGGTATCTACAATATTTTACATATATATAATATATACATGTGTACAGAGTGCATCTTCTTAAAACCGTACATCTTTCCAACTGTAAATTTTGTACAGTTTTTTGAAAAGTTCGGTTTTTGAAAGTTGACCATATTTCAATAATTCCAGTCAGTTCCAGTCCGTTCCGGTTTTTATATGTACTGTTTACTTGATTTAATTTGTATCTTGTGATTCTTTTTAATGTTCTGTTCTGCCAATTCAGTAGTATTACTTGTTTTAAAAGTTGATATGAAATCTGATTACTCAATAAATGCTTATAATTATTAAACAATACAAACCCAGATAAGAAAACCTGCGAATTGTAATTGAGAGTCGTGGTCAGACATGATTTTAACTTTCCATAGCTTGTTGATAAACATTTTAACGCAACAAACTCTATAAACAACCTGGTCAATTTGTGTTATTTTAATTCATTATGTAGCAGAAATTTATTTCCGTAATTATACAACAAAAGTGCATACTTGTATTCGTTCAGAAAAAGAGTACTGTGTCACAAGGAAGATCTAATAAAATTGTTTAGATAAAAAACTTTTATTTCAAAAGTCCATTAATTACGTTAAATGTCAAATGAAGCACAATACAATGCATGTGTGTTAATGTGTTAATCCCTGACATGGTTGAATAGAACAAAAATTCAAAGTCGGTATTTAGAGGTTAATTTGAGTACATTAACACATTTTCAGTGTGAAAATTTGTCTGGTGTTTGGAATTCAGAATGATCTATATTTAGAAGTAATTTATCATGAAAAAAGAAGAAAAAATTTAGACTTTTGAAACATGATTGGTATCGGGAAGTAATCAGTTTTTAGAAAGATCGGTTTTCAGACGTTGCACCGTATTTATAATTTTATCACAAAATCAATCGTCCAATCATATGCCACTACCCCCACCAACCTTTGAATTGTGTATTTACAACAGATTTCTCCTGAGGACTAAACTGTAAAATTGTTGTAATAGCATTCAGCATCTGAGGTTTAGCCTTTGGATCAAAGCTTGTTAAAAATTTATAAGTCACATTTTTTAGATACTCTAGATTAGCACCTTCTCTGACTTTATCTCTTTCACATTTTCTCACTTGTTCCCTGATAATTTCCAACTTTTCCTGTAGATCCTCTTCCTTTGCAGAACTGGAGAGTTGTAAATCTCTGAGAGCTGACTCTAAATCATGTTTCTGCTTCCTCAAGGCATTTACTTCAACTTCTTTTCTTGCCTGCTGCTGACTGAAAAACAGCAGATTTGCTTCATTTTTACCCATATTCAGTAACCTTGACACTGCTTGTTCTTCTTCCGATTTAGTTTTCGATACTTCCTCTGAAGCTCCCGAGTCTGGCGGGTTTCTCATTTGTCCAAAATATGTATTGTTATCATAAATATTTGTAGAGGCCCTAAGCATATCTAGGTCTCTGTCTTTTTCTGCCAGTAATGAAACAGTTCTCTCCCTTTGTTTTTTTATTTCTATTTCTAATTCACTTATATGATGCTGGTGCTCTGCTTCATGTTGAAGCATATCATTTTTATGTTTTTCTTGCACAGACAAAAGAGTTTTGTGTGCATTTTCCACCTTTTGTTTCTCTTTGTCTAATTCGAATTGGTGTTGTACATGCAGATTTTTCAGCTTTTCCCGAAGCTCATGCACTTGAGATTTTAAAACATCAATTTCTTTGGCATTTCCTGTATCCTGTAAATTTATAAAATTGGACATTAAAATTCAAAACTTTGCAAACTCACGTATAATGTAGGGTCATGAAAATTAAAAAGAAAAACACTTGCAATCATTATGAAAATTGGAACATTGGTACTCATCTTTCATTAATTTTGTAAAACATTTTAATCTTAGAATATATCAAAGTTTTATGTTTGTTTTAATCCTATTTTGAGATGACAGACTGGCACTGGCTAAAGGTTTGTCTTGTTGAGAAAAAAATTCTTGTGGTTTTAATTTCATTTATTTAGTTGTTTTCATTTATCAACAAAATTTGATCCATGATGAAATTAATAGGTACCTTTAATACAAACAAATTTATTTATTTCAAACAAATTTAATGTCATCAAAAACAATGAAATTTTAACCCCACAGAATTTTCTAATTGTATGGCATTTGATTTTGAAGGAACACATTTCTTACACACCAACCTGCCACTGGCTGAACTTGAACTCATGACCAAGAGTCGAGTGCACTACCGACTGAGCCAGGCCGGCTCTCAAAATCAAGA
Source organism: Atrina japonica (assembly GCA_030159075.1). NCBI lineage: Eukaryota > Metazoa > Mollusca > Bivalvia > Pterioida > Pinnidae > Atrina > Atrina japonica. The sequence continues at coordinate 225,272 of BROG01000336.1, read as the reverse complement.
ACAAAGTATATCTATTCATTAAGACAGGTACATCTGAGAAAACATCCAGTGAATCATTAGTGATTATACTGATATAATTTCATTCGATCAAAATTAAAACCAAAACTTTATCTAATAAATATTACCAATTCATTCAGTAATGGGATCCAAAATGTAATCAAGATTTGGAAGGAACATAAAGATCTAAATCCCCAAATAATGCCTACAGTCATTATGAAGTGTATGTCCCTTCTTTAAATCTTGCAGAATCTTTAATCCAATACAATAACTATGAGCATTATACTATACCATGTTTGAGCATGGATCACTTGCCTGGGGGAAAAAACAGTAGGTAAACTAAAGAAAAATGGTAGGCATCGTGGTTGATGGGGAGAGATGACTGGGAGAGATGCCAGAGGTGATTTCATAATATCATTCTTACTTAATCTAGGCAGATTTCGTTCTGCTGACCTTATTTGCATCAAAGGTTTTTTTTTGTTTTATCTATTGGGATTTATAGAATAACGGAAAACATATATTCTGATTGTACTGATGAGTCGTTACATTTTACCAATCTCTGAAACCATTACTAATTGAATCATGACCAATAACAAAACTGACCATGTCCTTAACTGAATGGACAGATAGACAGAGTCACAGACAGTGACAAATCTTATAGTCCCCTGCCCTGGTTTCACCAGTAAGGAGCTAAAAAATCTAATGAAACAAATTAATTGAGGATGTCGGACAGATGAGTCATCAAATTTACTAGATACCTCAGTTTCATTTTATTATTTTGACCAATATATTGTTTGTAAAATAGACTTTGACTCAGCTAAATTAACTGCTAGAGAACTGAAAACTCCCGTTTACCTTGCTTTTGTTTTTCAGTACTGATTGTGCACGTAATTTATATCTCTCAAACTCTTCCTTCACTTGTTCTACTTCATCTCGGAGCTTCTTACACAATGGGCATTGACCATCATCTTCGCACAGTAGATCTGATGATAAATACCAATCTTAATCAATTCTACAAATATGTTAGCTTTCTGCTTTGTTTGTTCGACAGTGTTTTATACTAAAAAAAAAACCACTTTTCAGTTACATGGTGATACAAGTTTTTAATGATGAAAGAGAAAACCGAGTCGTTGCATTCGATGTACCCAGGAAAAAACAACTGGCATTACACAAGTAAACTGGCAAACTTCAACATATCATCAACTCAAGTTGCATACATTAGATCCCCTGCTGACAAGAGACCAGAAATATTGTTATTAACACATATTCATGGATGACCACAAATATGTAGTGATGGAAATACAACAGGCAATAACTCTTCAATTTGTTGTAAATTTGTTGCCAAACATGGCATAAAAACTGTTTAGGTGGTTGTGTTTTACTGGCTGCTAATTTCAGATGTAAGTTTCAAATTTAAAAAAACATTAGCACTTTGATATTACCCAAAAGGTATATGATCTGAATAAATGATTGACAGAATTTGACTAGAAAAAAGAAAAAAGGCAACCCTTTTTATTTTCAGCTAATAAAAGTGAAAATAAAAAACAAATTCTTTATTTTGCAACCAATTTTAGAAAAAATAATAATTTGCCATTTGATAGCTTAGCTTTCCCAACTTTTTGTTTCATCGAAATATAAAGGAAAATCTCTGTAACAATTAGCAAAATATTTATAAGCAAATTAAAAAGTGTGTGAAAAGTATTAGCATTTTTATGGATGCCTTAACCACACAAAATGGAAAAAAAATCAATGCAAACTTAATTAATAATCTTAAATGCACAATAAATAGATATTATTATATGACCATTTGGATATCATACTCTTTCTCAGCCTGAGGGCTGAAGGCCTGATATTGTGACTGAGGGCTGAAAGGAATATGATTTCAAAATGGTCATAGTATAAACTTTTTATTATATGCCTATATTACAAAATAAAATATAACAAGATACAACAATAGCAACATGCTCTCTAATTCCAACATGGATGATATTCGGAACTCTTTTTTCATATCATTTATCACTATATATATATATAGAAAGAAGTTCCTAATAGCAGGTTCATTACAAGAATAGTTAATGCATGGGGCGTGACAGTATCACATATACAAATGTAGTCATATTTAGTACAGACATAAGATAATTTATGTTACCTTGTATGGGTATAGGATTCTTGGAAGTTTGATTTGCAGTTTTTAGTATTCCTTTTAATTTGACAATTTTTTCAGCAATCTCTTCAGCTTCTAAATTCTCTAGGTTGTTCATGTCTTGGTGAGTACGTTGAGCCGCTGCATCTAATGCAGAATTTTCCAGATCCAGCTGGGTTACTCTTTCCTTTAACTTTTGTATGGCTTGTTGATCCTGGACTTTATGTCTCTCATAATCACCTAATGTCTCTGACAAGTCTGACAACTTGGATTCTAAACTAGAAACACGCTCTTCTCCTTCTCGTTGTATTTTTGTGAGTTTGGTTTCTGCCTCATTTGCTCGTTTTTGCTCATGTTGGACTTGCATCACACACTGAATCTGAAGATGTGTCATATAATGTCATAATTGGTTTTATTGGTGTTTATCATCACACTTAAACAGATTTCAGTTATATGGTGGCAGCCAGTTTTTAATGTTGGAGGAGAGAACCCGGCTACAATGTACCCCGGGAAGAGACCACTGCCCTTCCGCAACTTTCTCACAAAATTAGCTTAGATTCCAGCAGGACTTGAACCTGTGCTGACTAGAGGTGATCAAAAGATTCTCAAACTGCTTCGCCACAGAGGCCCCTATTAACATAACTTTTGTTGTATTGTATATCCATCACATTAAACAGTTTTGACATCCATGATGGGACAGCTTGAAGTTAAAATGTTTATGATTGGTTGAATGGAAGTCAGAAACCAATGAAATTGTGTCTTACAATTTATACATTTCTGTACACATTCTCCAGAGGGATTGTTTGTACATTACAAAAATTAATAAACACTGTTTAAAATGAATAAAACAGATTAGTTAAACTAACTGGGAACATCCAATATTCACATATTTTCAGCCCCTTGGCCTTTATCAAGTGAAAGACTTCAATATCTATATTAGTTACATAGTATTTAGTCTGCACAATACAAATATATATTTATAATGCAAATATATATAATGAAACATTTGCAGTGAAGCTGCATATTGTGCAGACTTAATACTATGTAGCTATTATAGATATTGTCGTCTTTTACTTGATAAATTCAGGGGCCTGAAAATTTTGAATATTGAGTGTTTTACTGTCAAAATGAAAATGCAGAATATTTTTTTAAGTTAAATGGATTTCAGGAATGAAAAAGTAGATTTCATCATTACAGGTGAATCATTATGTCTGGAAATAATACTGACTATAGTTTTCAAATACTGTTTACTGAAAATAGACTGTGTATTTAAAGTATGAGATGATGTCCATTTTAGTCCGTTTCTTCTCCTGCATTATTGTTTATACTTTATGGTGGAAGGACACAACAAATGATCATTTTCTATTTACGGAAACTAGAATCTAAATTTAGCTCTGTGGAGGTTCCGTATCTATTAACAGATCTTAATTACATAGTGTTGAAACAAGTACAGACACACTAGAAATTGTATTTCAAAATGCAAGAATAAGTAGAATCATATTTTATTTCATCAAAAGATTGTTTGTTTGTTTGTTTGTTTTTGTTTAACGCCACTTTCAACGATATTTCAGTTATATCGTGGCGATTCGTGTAAAATTATTTATTTAAGTAAAAACATAGTAAGTCTATTCTCTTTAAAACTTTTGACACTAAACATTTGGTAAAAGACAAACAAGTTTGTGAATTGATAAAAAATTAATCATATATTTAAAATTTTGGAATATAACCCAATATCTTTAAGATATTCTAAAATAGTGTCACCAGCGACGTTATTAAAAACACTATTTAGATCTGTCTCGGAGTAATATTTCTCACGAGCAGATTTAAAATCTGTACATTCAGTTAAAATGTGTTTAATTGATAGTCTTGAACCACACGGTATACATTCCGGTGGTTCTTCTTTCAATAACAAATATTTATGTGTAAGGTTACTGTGACCAATACGAAGTCTGGTCAGAGTAACCTCATTTTTTCTATTACTAGTGCACACTGGTGGGTTATTGGAAAATTTGGCATTTATCTCATGTAATTTATTTTCAATTTGTAGATCCCAATGTTGTTGAAACGTTGCGGTCACATAATCTGCAATAGATGGTTTAAGATCTGTGTAGGGGATTTTATTTTCAGACTGTAAATTTTTCTTTACTAATTTAGCAACTTCATCAGCTTTGGTATTTCCCTTTATGCCGATATGGCTAGGAATCCAACAGAATACTATCTCTGTACCTACAGATGTCAAAAAATGTACTGTCTCTATTATTTCAAAAATTATGTTATTAGAAAGGTTTACACTTTCAATTGATTTTAAACATGACAAAGAATCTTTCCACATTTTCTTATAGCTTTTGACTTTATATAATTTAATGCCAGTAAAATCGCTGTGGCCTCAGTAGTGAAAATAGAGGCATCACGCGGCATGTTTGTTTTGAGAATTTCGAAGTTTATAATAGCTGCAGCCGAAACATTGGTCGAGGATTAATTAAACTAAATTGAATTTCATTTTCACCAAAATATGTGACTCTTCTGTAAAAATTCAATACAAAAATCGAACTATATTTTTAAGTGTAGATGAGGAACATTTCACTGCTAACAGGATAGCCCTCAAGAGTAAACTCATAATATGTCATTACATAAGAACCCATAAAACTGAATTTCAAATTGAGGATATAAAGTTAACCTTTTTGGATTATGAATGAAACTTTTGAATATCCCCAATTTGAGAGTATCCAGAGGAGTGCCTCTATCTTTGCCAAATATAGAGACTCTTGTCTTTTGTGGTTCAAAGGTTGGGAGAAATAGTTATAAATAGATGGACAGAAAGAAAAGTTTCACCCTTCTTTAACAGAAAACATATTCACCTTCACCTCGTCTTAAATCAAGCCTAAAACACAATACTCTCACAGATGATATGCATGTCAATGCTTCATATAATTTAGCTAGAAATTTTTGCTTTCAAAATTTGCCTTCTCATCTAAAGGTGAAAATGGTAAAAATTAAACAACAGCAAAAATGTCCAGTTATACATTATATACATGTACCTTTAGTTCTTCCATTTCTTTCTGCAACTCTATCAATTCAGGGGAAGGTAGTTTTGCTTTCTCTGCAGCTGCTTTCAGTTGACTTCTGGCATTTGTCATTTCCTTGCTTAAATCTTGTATTTTTCTCTCATAAACTTCAAACACGTTTGGGACTAGTTTTTCCTTCTCTGATAATGCTGTACTGACATCTTCAAGCTAAAAAACCATTGAAGATTGAATCAATACAAAGATCTGCTGAATGTATTACAGTATATCATGTGTATTTACTGTCCATGCATCTCCCTTCAGATACAAGAAAATTGTTTACTGTTTCTGTAACATGAGATATGACATAAATTCACTTCATCTCAATAAAGAAAAATAATTAGTAACTAAATAAATCACTTAATCATCGTGTTTTAAAAACCAAGCCTTTGATATTCCCTAAAATTGTTTTAGATGAGAGTTCCCATGGCTAAATCAACATCCCTGTATTGATGCACAAGTGGTTCAGTATTTAACAGGTTAAATAATCAATTGCATGAAAAAAGAACCAGAAAAAATTAATTCATATTCAACATTTGTCCATTTATATTATAAAATATTTAATCTACCTGATTTTAGGCACTACCTTTGAGAATCATTCTAAATGATTTTAGACACTACCTTTGAGAAACATTCTACCTGATTTTAGACACTACCTTTGAGAAACATTCTACCTGATTTTAGACACTACCTATGTGAAACATTCTACCAGATTTTAGTCACTACCTCAGAGAATCATTCTACCTGATTTTAGACACTACCTATGAGAATCATTCTACCTGCTTTTAGACACTAATCTCAAAGAATAATTTCACCTGATTTTAGACACTACCTTTGAGAAACATTCTACCTGATCTTTGACACTACCTCAGAAAATCGTTCTACCTGATTTTACTCACTACATTTGAGAAACATTCTACCTGATCTCAGACAGTACCTTTGAGAAACATTCTACCTGATTTTAGACACTATCTTTGAGAAACATTTCACCTGATTTTAGACACTACCTTTAAGAAACATTCTACCTGATTTTCTAGTTGTTCTTTGTCACCACGCTCCTGAGCTAGAAGTTTCTGTAGTTCTCTCAGCATAAGTGCATGATCATTCTGTTCTTTTTCTCTCTCTATTTGCTGTGATCTTATCTTTGTTTTAAGCTGGTGGGATAAATACATTAAATACAGTGAAAGTCACATCAAACATTTCTGGAGTGACATCTACTCTCAGACCATATGTAGATTTTAATAAATGACAAAAAGGCAGTATGACCAAATTGCAAAGCATTGTATTTATAGGGTCTAACTCTTTTGAGGGATGTTCAAGGTCTATTTGTACATGTTGATGTCTAAGAACCTGTAGATATCTATGTGTACATGTTTATATCTGTAATTAATACTGACAATATCTAATGTCTATGATACTGTAGATATCCATTTGTACATGTGTATCTCTGTGATTCTGTAGATATCTATTTGTACATTTTTTATGTCTATAATACTGTAAATATGTACGTGTACAAGTTTATGTCTATGATAATGTAGATATTCATTTGTACATTTTGATATATATACTACTGTAGATATCTATTTGTACATGTTAATGGCTATGATACTGTAGATATCCATTGTACATGTGTATCTCCATGATTCTGTAGATATCTGTGTACATTTTTATGTCTATAATACTGTAGATATCTATGTATACATGTTTATATCTATTATACTGTTGATATCCAATTGTATATGTTTATATCTATTATATTGTAGATATCCAACTGAATATGTTTATATCTATTATATTGTAGATATCCAAATGAATATGTTTATATCTATTATATTGTAGATATCCATTTGTTCATGTCTATTATGCTGTTGATAAAAATTGGTAAATGTGTATCTCCATGATACTGTAGATATCTACTTGTACATGTGTATGTTTATGATACTGTATATATTCTTTTGAACATGATTATATCTGTGATATGTGTATCTCCATGATACCGTCAATATCTATTTATATCTAAAATACTGTAGATATCCATTTGTACATGTTTATATCTATATTACTGTAGATATCCATTTGTACATGTTTATATATATTATACTGTAGATATCCATTTGTACATGTTTATATATATTATACTGTAGATATCCATTTGTACATGTTTATATGTATTATACTGTAGATATCCATTTGTACATGTTTATATGTATTATACTGTAGATATCCATTTGTACATGTTTGTATGTATTATACTGTGGATATCCATTTGTACATGTTTATATGTATTATACTGTGGATATCCATTTGTACATGTTTATATGTATTATACTGTAGATATCCATTTGTACATGTTTATATATATTATACTGTAGATATCCATTTGTACATGTTTATATGTATTATACTGTAGATATCCATTCGTACATGTTTATATGAATTATTCTGTAGATATCCATTTGTACATGTTTATATCTATTATGCTGTAGATATCTATTTGACTATGTTTATATCAATATTACTATAGATATCTATATGTACATGCTAATGTCCATGATAATGTAAAAATCTATTTGTGCAAGTGTATGTCTATAATACTGTAGATATCTATTTGTACATGTTTATATCTATAATAGTGTAGATATCTGTGTACATGTTTATATCTATAATAATGTAGATATCTGTGTACATGTTTATATCTATAATAGTGTAGATATCTGTGTACATGTTTATATCTATAATACTATAGATATCTGTGTATATGTCTATATCTATAATACTGTAGATATCTGTGTACATGTTTATATCTATAATACTGTAGATATCTGTGTACATGTTTATATCTATAATGGTGTAGATATCTGTGTAAATGTTTATAGCTATAATAATGTAGATATCTGTACATGTTTATATCTATAATACTGTAGATATCTGTGTACATGTTTATAGCTATAATACTGTAGTTATCTGTGTAAATGTTTATATCTACAATGGTGTAGATATCTGTGTAAATGTTTATAGCTATAATGTAGATAACTGTACATGTTTATATCTATGTACATGTTTATATCTATAATACTGTAGATATCTATTACATGTTTTATTCTATAATACTGTAGATATCTGTGTACATGTTTATATCCATAATACTGTAGATATCTGTGTACATGATTATATCTATAATACTATAGATATCTGTGTACATGTTTATATCTATAATACTATAGATATTTTTAATACTGTATACATCTATATTTACATGCTAATGTCCATGACACTGTAGATATCCATTTGTACATGTATATGATACTATAGATAAAAATTGCATGTATACATTGTATGATTGTCACAAAAGTTTTACCTTTCACATTTGTTGATGGTATCAATTTTGGGGTTTACAGACCTTTAAGGTCACATATTAGAAGCATATTTAAATATCAACTTACTTCTTGAATTTGATTTTCTAGAGTCTTACAATGCTGGATATTTTTCTCCTTTTCTTCGTTTAACTTTGAATTTACTTCTTCATTTTCTTGCTAAAAGAGAATAAAGATGGTTGAAATACAAACATTAAACTAGTACTTCATGTTATTTCAATCAATTTACATAAAATGAAATAAATTCAAAACACTCAATGATGTCAGACTAAAAGCCCTCAAACTGTATATCCTAAATGATCAATCTAAAATTTCAAAAGTTGAAACAAAAATGCAAACAATCTAACTGTTCATACACTTTCTAGAGATACATCAATCCATATACATATGTGTTCTGCACAGCTGCCAACCCTGGAAATTGACCGAGTAGAACAAATTATTGGTTTTGTTTTCTAATTGTAAAAGGAAATTAACATGGTTAATGTCCACAAAATCCCGATGGGATACTTTGATGTCATACTTGCAATGCTGCTGAACACATGGTCTGTGCTTTTGGTGGATTTGAAAATATCTCCTTGATATTGTGAGGAATACAAAATATGGATTTTTGTTATTTTCTGGTGTAAAATGCCATGAGCTTTACAGAGAAAGTAGACATTTTGAAATAAAAAAAAAATACTGGTCATACAGACCAGTGAATAAAGAAATTTCACTGGTCAAAGAAAATTTTTTACTGGTCTGTATATATACAAAATTGAAAAGAAATGGATAATTACGGGTCATTTGGACCAGTTATCAGGTAGATTTCACTGGACTTTTGTAAAATTTACCAGTTTTTCTGGTAAGACCGGTGCATTTCAAAAACTCTGAGAAAGTAAAGAGAAAACCGGTAACAGACATTCTGGAAATAGTCATTTTTATCTGCGAGGTAGCTGATTTTTAGTTTCATGATATAGAGAGAAACAGACAGACCGAGAGAGAGAAAGAGACAATTATAATACAGAAATAGCGATTGCAATCATATACCATGAGTCGTTTTTTATCTGCCAGGTAGCTGGCCTCTAGTTTTGACTTCTCCTGTGTCAGTGTATACAGAGATTCTGATAATGTCTGTATCTGGTTCTGTAAACTATCATCTTCCTGACTTTCTTCCTTTGCTGTTGTCTGTCAAGTAAATTGTTATCATGCTAATATTAGATCTTAGATCTATTATCATAAATACTTTGGTCTCTATGACAGTAATGTTTCAAAATATTCACAGATCAAATTATTTTCACTAACAATTCACAAATACAAACACAAAAGTTGTATATTTTCTTACTCAATATCACCAATGCCTTTTTACTATAAAACATATTGCCATCACTCCTTCACAAGTATTTTCCTGATAATAACTGAAATATGAATTTTGTTATTTGAACGTGATACAATTTTTAATAAAAAGTTAAGCAAAAAAACACTATAGTATTTCAAAAAAAAAAAAGTAATCAAAGATTTAAAACTCACCTCAAATCAACATACTTCAAAATTGTCTAATTAATCAGGCTTGATCAGGCTCTGATCAGCAAAAAGCAAATTCATATCTACCTATATATTAGTGTATACCTGTGTTTCATTAGCATGGAGTGGGTCGGTAAAACTCTGGTTGGAGGCTTCTGACTGTGAATCAGAGATCTCACCGTCCTCTGGTTTTGGTGTAGCCTGGACCTTATCACTTTTGGATGCAGAGAGAACCTTAAAACTAGCTTCTAGAGCTTCTTTCTCCTTTGCTAAACCCTTGTATGCTGCAACAACATCTGAAATTGACATGCATATTCATGGTAAAGAATTTTGCAGGAAGTATTGTGCAATCGATTGAAAACAGGAACCAATTATCTATTACAATTGGTTGATGTCAACCAACCACGTTATCTGGTACAATCAGTTTAAGCCAAATGAGTGTTCAATATTTTTATTGTGAATAAATTCTTGTGTTGTATTTTCAAGATTGTCTCTTGTTGTCGGATCAGGTCTCTCTTTATAAAAAAAATTTCCTTTTCTTCTCCTTCTGAGATGTTTTCATTTTTGACAGAAATTACCACTGTGTTGTTTTTGTCATTCATGTCTCTGGCTTTAAAATTAAAGAATTATGGAATTGGAGACAGACCAGAAGTTGTGATAAGGAAATTCAGAACTTGAAAGTGATAACTGACTACAGAAAATCCCAATTTACATCCCAGTGCCAAACCAACGGATATCTGACTTTTTCTGATCATCAGACATCACTTGTGGCAGGTAACATACAACCTAAAATCATAATTCAAAAATCAAAATGTAATACATAATATAAATTATAGTGTTTCTCCACCTTATAATTTATCCCAGTTCAAGGAAATTCCCAAATTATTCAGGAACAACTTGATGTATAGAACATATACAAATGTATATTTAAACCTGTCTCAGAGATCTAGATTGCATTAACAAACACAAGAGGTGTAAAGGGCCTTACTAATCATCCGAGTCAGCGGCCAATCAACAAAATCTCTCACCTAAGGGTAATAAATTTTGTGATAATTGGAAAGGCCTATTTGCTCGTTATAATCATGTAAACAGTTTGTTTGCCATATCTTTGTGAAAAGAATATTTTCACATTCTTCCCCTTCCTTTTTTAATCTTTGATCATGCACTTTAGACCTCGGGTTTTTTTGAGAAAACGTTGAAAAGTTAAAAAATTATGCAAACCATACATCAGCATAATGCTGGTCAGCAATGAATCAAAAAACTTCATCCAGGTTACTTTGGGTTTGATTCAGAACCTTCCACTGACTATACAGATCCTTTACCAAATATATCACCTAGGCCAGCAAACTTGTACCCTTTCACTTTTACTGTATCACTGCTTTTTTACTTGAGATTTATTTTCACTTTATCTGAGGCATGAACTCATTTACACCTTAAGACACATTTGGACTAGTCTAATTATATATATAAGTCACTGATTTATAGAAGAGTCCTTTGATTTTCAGGGTTTGATAAGTTAAACATTAAAAGAAGAAAATGATAAATTCAGGACTTTCAAATTACCACACCTTTCAGTCTGGATTCATATCTTTGTAATTTCTCTTTCTGTGTTTCAATTGTCCTAATGAGCTCAGTTCTTGAGGTCCTATCCATATCTACAATATAGAAAAATTACGGGCATCATAACACAAACATAATCTTTGATTAAAGTTATGAAATTTGGATCTATATGCATATAACAGAAAAAATGTTTATGTCAAAATTCCAATAAACATTTTCTGTACATCTGTCATTTAAAAACACAACACAAGGTGAAACCTATACCTATATGTAAGGCCAAGTAAAAAAATACTTCTGGTTCTCGGACACCGTAACGCGCAAAAAGAAATCGCCAATGAAACCATTTTATTCACATTTCATATAAAAATCACCGCCGCACGGCAAGTAAAAATGTCAGTCATTTCAAACGGCTTAAGTTCAAAATGCATTTCTAAAACCTAATTAGAAACTAAAATAATTATTTTATTGACAATTCAACAAGTAAACCTTTACCTCATGCCCGAAAATGTCACAGAATACATTGTGTGTTTTCTGCTATTGCTTGCAGTTTATGGAGGAACTGGAAGTTGGGTTTTAAATGAAAAACCGATACCGAATGGCACTGAATTTCAGGATGTGTTAAAATGATGATACATGTAACACTATATAGTGTAATATAAAAGTTTTAAAATCTGAATTAAATGTAGGTGAATGATAAAAGTAAAATTAGTTACTGTAAATAAAAGTTTTAATGAAATACATAAAAAATTGATAGCTATTGTTTTCAAAAATGAAACTTTTGGAATTTGCATTGATTTTTAGACACATAGTAGTTACATTTTGTACAGTTTTGTAAAATAGTAATGATAATGATTGATGATAATTATAATGATGCATATACAATTAATTTTCTTTTAGTTTCAAAACATAAAAATGTTTTGATAAATATATAATATTTTAGCTATTTTATATTTTTGTTGATATTTCAGTTTTAAAACCAAGTGAACGAGACAATCAGACAACTTTTTGTCACGATTTATTGAAGGTATCATTAAAAGACATTTTTTGTTACATAAAGTCTTCTTATTTTCTTGCCTTCAAGGTATATAAACAATAATTTTGGAAATATAAAATAAAAATAAAATACCTACATGTACCTACCTTGCCCATTTTAGAAGTTTAATTGTCTAAGAACCAGAATTTCTTTTACATGGCCTAATGTACCTGTCTTTAGGAAGGTGAAGTGATGATAACAATATCAAAAGTAACCATCATTTAAACCCCATTAAAAACCATAGTATGTCAACAAATCTTATATTTAAGTCTTTAAATCAATGAAAACTGTAACATCATAAAAACAATGATACATGTCATTAATGACACATAATTCCACAACAGAAACTATAACATTAAATGTATGCAAATTGTTGGTTGGACAAGAAGTTTGAAAAATAAAGCTTACAAAATGCAGTAGATTTTAAAAAGATTTTCTCATGTATACAGTGTAATAATATATAATGAATAACTAGCTACATGTATATATAGATAAAAATGACAAATCTTCTAGTTCTATTTAAGAATAAAACTTGTGCTTGTTGTCTGTCTCTGAAATAGAAGGTCAGGTCTTTTTCTGCCAATATCTGGAAAAAGCCAATTGGCAACACAATTGGGAATTTTAATTTCATCAAATTGGGAAAAAACATATATTTTGCATTGGGAATGGGGCCAAATTTCAGCCCCCTGGAAACTACAGAAAAAAGGCCTGTCTCTGAAAAGGAGGTATACAATTACATCTACCATGAGTCGTACATGTACATGTGATGTTACTTGTACATTACATCATTAGACCTAAGTCTACATGTACATACCTTCTTTTTAAGAGTAAAACTCTAGCATGTTCCAGACCTACAGTTCAAGTCTCTGACATCAAGTGAAATCTTTATTACTATGCATACATCCCTCACTGAAAATATAAAATACTTCCTTAAAAATAGAAAATACAACAAGATCTACATGTACATGTAATAATTGAAAAATTTATTATTTTTAATTTACTTTTATCACTTAGTTACATGTACTATAGCATGACATAAATGAGTTTGCAAAATTTATTTTCACTATATGTTCTTAGTAAATTCATGTTTTTTCAATAACTCCTCTAGAATTTGTTGTTAATCCAATTTTAACAAAACTTGATTTGCAAGGAGGTGAGGTTTTGTTACTCATATTCTAAAATCCCATTGCAATCTGTTTGTTATTTTATGAGGAATACACTCTTCTTCCTGGGAATAAAATTCTAGGATGTCATTTTGATGTTTATTACAAAGTCAATGAATGGATCTATGACATAATTAATGAACACCAAAATAAAACCATCGATACTTTTAAGTAATTTATGGATGTAACCTAATGAAAATATTATCAAAATTAGGCTCACACTTCCAATTTAAAAAGTGCCATTTTTATGCAGAATTAATAAGATTATATAGTGAAATCCATTTTTGCAAACTCATTTATGACATAATACTGTAGTGTCAAGCAAGCATTAGCTTGTATTGAAGACTGAATTTGATAAAAGTGCTTGTATTTAATACATGTACATGTATTTCAAAATCATATGAAAAATAATCATCATACCCTATGGATTTTCAACAACGTAAGAACATCAACACTATGTGTGGACGTAGCCAGTTATGCCTAATGCAACTGAATAAATATATACATTTCAATTGGAAACAAGCAAAAAACAAACACCAACTATAACACATGGGCCTTGTTAATTTCTTTGGAAAAGCTGGGTAAAACCAGAGGATTTTATATAAAAAGCATTTCCACAGAAATTAGGGCCTTGTGACTTCAAAATAAAATGACCATTAAAAAACAGATGATCTGTTTGCCTCATTTCTATTGAAACATTGAGGTTTCAATAGAAATTAATTTATTCCATGTCTATAAAAAATAAAAAACAATCAAATATAGGTCAGTTTTCCCACTGTATTTTCAGAATTGGGGTTTTTGTACCCCATGGGTAGCAAATATAGGGGTACAAGGATACAAATCAGGGGTGCACATATTAAAATCAAATAAACAAAAACAAAAAACAAAAATAAAACAGTTTTATTGTACTCATTTCGACCCCAATTAATACTAATAGACACAAGTGTCTCTGGATCTAATATAGAAATACCGTATTTGACCTAAATAGGGCTCCGGGCACAGGTAATTGGAGTACAGGGCATTTATTTAGACTTTTTTTCTTTCATGAAGCACATTTTGATAACATTTCAAAAAATGGTAAAATATTTCACTATGCAATGTTATCTACAGTGTATATAGTTGTTTTTACTGACTAAATTACTTTGTAATTCCCCTGATGTATTAATAGTGGAAAAGAAACAATGTAGCAAAATTTGTTACTGTCAAATTAAGTTTGAACTGCGAGATCAGGAAACAGGCATTACAAGTACGAGTAATACATGCCTTACACAGATGCTTCAAGTTCATTGAAACTGACAATTTGGACAATTTCTTTGATTTAATACGATCTCCGACATTAAAAGTGTACATGTAAAATTGGTATTATGCCAGATTTTGGTAATTGTGGATGGTTTAAAATGACAGCAGTAGACAAAATGGGAAGTTCGATTGACAACGCTTCGCTTGAAATCCCGAACCTGAATTCAGTTTTATAAAGTTACGTAAACAAATAATTGAACAAGTTTCATATTTCTTAGTAGAAAAAATTAAGATAAGTATTATTTTTCGATAGTGAATAAATTTTAATTGACAGGTATTTAACAAAAGAAAAAAAAACCGTAACTATGACTGGTTTCATTTCGCTTGTTGATGAATGTCAATGGCGACCTCCCTGCATCCAAGAAATCACTGATAGAATACAAAGTATTGCTTACAACGTAGTTAAAAGATGTTCTTTTGCAATATTGCCAGTATAGTTAATATTTATTGCACCAAAAAGAAAAAAGTATGATGATGTCGGGCGGTAATCTAAACTAATCAAAAATAAAAAGGTAAAATTTTTTCAAACAGTCAATAGATCTACATGAAAAAAAATATCCGGGGGGACCCTTATTAGAGCAGGCGCCCTTTCAAGGACAAATACGATATAAATTGTGACATCATGTACAATGTACATAGGTGTGGATAATGCACTCCGTTCAACATCTATTGACAACTACATGTAATGGACTTCCATGTTATCATAGCATTGGGATTCAAGAGCATTTAGATACTGTGTAACCCCTAATCTGTAAAGATTTCAAGTCATCCCTTTATCCTGGCACCACTGTGAAGGTGAAGTCTTTGGTCAAGACAAGTGCTGCAAGCTGTGTTCATTGGAATGTGACCTTCAACTGATAAGAATCATGTGACAGTCTTTGAAGTTGAGAAGGTCTTTGAAAAAGTGTTATAGACACAAATACATGTACACCCAATGTTGAGTATAAATTGTTTATAATCACTGACAGTGTTTACAAAGTAAATATACTGCAGTCCTGTAACTTTGACTTTGAGGGAATAAACGATACAGATACCCACAAAAATATAGACATTGTTATAGTAACTGATTGTTTCTTGACGTCATTTTCCAGGAATCTGTATCATTTATTCCCTCATAGTTACAGGACCGGAGTTATCGCAAAAGGGTCTATATGGGACAGACTGTAAGTCATTGATTTATAGAAGAGTCCATTGTTTTTCAGGGATTGATGAGTTAAAGTGGTTTGGGAGTATATTTGACAATTTCTCTGAAAATGCCATTGATGACAGCTCATATTACTCTAACTGAGTTAAAAGGAATATTTCATATTATTATACTGTAGAACCTACTTATTCTTTTTACCATAGAAAGATAGATTTTTAGAAGCCGGGTGTTGACTGTCCGAAACTTGATTATGTTAAAACTAAAAGACATGATGATTTCACAGGCTACTGAATAAATTAAATAAAAAATAACTTTGTAAACGTTTCATTACCTCAGCCATTGTTAAGCGTATGAATATCTATTATGTTCTTCGTTTGATATTTTGTCAACTATACCTCCAAACTATAGGTATACTTCCTAGCTTACAGTTACAAAACAAAACTAAAACCGGAAATGGTTGGTGACAAATAAGAAGCTGGTTACACTCTCCAGATTCAATAAATTTTTACGGGGAACCAGATTATTTGTGTGGGCTTTTTCTGCAGTTATTAAAGTGTAATTTTGTATAAAGAATAAATATGAATATCTTCATTACGTTACTCATGATACAACTTAAAACAAACGAATTTGTATCCTTTGGTATTTGTAATTCCTTTATTTTGTAAACATACCTTACTTCCGGTTTTGATCAGGACCATATCAACACGTGCACTGTGTATGAAAATCCATACTGAGTAGGTTAAAATGTGAAATGTGCATGTAAATTAGTTCAAACATTGATTTTGACTGTTTTGCCATAAAATCATGATCATATATTTTCGTAATTAATGGCATGAAGATTCATTGTTTATTATCAGTGATTAAAGTAAAGTTTGCACCTTAGTCTTAGAGCCTGCTACTTCTGATTCAACTGACTTTCTGAGGGGTTAATACTTTAGGCTTTATTCATCTGCACCACATTTATCATCATTTAATTTTATTAAGTTTTAGCGACAACCACCGATGTTTTCTTATGGGATATAGATTACAGGTGATTTTACATCAACAGAAAAAGAGTAAGTTGAAGGTAAAATGTTAAAACTTAAAGTTGCATTTTTCAAATTTATTACTTTATATCATTAATTAAAACATTCCCCAAAATTCGATACAGTTATGTCCTTTCACTAGTGTTAATAACAAAGTAAAAAATACCATGATGTCCTACTTACTTAGCTTCTCATAATCAGTGATATTTTATCCAGCGTTTCCACAGAAATTAGACAGCGATATGCTCATCCTCACATCATGTGACCCATACTGGTTTTCATTTATTTTTCCATGTGTTATATATATAGTCTGTACATGTACTTGCAGATTACAGGATTTATCTCCTATTTGCTGAGTTATCTTCTCTTTGTAGTAGGTATCTTGTAATGATGTATATGGGCAAATTTTTATTTTTCTGCTAAACAAATATTCCTTATACACCTTACAAAACTAGGTAAAAAAATTGCCTAATAAGTTAGTTTTCATACAAGGTTCATCAAGCTAGGGTGTGCACTTGGTTATACATTTTATTCTTATACACATATATATGATATTTGATAAATTAAGAAAATTTTTATTTCTAGCAAAATGGCTGATATGATAGGCGATGACAGATTCTCTCACCTTCCTAAAGATCCAAGGTTTAGGCGTATGCCAAAAAATGAGAGAAAGGTGAAAATTGACAAAAGATTCAAAGACATGTTTACGGACAAGAGATTTAAATTAAAGTATTCTGTGGACAAGAGAGGACGGCCGATCAATACAACCACCAATGAGAATTTAAAGAAATACTATGAACTTTCAGACGAAAATGAATTTGATTCTGAAGAGGAGAGTGAAGATGAAACAAATACTACAAAACTCCAAAAACCCATTAAAAATCAGCCTGAGAAAGAAACTTTCAGAGAAAAAGGAAAGTCGTTAAAGGAGAAGACTGAAATGATAGATACTAAAGTTGATAGAAAAAGTGGAAGAAAAAATACTAAGAAAGGTAAAATGGTCTAGAGTACATCTTTATTTATACATGTATTTGATTATCTATGAATTGAATACTGTAAAATAATTTATTTTTCATGGGTTTAAATTTCCATGGTTTTCCCTTAAAAAATGAATTCATTGATATTAATTTTTGTTGATTTTGAGTTACCCTATGTCCATCATTCAAGTAAAAATTTCGTCATGGATTTATTTTCGTAATATATTATTTTTGGTTACTCATGAAAATGACAAATTTAGTTCCTCAATACAAAATTATAAATTAACAGTTATCTTAAAGTTCCGGAGCTATTGAAAACTTGCATGTATCACATTACATGTATGCTTGAATTGGAGCAACACGTTATTCTGGCTTTTAAATGCACATGTATGTCCTTAATGATGATTCTATAGGTTGAACAAACAGCTGATCTAGGGCTGTTTCACTGGAGCAAAGCCACTTTAAAGTTGATCCATCACAACTGTGTAGATAAGTGCTCATTCTCTCTGGCAAGGTGATGGATAGTGTACATGTATCATTGATTTATATGTCTCAGTATAGTTACTTGTAGCATATTGCTGAATATCTGGCAGCCAGTTCAATTAAACACATACATATGGTGTATACTGGCTGTAAAGTTTTGCCCTTTTACGACAGAAAATATATTCACTCTGTTTTAAATTCACCCTAAATCACCATATTGTTGTGCGTGGCATGTATATCCTTATTTCAGTTACCTAGCTCGGAAATCTCATTTTCACTTTAGATTCACCCTCTCACGTGAAAATTAAATGGGATCGAAAAATTCCAGGTATACATGTACAGTGGTATAATAATTCTGACCAGACCGGGAAAAAGATGCGTACTACATGTAGCTTATTGAAACAAATGAATTAGTTGTTAATGAAGATGTATAATAATGAAGAGATACATTTTCCTCAGAGTTAAAGCAGTTGTTTATTACCAGTATCCGCTCAATTGGAGAAAATCATTGGAGTTTCCAAATCATTTTACAACGAAGGCAATTGAATGAACGATAGTGTATGAGTGTACGATATTACACGTACACATATTTATCTCCTTAATATGTGATACATTTGTATTAAAACCCTCATATTCAAGAAATGTAAGTCCTGTATGAATGACGAATTCTTAGTGGGATATAAAACAGTACTGATAATCAAAAAAAATAAAAAAAGTAAGTGTACACAGTAGTTGGAATGCTACATGTATGTCAAGATGTGAAGATAGATAGTTTTCTCATGCCTAGTGACCCAGTGTACACAGTAGTTGGAATGCTACTTGTATGTCAAGATGTGAAGATTGATAGTTTTCTCATGCCTAGTGACCCAGTGTACACAGTAGTTGGAATGCTACATGTATTTCAAGATGTGAAGATAGATAGTTTTCTCATGCCTAGTGACCCAGTGTACACAGTAGTTGGAATGCTACTTGTACATTTTATATATGTATGTCAAGATCTGAAGATAGATAGTTTTCTCATGCCTAGTGACCCAGTGTACACAGTAGTTGAAATGCTACATGTATTTCAAGATGTGAAGATAGATAGTTTTCTGAAGTCTAGTGACTTTCTTATTTCTTTTTTCTATATACACCTGATACTTATTTTACAGAAGTTAAGGAGGAGGATGAAGACAGTATAGATGGGGAAGAAGATTCTGAGGAAGAAAGTGAAGATGAGATGAATTTAGGTAATTTATATTCACTGGTCTGACATTGGATATACGATTGATAAGATAGCAGGTGGTGGGCTATACAATCATGAGAGATATTCTGGTTAAAGTTTTTGTTGTTGTTGGTATCATCAGAAGGGATCACCATGGTTTATTTAGACATAGTTGTACACTACACTTGAGTACTCTTTGCCATGCTCAGATTTTTCCTTGCCACACTAAATTTTCTGTCTGCCACCTTAAAAATATAAGCTCCTTGTGTCACCCATAAAAAGATCAGTTTCAATGCTTTTCATTATTTAACTGTACAATGGATTGCTTAGTGATCGAGAACAATTGTCTCTTATTTTTATCAATAAGTAAAATTGTGAATCATATCGTTATGTTTTTAGAAGCCAAATATCAATTTTCAAGCATAATTACCCATGCCATCGTAGATCTGTATGGTATATTATTAATTTACTATAGTAATGTTGGTCTAACACAGGATTTTCTGCACCAACAATATAAAATTAAAAACTCTGCCAATATTGACAAAACTAAGTCAATATCGAAAAAACTAAGTCAATATTGAAAAACACGACAATATTGAAGTCATGTAACCAAACGGAAATTCAATTGAGAACTGCCGCGATTTTTTTTCAAATTGAACCCTATGCATCTTTTCTGTGCAGAATTGGCCTAGTTGGATTTCATATTGGCTGAGATAATTAATAATATGATCATTAATCAGTGATTTCCATATTGGCCTAGTTATTTTGCCAAGGTCAGTCGTATTAGCCTTTGCCTCAGGCCAATATGACGGACCTCGGTGCAACAACTAGGTCATTATGGAAATCACTGATTCATAACCCTATAATATTACAAGTGACATTGTGAAAAAATTGTGATATTACCTATGCGTTTGTAATTGTATTTGTAAAACTGTGACATTACCCTGTCCTTTGTCATTATAAATATGAACTCATGATATTACCTGTGTCATTGTATACATGTTTATAAATGTGAATCCTTGATATTACCTGTACCAGTGAAACCCATGATATTACCTGTACCATGAACCCATGATATTACCTGTACCAGTGAACCCATGATATTAACTCCAGTGAACCCATGATATTACCTGTACCATGAACCCATGATATTACCTGTGCCAGAGAACCCATGATATTACCTGTACCAGTGAAACCCATGATATTACCTGTACCATGAACCCATGATATTACCTGTACCAGTGAACCCATGATATTAACTGTACCAGTGAACCCATGATATTACCTGTGCCAGAGAACCCATGATATTACCTGTACCAGTGAACCCATGATATTACCTGTACCAGTGAACCCATGATATTACCTGTACCAGAGAACCCATGATATTACCTGTACCAGTGAACCCATGATATTACCTATACCAGTGAACCCATGATATTACCTGTACCAGAGAACCCATGATAATACCTGTACCAGTGAACCCATGATACTACCTGTACCAGTGAACCCATGATATTACCTGTACCAGTGAACCCATGATATTACCTGTACCAGTGAACCCATGATATTACCTGTACCAGTGAACCCATGATATTACCTGCGCCAGTGAACCCATGATATTACCTGTACCAGTGAACCCATGATATTACCTGTACCAGTGAACCCATGATATTACCTGTACCAGTGAACCCATAATATTAACTGTACCAGTGAACCCATGATATTACCTGTACCAGTGAACCCATGATATTACCTGTACCAGTGAACCCATGATACTACCTGTACCAGAGAACCCATGATACTACCTGTACCAGTGAACCCATGATATTACCTGTACCAGTGAACCCATGATATTACCTGTACCAGTGAACCCATGATATTACATGTACCAGTGAACCCATGATATTACCTGTACCAGTGAACCCATGATATTACCTGTGCCAGAGAACCCATGATATTACCTGTACCAGTGAACCCATGATATTACCTGTACCAGTGAACCCATGATATTACCTGTACAAAGCAGTGTAAATGTGAACCCATGATATTACCTGTGCAAGTGTAAATGTTAAACTGTGTTGCATTGTCTGTGTTATTGTATCTACTGCAGTATTGTCTTTGGCGTTGCCAATTTCCATTTACAATTATGTCAGACCCATTCCATCCTATATATAAAACCTTTCATCACCTGTTCTTTTGTAAACTTTTTATGATATTACCAGTAAAGTAGAATCTTTCTTTTCCAATATTTGTAGATCAGGATAATTTACCAGACTTTGCTAGAGGAGAAGGAAACCTTGAAAGTTCATCAGATGAAGATGATGTGCAGAATGAAGAAGATGAAGATGAAGGCAAGATACCGTACTGTTTACCTGTGAATTTTCGCCCCTGGTTATTTTACCCCCTTTACAATACAAAACATATTGTCCCATCTTGAATTAGCCCTAAACCACCATGGTCTCATGGCATGTATGTTCCTGCTTCAGTTATTTAGCTTGAAAATTTCACTTTCATTTTAAATTCACCCTTTCATTTAAGGACGAAATCAAAGAAAATTAAATTGGGATGAAAATTTCTAGATTTATAGTATTTCTTTTTATTTAAAGTATAAAATAGTACTCTTATAACTAAGAAATGTTTATGTACAAAAAGGTAAAGGTTTGTCCTCATCTTTTTTACTTTTCACTCTCTTTACTTGATATACGTGTAATGCATTTTATTTCTTTTAATAATCTTGTAAATCATCCCATTATATAATTAATCATAGTTAACCAGGTACTTAGGAATCATAAATTTCATTATTTTCAATTCTTATTCTTCTTTTGTAAATAGTTTCCAAAATTACATGTCATATAACAGTGTTAAAAAAATCAGATGAGATTGAACGTACATTTCTGATAATATATTACTTTCCGTGTATTTAGATGATTTCGAACATAATTGGGGAGAATTTGACAGAAATGTTCTGGAGGTTAAAGAACTAAGTTGCCGTCTGGCTGTTTGCAATATGGACTGGGACAGGATTAAGGCACAGGACTTATTTATGATAATGAACTCCTTTTTGCCAAGTGGTGGAACCATTAAAGCTGTCACAGTAAAAATTTATTTTCTTTTGAAATTCATTTGCTTGTTTTTTTTTGGCATTTTTTACTGGTATTTTATGCCATATTTACCAGTTGATCAGTTATATTGTGTATGAGTGACTTATTTTTCATTGATAGAGATGGAAAACTCAGTTTCAATGTACCCAGGAAATAAACCATCAGTTTTCTGTAACTGAACTGGCAAACTTTCCCACTATATCAAAAGCTGGCTGTCTAGATATGAAAGACATACCATCTTTTAACTCATCAACCCCCTGAAAAACAATGGACTCTTCTTTAAATGAAGACTAGTCCAAATGTGTCTTTAGAGGTAAATGAGTTTGGGATGTTCTAACCATATGGAGACCCAGAATTTATAAATTATCTTACAGATTTATCCATCAGAATTTGGTTTACAAAGAATGAAGGAAGAGGCTACAAAAGGTCCAGTTGACTTGATTATTGACAAAGAAGCAGGATCATCTGGTAAACCTACAACTAAGGAAGAGGATGACAGCTCAGATGCTGAAGATTTTGAGGGTAATTATGACTTGGTATGAAAATCATATATAGGTCTACAAACATAATGTGGCACATTTGGGATCTTTCGAAAATAAAAACAGTTCTGTCTATTTTCCAAAAATAAGGTGAACAGATAAAACAATTTGGCTTGCATGGTTTCCATGTATTACTGTAGCTCTAATATTTTTGTGTTGACAGGTAGTGTCCATGCATTACTGTAGCTCTAATATTTTTGTGCTGACAGGTAGGCTGTTACACCTGTTATGATCTAATTTTGACTCTGTGTTTTTAAACAGGTGCCAATTTACCTTGGTGGAGCTATAGTCATACACAATATATGTATGTCTTTGTTTCATTTTTGCACGCTGGGACAAAAGTCTGGCTGTTTGTTTGTTTGTTTATTGTTGTTTAACGTCCCACTCAAGAATCTTTGAAGGGCTTCAAATTTGGGCCTATGCTCGGCACTTACGGCCAGTAAGTGAGGGCTCTTTAACTTGCAGACACCTACTGTGACACAGGACCTTGGTTTTTACTGTCACATCTGAAGGACAGGTCGAAAGTCTGGCATCAGTGTAGTCAGTGTCTGTATATAAAACTTTAACCTCAGCTATATCTTTTTAACCGTAAGTACTAGAGCTTTCATTTGGGTACCTTAACTTTTGACCTCATGACATTGACCTTAGATTTTGACCTACTTTTAAAAAACTTTAACCTTAGCTATATATTTTAAAACATGAAGAATAGGACTTTAATATTTGCATATAGATTTATTATTACCAAAACTTTCATTTTGTACTTGACAAGTGACCTTGACCTTGGACTTTGACTTTCTTTTCAAAAAATTAAACCTCAGCATTATCTTTACAATCATGAGGTATAGGGCTTTGATATTTCACATACAGATTTCTTATGACCAGAACTTTCATTTGATACCTTGCCTTTTGACCTAGTGTCCTTGACCTTGGACTTTGACCTACTTTTTAAAAACTTTAACCTGAGTTGAAGAAATCATGGACTTTGACCTACAGGATATTGCATTGTCCAAAAGAAATGAACGCACATTAGATTTGACGTCTGTCACTGCAAAAATTAATGACTGACAAAACCCTGCCTATACATTAGTCCAGTCAAAGTATGCAACATTTTAAAAACTTTTAAAAGTTTAATAATGTAACTTTTTCCAGTGATTATATTACTATTAACCGTACCGTTCACTTTAAAATCCTCACAGATAGGAAAATACTAATTTTGATTTTTTATCAATATCAATAATTTGTATTTTTTAATAAATCAGTATGTATATCAATCTTTTTTTATTTGCGTCACCTGAGTTGAAGAAATCAAAATTCGTAGATGGGCCATCTGGATTAACCATCAAAAACAATGGTTGCATGACCGAATTTCTTAATGACATAATTTGAACAGCAATCGATGATTTGTCCAAATGATGGTTTTTTGTTCCCATGGAAGCTTATAGATGAGAGACCCACCATCTAGCACATATTCAAATTCTCTGGTAGAATTGGGATGTTGAGGCAGAGCAGTCGCCCATTGTCCATACTGCGCTGGCAGGGTTGATTTTTGTGCTATGCGAGGAAGACCACCAGAATCATTGACTGTACCTTGACCTTAAAACATGGCAGCTGTGGGTCAAAAACCTGTTTTAAAAATTTACATCCATTTCAGGTGAGCTTTGTTGTCTTCTGCCAACTCTTGTTCAATAACAACATGGCAAGTTGCAAAATTAAAGTCTTTTGCACCTTTAAAACCCTGAATTCCTATATTGGCAAAGATGTCTGAACAGGAGAATATGCAAAAGAAAGAAGTTGCAAAATAGATTAAGTGATTTACAGGATATTGCATTGTCCAAAAGAAATGAACGCACATTAGATTTGACGTCTGTCACTGCAAAAATTAATGACTGACGAAACCCTGCCTATACGTATGAATATGACATTCACTATTTTTGCAAAGCTATATAATTCAGTGTATTACTTTGTTAATAAAGGATGAATAATTAGCTAATTCTGTAGTAAAATCCATACAACTGGTGGGGAGAAGTCTTGTGAATCCTTTCTTGACCTGGACTCAGTTGTTCATCTTTTAGTTAAATTTAACCAATGGTTAAATATAACCCTTGGTTAAATATGGTAACCAAGGGTTATAAAACCTATATGTAATTTTGATAACAGTGCCAATCTTTCAGCTATTTTGAAATAGTAACCCTTAATTGGTTAAAATAAGTAACAGAGCCTTAAAGTTTTGCTACTCTCTGTATTTAACCGATGGTTTAACCAAAGTTAAATTTAACCAATTATTGAGCAACAGAATTTAACCAAAGATTAAATTTTAATCCTTGGTTATGATATTTAACTAAGGGTTAAAATTTGATTATTAGATGAACAACTGGGTTCTGGACGAGTTTAAATTTTAGGTAATAAAGCATAATAATATTAAAAGTAAACTGCCAAGAATAATCGTTCCTACTCGTCACCATACATATGACAGTATCCAGTGAGGAATAAAATGCTTTCATTTGCAGCTAATTATAACAGAAACTAAAATAATAATAATAATAAAAAAAACGCACACGCACAGTAGTATCAAAATCCAGTTTGGCTGACACTAACATTGACCAGTCGTTTGGACCGATCTTGTGATGAATTTCACCGGACTTTCGTCAAATTTACCAGTTTTGCTGGTAAGACTGGTGGATTTAAAAAACTCTGTGCATTTTCATTAGTCAAACATTACACATCTATGAGGGGTCATCTGCACATGACCCATAGGGGATTGCTTCAGATTCTCTATGCGACATATCAGAAAAGGAGAGTGGTGAGAGTAGGGGTGCAATGATACACTTCTCTTTACAACGATACATATCACAATATTTGGATCTCGATACGATACATTTCGCAAAACTTTATATTTTACTAGACTATTCTTAAATCTGAACTCAAATAATAATAAAAATCTGCCATTGGAAAAATTTATTAATCTTGAAAAGGAAAACACGGCCCTGAAAACAAAAAAAGAACACGCATAAATGCAACACTTATTTATCACTACACGAAATGTGCCCAATTCTACTTTAGAATGAGGGAAATTTATTTGCATTTAAGTTTTAAAGGCCCTCTGTAAACTTATTTATCCCATACCTCATTGTCTGGTACCCATTACAGCGTGTACTGGGACCTGTTTCTCCTTTTGAGCACAGGCAGTTATCAAGTTAGGCCTATGCCTAGGCTATGACTACGTGACGTCGTTTTGAGTGAGTGACCATGTTCGATGCATTGCCCGATTTATTTGTCAATTCAATGTAACAACTACAAACAGTGCGATTTTATCTGTAACATTTTACCATCTTTTTCTTCCACCCTTAAAGTAATAATACTTTCAATTTACCGACTTAAACATCAAAGGAGGACCAGGCAGACAATTTTATTTTAAGTCGAACTCTAAGTTTTGAAACTGATATCGGACAGTTAATTCGGATTACGTCAAAATCCGGAACGTATGGTTTGTGTATCGTGAACATGGAAATAAGAATTATGAACCGAACCGTGCAAAACATACCTCGATATACAGTCCCACGGTATATCGTTGCACCACTAGGTGAGAGGTTGGTTTTTAATACAATTGAACCGAAAAGTGAGTCGAATTGTCCGTATGATAATCAAGTGGTTATGTTGCACCTCCAAGTGATGTGAGTTGGACAATGTATAACTATTATGTTGAGATTTTAATTATGCACGTTTTCTCCACTTGCTCAAATTTTTACTTTAAGTGAGACTTTTATCAATATTGGTTGATTTTCCCAGTATTGGCCAATATTGTTGCATATTAAAGCAATAAATAAACAGTTATTTTAAATCATATAGAAGAAGATACTTGCAGAAGCATAATAATTATTGTTATGAAGTAGAATCTATAGGTTATCCATTAGTTATTGGGTAATTACAATGATATCAAAATTTTAATTTAGGTGGCAGTTACCACAGGGAAAGACTTCGACAGTATCAGCTTAATCGACTCAAGTATTTTTATGCCGTTGTAATAACTGATTCCAAAGAAACAGCTAATCATATATATGAAGAATGTGATGGAATGGAATATGAGAGTAGTTCAGCCAAACTAGATCTCAGGTATGGATGTAAACCTTTGGTTTTCAGCAACCCAGAGATTGAATATAAGTCACATGTTGTTCTTGGGTTGTCCATGTTTGTTTTATAACTCATTTATTGGTGTTTTATGCCACAGTCAACAATTACTCAATTACATGGTGGCGGCCAATTTTATTGGAGGAGTAGAGAACCCAGTTACAATATACAGGAACGAACCATCAGCCTTCTAAAGTAAACTGGCAAGCTTTCTCACAAAATTAGCTTAGATTTTAAGTGGGACTTGAACCTGC
This sequence comes from Atrina japonica, assembly GCA_030159075.1. NCBI lineage: Eukaryota > Metazoa > Mollusca > Bivalvia > Pterioida > Pinnidae > Atrina > Atrina japonica. The sequence continues at coordinate 197,289 of BROG01000336.1, read as the reverse complement.
GCTGATTAGAGGTGAAAGACAAAATGGTAAAATCGCATTGCTGTAACCACTCAGCCATGGAGGCCCCTTGTCTGTTTGTAAATTGTCATTTTCATCAAACAACATGAGATCCTCCCCTTAAACCAAATATGGCCTGTTGCTTTATATCTAAGATGAGTTTGATTATGGCACCATTCAGTAATTTTTGCTGTAGCTGTAGGAATTATCTTCATAAATGACTAACATTTCGGGGCTTAGTGTTTCTTAAACATATTGTAGTATCGTATCAGAAATTTTCGTGGGGTTAAAAATTTTGTTGTTTTAAAAATAAAAACAAATTAATTGACATTGAATTTCGTTGAAATAAATAAACCTTTTTTGTAAATGAACGTATTGTTATTACTAGGTATAATACATGAAAAATTTCTTCATGGTTTAAATTTTGTTGATAAATGAAAACAATGAAATAAACAAAATCAAAACCAGAACTAAATTTTCAGATTTTACAGAAAATTATATATTTGTTTTGTAGATGATGTGCCATGTGAGTTAATGTTGCTTTATACAAAGTTTACTTGCTGGTGTAGGTCTGATATGAACTAATTCACTTTTATTAGGTTTATCCCAGATGACATGACATTTGATCAGGAACCCAAGTCAGTCTGCACCGAGATTGGACACTCTAGTTCATATAAGCCGTCTTTGTTTTGTACTACAGCACTATCGCAGTCAAAGGTAATGTACAACATATAAGCCATCTTTGTTTTGTACTACAGCACTATCGCAGTCAAAGGTAATGTACAACATATAAGCCATCTTTGATTTGTACTACAGCACTAGCACAGTCAAAGGTAATGTACAACATAAAAGCCATCTTTAATTTGTACTACAGCACTAGTGCAGTCAACATAATGTACAACATATAAGCCATCTTTGATTTGTACTACAGCACTAGCGCAGTCAAAGGTAATGTACAACATATAAGCCATCTTTGATTTGTACTACAGCACTAGCGCAGTTTGTACAACTACAGCATCTTTAATTTGTACTAGTGCACTAGTGCAGTCAACATAATGTACAACATATAAGCCATCTTTGATTTGTACTACAGCACTAGCACAGTCAAAGGTAATGTACAACATATAAGCCATCTTTGATTTGTACTACAGCACTAGTGCAGTCAAAGGTAATGTACAACATATAAGCCATCTTTGATTTGTGCAGTCAACATAATGTACAAACATATAAGCCAGCTACAGCGCAGTCAAAGGTAATGTACAACATATAAGCCATCTTTGATTTGTACTACAGCACTAGCGCAGTCAAAGGTAATGTACAACATATAAGCCATCTTTGATTTGTACTACAGCACTAGTGCAGTCAACATAATGTACAACATATAAGCCATCTTTAATTTGTACTACAGCACTAGCGCAGTCAAAGGTAATTTACAACATATAAGCCATCTTTGATTTGTACTACAGTACTAGCACAGTCAAAGGTAATGTACAACATATAAGCCATCTTTGATTTGTACTACAGCACTAGTGCAGTCAACATAATGTACAACATATAAGCCATCTTTGATTTGTACTACAGCACTAGCACAGTCAAAGGTAATGTACAACATATAAGCCATCTTTGATTTGTACTACAGCACTAGTGCAGTCAACATAATGTACAACATATAAGCCATCTTTGATTTGTACTACAGCACTAGCACAGTCAAAGGTAATGTACAACATATAAACCATCTTTGATTTGTACTACAGTACTAGCGCAGTCAAAGGTAATGTACAACATATAAGCCATCTTTGATTTGTACTACAGCACTAGCGCAGTCAAAGGTAATGTACAACATATAAGCCATCTTTAATTTGTACTACAGCACTAGCGCAGTCAAAGGTAATGTACAACATATAAGCCATCTTTGATTTGTACTACAGCACTAGCAGTCAACATAATGTCAACAAGGTAATGTACAACACTAGCACAGTCAAAGCCATATCCATTTTGATTTGTACTACAGCACTAGCACAGCACTAATGTACAACATATAAGCACATTTGTACTAAAGGTAATGTACAACATATAAGCCATCTTTGATTTGTACTACCGCACTAGTGCAGTCAAACGTAATGTACAACATATAAGCCATCTTTGATTTGTACTACAGCACTAGTGCAGTCAAACGTAATGTACTGTAAAATCCATATAACTTGGTGGGTGGAGTCTTGTGAACCCTTTCTTGAGCTGGACGATTTTAAATTTTAGGTAATAAAGAATAACACTAAAACTACACTGACTGGAGTAATTGCATAATGATATTAAAATTACACTGACTGGAGTAATCATTCATCATACATAAGAGGGTATCCAGGGAGGAATAAAACATTTTTCCCATGCATATTGTCATAACCGAAAAGTGAGTAGAATCATCTGTTTAATAATCAAAAGTTTACTCCACCCCATCACCTATGTGAATCGGACAATACAGCATAGCAATATACAATGATATAGTTAGTTAGTATGACTTTAAAAATCCAAGTATCCTGTGACACCATTTGAACATGAAATATATTTTATGTCTGTTGTAAAGGGAGTGCATTTTTGTTAAAGTTCCAATAAGAAAGAAAGATGATGAATATATTTATATCTAAGTTCTTATCTGCGATAGAAATGTACAAAAAATATTAATTTCTTTAAAATATTTGCAACGCAGCTTTATTCAGTATGTTCCACATGGAAATCTGTACATGGTAAAATTTTCAGATTTAGAAAATAAAGATAAATAATGACAAAACGTAAATAATTTCAGGTTGATCTTACCTGGGACGAAACTGACAAGGATCGAATCAAAGTCACCATGAGAGATCATAAAAAGATGAAAGGAAAGAATGCAGAGGAGCTGAAAGAGGATGATTTCAAAGCATATTTAGCTTCAAGTTCTGATGAGGAAGGTAAGGTTTTAAAATAAAAAAAAAATGTATTTACTGTTTACCGGGAAATTTTCGGTCCTGGTTATTTTTGCCCTTAGATAAAAGAAAACATATTCACTCTGTCTTAAAATCTCCCTTAATTACCATAGTCTTATGGATAGCATATATATCCGTGCTTCAACTATTTAGGTTAAAAATTATGATTTCATTTTAAATTCATCCTCTCATATAAGGACAAAAATTAAACCGGTGCGAATTTCCCAGGTATATATCATCATATATAGTATCTCTGCAAACATTGTTTTTCTACCTTCACAGCATGTGCATTTCTGATCCATTCTAAATTTTGTTTTACTTTTCAGATCCCTACAGCAATTTGATAGAGCAATCTGACGACAGCGAAGAGTCTGATGAAGACAAACAAATAGAAAAATATAAAAGTCTACTGCAGACATTAAAAGAAAGTGAAAGTAAGAAGGACGACAGAGACGTGGAGATGGAAGTCTCATGGGAGCCAGGTCAGTTGCATCATTTCATATTTCATAAGTCCTAACATTGTCATATCTAGTGTTGTTATGGTAACCACTGTAAGTCCTTCTAGTAAATAGTTGTCATGTTACAACTCCTAAGGTATTATTTACACAAATGATTAATGTATCCCTGGAAATTTTCGCTCTCGTTTAATTTTCGCCATATCACCCTTACATGAGAGGGGAAATATAATATGAAGGTGACATTTTCAAGCTATAAGCATAGAAATTCATGCCAGCTATGAAACTGTGATGATTTAGGGCGAATTTAAGATCGGGTGAATATATTTTTTTTGTCCTAAAGTACGAAAATTTCCAGGTAAACATTATTCAACAGTAAGTTGTTTGAAATGTTACAGCTGCCAAAAGTTCTGTACCCTATGTGACAGTATGTCATTGTGGGGCAGTAAAGCATTCACAAAAAAACGGTCTTATGTCGTCCCCCTCTAAAGTCGTTTATCATTTGTCTGTTTGTTTTCCTTATCTGTGTTTAAGTTAACATTTTGTTGTTGAAATATTTTTTAAGGTTTGAAAGAAACAACTGAAAAGATTATAAAGAAAAAACAAGAGGAGAAAGGGCAATCAGCCTGGGAGAAATATTTAACAAAGCGAAAAGAGATAAAACAAGAAAGGAGGGAGAAAAAGAGGAAAATCAAACAGGTTTAAAATAAATTGGCAAAATGAAATTTTCTCATAATCTATTATGTAGTGTCAATCATCTGCATTTAATATATCCTTTTCCATTATTTTGTGGTCCCAATATTATTGGACAACAAATTATACCTATGCCCAAAATGACATCAGGGCCCAAGCAGTCACTATGACAACATTGGCAATTTTATAGGGAAAAGTATAACTGTATAGTCATGAATTTTCATTGAGGATCTAATTTTGGTATTTTCATAGATAATCATAATCAATGAAATTAAATGTGACAGAAATTTGTACTTGAATGACAGACAATATTATATCTAAAAAGGTCTGTTCCAGAAAATAGTAAATCCGGGGGACGAAACACCTACAAAATTTAAGGGTACCAGCAATAGATTTTAAATAAAAAAAACCATCGCTGACCAACAACTTCACATTCTGGCAAAACTCCCCAAGCAACAAATCTAAATAAAAGATTAAGCAAAAAATTCAAATAAAAAATTAAGCCATTTTTCCATATTATGGATAAGATTTAATTCTGTAGCTTCAGCATTTTATTGCAATACAGTGGTCAAGACAATGTATGTACTAAAAAAGGACAATTCATGTACATCTTTGTACCTTATATGCTCTTTAATGTCAGATTTCTCATCTAATGTTTTCAAATTCAATATGACAATGAAAAGATAGTGAAATTATTTGATAAATATACAATTTACATTTTATACATGTTGATGTGTAAGACAGAAATATATGGTATCCAAACTGACTGGCAAAGGAATAAACAATGCATTTATGATGTTTGTCAATTTTGTATTTTGAAGTTCCTCAATATCACCCCAAAGAATCATGCTCATTTTAAAGTTAACTCATTTCTTGACAATCAATCTGTAAAATGTAATTACTGACCAGGAAATATAAAACAGAAAGGAAACAAAATGATACAAAAATGCAACTGAGAGTCAATAAAACACATTAAGATTCTAATATTCATTGCAAAATCGGTGTTTAACCCCCCCCCCCAGTACATACAATTTCTTTATTCACACCCCCAACCAACAAATTTCAAGTGCAATTTTAGCCTCCACCGAGACAATTTTATATTGATTGCGTTTTGTCCCCAGGAAACACTTCTGGAACATCTCTTATAAATGCATTAATGCCTGTGTATTATACAAAATAGGGATCCCTATAATGCTCTGCTAAAATTTCACAGTTCATACACTGTCAAAGCTGATACTGATAAACCCGAGCTGGGAGCTAAATAGTATCCAAGGGCACTAACATAGGACTCAAAATACACAAAAATTCATGACAACGGATTCAGTTTTGAAGCACTAGCAACAAAAATGTAAACCCACAAAAAAAATGATTTTACAGTTTATTGTTTTAAAAATAAAACAAAATTGTCAACATTAAAATTCATAGAAATAAAAAACCTGTTTGTAAAGGAACTATTACAAGGTATAATTTATGTAAAATTTCATCATTGTTTAAATTTATGTCGTTAATAAATGAAAATAACAAAATAAACAAAATTAAAACCACAACACAATAAAATTTTCTGATTCTACAGAATATTTTGACAATCACCTAGACCTCATTTGACATTGGATCTGGTGTCATTTGACATCATTCTGAGACATTACTTGTCATAATGACAATTCTTTATATATTTCCATCAACTTTATTTAACATGTTTTTACATGCCATTGACTTTGTTTAAAAAAAAAAATGACTTTGTCCAGCAAACCACAGCTCTGTATAATTTATATTTTCAAGGGTCTTTTTATTTCTTTTTATCTTTTTATTTCAGAAAATAAGGGAACAAGATAATAACAGTAGTGATGAGAATGAAGTTGGAAGCAGTGATGAAGCTGCCTTCAGTGATGACTGTGTACCTGAGGGAGTAGATGCAGACAGTCCTTTATATAATGACGACCATGTTAGCAGTAATACAAAACAAGGTGTATATATGGCAGTAGGACATAAATAAATTTATTTCTGTTATATATTCTTAGTAAATTTGCTTTTTTTTTCAATATCTCCGCAAGAATTCATCTTTTATCCAATTTTTACAAAACTTGATTCAAAGAGACAATCTTTCTGATTTTGGTTTTGATTCTTTGGGTTAAGGCCACATCATTATCATTTCCTTTGTAAAATCTTTTATTCTAACAATCAGTCACATGTTTTCTCAACAATCAGGTGTAAAGAACAAGAAAAAGAAGAAAAAGAAAGTGAAAAATGAAACAGAATTAACAGCAGAGGAGAAGTCTAGAGAGGTAAATTACTTAGTTGTAAGGTCGAGACATCACAGGGGAGGGGGGAATAACTCATTGTTAATATTTATTATATTCGTAATGTTGACAAATTTGTGAATTTTAGAAAAATTGAATAAGTGTTTAACTCATCAACTCCTGAAAAACAATGGACTCTTCAGTAAATCAATGACTTTCACCAGTCCAATTGTGTCTTTCGAGGTGAAGGGGTTAATAAGTTATACAGATGAACTCGCATACATTGAACTCGCTTAATTTGAAGAATCAATTAGTTTTAAATGAAATAAAATCCCCTTACATATTGAGTTCCTAAAAAAAAATTTGTTTAATTTGAAATTGCTTTGATTGAAAATTCGGATTATTTGAAATGAATTACAAGGTCCTGTGAACACTTAATGAGTTGCTTTGATAACAGTTAATTTGAAGTGGAAGTTTGTCCTTGTCTCAGGTACAGTTTTGTCACAGGTGAATGAACTCCAGCTAAAGACCCGAATACAGGTGTATGAACACTTTTGCTGAGTAAAATTCATGTGTAATATTTTGTTTGTTGTTTGTCTTTATTCATTAAAAAGAACTTATTGGATTAAGATCGCATGATGGCAACTTCGAAAAAAAAAACGTAAACAATTTACCATTGATGAAAAATACGAAATTATTCAAAAAGATGAAATCCAAAACCGATATTGCAAAAGATTATGGAATTAGTCCTAGAACATCAAATGACACAATATTTACAGCTGTCAGAGTTTTGTCCGAAACTGAGTGTGTGCTGTCTTCCAAAGTCAGGCAGATGTACCCGACAAGTTGTTCTCATTGGTAGATTATCTAGATTCCTTTGTAGCAAATGTTGAAAGAAAATAGTGTATAATAACAGATTATTTTTTGCACAGAATGTAAATAATCGATAGTTATGCTTTCTTGCATGTCCTAATAATTGGTTTTCTTACTGTTTGAATTCTATGATCTCCGTACAAAACAGATACATTGAATTTTGGTTACGGTAATTTGAAATAAAATTCAAGGTCCCTACAATTTCATTATAACTGAGTTCAGCTGTTTATGTATGTATTATTATTTCAGACTGTCTTTGCGAGACCTGATGTTATTTCAAGTTACTCCTGATCCGGGTTTTAAAAAATCTACGATTGTGTCGGAGGAAAGGAAAAAACATGAAAATTACAACCAATGAAATTAAACCTGTATACTGTAATTTATCTTACAGGTTACAAACGCTTCAATTCATCATTGAAAATAATGTCAAAATTGTTTTGAATAATTCCAGGAGAACTAATTAAAACTTGAATGTAGAATAAGGACTAATATTGTAAGAGAAAATAGAACCCAAATGTATGAAAAAAAATAAATTGTTGGAAATTTTGAAACTGATAATATTATATTCACTGATAAATGAGCGGGCATTGACATAGTTTGGTATGTTCTCATTTCTATTAAAATAGTACCGGTATTTCCACATACAGTAGGATTTCAATGAGTCGAACTTCAATGAGTTAAATTTCTTGATGTTTCGAACTATTCACAAAGTCCCAAATAATTTTGTTACTTAACTCTACTTATAAACATTTTATTATTAGAACTTTTATAAGTTGAAATTCTCAATGTTTCGAATAAATTTTTGGGCCCATTTCTATAAAAACAACGAAAATTCCTACATATAGTTTGAAGTCAAAACTTACATGTGTACAAAATTTCCCCATGATAATTCTTCTCCTTCTCATAAACACTCAATGTTTTAATTTTACGAAAATTACGTTAAATTTAGCACTAATTATTAATCATAATGACCATATGTCTTAAATGGTTTTGAAGTTGTCATATATACCTTATAGAACCTGAAACTAAAAACATATAGTTCTCAGTTACCATCCATGAGTCGAAGTCCCGAACTTTTCTAGGTGGTCCCTTGAACTTTAACTCATCGAAGTTCTACTGCATAACTTTTTACTGTAATCAGTACCCTTTTTTCCAATTTTGGGTAATATTTTATGCAATTAACATGAATTCTTGATTTAACCTATGCGATTAAAAGGAATATTTAACATACAATAGATAAGAAATGGTTTTGTGTTTTGAGTTCTTATGTAATAAACAGGAATATGCAATTATTAGGTATGCAGATAAGTGGAATTGACTGTACCCTTTTTCTCTGAGATTAGATACTAAATTGGGCACATTCCATGCTATTGTTGTCTATCTACACTTAATTTCTTGATGAATGAAAAGACACAAACCAGAAATTGTTGTTATCATCAACATAGTTGAAGTGGTACATTGCTTAAAAAGTGTGAATCCAAAATGGATTATGCAAAAGTCTGAAACAAACCTATTGTTAATCCATTTATTCTGCACAAAAAAGCTTGCTTCAAAACAGATTATGCAAAAACCCCAAAACAACCCCACTGTTAATCCATTTATTCTGCGCAAAAAATCCAGATCCAAAACGTATTACACACAAACCTAAAACAAGCCTATTGTTGATATGTGTATTCTTCTTGTAATAAAGATAAGTTATGACTTGCAGGCAGAGTTGTCTTTACTGATGATGGACAAGAATGATGATGGAAGAAAACATTTTAGTTTGAAATCATTAATGGAGGAAAACAAGAAAGGTTCAAAGAAAGATAAGAAGAAGAAGTTAAAGGAACAAAGAAAAGATAAAACACAAAGCGATGATTTTGAGGTAATTATGTAGAACATGTAGCAGGAATTTATTAGTCAAAATATCTGAAGCTTTAAAAATGTCACCTTTCAATCAAGTACATCATTTAAAATGCCTCTCATTGCCCAAATAAAAAATTCAAAATATTTCAAAGATTTGTTGGCAATAAAACTGCAGGAGTTTCTTTTTTTTTTCTTTTTTTTTTTTTGAGCAAATAATTTAGGATTTAGAATGAAAAAAAGTTGATAAAATAATATATTAATATATACCAGCATTAATCCGTATGACAATATTTAACACTGAAACCATCTCATCATTGGCCCTATGTAACACTATCAAAATCTAAGTACCGTATAAGGTGTGATACAGTTAGTTAGATGTTTTAATTTCTAGAAAGTGCTATGGTTATATTGTGCTAAAAATATCTTATGAATACCTAATACCTTATATAAAAATGTGTATATCGTTTTGGACTGTTTCAGACTTTAATAGGTTGTGTTTTAATAAATGGCATCACCCAGGCAACATAATACATTTGTTGACTGGATGTGTATGCCGAATGGCAATAGTTTGGTCTGTGGGTTCAATATAACACATATTGACTGAAAACTCTTTTATGATACCTTTAATTTTTGTTTTCTGTACTCTACTATTGTTGATTTTTATGAAACAAAACATTCAGAGGGATATCACTATTGCTTGATGGTGGAAATCGCCAAGCAATGGCTGGGAAGTACCATCATAGTAATGATCTGTGATGTAAGCGGGCAACATTTCAAGCAAAGCCAGTCAACATCTTGATGTTGACCGGTCAACATTTTTGTGAGGCAAAAACATCTGAAATATTTTACTATTTTCATTATAGGAGAGTTTAGAGAATAAAAAGTAAAGGTATAACAATTAACTGTTTCACCGCAGTCCGATAAACTGTTGCCTAGCTGTGATGTCACTGATTAAACCATGACATCGTACAAGAAATAACAGTGTTCTATAAATGTAATTTTTGTAGTTGCAGTGTTTGTAAAATATCAGTTGACAATTATTTCATTACCGGGTAATTAAAAAATAATGATGACATCATCCTTTTACAGGTATCTATAGGTAACTTTTGAATAGATGGATAGAGTTTAGTTCTATTCCACTGTTCAACAGCTAGCTGTTGAATAGATGAATGGATTTTAGCTATTCAGTGAAGAGATTCTTGTTTTTAACATACCTTGGTATATTTCTGGATATTCCAATTTCAAAAGGCCTAGGCCCCATTCGCAAAAGAGTGGAAAATCTCTGAACTGTCGAGCTGTTATCTGAACAATAATAAGAAAACAAAATCATTTCAACACTCAAACAAAATTAATTTATTTTTTCTGTAATATTTCCAATAAGAATCATATAAGGGAATGTTTATTTTTTAATCCCCTTTTCTGATTTCATTTTAGTAAATGCACGTTGAGTTTTAGGCCTATATTCAAATCCATGATCATTATCCTTCAATCGAATCACAGTACTCGCCTGAATTTCCTGGTTAACATTTGTATGTTTGTAATTCGGTTCAGAATCTGAACAATGACCTGTTTTTTCACATGTAATCTGCTCACCCATGTTGGCGACAGACATACTTGTAACTGTGACAGCATGTAAAGAATTATGTGAAAAGAAACACTCCACTCCTGCTTTGACAGTAAATCCTCTTTCACTTTCAGATCCCCTTTCACTTCTCTTATACATGGCGTAATAGTATTTTTCTGCAAAACTTTTCTCTCAAAGCAGTAGGATTTCTCTGATGTCTCGAAACAGTATTTTGACTATTCATGCAACTGCCATTAAATAACCACCTGTGTATAAAGACCCCCTGGTTACAAAGACTGTTTTTGCTGTCCCCAATAGTACTATTTGTGTAGAAATCAACCTCTATATAAAGACCACCTCCCTATAATGACAGGGGTCTTAACATACAGGTCTCACTGTACTCTTAAACATACTTATCATTGAAAAATAACATTTAATAATGTAACTGTTTTATAGTAATCTTTATTTTGTTTTCATCTATAAACCAGAGTATGCTGGCTGACAGTATTGATGTACTGACTTGTTATTCATTTTTCAGATTGATGTCTCAGATCAAAGGTTTAGTGCTCTATATAACTCCCATCTTTTCAACATTGATCCGTCAGCTCCAGAATTTAAACGAACGAAAGGAGTTGAAGCAATAATTGATGAAAAATTGAAGAGACGGAAATCAGAAAAACGTGATAAACAAGATGGTAATAAACTGAAGAGAAAAGCTGATAGTAAAGACATGAAAGAAGAAACACTTACAAAAATGTCAAAAGAATCTAAAAGTGATACACCTGTACCATCATCCAAAGCTGATGCATCATTAGCGTCTCTTGTGAAGTCTGTCAAAAATAAAACACAAGCTCATTATGTGAAAAAGAAAAAATGATCGGCATTCGTTGATTACACATATGACTCTATAGATATGTATTTTTAAACATCTCGGTTGAGTAAAATGTTAGTCAAAAAAGGCATCAGAATTAAATAGTGTGGGACACTTATAGAAAGTCTTCTTATCAATGCATCAATATTAAAGGTGTCAGATATTTAAAAGTCTTATCTTTCATTTTTGTTTGAAACATTTTCAATGACAGTTTTGAGGGTACTTTGTTAAACGAGTACTGTCTAGTTGTAAAGGAACATATTCACGGATATCAAATTTTGTGCAACAGAAGTGTAACAGGAGTTATCTCTTGTGTCTGACTATATTAAATCAATGAATTTTAATTGGCAATTACTTTTATAATTTTGCGTAAGTAATCTGTATGAGGCATTATTTTAAAGGTATTTAATTTTGCAGTATTTTCTTTGACCACAAATATAGGGAAATTAAATGGCCTGCCAATAAAAGCAACTATACATGACTGTTAAGTGCAGTCTTTTCCTTTTCAAAATGTCGGTGAAGAATTACATTTCTCATATGTATGTCACAGTATCAGATGTTGTATCAGATACAAAGACGAACACCAAACTGTTTGGTTCTATAGTTCTTTATTTAGAACCGATGGTAGGAATTAATGTATATATTTTCTTAAGTAGTGTACCCTATTTCATCATTGTAAAACTACGGTCCAGAATAGCTATGCTCTTTCTTACCCGTGGTCTCGTGCAACCGAAATCTCTCTTACATATTTTCATTATTCATGGAGCCTCAGCCAACGTGAGTAAATGGTGCTTGAATTCGTCAATCAATCGGATCGAGGCTTTAAACAATTTCAGAATTGGATTGGATAAATTGGACATGACCTACTCTTTACAGATATTCATTAGCTATTAGAGATTTCAGTCACGTGAGACCACAGGTGGGAAAGAGTATAGTGATTCTGGACTGTGACGATGACCCTATTTATGGAATAGAATATTCTTTTTGAAAAAGTTTCTGTTGATATATTAGTCTATGCTTTATACATGTATATTATAAACTTGTCTTTTACTGCCAGAAACATGTCTGGTCATTTCCTTGGTCAAAGTTAGTCTAACAAAGGGTACTCAGAAAAGTGGGAAACTAGGAGTTGGTCACCTAACAAAGTCTCATTAGTCAAAGAACCTAGGGAAACTAAAGTAATCAGTTATGATTGATTAACATCCATATACCTGTATGTTTTGAAATACTATATTCATGTACATGTATGTGTGCTTTATGTATTGATAAAAGATGATGAAATGACTTAACAATGAATTAGATAAAATCATTTATTTTAAGATATAATCAGTCAATCTGTCACATCTATATGCAGAACACATTCAGTTTTCAAGAGCATTATTTACTGGTTAAACACTAGATGCTATGCGTAGATTTTATCCATCACAAAATGACTGCGCATTCACTTTGACAGACAATGTGATTGTTGACCAGAAATGACTTTCATTTTCAAAAATGATGCTGGCAGAATCTTTTCATCTACATCAGAAATAAGATCAAAATTGTGCTACTCAATGAATTCATTTTGTCATGCATTATATTTACATAATGTTATCATACACCTCAGCAGTCATCTGCTGCAAATTGAACAAGTCACCATTTTAACAACCTGTACGTGGGCATGTAGATATATAAAGTCTTATAGCACTGTATGTATGTTTAGGAAGTCAGAAAGCCTATACCAGTCATAAAAATGTCCTGTAATGACGTATGGTAACCAGTCTATGATGTATTAACTCATTCACCCCTACAGACACATTTGGACTGTTCTAAGTCATTGATTTACAGAGGAGTCCATGGTTTTCCAGGGGTTGATGAGTTAAACCAGTCCGAAGAAAGATCTGTGACATTCATTTCATATGTGGAGCACTTGGTGAAGAAACAGTAACCCATGTCATATGATATTTTGAACCTGGGTTCAAAATATTGCTATGATATATTGAACCTCCCTGTGATATTTTGAACCACCTATGTATATGTGCTTAATTGTTTATATTTATGCAAAATCCCAACATCTTAACAACAGTAAATCATATTTTAACCAAATAAGGGAGGATGGGGGTGTCATAGCCTTTCCCTCCGACTACTCCAATAAAAATTTCTTTGTTCACTTTAAGTTGATGTTTTGCATTACATGTGATGAAATGTCTTGAGAACTTTTGTGATCCACACCCTTTAACCATATATATTCTTGTTCCTTATATCAAGAAAAGATAATTGGTGCTAAGTGTAAATCCCTGGGGGTTGTCATGGGTACCTCTGTTTCACTATTGGTCAAATATCTTGAAAACTCTTGAGATCCCCACCCATAAACTATGTATTCTTTTACTTTATGTCAAGACAAGATCAATGATGTTTAGTTTAAATCACTGGGGTCAGCCAGACACCGCCCTTTCACTAGTGGTCCAGTATCTTTATAACTGTTGAGATCCCCACCCATAAACCATATTCTTGTTCCTTATGTCAAGACATGTTCATTGGTGTTTAGTGTAAATCCCTGGGGGTCATGCTGTATCATAACTTTACATGTTTTTATTAGTTTTACATAAAATTGTGTTTAAATAGATTCAAGGAGGGGATTTAATTTACCATGTCGATAATATTTTGACAAACTCCCCCACAACCCCTGATTTTTATTTCAAGTTGTTATTTAAAAAAAATCATACTTACACTTCATAGTATGTTTTTATTAATTTCACATAAAATTTATATTTAAATAATCTCAAGTTAGGTGTTCAATTTATTATGGCCAAGATACTTTGACCCCCACCCCCATGAACTTTATTTTAGGTAGTTATATGAAATATCATACTTATACATCATAACTTTAGATGTTTTTAGCTCACCTGAGCTTTTCTGATCACCTTTTGTCCATCATCTTGTCTGTCCATTAACTTTTCACATTTCGGACTTCTCAAAAACTGCTGAAGGGGTTTTTATGAAACTTTGTTGGAAGCAAGCACTCAAGGTCCTCTACCAAGTTTATTCATTTCGGCCAGATCGGCACAGGGTGGGGCAAAAGAGGCCTCAGGGTGTACTCCTCTTTAGAAATCTTCTTCTCCAGAACCACTGCATGGATTGTAAAACTAATTGCATCTGAGTGATCTACATAAATGTATGATGCAAGTTTGAAAATTTCCTAGAAATTGGACAATAAGTTTTTGACACATTTTTGACGTCTTTTTAGACTTTGTAATTTTCATTCATTTTTGTATGATTTCTTTGATTTTCTGCCCGTTTATTCATTATGATGCACTAATTTTATGTGTTTTACCTGTAATTAGGTAAATAAATGCTTTCCTGAAAGAATTTTGCTGAAATTTAATTTCTTGAATTTTTTATGAATTTTTGAAGACTGCAAAATTGAAGGGGAGGGATAACTTTTCACACTGTCAGCTTCTTCTTAAAAACCATTGAAGGAATTTTGACAAACTTTAAAGGAAGCAAGTATTCATGTTTCCATACCATGTGTGTGTTCTTTCACCAGATCAACTTAAAGATGGATTCAGGGTGGGGCAAAATAGGTTTCAGGGGTTAAACCCCTATGAAAATCTTCTCCAGAACTGCTGCATGGATTGGGTTTTTACCCATTGATGAACAGACCTTTCTACGAGTGTGAGTAACAGAGTGGATCAGAAAAACCTTGACTTGGAAAGATAACAGTCCTGTTACTTTGGAGGACAAAATGATACAGATGTCCACAAAAACGGTAACATCGTCACAGCAACTGATTGTTTCCAGGAATCTGTATCATTCTGTTGTCCAAAGTCACATGGCTGCAGTTAACGTGAAAAGTCTAATTTAAAAATAAAACAACACATTCAGTTATTTGTCAAGAGACTGGAAACTTGTGGTCTGAAATGCGAGGTGGTCTTTAATTATCTAACTGTTACTACCATTGCTATTACGGTATTTCATACGGAGAGTGTGAACAGGGTATGTTAAGTTTGATTTCAGGAATTTCAACAATAAAGTTCTAGACAAGCCAATACAGTGGCTGGTGGAAATTTGAGTGCAAACTTTTGGTTTTGCATGTGAACATTTGAGTGCAGAATGAAGTTTACATTTGAGCACAGACATGTTGGACGTTTGAGCACATGACTTATGGTCATTTTGATTTTGATTAATCTGATCATTAAACACTTGAATACAAACATTTATAAATTTATATATTGACAATTTTCCAAATGACCTTTTACAAATTTGTTGTGCACCAGAGTGTTAACCCATCTACCCCTGAAAATAATGGACTCTACGGAAAATCAATGGCACAGACCAGTCCAAATGTGTCTTTAGGGATGTATGTGTTAATATGGAGATTATTACTGAAAGTAATTAAGGAAAAAGAAGTATTATTTGTGAAGTATATGAATATTTAGTGTGGATTTAGTAGCAAAAAACAATATAACTAATGATACACAGTGAAATACAGCTCATTTGAAACAGCTGCTAGATGTGCTCAAATGTCCACTTTTCTTTTGCACGATCTTTGACTCAAATATCAATGACAGAAACCAGCAGATGCCATGATCTGTCACTAAAATGTAGTTTCTTATGACGTAGTCTCACAAGAAGGCAAGTGGCCTTTCATGATAATGGTCTCTCAAGACAGGTTCTGTAACAGAAAAAGGGTTTCATCTTCAACCTCATTCAGCCTAATGGTAGCAGAAACCAGGATAGTTAGTTTCTTATATCAACCTGTGACACTGACCTTGGGCATGAACTTTAGGGGATATTGAATGTACACATGTAAGGTTGTGATTGTATTCCATTGTGGTTGGTGATCGTACTAAAGAAAGTTGGTCTTCTTCAGTAATTTCTGTTTTTATGAGGTGGCCAGTAGCCATCTGTCAAAATAGTCCATCATTACATTTATAGCTAACCTAGGTCAGGTGAGCTATTGCCATCAATGTCCCTCGTTGGTCCGGCATAAACTTTTAAAAAAATATTCTCCTCTGAAACCACCAGGCCATATGGAACCAAACTTGGCCACACACATCCTTGGAGTGTCTAGAAACAAAAGTGTATCCGATATGCTTGTCGACCATCCAACATGGCAGCCATAGCTATTGATAGAACGGGGACATCCCGATAGTCCGACGGTTCGATAGTCCGATGGTTTGATACTTTTGGTACATTTTTTACCTTTTGACCTTGACCTTTGACCTTTTTTTCAGTTCATTATAGAAAATACATAGGCCAGGGAGCGGGGGGGGGGGCATGGCCCCCACTTTTTCTGACCAAATTTTTTTTAATAATATCATTATTGGAATAGAGAGCTATTGAATGAGTTATTACAAATTGGTGACAAAGCAGACACTGCGCAAATATTTAAGTGACTTTTTGTTCTGTTTAAATAGCCATAATTAAACTGTCGGACTATCGGACCGTCGGACTATCGGACCGTCGGACTATCGACATGTCACCGATAGAACATAGGTGTAAATTGCAGCTTTTGGCAAATATGTATCAAAACTAATTAACCAGAAATGATCAGCAGGACAAGATCTATCTACCCTAAAAATTACTGATGAGTTTGATGACCAGATTTTGAGTTATTGCCCCTGAAATGTTGATTTTAAAAGATTTTCAGAATTTTGATACAAAATGTATCAAAACTAACGGAACAAAAATGATCAGCAGATTTTCATAGTTTTTGGCTATAATCTCTAAAACTATAATAGCTAGCTATATAAATTAAAAGTATAAATTGCAAATATGATAAGTAAACCCAAACTTTACAGGAATGATGTATGGAAGGGCCTTTACTGCGATTGCCCAATTTTCCCCGATCCACCAAAAAAAAAAAAAAAAAAACATGGCCGCCAGCAAAGGACATAATTTACATAGGACCCTGTGGGAAAAACATATTTTGATTATGTCCCCTGAAACTACTGGAGTAAATTGAACCAAACTTTACAGAAATGGTGTATGGAAGGTCATTTACTAAAATTGCCCAAATAACGTAGCGTAGCGTAACGTAGTTTAACATTGGATCCTATGGGAAACAACATTGGAAACTGCTTTGCAAACTGAAACTAAAGTTGGTCAGTATAGTCCAGATGATGAGCTACACAGGTTCCTGGGAGCCTCTAGTTTTTCGTTTAGAGATACAGTACGTTAATTCTTCTTTTGAGACTATGTAGATTTTCTTGCCATTATTTATATTTTTACATTACAAAGATTTGTATCCCCCTCAAAGGATGTAGATACTATTTTTAAAAGGGTATATGTACCCAGTTCTAGACGGGTTGCGAAATTAAGTGACTAATCATGAACGCCTAGAATACTTTGAAGATATAGAATATTGCAGTTTTTCAAACTGAATATTGTCTGTATTAAATAGGTTTAATTTAAGATCAAATATCAACATTTCTGAGAAATATGTATGTTACAATCGGTTCGATCATTGATTCATGCAGTTTTGTGCCCGGGGGATTTTTGTAGAAAATTATTATCCACTTTTAAATTTTTATTTTAAGCTTTAAAACGTTTTTCTGGCTCTTTCTCTGAGATGTTTTGATGTTAATTCAAGATTACCATTTGGAGTAAAAAATAGGTACTTACCTAAGTTTTCATTTTCTGTCTATAATTTAACGGTTCCATTGTTAATTGTTTAGTCTAAAATTATATTTGGCAAATTGTTTAGTTTGTTCTGAGAAGTATGGTTTACTTTGGTATCCCAATTTGGCGGTATTTTTCAAGGCTGTCTAACCAGGTTTGTAATCTCAGAGGTGTTTCGGAAAGGATCGCAATATCATCAGTAAAGAACATGTTCATTTCACTTGTTGGGTTCTTGTTTTACACCAATATCGACTAAAAAACGGTTTGTTTTTTTATTGTTGTTTAACGTCCCACTCATATCACTGATATGGAGATGCCGGTGAAGGGCTTCACATTTTGGCCTATGCTCGGCACTTACGGCCATTGAGCAGTGAGGGTTCTTTAACGTGTCGACACCTATTGTGGGGACCTCGGTTTCTGCTGTCTCATCCGAAGGACAGAAAACCAACCAGCCGCCGACTGGACTCGAACTCACGACCTCACGATCAAGAGTCGAGCGCGCTACCGACTGAGCCATATCGGGGCCCGAAGTCACCAAATTTACTCGTACACAAGCTCAACTTTTATTTCAATATTTTGACTATAAAATCATTTGTAAAATATTTGGGTTTGAATTATTAGGAAGCATATTATTATTTTTCATCATTCACATATAAATTTTTGCGTCATACTCTTGATTTTCCTGTAAAAAATGAATAAATGTGTTGAGTACGGTACTCAAATTTGAGTACGTACTCAAACAATATTTTAATATTTCTGAAGTTTTCTTCAAATGAAGAATGATTTTGATCATTATTTACAATTATATGCTGTCAACATATAAACATGACCAGTTAAAGCATAAATTTTGCGTGTTTTTACCGTAAAACCATGAAAAGCTAGTTGAGCTTGAGCACTGAGTTAATTTGGTGACTTCGTGCCCGGCTCCGCTAAAAATGATTTATTTAATAAATTGTTACCCCAACTTTAATTAATTTATTTGCTGATCCAACCCTCCTATGGGAAGGATAATCAATGTGATTAATAACAGATTGCTAGGCGTATTTTCGCGTCTCTCTGGATGCAGAAAAATCCATTTACGGGCTTCCCAAAAATTATCTGAAGGATGCGTAAAACTCGACCCTATATAAATATTGCCTCACAATTAGCCCAACACTTATAAATATGTGCCGTGACCAGAGAGAGAGTGTGCCCCCAAAATTTGATAAAATAGGTGTAAAACCTTTAATTTTTCTATGAAAAGCCGGAAAAACAAATTTCCAAAAGTTTTCGCGTTCGCCTCGCTCCGTGAATATATATTTAAAACCTGCATTCCCTCCAACTTTAAGTCCCCACTCTGCCTTTGATGAGGTATGCATCGCATAACAGTTTTTAAAAGTTTAATTTTATGTCACCAGCCTAAAACCCACCCCTTTTAATTTTTTCTATAGATGCCACTTTTGTAGGGGAGACTGGAGCAAGTCCACTGTGGTTTTACGACGATGAGAAAAAAACCGGGGTCAATACGCTATGTAGAAACCATACCCGGGCACTTTGACCCATACCTAATGGCTATAGAATAATGAGAGGGTTCCGGGTTAATTTTCTACGGTTTTAGAGAAGTGCACAACAAGGGACAATTGATGATCACAACATCTCATATGCGATATGTGGGTTCGAATCTCGCTCGCGGCAATCAAAATTGTCATAAAATTTTTCTCCGTCTGTTGTGAGAAAGTTGTCAGAACATTGAATATTTTATTTATATATGTTTAGCGTCCACTCTCAAAACAAAAACAAATCCTTCATGAAAAAAAAACAGAAAAAGCACAATACATTTCAGGATAACAGATGCAATTTAATGCACATTTATAAATTTTACTGATTTGTTAACAAAAAAAAATTAGATTAAATTAAACTTATGAAAAAAAATATCTTTGGCACAAACTTAGGCCTACACATAATTTATGAAATAATAGATCTCACATTTCTGAAAATAGATGTCCATGTTTAACTGCTCATTTGCGAGCTATGTTCTATATTTTTACTAGATGCTTCTGATTTTTCTGTTTTATGATATCAAAACCAATCCTTCTGCGGACGCTCGAAAAAGAAAAACTTCGAATGGCCCGTTTTGTTTTCATTTGCAAACTTTGCAGATATTTACTTAATAGTCATGCATACAAAAGTTGAAAGATTCATGAGAAGTTATTTAATATGTGTACCAAGTTGTGGTCCTTTTTGGCTTTTGGGGGTACAAGCTGGTCTCCACTGTTCAGATAATAATTTGGGTCACTTTTTCACGGAACGACTAACAGAAATGTTATAGCTGGGTCCAAAGTCACCAAATTTACTCAATAAGCAAGCTCAACATTTATTTTATCATTTTGACAATATAGTCATTTGTAAAATTCTGGATCTGACTGAATAGTGAATAGAAACACAGTCATATTTATTTTTCATTATTCACATAAGAATTATAGGTCACATTTATGATATATCTGTAAAATAAATAATGAATAGGCCTACCTTGAGTACGGTTGATAAATGAGTACGTACTCAAACAATGTTTAAATATTTTTGAAGTTTCCTTCGAATGAGCAATACTTTTCCTAATTATTTATCATTGTATGCCATAAATATACAAACATGGCCACTTACAGCATAAATTCTGTGTGTTTTACTTTGAAATCATTGAAAATTATTTGAGCTTGAGTACTGAGTAAATTTGGTGACTTCGGGTCCAGGTAATTTTTCTACGGCTAAAATGTCTATCGTGAAAAATGACCCAAGGTAGGCATACAGTCTCAAAATTCAAACAGTGCCCTTTAGGCCACATATATCATCAAGGAAAATAAATTTTCCCTCGATACATTGGACGAATGTTATTCAGATTACATGTATATTAAGAAAACAATTTCAACAACATTTAAACTTAACTGAAATCTATTTTTTATTCTAAAATGCTTATTTATACTTATTAACTCTTATACGTTTATAACATACTGTACATAGTCAGTGTAGGCCTAGCGGGAAGAGGGTCTATTCAGGTGAATTACGTCACTCAGCATTCTGACGTCACTACAACATAACAATCTCTCATTGAAATTTTTGTTGTTGACAACAAACATATTAGCTTCAGCAACCAGCGTAATCATGGTTTTTTCCACAACATTTAGAATTATATTAGGTTAGTATCTATTTCTAAATCCTTAATCATGCATATTTGTTAGTTCTACTGTAGTAATGTGCAGAGTTTTCTTTTGTGGCTTAAAATGTTGAAACTGAAAGTCAACGTAGTACAGACACTTGCCAAAAATGTATGTCCATACTGCTCAAGGACCTATGGTGACTAATTTGTGCCATGTCGACTTTTCGTTATTTTGGGGAGAAAAGACAACAGAACGAAAAGACGACAACATTTTGTCGTCTTTTCGGGGCGAAAAGACGACAAAACAAAAGGAAAACAAAACGAAAAGATGACAAGATTGAGGCGAAAAGACCACAAGATACACACAAATTAGCGACTTTTGTCCTCTTTTCTCCTGGCGTTTTGTCGTCTTTTCGCCCCGGCAAATTTGCAACTTTATTGTCGTCTTTTCGCCTTGCAAATTTGCGACCTTAAAATGTTGTCTTTTTGTCTTGTCGCCCGCCAATACTGCAGTTTAGAAAAAAACGCATACCTAACAGAACGGATAGTTCAGAAAGAAAAAAATGAATGTTATTAAAATATTTGTGTCAGAAATGATAAAAGATTTATTTGAATTAAATATTTACGTTAATTAGGCCTATAGTTTACTAGATATACTAGATCGACTTATACTAAGTTATAGTAAAAAGGACACCACCCTGCGATAGGTTACTATATATAGCTTAATAATTAACCGACTTATAAAAAAGGACACCACCCTGGGGTAGGTTACCATATAGTTGAATGATTACGGACTACACCGAATTATACAATATTATTATATTATTGTTATATATATATTATTACGCACAGAACCAACTTATAGAAAAAGTAGGGATGTCAAAGGCGACGTCATTCTGATTGGGCATTTGGGTAAATTCGCGGAATTTTCGATGTTTTCAAATGGCTAGAAAATTTTATATTTACGATTCAAGTTTGTAAAAAACATATGTACATGTAAATAAAAGCATGCTTTATTACTGCATATCACATTTTAAAGGGTTTCGGGATGCTACACACGACTAAAATCACGGTTTGAAGCGGGCTCGTGACCGAGAAAATGGCTGCCGTAAAATCTCTGTGTCAACGAACATGTGGATTTTAAACATAAATCCGGGAGCTATTCCTTGATGGATATTGTTCATTTATACCTTAAAAATTGCAGAAAATGCTGAATTTTACGAATCCGAGTGACTCTGGATGAAAACTTTTCATTTACGATGAAAGAAAAATATTTCTTTACAACATAATGAAAAAAAATATTGATATAAATCAGTTTTCAATCAGGGTCACTCGGATATTAATAGTCTGAACCTTCTTCTTCAAATTCATGCCAAAGTTACATCTCTGCAAGCAATCCTAACTCGCGGAAACGAGTTGCCGAAAATCTGGTCACGCCAACTTCGTCCATGACCATTCTGACAGTACGGATTATCTCCCGTAGCAGTGAAACATCCCCGGATGATATGTCGGCCGCCATGGTTACAGGCGCTCCATCCGAAGCATCCAACGTATCGATGTCCGATTCTAGTTGTTGCTCGAAGTTGCGTGCCGGCAAAGTGTCTGATATATATACGCTTTCACTAAGCATTACTTTGAAAAGAGTAATCGTGTTTAAAAAGTACTGAAAATGTGGTTATTCCGCCAAAACTGAAATCACAATTATACTCGGACTTTTTTCGACTTCGCGTTGTAGAACCCATCTACGACGTCCGTATTTCTCGGGACTTTACCTTTCCTCCGTGATACAGTAAGGAGAATTTCAAGTAAACATTTATGAAAAATTGTTTACTTAAATTTAATAACTGACGCCTATCGATTATCACTTCGTGGAAATTAATAAAATCATTTTGATAACATATCATAGCATAGAGCTTACAAATTAGACAGATCTATCTAAAACTGTTTTACTTTTTAATCAGTTCTGTAACACAAAATTCTGTGACACTGATTCACAACTGATTTTGAGATATTGGTTCACTTTTTACAACATTTTATTAATTTTTCAAGCACAAGCAAGTTTTATATTTTCAAAATGTTTATATAACTTAATTTTTTATTTATGTTTGTTTATCTAAAGTTATAGTAGAATACCACTCTATTTAATGTACAATAATTTCAAAACAGGTAATGAAATAATGAATGCTGATCATATCTTCAACATGAAAACATTTGTAATTTACTCATGAAAATTTTAACAAAATATTATAATTTAGGGATCTTATTGTTATTTTAGTATAAAACTTAAACTTTAATTGTCAATAGAATACAGTTTGGCAAAAGTTACAATATGTAAATGAAACTACCAGTATTCTAATACAATAAACTATTATTCCAAATGCACTTGCTTTTATAATCATGTTTTTTTTCATATGTAATTTATATATACAAAAAGGACAAATATGTGGTACTACTTTTATGTTTTGGTTTATAATTTTTTATTTTAATTACCCGATAAAGACTTTCAAAATATAGGGATAGTCAATACATGTACAAAATGTATGTAACTGCTAATATGTCAGAGTGTCTTCGCACACATTTATGGATTACATATATCACAGCTGTCAAGTCAACCAATGGTATTTGAAAAATATTTTGAGATAATCCTTGATGCTTTGAGACATAATATTCTACAGTTGAATTTGACTGCTGCATTGTAAGAAGATATATTTATGCAAATGTAAGCACAGTAATAAAGCAACCATACAAATTAGTTTTCTAATTCATTTCAAATATCAGATAGTATCACAATTTTAATAAAGGGGAGGAATATTTGGAAGTTATTGCTTTGCTTCCTCTGGGGGTAGGGGTATATAATATCTCAATAAATCAATCAAATGGTCAGCCATCTTATGTTTCCTTATATACAGTGCATAGCTGACACTTCAGACTTTGTTAACAATACAAAAATATATCACGACGACATACATACATATAAATATATTGATAAAAGACACAGGAATTTGGGATTTTGCCCAAAATTCTCATAAACCCTATAAAATCATTAAATTTGGGGAAAATTCTTCAAAAACTAAGTCTTGCTACAGAATTTATATGTATTTAACAAGACTTTGATAAAATATACCCAAAAAGTTGTACATTGCACATTATTACCCTTGTTTTTGCTTGCCCATTTCAAATTTTGTCCTTTTTGGGTCTCCTGAAAATGAGGGGTATGGGTACGTTAAAAATGCAAAATTTCCCACAAAAATTTTTTTAATACTACAAAAAGTAATTTAAAGGTTAAAGTAATGACAAAACTAACAGAATATGCCTTTTAAAAAAAATTAGAATTTTTTTCTGATTTTTCCTGACAAAATATATACCAAAAAAGGCTAAATTCCTTCAAAATCGTATGAATGCCTGCAAAGGGTGTTTTCCTCATAATTTGAGGTCTGGTATAATTTTATCACTGCATAATAATTCCAAAGTTTCAGTATTATCTTGGAATATGCTTTGGTGTGAACAAATGTGCCCAAAATTCATCAATCTCTGTGGTCTTGATAAAAAATGACAGAGGTCCAAAAAGCTCACCTATATGAAAAATGCGCCGACACAGAGATTTCTCAAAATATACACAAAATCATGATTTTGCCAGTTTTTGTTGACCTGCCAGATTTCAGGTAATACACATACAGAGACATGTAATACACCAAATGAAAGCTTTAAGAACTATTTACCATTTGAAATAAGTCATTTACACATAAGTCTTATGCATGAAAATCTAAAAAAAAAAATAAAAAAATGCATAAATTGCAATTTTCAATGAGGGACCGAAAAGGGGTCAAAATCTTGACCTTTAAAAGTACATAACTTTTGAACCACTTGACCGATTTTCAAAATTTTTTCACCATTCAATTTCAATTTTTTGGCTCTTTCATATCAATATGAAATTAAAAGATTTGAGGCAATTTGAATTTTTGGGTTGACCACCCTAGAAAAAGGACACTAGCCTGGGGAAGGTTACCATATAGCCGTTCCTGACTACGGACTACACCGACTTATACAAAAAAGAACACCACCATGGAGCAGGTCACTTTATAGCTTAAATATCACGAATTAGACTGACTTATAGCCAGAAGAACACCACCCTGGGGTAGGCCACTCTATAGCTTAATTATTGCGGACTAGACTGAAAAATGACACCACCCTGGAGTAGATCACTTTAAAGCTTAATTATCACGAAATAGACTGATTTATATATTTATAAAAACACTCTGGGATAGGTCACTTTAAAGCTCAGTTATTACGGATTGAGCCGACTTATAGAAAAAAGGACACCACCCTGGAGTAGATCACTTCAAAGCTTAATTATCACGAACTAGACTGACTTATATAAAAAAAAAACACTCTGGGATAGGTCAGTTTAAAGCTCAGTTATTACGGATTGAGCCGACTAATAGAAAAAAGGAGTAGGCCACTTTATAGCTTAATTATTACGGACAATACTGACTTATAGAAAAAGGACACCACCCTGGGTTGGGTCACTTTATAACTCAATTATTACGGAACAGACTGACTTAAATACAAATAGGACCCCACCCTGGGGTAGGTCACCTTATATCATAATTATTACAGACTGCACCGCCATAGAAAAAAGGACACCACCCTGAGGTAGGTCACTTATTTTTTCTATAAGTCGACTCAGTCCGCAATAAGTAAGCTATATTGTGTCCTTCCCCAGGGTGGTGTCCTTTTTTCTTTAAGTCAGTCTAGTCCGTAATAACTGAGTTATAAATGAACTACCCTAGGGTAGTGTCCTTTTTTCTATAAGTCGATGCAGTCTGTAATAATTATTAACGGATATATGGTAACCTACCCCCAGGCTAGTGTCCTCTTTCTATAAGTCGGGTCTGTGCGAAATAATTAAGCTATAGTAAACTATCGCAGGGCGGTGTCCTTTTTTCTATAGGTTGGTCTAGTATAACTTATAAACAATAATTAACGTAAATATTTAATTCAAATAAATCCTCTATCATTTCTAACACAAATATTTTTATAACATTACGGTTTTCTTTCTGAAATATCCGATCTTTCGGTATGGGTTTTCCTATATTGGCGGGGCGAAAAGACGACATTTTAATGTGGCAAATTTGAGGGACGAAAAGACGGCATTTTACGGTCGCAAATTTGCGTGCGAAAAAAAGACAATGAAGTCGCAAATTTGCGGGGGAGAAAAGACGACAAAATGCCAGGCGAAATGACGAAAAAAGTCGTGAATTTGCGAGTTATTTTGTCGTCTTTTCGCCTCAAATTTGTCGTCTTTTCATTATGTCGTCTTTTCGCCCCACAATAACGAAAAGCCACCATAGAGACCAGTAACCAGTTAAGACCACTCGATAAAAGTTTTCTTTGTCAGAGTCCGCCAAAGAAATCCTCTTTGATGAAATCACCTGTCCACACTCAAAGTTTTTTGAGCGACATGATACCACTTTCTCAATAGAAAATTCATCTAAAATTGGACCTCAACTGATGAAGTCTAATTGACAGAAATGATCTTCTTGAGCATTAGAACTTTAGTATTATGTTTATAATATTTATGTACAAGAAAATGCGGACAAGACACATGCACCAAAATAAATACAGGACTGTACAGTATGACTCCTGTAATCATGCTTCAGGATGACATTTTTGATTTGACGTTCCACACTACTTCTCTGCTCTCGACCAGGACCCGCTTGCACAACATTGTTAAATTTAACCAATAGTTAGCCCATTGGTTTAACATTAGTTAACTTCAAGTTAAATTTAACAACCTGTTGTGCAACTGGGTGCAGGGGCCCGTTTTTACGAAAGATCGTAAGTCCTTAATCCTAAGTCTTAGTCCTAATTGTCATGGGACTGACCAATAAGCGTTGCGTTGCCATTGTAGTTAGGACTAAAAGTTAGAATTTATGACTTACGACCTTTCGTAAAACGGGCCCCAAGGCCAGTATTCATAAAGATTCTAAGTCTATACTTAAGTATGAAAAAATACTTAAGTAACTTTTTTCTTACTTAAGTGGTTAAGAAATTTCTCAAACGTGGGTGAAATTCTTAAGTATAATTCATAAACTTACTTAAAGTTAAGAGTACTAAAGAGGACTCCTAAATGATTTAAGAATTTCTTAAGTTTTCTTTTTCATAAAGAAATGCCATGTTAGAGAAGAAATTTTAAAGAAAGGTAGTAACAAAAAACCTAACAATTATGTAATGTAAACTCTAGTACAGGCCACTAGTGTGACTTCGCGGGAGACTTTTATATGAAAAATAAAAGAAATTAATACAATGTATCTTGAAAGAAATTCAACTCTGGATAAGCCTGTCACTCTGAAAATGCCTGTTACATGCATGCAATAACTGCAGAAATTGATCAAGTTTATTATAGGAGGATATCAGGTCAGTTTTAATTTCTAAGCATCAAATATTTGAGCTTTCAAAATCTCAGAAAAAAACGGTCATCTTGATTTTTATTCGGCTTTATTCACGCTTTGGTGGGTACAAAATCAATGTTTTGGTTGGCAAAATCTATTTAAAAACTGGGCTTTCCCAAGATTTCCCTAGGTAACGTACTTAAGTATTACTTAGCTCGGAATTACTCTTAGCATCTTTGTGAATTTCACTTAAGAATTATTTCTTAACTAAAATTTTTTTTTCTACTTAAGCGTTACTTTAAGTATAAAACTTTAAAATCTTTATAAAGACCGGCCCTGGTCGATTAACTCCCATATCATTTCGTTTGTCCACATAGTTTACATGTGTCGTATAAGTACCCAGATTGGCCAGTTTTTAATAGTTTTTCGTTTGGTGTAAAATTATATACTGTTTGTGATGCCTGAGCTTTTCTTAACATTTGATCCTTTAAATTGCTGGCACAAAATATATCAGAGTTTTGAGATAAAAATAAATTGCTGCAAAGATAACAATGAAAATGTGGCTGTGCCGGTGCCCAAATTGGCCAATACACAGGACTAGACTAGTGTATAAATAAATTAAATGTGCTTTTTCAAATGCATTTGTCACAATGGTGGTGTGAATGTAGATATTATGAAAGTACGTAATTATTTATACAACATATATGATCATATAACCATTCCCTTCTCTTTATTATTTTGCACAGAGCTGAAATTGACCCACAATAGATAGATACTGGTATATTTGGGGAAAACAAACAGGGAAAGTTCAATATTTTATCTATAACTACACAGAGAAATATTACTGTTTATGATATCATTAAAATAACATTACAATTCTCGAAGTACTGAATAGAAATATCTTGACAGTAAACGAGACTTGCCAATTTGGGTGCTGTGCCAATTTAGCTACTAACATTACGATAGTAAAAGGAAACAATTTAAAAAAAGCTAATGCCCATTTAATCATTAAGAGGAGCTTTCTACATGGAACAAATATTGTCACTTTCATGTTGTATATTGAAATTTTTGAATTTACCAGGTAGGTATTACACACTAGTCTCTGGATTTTTATATTTTATATAACAAATTTCTCAATGTTTTCAGCAATCTTATTTTGCACACTGTGTGTGGACAGAAACAGTTTCATGGTACAAGGACAAAGTACCGACGATAGCACAACTGATGGAGAAAGTTCTACAATGGACACAACAGACGAAGACCAGACTTCCACAACCACCACCCAAAGTACAACACCACCTGAAACAACAACAACAACACCACCTGAAACAACAACAACAACACCACAAGCAACAACAACTCCAACAACGACACCATCAGCAACAACAACACCACCAGCATCAACATCATCAGCAACAACAACTCCTACTACTACTACTGCTAGTACAACTACAACTGAACAAACAACTACAACAACTGCGCCTACGACTACACAAACAACAAAGGCTACAACCAAGAAGCCAGTTTCAGGTTAGTTTTTGATAAGTAGATTTTTGCATATAAATATCCCTGACATACAACAAAATATCATGAAAAATAAAAAGGATTAAATCACAATTCGTATTTTACTTAGACCCTTTAGCAGTAAATGCGGTTCAGCGACTTTGCCAGTCTTCCGGTTGGCAAAATGATACAGATTCCCGGAAAGTTACGTCAAGAAACAATCAGTTACTATAACGACGTCTATGTTTTTGCGGGTATCTGTATCATTTTGCCACCCGGAAGTCTATCAAAGTCACAGGACCGCAGTTACTGCTAAAGGGTCTGTTGTATAAACGTCAAATTTGATGCCTAGTAAGGTTCTGTAATTATAATATTTTATGACAGATTAATAGAATATAGCGCCACTTAGAGTTTAAGATAGAGAAATATTAGTCGAGGGTGGGGTGACTCAATAAGTCCCAACCAAGACGTTATTGATAGAATCTAGCTCAAATTGAGTTCCAGATAGAAAAATATCAGTCGAGGGTGGGATGAATCAGTAAGTCCCAACCGAGTTTGGAATATTGATTCATCACACCCAAGACTGATATTTTTTTCTTTCTGGAACTCAAATGTGATGCTTGATTATTTTTCTCGCACATGGATTACTTGAAATCCCGTTTGTTTACATATATATGTATTTATCAGTTTGATATATTTTAATAACTGCATCACCCACCCTTCACCTACAGTCCGCAAATAAATATAAGCCCATATTATACACACATAAACTAATTTTTTTTCAAACAAATTTGTCAAAGGCTCATGGTGACCTATATTTCGATCGTCTTTTGTCGCTTGTCTTTCGTAGTTAACGTTTACACATTTTCCACTTCTTGTCAAGAATCAGTGGGCCAATTTTAATCAAACTTGGTATAACTGATGGACTATTTGTATACAAAGATATATGAGAAAGTTAATAGGAATTATCTAAAGATCATTTTGACAAAATTTCAAGGTCATGGAGTCAAAGGTCAAGGTCACAGGCACCTAAGTAAACTGAAAATATAAGTGTTTTTGGTAAAATTTTCGACATTTTGACTACTTCTCCAGAACCGTTGGGCCAATTTAAACTAAACTTGACAGGAATTATAACCATGTAAAGCTGCATAAAGTTTGCAGATGAAAAGCGGCTAGGAAAAAACATGGCTACCATGGCTAAATGTAGAACAAATGAGGCAGAAGATATTTTTGATTCAATACATGTATCTCAAAAATGATTTAAAAAATCGACAAAAAGTTAACAATTGGAGTTATCTCCCCTTTAAGTGGATTTCTCATGTTTTAGGCAGTTATATCTTATTATCTTGAAAAACATAATAGAGTGAAAGTGAAAGAAGCAAAAGCAAAAGTGTTCAGCACGCAAAGATCTACAAATAAGTCAATAGGGATGAAATTGTCAGATTGACCCTTATGGGAGTTATTTCCCCTTTTAAGGTGATTTTTCATGTTTTGGACTGTTTTTAGACATTACCTTGAAATGTATGATAGATAGAGAAAAAGAGAAAGAAGCAAAAATGTTCAGCATGCAAACAACTACAAAAAAATCAATAGGGCCGAAATTGCCGGGTCGACTCTTATGGGAGTTATTTACCCTTTAATTGTCAAATTTGAGACATTTTTGATTTCTTCTCAAGAACCAGTGGTCCATTTTTAACCAAACTAAACAAGCATCATCGCCATGTAAAGCCGCATAAAAGTTGCGAATGAAACGGGGCTAGGACCCATAAGGCACCAAAAGGGGAAAAGGACCAAAATTTGATATATCTTTAAAAGTCTTCTTCTCGTGAACCATTGTTCATATGACTTACAAGGTTAAGGTCACAGGCACCTTAGTAAACAGAAAGTATAAGGTGTTTTGGTCAAATTTAGGAGTTTTTTTTATAACTTCTTCTCAAGAACCAGTGGACTAATTTTAACCAAACTTGACTCGAAATTTTTCTAAGGTGACCGTTAAGGTCCATTGGGCCTCTTGTGTAATTAATACGTTTTGCACATTAATTCTTTTGTATCAGAGATTTTTTATATACAATGCATTCTAAATATTTGACGTCATAATTTAACTGTTTCGTCATTTTGTGTTGCCTTACTGTCCTACTCCTGAGATTGGATACATGCACATTAATTTTTCCCCGAATATATAAAACAAGGTATTATTCATATTATATGAATATTGACTACAATTTCAATTTTGTTTCAGGTTCCAATATCCTACATCCTGTGTGGTCTCTGATCTCTACATTTGTACTGCTGTTGACAGCATTATTTGCTTAAGAGCGTTTCCACAATTGCACTATACCTTATATATTGATGACATATCTTGCTGGATCATACACAATCGGAATTAACTCACCGGTTCTTGATTACTGGACTGATTTGTCAAACGAAAATGTTCAACAGCATTAGATAAATGAATATAGATCTATTGGGTAACTGCCTTAAAACTTTATTTCAGTTACCATTGCTAAATGTATGTACATGTATTTTATTCAGTCAACACCATTATGGTAATTAAGTGGAATTATGGAATTCATAACTTATTATATATAATAAAGAATTATCATTAATATGTGTGGCATTCATATTTCCATCTTTTTGCATGTCACACCCTAATTTTCAATATTCATACTGCAAGTTTTGCCTAATTCATATACAAAGTAACTTGGCGGGGCGGAGCAACCTTTTGATTATCATACGAACGATTCTACTCATTTTTCGGTTATGACAAACTTAACAGGAAAACGTTTTATTCCTCATTGGATACTCGTAGGAATTGTGACAAGTAGGAACTATTATTTTTACCAGAGAAATTCTAATGTCAATTTCCTTTATTACCTAAAATTTAAACTCGTCCAGATCAAGAAAGGGTTCTAACCAACTCTCTGGCCACAACTTGAGGGAAATGGGAGATAACTCTGAAAAATAACTACATGTATGTATCTTCTTATAGGGACCGAAATAAAATATATTTCCAAATTCCATGTTATGCCCAATCATTCAATTTTTTTTTTTTTTTTTTTTTTTTTTTTTTAAATGTTTGAAACTACAGTTAAAAGATACATAGAATTATACACATAATTGATGTTCATTTGAAACTGATTTTTATACATACAATGAAATGAATGCATCTTTTAATTAATATGTAAAAAGGCCAAAACTTGCTGTATCCCCACTCCCCCCCCTCCCGCATACACCCATATTTGGTAAATATGTGTTCTCTTTATTTCTTTTTATTCATTTCTTTACTTACTATGAACTATCTCTATCTTCACTATAAGCTTGTACATTGTACAAATACTCTTATTGTATCTAACAATCCTGTAACCTGGTGTGTTCCAAATTTATATGTTGTTTTTCATGTAGTTTATGTTAACACAGGACAATGGAGAATAACAGTATAAATATCCTCTCAGTAAATTGTCAGGGACTTGGTAATCTGGAGAAGAGAAAAGATGTTTTCTCGTACTTGCGTAACAAAAATTATTGTATTTACTGTCTTCAGGACACACATTTTACAAAATCAATGGAAGCGTATGTACGCAGTCAGTGGGGCTTTGAATGTATATTTAATAGTTATACCTCAAACTCAAGAGGAACGGCTATACTTTTTAATAACAACTTTGAATATAAAATTATTAACTCCATTTCAGATGATAATGGTAACTTTATAGCTTTAAACATTGAAATAGACACAAAAAAGATATCACTAATCACTTTATATGGTCCTAATACAGACCAAGTAATATTTTATGAGAAAATAAAGGAATATATTGAATTATTAGGAAATGATAATATAATAATTTGTGGTGATTTTAATTTGGTTTTAAATCCTGAGGTAGACTATGACAATTATCTTCATGTAAATAATCCACTGTCAAGAAATAAAATTTTACAAATAATGGATGAGTGGGGCTTAGTGGATATATATAGAGAGAATCATAAGCATACTAAACGTTTTACATGGAGGAAAAAAAAACCTTT
Organism: Atrina japonica; assembly: GCA_030159075.1. Classification (NCBI taxonomy): domain Eukaryota; kingdom Metazoa; phylum Mollusca; class Bivalvia; order Pterioida; family Pinnidae; genus Atrina; species Atrina japonica. Next base: position 164,146 of record BROG01000336.1, on the reverse strand, counting down.
AAAACAAGCTCGACTTGATTTCTTTCTCATTTCTGAAAACTTATTAAATAGTGTTAGTACTACAGATATAGAATCTAGTTATAGATCGGATCATTCTATGATTGTCCTAGGTCTAAAATTTAATGAATTTAAGAGGGGAAAAGGGTTATGGAAATTTAACAATACATTACTTTATAATTTAGAATATCTAAATATGACTAAACTTAAAATAAAGGAAATAAAAACAACAATATGCCTTACCAGTATACAATTTAGAAAATATTGATAACATATCAAATGACGATCTTATGTTTACAATTGATGATCAACTTTTTCTAGAAATTCTTTTAATGGAATTACGTTGGAAAAACAATATCTTTTTCAAGTTTTCTTATAAAAAATAGAAATTTAAGAGAGAAAAATATTATAAATGAAATCCAGGATTTAGAAAAAAATAATGGCGATATAATACTTCTAGATAATAAAAAAAATGAGCTGGAACAAATTAGAAAAACTAAAATACAAGGTTCCTTAATCAGATCAAAAATTAATTGGATTGAAAATGGTGAGCGACCAACTAGATATTTTTTGTGCTCTTGAAAAAAGAAACTTTATTTCTAAAATAATACCTAAACTTGATACAGAAAATGGTAGCACGTGTAATCAAGAAGAGATTCTTTCTGAAATACAATCATATTATCAGAAACTTTATTCTGAAAATCTAGAATTAACACAATGTCCTGATTTGATTAATTTAATTAATTGTGAAGAATATAATGTTCCAACTTTAAGTAATAGAGAATCCAGTACACTAGAAGGTCCAATCTCTTATTTAGAGGCTTCAAAAACATTGCAAAATATGAAAAATAATAAAAGTCCTGGATCAGATGGTTTTACCCCTGAATTCCTGAAAATGTTTTGGAAAGAGATAGGACATTTTGTTGTTAGATCCCTTAACTTTGGATATATGAAGGGTGAACTCTCTGTAACCCAGAAAGAAGGAATTGTTATATGTCTACCAAAAGGTGATAAACCTCGTCAATATTTAAAAAATTGGAGACCCATAACACTACTGAACACAATTTATAAAATAGCTTCAGGTACTATTGCCAACAGAATAAAGACAGTATTAGATAAACTTATACATAATGATCAAACTGGATTTCTTGCTGGTAGGTTCATAGGTGAAAATATTAGAGTTACATATGATATAATGCAATATACAGAAGATTTCAACATCCCTGGTTTACTACTACTAATAGATTTTTGAAAAAGCTTTTGACTCAGTATCGTGGAATTTTATAGATAAAACGTTATCTTTTTTTAATTTTGGTATGTCTATTAAAAATTGGGTTAAAACATTTCAAAAAAATATTAAATCCTCTATTAATCAAGGTGGGAACTTGTCACCATCCTTTGAAATCAAACGCGGTTGTCGTCAGGGGGATCCATTATCATGTTACTGTTTCATTTTATGTGCGGAAATACTTGCAATAAGACTTAGAAATAACCAAAATATACATGGCATTAAAATAAAAAATAAAGAGGTATTATTATCACAATATGCTGATGACACTTGTTTAGTTTTAGATGGAACCAAAAAATCTTTAGAAGCCTCAATAGAAGAACTTAATTTTTTCGCAAACATATCTGGACTTAAGATTAACTTAACTAAAACACAGACAATATGGATTGGCAGCAAAAAATATAGTAACAACATTTTATGTGAAAATTATCATTTACAGTGGGGGAAAACAAGATTTAACTATTTAGGTATTGAATATGATGTTGACCTTGACACAATTATAAAATTAAACTACGACAAGAAACTTGTTAAGATAAAAAATATTTTAAACAATTGGAAACGGAGGGTTTTGACTCCTATTGGAAAAATAACTGTAGTTAAAACCTTATTAGCGTCCCAACTTAATCATCTTTTTATGTCCATACCAAACCCAAATGATTTATTCATAAAAGAGATCAATAATATTTTTTATAATTTTATATGGGGCGGTAAAAGTGATAAAATTAAACGAGTTATTTTAGTTAAACAATATAAGGAGGGTGGTCTTAAAATGATAGATATAAAAAAGCTTCATCTCAGCACTTAAATCAACCTGGATTAGGAGATTATATCAAAATAACAAAACATGGAAAACAATATTAGAGTCACAAATTGATTTACATAAATTAGCTAATTGTGGAGACAATTTTATTGAAACTTGTTGTGGTATCTCAAACCCCTTTTGGAAAGATGTCTTCATGGCAATGAGAAGCATTGTAAACAATTATACTAATACTACCACAAGTAATTTTGAAATACCATTGTGGCATAACTCTAAAATAACAATAAAAAAAAAACCAATTTTTTTATGAACTTTGGTATAAAAAGGGTATTTATTACATGTCAGATCTTGTACATAACGATACTGCAGAATCTTTATCGTACGAGCAATTTATACACCAAACAAATCTTGAAATTAATTTCTTACAGTATCAAGGTCTTCTTTCCTCCTTAAAAACAATAAAAAATAAAATTAAAAGAAATTGCAACATAATAAAAACTTGTTATCCAATTTTCCCTCCTAATATCAGAATATTTCTAGCAAAACCTAAAGGGACACAACCCATGTACAGACTGCTTACTCAAAATAACAAAATTCCTATATCTCAGGTTAAATGGCACAACAATTTTGAACGTACATTTTGATGAACATATTTGGCAGAAGATTTACGGTAATCCATTTACCTTAACAACCAATACTAAATTACAATGGTTACAATTTCGTATTAACCATAGAATTCTAACAACTAATACTTTCTTACTAAAAATTAATATAAGAGATAACTCTCTCTGTTCCTTTTGCAAAAATGAAGAAGAATCAATAGAACATCTTTTCTGGTTTTGCAGTAAAACACAATTATTATTAAATGAGTTTCATCAAGTAATTAGACGACAAGGAATAGTTTTAAACCTTAACCCTAGTTCTTTTATATTAGGTCTGAATGACGATATCAGAGACTCTGATATTAACTACTTTTATTCTTCTAAATGTTAAACAATATATATATACATCTAAATGTAATGAAAAACCACTACATATCAGTGCCTTGATAAATTATTTGAAACTAGCATATAAAATAGCACTCACCTTATCTGTTCAAAAGAGGGAAAAATGAAAAATTTAATGTGAAATGGAGAAAATGGAAAGAAATACTAACATAATATGTTTGTACTGTTTCTTTTCATTTTTGTTTTTTCTCACTAAGTTCCCTGGTATAATTTCAAACCACATATTTAAGATAATTTAACATAAATGTACTCTGAACACACCAGATACAGTTTGTTTACGCAAATATATAATTAGTGTAACTCTAACTCTCTCTCTCTCTTTCTCTCTCTCTCTCTCTCTCTCTCTCTCTCTCTCTCTCTCTCTCTCTCTCTCTTTATATCTATAAAAATTATACACATTTATATGGTATATGTTAGTATATGTTGGTACACTTTGCTTGTGATAAATAAATAATGTACAGGAAAATAGATCTAGATGGATATTCAGATTACATTTAAACATTACTGTTTATTTGATAATAATAGTAACAGAGTTCATGTACATTATACTAATATTTGATAGGATTTATCATAAGTATACATGTACTAACAAATTATTGTGAATCATTCTTTTCTTTTTAGAATGATACGCGACAGTAAGAGTATGTTCCTACTGTATATTTGTGTACTTACAAAATAAATATTTATAAAAAAAAAAAAAAAAAGAAAGGGTTTACAAAACTCCATCCCGCTAGGTTATATGGATTTTTACAATAGTTTGATTAAATAACGTTCTTATCTTTATGTTTTTGAAATAGTAAGTGTTGAAGATAAAATGAAACTTAACATTTTACATACACAAGTATTGATTCCAATACATTGTTTATCACCAGAGACAAAATCATCAGTAATTGTCAAAAAATCTTGAAAACATCATCTGTAAGTCACATATTCAGACGGAACTAGTGATATCCCATCATCACACACACAAGGTGTGTGTTTACCAAAAGATTCAGTATTCCAACTTGAAAGCTTGCTTGAAATACGATAATTTCATATGCAGGGACAAACTACTAAGTGTGTAATTGATATCACAATCAAAGTAGTGTCAGAAGGTCTACATTGCAACATTTTGAAATTTATTATCTATATAATTATCATGTTTATCATGTTTCATTGACAAAGTTCAAACAAAATTATATATTTCACATTAATTTACTGTCGATATAACCATTTCGTTTTGTCCTGTTTCACTATCCGAGATGTATGGGGCGCCGTTTTACTTTTTAATACCAGTTAGTGATATCACTCTTTCGAATAGGTGATATTACTTACTCAATAAGTGTTAATATATGACTCGAGGATGTTCCGTCCGCTGATTGGTTGTAACTATGACAATTTGTAATGATAAATCCGAGTATTAAACGAAGAAGCGCTATTTTCATTCAATCGACAGTCCAGAGGGCCGTGGATTGTTATGTCGCCCTCTCGTGCTTCCTTTCTTTTCCTATTTGTGTAAGCGTATATGACTGAATGAAACAAATGCATAAACCATTGAAAAACTGGCTCCTATTTAACCATCGCTCTTAATCACTCATGAAAAAATAACACTAAATCTGTGCAGGACTTAAATATTAAATGTGAATCGAGATTGGGTTTTTTTGTTTCGAATTTCCAGTGAAATAGTCATAAAATAAAACAATTACTGACTTTAGTTTCTGGTGACACAATGATTTATCAGTCCAAAGAAACATGATATTAACCTCGGCCTCACTTATAGTAAAAACGCATAAGTGATATCACCTATTCATAGAATTGATATCACTCTTTCGAATAGGTGATATCACTCTTTCAAATAAGAGATATCACTTTATACGTTTTTATAAGTGATATCACTTATTCGAATAGGTGATATCACTTATTCAAATTTGGAAAAGGTAAAAACCGTATGTTCCCCATTTCTTCCATAAATGTAGATCTAAAGGGAATATCACTAGGCCTATATCTATGGAAGAACGAGTAGGTGATGTCACTCATTCATTTGAATAGATGATATCTTTCATTAGAATAGGTGATATCACTCATTCGTATAGGTGATATTCGTATAAGTGATACACGTAAGAATTTATAAAAGTGATATCACCTATTCGCATAAGTGATATCCCCTATTCGAATGAGTGATATCACCTATTTGAATAAGTGATATCACCTATTCGAAAGAGTGATATCACCTATTCGAAAGAGTGATATCACTAACTGGTATTAAAAAGTAAAACAGCGCCCCATAGAGATTTTGGTTTACGGTTGATAAACAATTTTGTGTATCCTGTTTCAATGTCTGAGATATCCCTCTGTATTTAGTGATCTATAAGTGGTAACCGAACTGGATAGATTACATGATCAATATATACTGGTCCCAGTAGACAAAGTCTCAAATAATATAGTTTTTATTTGTAAGACATATTACTACAATTGTTTATTAGAAGAACTATGGTTTAATACGAATTCTGGTAACCCTACATACACACGTAGCCCACTTTCAAAGGACGAGATCCTTAAAAACTACGTGTCCGTATTACGTTCTTTTGATGTATCTATAACCGAAACAAATTTTGAGCTACGGTAACCATATTTATATTGGAAACCTTAACTTCACAAAACCCCATATAAGCAGAGGTACATAGCAGGATCCAGCAAATGTTCCACCAAACCTTTATATTTACTCCTTACCGGGATACTAACAGCCGTTAAGGAGAAACTTCAACACTACTGTACAGTTGCTTATTCCAGAAGCGGTGTAAATCAGATGTGGATACTTATAAATTCTAAACAACTCTTAGAAAATTTGAAGGTACACAATTTTTCTCAGATTCACAGTATCAAAACATACGACTTCTCTACTCTTTACACAATTCCACATGAAAAACTAAAAGAGAGACTGTGTAGCATCATAGACAACTGTTTTTTTTCACTAAAAGTGGTACCCGGAAGTTTAAATATCTAGTAAATGGTTATCATGATTGATTATGACGAGGATTCGTTCCTCACGTATTTCATATTAATTTGACTGTGGACTCACGGCGGGTGTAACGGGTCGACAGGAGATGCTTACTCCTTCATGGCACCTGATCCCACCTCTTGATTTCAAGAGATCCGTGTTTGCCCCCCCCTTTTTTTACCAGATTTGTACCTATATCCTGGACATCTGGATGATTTATACTTTGGTATCTGTGATTTTTCATATGATTTACGGTCGATATAACTATTTTGTTTGTCCCGTTACATTGTCCGAGATATGATTTGCGGTCAGTTTAACCATTTTGTTTGTCCTGTTTCATTGTCAGAAATATTGGTTTACGGTCGATACAAATATTTTGTTGTTTTTCCTGTTTCATTTTCTGAATATTGGTTTATGGTGATAAAACTATTTTTTCTCCCACACTTGCCTGTATAACACAATGATTAATAGAATCTTACATGATTGATTGTTTTGGACACGTAAATCTTAAAACGAGATGGAAAGAACATGGCTATCCAAAAAGAGACTTTGCTATGTTCTTTCCCGGGGGTTTTAAGATTTCCCTGTCCACAAAAAACAATCTTTTTTATTCTTTCTCTCCCACATATCAAGTTTTTACAGTAAACAGGGCAAACGTCAGTAAAAGATAGTGCGTCTGTGACGTCACAGCGCGTGTAAGCTGTCTTTCCCAAGGGAATGAAAGACAGGTTTTTCTTTATACGGTTAATCATTGTGTTTTACTGTGTGGGAGAAAAACCGATCTTTCTTTCCCTCTGGAAAGACAGCTCACACGCGTCGTGATGTCACAGATGCACTAACTAATTATTGAAGTTTGAACGTGGTTTTATTGACGTTTGATGATATTTCCAACTCATTGCAGCCATGGGTTCGAATTCACCCTTAAACTCGTCTAGATCCGGCTGAAAATTCGTGGAGATAACAGAAACTGTCTAGTATGCATTGAGTTATATTTTTGTGGTAGAGTTAAATATATGGTGTTCCTACTAGCTTCAGATAGATGGGATTCCCCTTTAGCTCGATCGGTAAACCAGGGGTCCTGGCAGAGGCAGTATTTGTCTCTGTTAGAAATGGCGCCAACAATGGAACTTAGGTTCTTCCTGGTAGTGTGAAAGTGACATTCCTTGAATCGCCCATTATGTGATAGCTACTTCTAAAGGGAGTCGGGACGACTCTCTCAAACGAGGGTGATAATTTGGCGGAGATTGTTATATGGTGTTCCAACGAAGCTTGGGCTAGTGGGGTTTCCCCTTTAGCTCGACCCCTTTAGCTCGATCGATAGAGCACAAGATAATCACGGGTCCAAGCAGAGGCAGTATTTGTCTCTTTTACATTTCGATCTAATTTCAACCATGGGTTCACTATCATAGATCATGTGGATCTAGCTGAAAATTCGTGTAACCAAATGGTTTGAATAATATTTCCAACTAATTGCAGCCATGTGTTCAGTCTCATAACCCATGTAATATTTCCAACTAATTTCATCCTAGAATTTACCCTCATCTAGATCCAGCTGAAAGTCGTGGTAACTGGAACTGGCTAATAAGAAATGGGTAATTTTCCCAACTTATTTCAGACATAGATTCACTTTCATCTAATCTGGATGCAGCTAAAAATCCGAGGAGCAAACAGAAACTGACTAATAAGGAATGGGTAATATTCCCAACTAATTTCAGGCATAGATTCATCCTCATAACTCATCTGGATTCAGCTGAATGTCGTGGAGATAAATGGGTAATATTCCCAACTAATTTCAGCCCAGGATTCACCCTCATACCTCATCTGGAACCAGCTGAAAGCTGGTGTAGCCAACAGAAATCGGCTAGTATGAATCGAGTTCTATTTCAATCCGATTTTTGTTTTATTGGTTCGACCTCATAACTCATCTGGATCCAGCTGAAAGTCCGAGAAACTAACAGAAATTGGCTAGCATGTATTGGATAATATTTCCAACAAAATTCAACATGGGATTCGCCATGGGGTCACCCTCATAACTCATCTGGATCCAGCTGAAAGTTCGTGTAGGTAACAGAAAATGCTTGGATGGTTTGGATAATATTTCCAACTAATTGCAGCCACGTTCAATTTCATAACCCATGTAATATTTTAATATTTATATGCATGGAGTAATACATATATGTATTTCCAACTATATTAGTCTAGAATTCACACTCTTAACTAATGGATCCAGCTGAAAGTAAGTGTAATTAACAGAAACTGGCTGAAATGCTATGGTAATACTAGTATTCGCATCTAATATCAGCAATGTGTTCCACCTCATGACTCATTTGGACCTAGGTGAAAGTCCGAGGGGCTAAGAGAAACTGGATAGTATGGTTTGGGTAATATTTCCCAGTAATGTCAGCCATTGGTTCAACCCTCATAACTCATCTGGATCTAGGGGACAGTCAGTGGGGTAAGAGAATCTGGCTAGTATTGCTCAGGTAATATCCAACTAATTTCAGCCTAGGATTCACCATCATAACTCATCTGGATCAAGCTGAAAGTTGGTGTAGCTAAAAGAAAACAAGGCTAAAAGAGGCTACAATGTATTGGGTAATATTTCCAACTAATTTCAGTCATGGGTTTACACTTAGCCATAATATATCTAATCTGGATCCAGCTCGAAGTCAGAGAAGCTAATAGAAACTGGCTACCATATATTGGGTAATATTTCCAACTAATTTCAGTCATGGGTTTACACTTAGTCATATATCTAATCTGGATCCAGCTCGAAGTCAGAGAAGCTAATAGAAACTGGCTACCATATATTGGGTAATATTTCCAACTAATTTCAGTCTTGGGTTTACACTTAGCCATAATATATCTAATCTGGATCCAGCTCGAAGTCAGAGAAGCTAATAGAAACTGGCTACCATATATTGGGTAATATTTCCAACTAATTTCAGTCTTGGGTTTACACTTAGCCATAATATATCTAATCTGGATCCAGCTCGAAGTCAGAGAAGCTAATAGAAACTGGCTACCATATATTGGGTAATATTTCCAACTAATTTCAGTCTTGGGTTTACACTTAGCCATAATATATCTAATCTGGATCCAGCTCGAAGTCAGAGAAGCTAATAGAAACTGGCTACCATATATTGGGTAATATTTCCAACTAATTTCAGTCATGGGGGTTTACACTTAGTCATATATAATCTATCCAGCTCGAAGTCAGAGAAGCTAATAGAAACTGGCTACCAGTCTTGGGTTTACACTTAGCCATAATATATCTAATCTGGATCCAGCTCGAAGTCAGAGAAGCTAATAGAAACTGGCTACCATATATTGGGTAATATTTCCAACTAATTTCAGTCTTGGGTTTACACTTAGCCATAATATATCTAATCTGGATCCAGCTCGAAGTCAGAGAAGCTAATAGAAACTGGCTACCATATATTGGGTAATATTTCCAACTAATTTCAGTCATGGGTTTACACTTAGTCATAATATATCTAATCTGGATCCAGCTCGAAGTCAGAGAGAAACTGGCTACCATATATTGGGTAATATTTCCAACTAATTTCAGTCTTGGGTTTACACTTAGCCATAATATATCTAATCTGGCTCGAAGTCATAGCTATTGGCTACCATATATTGGGTAATATTTCCAACAATTTCAGTCTTGGGTTTACAGTCATAATGGGTAATTGGATCCACTCGAAGTCAGAGAAGCTATACTGGCTACCAATATTGGATCCAACCAGTCATCGTCATATATCTAATCTGGATCCAGATCGAAGCCAGAGAAGCTAATAGAAACTGGCTAGCATGAATTGGGTAATATTTCCAACTAATTTCAGCCTAGGATTAACCTTAATGACTCATATGGATCCATCTGGAAGTTGGTGTAGCTAACAAAAGCCGTAGTAGTGTTCACCAAGTTATATTTCCAACTAATGTCAGCCATGGGTTCACTTGTGTAACTCATCCACGTGATGGTCCGAGAAGACAGCAGAAACTGCCTAGTACGTATTGTGTAATATTTCTAACTAATTTCATTCAGGAAGCCCCTTACCTAAAATCTAAATGTCGCGGCAATATTGCGGCACATCAATCAGTCCGCCATAACTGTAGTGCAAGATAGTGTACCTAAAATTTAAATGTCGCGGCAATATTGCGGCACATCAATCAGTCCGCCATAACTGTAGTGCAAGATAGTACCGCTAGTGGCTCTAAAACTGCTTACACAATGCAAAGCGCCAGAATGGTGCCAGAACATTAAAGATTGCGGCGCTATTCTGGCATTATGTATTATATCTGACCAATGAATTACAAGCTGCTGAATTCATCTCTGATCACATGATGCCTAAAGTGACCACTAAATTTAAAAGTTGTAACAGTGTTGAAGAAGTATGAATTCAAGTGACCAGAGTTTCATTTAATGGAAATGGAATGTAATATTTGCCACAGATACAGTAAAAGTTTTATTCTGTCAATCTATGATTACTAAGAAAACAGGAGAGCAAATACATGTAGTAACAATCCAATGTTTTTAATAATGCAGTTAAGATGATATGTTTGGAAGATCTATTTGCATGTGGTTCATAAACTTAAGGTGAAAACCAATGGACGTTTCAAGTTTGTAATATTATTTTTGTTAAAGGGAGCACTAGCTGTTTTTTTTATGTTTTTCTTTTTTAACTACTTAGATTGATATACAATAACAGAAAGAGATAAACACAGGCATAAAAATTCTTAATTTCCTATGTATTTTGTGAAAATTGCTTGAGAAACCCAGGTCTGACACTTTTTACCTTGCAATTGATTAATTCAACCTTACTACATGTAGGCCTATTTGTATATGAATACCACACTGGACCTGACCTTATTTTGTCAAAATGTATAGGAATGTAAGATTTTTATGTCATTGTCTAGCTCTTATTTGTTATTATACAGCAAGTACAAGTAGTCAAAGTAGAAAAAATAAATATTTTGGTAAACACAGCTATTGTCCCTTTAACATTTCAGTACAATATAAATATGCATGAAACGACATCAATATAAGACACATATATCTTTGTTAAAGTGTAAATTAACGTGATAATATTTGTTACACATTGTAACCTGAAGAACGTGTTTTTAAAATGAACAGTGAATAACAAAGTGCCAGAATAGCGCCACGCACGCACTGGTTACTTCGCGTTATTAGTAGTTTTGGTTAATTGTCAGGCAACGTTTCATTAGGGGTCTAGTTTTCCACATCTAATAAAACAATATATCTTTTAAATTTGGAAGCCCGTAGAAGCCTTTTTCTGTGCCCAGAAGCGAAAATTCGGCTAGTAATCTGCTGGTAAATCACATTGGTTATTACCCTTCTTAAAAGACGGTTAGATCAGCAAAAAGTTACTTACAATATATTGGGACAGAAAATCGGCCTAGTATCATCCACACATTGAATAATGACCTCTTTATCGTTAAAAATATTTCGTTGATAGATTAATTTTGAACCCCGATGAGGTATTCTCTAGCTTCCAGACACAAAATATCGTTTCCATGATCCCGCTTGGGTATGCTTCCCAGAACTTTTCAATTTTAAAAGCCCAGGAAGTTAATTATCACATGGCGATTCGTTTTTATTCCGGCGAAATATTTGATTAAACTGACAGATTTATAAGGGACAGATCGAGGAATTTTCAAAGAGACAAGTTTTTCTGTTTTTTCTTTTGGATGGGGGGGAGGGGGGGGGGGGAGGGGGTGGGGGGGGGGGGGGGGGGGGGGGGGGGGGGGGGGTGGGGGGGGGGGGGGAGGGGGGGGGGGGGGGGGGGGGGGTGGGGGGGGGGGGGGGGGGGGGGGGGTGGGGGGGGGGGGGGGGGGGGGGGGGGGGGGGGGGAGGGGGGGGGGGGGGGGGAGGGGGGGGGGCAAGATTCCGTACATTCTGTGTAAAGATTATTAAAATTTCAGAACTTCAACTGATAATAACAGAAGGGAAAATCGTATACATTTTGATCCAATGCAATTTTTTTTTACAAATATATTTTCATATTAATACATGCTGAGAATTTTGTATGGTATTTTACGCCAATTTTTCATGGTTATATGGTGTTATATGGTGGCGGACTGTTTTTAGTGGTGGAGGAAAGAACCCGGTTTCAATGTACCCGGAAAGAGACCAGCGGTCTTTCGCAAGTAAACTGGCAATTTTTTCCCGCAAAGGCAGCTAAGGTTTTCGCCGAGCGTATCGAGGCGCGAAAATTTAGGTAGGCCTAAAGTTAAAGCTCTGGGGAAGCTTTTTTCTGGATTCCAGACGTGATGATTTTAAGTGTGGGGCGGCCCCCGGTTCCCATGTATGTGCAAACGAAAATATGTTTACCAATATGTACGACAAACACAACGCATAATACAAGACCGGTAGTCCAAATCCATAAAATCCTAGATATACAGACAAAGCCTGGATGGATCTAGGATTTCGTGTTAGAGGGAAAAAAGGGTATAATTGTTTTCGCCGAGCGTATCGAGGAGCGAAAATTTTGGTAAGCCTGATTTAAAAGCTCTACGAAGCGTTTTTTTTGGATTTCAGACGTGATGATAATGTAAAATATAATTTGTATGTGAAAAAGTGGATGGGCGGCTGCCCCTCTTCCTATACGTTTCTCATACACACACACACACACACACACACACATTTGTAAAATGTCAAATTTGCCTGGGTATTGATCCCGTGACAGTATCTACCGTCAGTAATAAGAATGAACTTGATATTGCTAGCCTAAACATAAGTGTACACACTGACCTGGATTTAGGATTTTTACGACAGAATATAAGAATAGAATGACCAAGGTATTATTAACTCGATATAGAGTCTAAGACGATGGTAAAATACACAGAGAAAATACGATATGCGGAGTAAATATGTATCAACGGACTTTGTACAGTAGACAGAAGTTATCTTATGGTGATGATCAACAGGGTAAGTAAAATTACACTTTTTACTCTAAGAGAGTGACATTAGCGATGACCGTTGACCATGATATTTAAATAGTCTGTTTACTCAAACGTCTTCTTTCGAGCGCACGTTTACCTTGCTCTAGTGACAATGCCTAGTTTAAGCGAAAAGTCATATTTACTGTTTGTAAACACTCCGTAACTCGATGCCAGCATGTCGCTGTTCAGCTCATTTGCTGTGTGGGAATTTATTTTGACGAGAACGATATGTTAATACAAAATATGTGTTTTATTCCCAGTTTTCACGTATCATTAGCTAAATGTACCAGGAAATTATCTGATATAAAGCGATTTCAAGTTATTATATAGTATTTTTATCCTTTGTTCCCGTTATAGGCCTACTAGATCTACCTTTCTAAATTAGGAAACCTGCAGATAACAGATTTATAAAACATTGATGGTTTAGTTCTTTTATTAATGTGACATTGTCGTTTATATCTGTCTGTGGAAGAACACATACGTACTTAAAAATAAACACGTCTACGGTACGAAGTTCGTGAAGGATTATAACAAGGGTTTAATATATAGGTCACATGCTATTTAATGTCAATAACACCGTAGTTTTACATTATGTAATCAGGGTTGCCTGTATAACTTTTCAACTCTACTGTCATATTTCCCTCAAATTTGAGATGTTTTATACAAGTCTGGTCTATCGAACCTTATTTCTTTAATGGTTTGATTTAGTCTTTAGTGAGCTTGAGAGATTGGCAGTATTTCTTTCAGGTATTTTTCTGAATACGATAACGATTGTAAATATCTATGTTAGGTACCAAGGAACGCTGTCCTCTAATGTAATACAAGATATGTAGATTTAATAATGTCTGGCATGAAGGTGAATATAATGCTACAACAACAAAAACAACAACAACAACTACTACTAGCCTACTACCATTACTAAGTGCTACCACTAATTCTGCTGTTCCTAGTAGGCCTACCTGCTGCTACTATTACTATTGTGACTACTACTACTACTACTTCTACTACTACTACTGCTGCTGCTGCTACTACTACTACTACTACTACAACTACTACTGCTGCTGCTACTACTACTACTAATACTACTACTGCTGCCGCCGATGCTGCTACTACTACTACTACTACTGCTAAAACTACTACTACTTCTACTATTACTACTACTACTACTTCTACTACTGCTACTACTACTACTTCTACTACTTTTTCTACTACTACTGGGCTACTACTTCTACTTTTATTAATACTACTACTACTGCTGTTGCTGCTACTATTACTACTACTACTATTATTAATACTACTACTGCTGCTACTGCCGTTGTGTCTGCCAGTGCTTCTGCTACTACTTCTACAATATACATGTACATTATCAGTACTTTGTGGTATGCGTACAGCGGTGAAGGCCATAATTTATCCTAATCGAACAGTAATATGATATCCTACATGTTTAAATACAAAAATGAAGCGTTACAATTATTGACCCATCTACTGAACAGGCTTAAACTCTTCTTTAAAAAGAGTTCTTCTCAAGTTTGAACTGAATTTATCAGACAGCAACTGACGGAGTGTTTAAAGTTTACGAATGTGGCAAGTGAACCATGAGGCGTAAAAAAGAAATTAAACTTGAAGTACTACTACTTCTATTATACTTCTACTACTAGGTTACTATTACTACTGCTGCTACTTCTACTACTATACTACTACTACTTCTGCTACTACTACCGTACTTCTACTACTGCTACTATTACTATTGTGACTATTACTACTACTTCTGCTACTACTAGTAGTAGTACTACTAATACTACTGCAAATACTACTACTACTACTACTACTACTACTACTACTACTTCTACTACTACTACTACTACTACTACTACTACTACTACTACTACTTCTACTACTACTTCTACTACTACTACTTCTACTACTATTACTACTACTACTTCTACTACTACTACTACTACTACTGCTACTACTACTACTTCTACTACTACTACTACTACTTCTACTACTACTACTTCTACTACTGCTACTACTACTTCTACTACTACTTCTACTACTACTACTACTTCTACTACTTCTACTTCTACTTCTACTACTACTACTACTACTACTACTTCTACTATTGCCCTGCTTCTGTTACTACTTTTACAATATAGATGTACATTATCCTAATCCTATATATTCACCCTAACATTCTACAAGTGAAGCGTTACAATTATTGACCCATCTACTGAACAAGCTTAAACTCTTCTTTTAAAAGACTTCTAAAAAATCACCGGAGATATTTCAACTGAATTTATCAGGAAGAAACTGACGGGGTGCTTCAAGTTTACGAATGTTTTCCCCGGTGAACCATGAGGCGTCAAAAAGGAATTAAACTTGACGAACGCCTTAAATCTCCTCAAGAATTTATACTGTAGTCACTACCATATTTAGTATGTTGAGCACGTTTAACTGTAAACTTTGCGAAGGAAAGGTGTGTGTGTGTGTGTGTGTGTGTGTGTGTGTGTGTGTAGGTGTGTGTTGAACTTTTCAAATTTATCGGTTGAATTTTATTTCATTATATACTATATAAATAATAACATACCTTGATATAATCCTTACAGATAGGTATTTTTTCGGGTTCAGTATGTAGTTCATGATATCGAAGTTCGATATTTTTTCGGGGGTTCGGTATATAGGACGGTTATTAACGAACGTAAATATATATCGATCAGACGACTTTGTAATGCAACTTTCAGAGAGGAACGAAAGGACTTGTACATAACGGTAATATACTACTTTTAATGTTCTTCCTAAGTTTTTCATATTTCTAAGTTTGAAGTTAGATCTGTATATTTATAATTTAAATTATATTTAATTTTTATTATAAGCTTTTCTGGACCGAAAGTGGATTGTTTGTTAGTTATTTTCTTCAAAATTATATTTATAAAGACGCAAAGATCTTGAATAACAGCATAAAAAATAGAAAGTTCAAAATGTAAGAAACATTATGTTGAGGTGGCTCCTTACAGGAGCTTTTCTCAATTTTAGTTTATTTTTGTGGTTTGGCTATTATCTTGAAAAAAATCTTAAAAATAGAAAGTAAAAGTGTAAAAGAATTAAATGTATGTGAAATAGAATATTTTAAGTCTCTCCTTACGGGAGCTTTTCTCCATTTTATTGTATGTTTGTGTTTTAGCTATTTTCTTGAAAAACATTATAAGGAATAAAAAAGTAAAAGAGCAAAAATGTTGTAAGTGTAAGAAGCAGAATGTTCAAGTGATTCTCTATGGGAGTTTTTTCGCATTTGATTTTTGTTTTGTTTTGCATGAAGCACGAAACGATTTATGAATGAATCGACATTTTTTTTTTAGTTTTTCGTAGGGTGTCAAAAATTTATGTTTTTTTGTCTCTCCTTTAACAACTGATTTGGCTGCGTTTTTCAGATTAACGGTTTATTCTGTCATGGTAGTCGATTTTGACAAATTCCCCGGTAACTGTGACTATTGACTAATGTGGTGTAACCACTCCAACAAGTTTCTAATCAAGATGTTTTATTTGTTGTTTCTTATGGTGATGGAACATCGCATGTGCGTGTATCTGTCCTTGCTCTCTTTCCCGTCCCCGATTTTATCAATCTCGTTCACACACAATTCCCTTTGATTCTCCCATGCTATGATATCACTATCGTACATACTTATAAAGTCGTTCAGTTTTCTCTGTTTAGCGTCCGCAGATAGGTTTGAGATAAAAAAAAAAAAAAAAAAAAAAAAAAAAAAAAAAAAAAAAAAA
Source organism: Atrina japonica (assembly GCA_030159075.1). NCBI lineage: Eukaryota > Metazoa > Mollusca > Bivalvia > Pterioida > Pinnidae > Atrina > Atrina japonica. The sequence goes on along the minus strand of BROG01000336.1, from coordinate 147,377 downwards.
AATCGGGAAAAAAATTGGACATTAGCCCTAGTTTTATAAGTTTAATATTGTTTTTGTTTCCAGAAAATAGGCTACTTTAATGTGCATTAAATTGCATTTGTACTCATGAAAATGTCTAACAGTGTTTTTTCAGTCGTTTTTTATATAGAAATAAAGGTTTTTGATTTTAGGGTGGACGCTACAAATAAAAACTCGGAGTGGCCTAAAGGTATTGATAAAGAAGCATAATGTATTGCTTGTACTAATAATATTAACGGGGCATTGGCTGTGTTTTTTTTTTCAAAAAATATTTTTCATTTTTAACAACTTAAATTGATATACAGTAACAAAAAAAGATATATACACGGGCTTGAAAATTCTTAAATTCCTATATATTTTGTGAAACCCAGGTTTGTCACTTTTTTGGCCTTACTATTTGTACGTATGAAAAGGACACTAGACCTGACCTTACGTACACAAAATATATAGAAATATAAGATTTTTATGCCTGTGTAAAGCTCTTATTTGTTATTGTGCATCAAGTACAAGTAGTACAATTGGTAAACACAACTAATGCTCCTTTAATTAGCAGTGCACCTTACAGTTTAATTATGACAATGCCAAATATGGTTATACATGTATTTCTGTTTAGTTACCTACTTGACACACAATGTACCAATTTACCATGCACATCGGAGTTACAACAGATGTGCTGATAAAGAATATCCATACCACTATGTGATAAGCCAAAACTACATAAAGTTTGTAAGCTTATGGACACATCTAAATACAAAACTTTTATATTAGGAATTCAAGTTTTACATAATAATGTTGTTATATTAAAATTGTTAATTTGATATTTACAGTTTATCGATAACAATACTATTACACTTCTAAATATTGTATATGGTAGTTTACGACAACGTCGACAAGTTGCAAGGTTGTCGCTTATCACAGCTAGTATCCATTTTAAGTGTTTTTTTATTTTTTTTTTTTTTTTTCTTTTTTTTTTTTTTTTATTTTTTTTTTTTTTTTTTTTTTTTTTTTTTTTTTTTTTTTTTTTTTTTTTTTTTTTTTTTTTTTTTTTTTTTCTTTTTTTTTTGTTTTTTTATGCATTGGTCATTAACGTAAAAACCTTTTTTAAAAATCAATTTGGTTTGGGAAATAAAATGAAGGGTCGTATTTAAGATGAACAGTACTATTGACCTTTTTGTAATTATTTAAATCTATTTATTTTTTTTAGATGTGGGTTTCGTCGTGGACTTTTGTGGTTTTGATAACTATCTCTGGCAGTTATGGAGCAGTGACCCAATTCAAACCGAATATATTGATATTCCTTGCTGACGACCTTGGTTATGGTGATGTCGGATGTTTTGGCAATACAACTGTAAATACGCCAAATATTGACGCAATAACCCGAGACGGCGCAAAATTGACGCATCATTTAACGGCGGAGAGCGTCTGCACTCCCAGTCGTGCAGCATTGCTTACGGGGCGATATCCCATAAGATCTGGTACAAACCATTATAGAACCTTAAAGGGTTTTAGAACTTCATTTTCTCATTAATGTTCAATGCACTTTGTGCTAACACAATGTTATGAGATTATTGGAATTCAAAGAAAATTCAATTTTTACCAGAAGTCGCCATGTTATACCGCTATTCTTTCACTGAATGTTATAGAATTCGGCCCTAAAAAGTTGTTATGAACAGAAAAATACCATTCATTGCACGTTTAACACTGCATCTTCATTAACCCTTTCACCCCTATATATTTAAATGTAATGGTCTTTTTTATTGTTAAGACCAGTTTAGTTTGGTCTATAGGGTTGAAAGGTTAAGAGATACGACTATTCCACCGAAGACGCTTTGCGAGCTCTTCACAAAGCTGTACCAAATCCAACAGTAAAATATTGAGTTACAGACTTTGCAGTTCTTCATATTATTTCAAGTCCATTTAACTAGAATAATAGAGTAAACTCTATCCCCTGGAAAAAATATAAATTAAGGTTCAGATTGGTTAACGTTGTTTAACCCTGGATACTAGAACGTGTATTACATTAAATAGTTATTTTGTAAGAAATATTGCTTGACAATTTTGTTCTACTATCTTCATTCTGCATATACCCGGCACTCCAAGTTAATTGCTTATACCGTACCATTTGCTTAAATGCATATAAAAAGTAATTTGAAAATATGTAATACACTGAGAATAATTGCAAGCAATTTATTTTCTATGTTTGCAATTGAAAAATAGCTAAGATACTATGATAGTATATCACAAGCTGGCATCTTGAACTTTGATATATATTCAATGTAGTTGAAACCATGTTGTTCTACCTTTGTAAAATATATCGTATCTTGGCAACGGACAAGTAAACAACCACATCTGAAAAAGGGCACTGGAATGGTAAATTTTACCAGGGGACTTCCGTCGTCGTAAAACCACGGTCCGGAAGGTTTTACGACGGTGAAAATTATTATGATCCTTTCCATTATTACCAGTTAACAAATACGGTCATTCCCCAGGGGACCGTTTTCCTATAATATTGGCCGGAAAGCTGTAGTTCCCTTGTATTCGACTCTGGGACTGTACTTTTCTAGGTAACACTATTTGAGAAAGGTTTTCGCAGAAAATGGTAGTACTTGATTGTCAAGTTTGATAATTGCAAGTAGCTTATACACTACATGTATCTAAGTAGTTATAAATGTGTTATAAATGTCTTCTGTGGCTGATCCAGTGGTTCAGTTACTTACCTATTATTTAATTTTATGATTTTGAAATTATATTATTAGATTGTTGCTTCTGATGCTGGACCGTTCGAGTCCCCGAGGGTATATATAATCCTAGTACCTGGTATTTCGGTACCAGCTGGTAATCTTAAGCTTATACTAAATTAATCCATAGTATTTAGCACTGATAACACCTTGTTAATTCTAAATTCTTTAAAAGTTAAGATAGTACCACTTTCCCTTTAGAAAATTTATTTAAAATTGGAGCTCAACTGAGGAAGTCTAATTAACAGAAAAGTAGATAGTCTTGAGCATTATAATATTGGTATTATGTTTATAATATTCATATTTTATTTTTAGGTATGATTCCAACTGGATCTTTAAGGGTAAATTTATTTGTGGCTAACAGATGTGGCTTGCCAAGCAACGAGACAACGATTGCCGAAATAGCGAAATCTTCTGGGTACAAAACTGCATTGATTGGTTAGTTATGTTCTATTTATCAAACAAAGATACATGTATATAACATACATATGAATACCAAAATATTTCAAATATATATATGCATGCTTATGAATGGTGGTCCACACAGAAAAAAAAACATTTATTTTATAAGTAGAAGATTCTATACAGACAGATAGGAGTCTAGTTTAAATAATGAATTTAAAGCAATATGAGCTGTCGTCGGCGCAAAATTTTACATGCAGATTTTATGCGATATTTTATCTCCTAGACATCCCAAAGAGATTAAAGAACATATGGATGCGTATAATTACAATAAACTAGTCAAACGTAGCCCGTTGTATCCGTTATTTTAAATCCGTCGTCATTCTGGCGATTGCTATTCAACTTTGGGAAAAGTTTTACGAAGATTACCGATTGTCAAGGAAGCACATGGCGAGACATGTGCATCTGTCATTCCATGTAAGGTAATGTCAAAATTCCCAGTATTGAAAGAATATGAAAAACCCACATAATTTTAGTTAACATGATAACTGTTATTATTTTTGGAGTTGATATAAACTAGACATATATTCTACACAACTGTACGGTGTAAAAACAGATGAGCTGTAAGTGTAAACAAACCTGACAGGCAGCGTCCTGTCTAATAGACATTCGTTTTATTGCATATTCACATTAATTTTCCACATAATGCAATCCAGTTGTCGTACTTGAATCCAATTTCATTTTATTTTTATTAAGCCTGACGCTCGGTATTTGTACCTGTGTCATTTCCATGCCAAATTAGTCAATTTAAGATTTCGACCACGTGTTCCCGACATTGCTTCAGTGTCAACAAACATTTTGAGCATGCGGGTTCAGGGAAACCTCGGCCACTTTGGGTGTCACACGCCCTTAACACACTCGGCCATTGTATGTCTCTGGTTGCATATTTACTTTAAAAATTCAACACGGGGATTATTATTTGAAATAATCAGTATATCATATTGCCGAGAATAAAATTTCCAAGACCGCGTGGGACGAGTATGTTATGGGCCGAGATTTCCTCTGGCGGTACAATCGCGATAAATGTTATCCGAATGTTTGACCCAGATTTCACTCGCATATAGGCCGATCAGAGAAATTTTGTCTTACAAGACAATGAGTATTTTTTGTCTGAAAACTAAGTTTACGGGTTAAGATCACAATAGATGTAGGTAATTTCGTGTTCGGAGATATTTTGAACTGTATTAAAGTGGTTCAGTGTTCATTAGACAATTTTTAAAAAATTGCCGTCGCTGACTGCTGATATTGCTTTAAACAGTTTTGAGCGTTTTACGTTGCAACCATTTTTTCACCAGCTTTAGTTAAAGTGTCACAATTATATTGAAATACTGATGTCACTCTACTCAAGCCAGCGCAGGTGATCTAAATATTGAATGAAAAAGGTGATTGTTACTGCAGGTTTATATATATATATATATATATATATATATATATATATATATATATATATATATATATATATATATATATATATTCATTTAATTACAATGAAAGGGTATAGATCTACATAAGTCACTGCGAATACAACGATGCTTTTGTGTTTCTTTTAACCTTATACATTTTCTACTTTTTCTTTTGAACTACTGATTCAATATAAACCAAATTTGGCATTAATCATCAAAGGGTGAAGGGGATTGACGTTTGTTCAAAGGAATGGCCGCGACCCTTTCAAATAGGGATGATAAGGAATATGTGAAAATTGGATAGTGTCATCAAAATCTTCAGTCTGAAGAACAACTGAGCATAAATCACCCGACATATGACAAAATTATATCGTATAGTTTCTAGTTTGTTCAAAACTTTGGCCAAGGAATCATGATGATATCATGTTATAGGTCGAAAGTGAAAAATGAGAAAATGCATATTTAAAAGTCTTTTTGACAGTAGCAATATCGTTACAATGTGTTTTAATATCATACTTAACATGTACCTGATCATTATCAATGAAAATGAAAGTTTATTCCGAATCTAGGCCACCGGGTGTTTGGATATTGGAAAAGGCCCTTTAGTTAGTTGGACATATCTTGAAACCTAATGAAATATTTTACCTGAAACCATAATTGTTCTGTATGTCAAGACAAGTTGAATATAGCATATATATTCCAGATGTATAAAGATAAGTTTAATGGAGCAAAGGGAAGTATCATGCCTCCTGGACTTATTCTTGGTTCCACCCTTTCGAAAGTGATGGAATACATGTACATGTACATGCATGTATATCGAACACTTCTTAGATCCCTACCCCAAACCATGTATTTACTTGTTCCTTGTGTTAAGGCAAGATTATTGGTGCAAAGCAGAAATCTCTCTGGGGTCATTCTGGGTTCCACCCTTCCAAAAGTCATGAAGTGGTCAATTATCTTAAAACCATATACTAACCGTATACTTTATTGATCCCTGTGTTAAAACAAGGTTATTGGTTCATAGTACAATGCCCGGGGACATTCTGGGGCTGGATCTGTCAAAAGTAGTCAAGTTTATTGAGATCCCCACTCCAAAACAATGTTTTCTTGTGAGATTGTAGCCTGAACCGAAGACTCAAGTAAACGTCTGAAGCTTCTGATCTGAAATTGTTCGTCGTTGTTGTTGTCAGTTTTACACAGATGAGCATTGTTTTTATGTTTATATTAGTGGTTTTTTTCTCTTCTTCAGGAAAATGGCATTTGGGGCTAAGCCGTGATTGGTTAGGGGACAATCACTACCATCCTTTAAATCAGGGATTTGATTACTACTACGGACACATTCTTACCAACATGAAAGATTGGGGCAATGAAGGAGATCGAGTGGTACTTTCTCAACGACCTAATTTTTATAAGGCCTGTACAGCAATTTTGATCGCCACTGTACTTACTGCAATTTTCCTTCTGAAGATGAAATTAGTTCGCCCACTGTTCGTTGCTGTTTTTGTTATCCTGGTGTGTACGCCGATAATTTACGGTTTATTCATTTTTGAAAACCTTACGTTGTTAAATGCAATCTTAATGCGTAACTTTGATGTGGTGGAACAGCCAATTAAACTAGAAACTTTATCAGAGCGATATACAAAGGAAGGAATAAAGTTTTTGGAAGAACGATCAAGGGACAATAACCCATTCCTTTTACTAATGTCTTGGGATCATGTTCATACAGCACTTAAAACAAGTGAGGAATTTCGTGGAAAATCTAAACATGGTCGCTATGGTGATGCAATAGAAGAAATGGATTCCCATACTGGAAAAATAATGACAGCGTTGGACCGCTTTGGGTTCGGAAGAAATACCATGGTCTATTTCACTTCTGATAATGGCGCACATTTAGAGGAATCCGGTATAACGGGTGAAAGTTATGGGGGATCAAATGGAATCTTTAAAGGTAATTGCAATCTGAATACACCAACATAAACATATGGATACCAGCCCACCAAACTAGAAACACACACAATAGTTTCGAGATATTTTGTTATTTTCGACTTTAGAGAAGGAATGAAATGTGAAAAATTCCTGGATTGTTCAGAAGACAAAAACTCGAGAGCTATTATTAGGCTGACAGAAATGACCGTTTCAGTATAGCTAAATGGCATTAAAAGGCAACATGGAAACTAGTTTAAGAGCAAGCACTAATAACAGTTGAATGATTTAACTCTAAATTGATGTCATATTGCGCTGTACATTTGATGTGTCCTGAACATTTGGACTGTAAATTCTCTTAATAAAAATTGCAATGTAAATTTTTGTCATAAAACGTTTGAATTATTAACTTTGCTTTTTTGTACTGTACATTATTGTTATTTTGCTCATTATATATTTCAAATGTTTTTTTCCAGGTGGTAAAACTCACGGATCAGTTGACGGTGGTATTCGGGTACCATCATCGGTAAGATTTCCTGGCATCATACCAAGCAACACTGTGATAGACGAACCAACAATGCAGATGGATATGTTTACTACAATAGCAAATTTGGTCCATTCAAAAATACCAGAAGATAGAACAATCGATGGCAAAGATATATTACCTTTATTACGAAGAAAAGAAAAGATTTCGCCTCATGAATACTTCTTCCATTACTGTGGTGGAAAGATACAAGCTGTACGTCATAGACCTCGAACAGGTACGTTGGTAATATACAGGTTTTTTTGAAATTGTCGCGTGGAATATTTTGTTTAGTTGTAGTAACAGAAGTTAACTGAGATATTAATATCATTCATTAGACACCTTTGTTGTGAATATGTTAATAATAATCAGGTGTCCGTTTCTTGAAACATCGGAAGTCCGTACGTAACGAAGGTTTTGCGTAACCTTTATATTAAGAGTATTTTCTTGCGTAACCGTTTCATCAAACGTCGTAACTTTTCGCCTACTAAGTTTTAGCGTAGATTAAGAAGAAATCCTAGGGCTGCTCTACCCCTCGACTAACTTGGTGCGTAAGTGCGTGATTAGACAGGAAATAATATGGCTGTATTTGTCTATCTCAGTGCACAAAGAATGCATAAGAAGAAATATAATATCGGTTTATCATGAAATGCAGTTTTGGATTTACTAACTTTTTGCGTAAATTGACTAACAAAAAAAAAGACTTGCGAAGTTTCATGAAACGGGCCCAGGTCAAGTTCTAGAGTAGGAAGAATGATAGAAATGAATACAAATGGACCTATATTGCAAACTGCTTGACATTTCCCGATCACAACGGTCTAGTTTACCCGATTTGTTCACATAAAATGCTGGTAATCTTTGATTTAATTACTTGCATCGTTGCCACTGCTGGTGGACCGTTTGAGTCCCCGAGGGTATACATAAACCTAGTACCTGTTACTTTGGTACCAGCTGATAATCCTATACTAAAGTAATATTTGGCACTGATAACACCATTTAAATTCCAAAGTTTTCTGAAGCTAAGATAGTCATCTTTTTACAGTGGTTACTCTTAGACGGATTTCGTCTATACTTTTAGATTTATTATTGACCTTGTATGATACCACTTTCTCTTTAGAAAATATATATAAAATTTAAATTGGAGCTCAACTGATGAAGTATAATTTACAGAAATGATCGTCTTGAGCATTATAACTTTGGTATTATGTTTATAATATCTAGAATCTTAATTATTTGTTGTTTTTCTTTTCTTTTCTCTAGGGTCAAAAGTTTGGAAACTTGCATTTGAGATGCCAGAATATTTACCGGGACAAAATAGATGTCATTTTGCATGTTTGTGTCAATGGGCCATAGTTCTTGATCCACCTCATTTATTTGAGTTGACGTCAGATCCAAGTGAGGATAACCCAATAGCTTATGACTCAAACAGAGAGTATCAAGAAATTGTACAGAAAATGAAACTCGCAGTGGAAGAACACAGAAACTCCGTAGTACCCGTAGAAGCTAAAATGTCAACATATAATATTTTATGGCGACCACATTTACAGCCATGTTGCAACTTTCCATACTGTAGTTGCTCTGATCCAGTTTATCCGTCTTAACAATGCAACTAAGTGATAACTTAACTTACTAATACAAAAGACATCAACTTAAAAAATTAACAAAACCAGGGAATGTTATATGATTATGATGTATTTATTATGCCAATTCCACCTCTCTCTCTCTCTCTCTCTCTCTCTCTCTCTCTCTCTCTCTCTCTCTCTCTCTCTCTCTCTCTTCAATGAAAGAGACAACGCAAACTTGTCAGTACATGTACTAATGTTTTACACACACACACGTATGTATATATAATTACATTGGAATCTTGTTATCTCGAAATTTACGGGACCGCCCCGTTTACTTCGAGATAACCAAAGTTTTCAATTCACATATTTTCTATTCTTATTGGACAAAGAATAGACCTACTCGGAGTACTGGTTAATTCAAATTGGATTTATGCAGTTATTAATTACACTTTCATTTTGGCTCGCTAACGGAAGTCGATTGTCCCGTGTTTTGCAGGTAACAAGTAATTTTAAGAATGATTTTTGTGTACAAAATGTAAACCTTAATTCACAGATGGTAACTATGAGATAACAATTGACAATTCTGTAATATTTCTTTACTTCGGACCAGAAAAATACTTTGAGATAAGTCAAATTTCAACATAAAAACTTCAAGATATCCGGAATAGAAGTAGTACAAATATTTTGTAAAATAATCGGGACCGGCCGTTCGACTTTGATATAACCGGAATTTCGACTCATCCGATTTTGATATAACGAAATTCCAGTATATATATATATATATATATATATATATATATATATATATATATATATATATATATTATATATATATATATATATATATATATATATAATATATATATATATATATATATATACCCAATAATGATGTAGCCCACCTTCATGATCTTTTCACACTAAACCTTCCGGAATGGGACTCCGAAAGTTGCAAAAATATTGAGAAATGGTAAGCTCAAACAAAATATTTAAATTTTGTGCGATCAATATAACTATACTTTATCAGTGAACTTGATATTTTCGTTTTGTTCAGGATAGCATGCCTAATGTTGAGGTTAAAGAACAATCACTCCAGTTAATATATTTTTCACCCTAATTTGTTTACATTTTGTAAGATTTCCAGTAAAGTGACAAAATTTTGTACATTTTGTAAGTTGTCTAGTACGTTACTAAACCATAGACATTTTGTAAGATATCCAGTAAAGTGACTAAATTGTGTACATTTTGTAAGTTGTCTAGTACGTTACTAAACCATAGACATTTTGTAAGATATTCAGTAAAGTGACTAAATTGTGTACATTTTGTAAGATGTCTAGTAGATGACTAAATTGTGTACATTTTGTAAGATGTTGACCTCGAGGTAATAAAGAGGGACGTATTTTTCTATATATTCCAACCTTTTTCTTGTTATTTTTACCTTCGGACTCGGGTTTTAAAAACATTTTATATCAACACGTGGCATTCAAATGTGAACAATTTCAAAAGGTTTGAACACTGGGACTCACAAAAATATATGACGTTAGATAAAGTTTACCAGTTTACTTGCGGAAGGCTAGTGGTCTCTTCCAGGTATATTGTAACCGGATTCTCTCCTCCACCATTAAAAACTGATCGCAACCATATAACTGAAATGTTGTTAAGTGTGGTGTAAAACACCTTACAAACAAACAAATGAAGTTGGATCAATTTCTTCAGACCAAACATTTTTCTGACTTCAATCAGAACTGAAAATATCTGGTGCTCGGTTTGATGGAGATCATAAAAAATGTAAATGAAAAAAATTAGGACCTTTCGAGAAAGCCCGGATTACCGTTATGATCCTGCATTTAATCGCGCCTTTTCGAATTTGTTCCTTATGAATACTTTTATCAAAGTAATATTGTTTAAACTTTGAAAGTCATCAAATCTTAAATATGTTAAAATTAAACTTGAATTTTCTGTACAAGTCAGTTTGACAGCAGTTCACAGTATCCTGAAAAGGAAGTTTGAAAAAAGTCAGTTATTGTTCATCTGACAAAAATCAAGTATCCGTTTAACCCGAATAATACACAGTCGTTATATTTCACTTCGATCACTAGATTAAATGGAGGACTTTGACTGGAAGAGGGCGCTGTAATAATTCAAGTTAGTATCCGTTTTGTTTGTTGGATTTATTGGTGCATAACGGCACATTCAACAATTTTTATTTATATGAACCACTGCATGAATTGAAAAACGGATCGTTTCTGAGTGATCTACATGGATGTATAATTCAAGTTTGTATTTTTCATAGAAATCGGAATATTAATTTTTGACGTGTTTTGAGGTCTTTTAAGACTTTGTCATTTTCATGAATTTTTGCATGATTTCCTAAATTATCTCCCCTTGCATTCACAATGATGCATTGAAGTGTTTTACTTGTATATAGTTGAAGAAATGATTTTGAGCAAGAATTTTGCCGAAATTTGATTTCAAGAATTTTTGATGAATTTCTTAAAACAGCAATATTTATGTTTCTTGGCCAGATCAGCCTACATGTACATATTCTTCTGGGTCTTCTTTCCACATTTGTAGATGATTCTCAGGTGAGCGATTGAGGCCCTCTTGGGCCTCTAATTTTGTTTTATACTTGAATTGAACATAGTGACCACAGTTATAGTATAAATACCCCAAACAGTATTCCTCCAAAAGACTGTAATCATTTTTAAAAGTTTAAACATGACTGTAGAATCAGAAAATTTTGTGGGGTTAAAATTTCAAAAACAAAACATTTGTTGACATTAAATTTCGTTGGAATAAAAGTTTTCAAAGGAACCTATTTGTATAATACTAAATACAATTTTGTTAATTTTCCTCATGGTATTAATTTCGTAGATATATGAAAGCAACGAAACAAACGAAATTAAAACCATGACGAAATTTTCTGATTCTACAGTATTAGTTTATATAAAATAACCCACAAATCATCTCAGACCGTATACTGTGTACCTGAACATTTTCGTATCACCCTGATAAATTTACATTTTAGACTAAAAATAAACTTTTGTGATATTTGAACATTTTATTTAAAAGTAATTTTAAATAAGTGTATAAATTACAAATGTACACAATCTTATTTTTCCATTGTTACATTTCAAAGCGAGAAATTCCATTAACATCTATTGTGACTGTAACATTTGAAACAAGGGGTTTAATATCTTCAACAGAGAGCGATCATGAGTGTCACCTGTCACCACACGTTAACACTTCCTGTGTGGACAAGTGGGAATACTTAGTTTAAATTGTTAAAGAGATTACTGAACAATTACAGGCGATCATAACATAATGCTATATATACTTTGTACATTTGTATTTTACTCAGTTAGGATTTAGGCCTTTGCATGGAAGCACGGGTGTAATTTAGGAATCTCCGCCTACCATAAGTTCGAAATTAAAATCATCTTTATTATTTACGAAATCGTCAATGTCTCTTCTTTTACAACCACAAATTTACTGTGGTTATATACAACAGAAAACATATTAACTCCGTCTTAAAATCACCCTAAATGACATGAACATCCATACTTCAATTATTTAGCTTGAAAATTTTGCCTTAATTTTGAATTTGCCCTCATCAACAGACGAAAATTAAACTTGAGCAAAACTTTCCAGGAATACAATACGATCATTCTCGGCTGCAATCAATGACATTTTTTAAGTGTGTAGAAGCATTCTGTACTAGAAAAAGACTTGTTTCTAGGCAGCATTGTAGCCTAGAGGATATGTCTGCATCGCTGCTTAAAAGCTAGCTCACTGCTCACAAGTGGAGGAATCATTTCCCCTGGTATACACATCGATGCAAAATACACATATATATGTATAACACAAAAGCAAATGTACATTTGGACGTTTTATTTTGTGTGTTGCTGCCACTTTTGATTCTACGAGTTATATAACAATTATATACAACAAATAGGACAACTACAAAATATATATATATACATATTTTACAGTTATACAATATCAATTTACATCATATTACCTCATAAATAAGTTGTCTAAATAGAAAAATCCCACATAACCAACAGGAAACTGTATATGACCTTTACACAAAATCTAAATGTGATAATTATACTTAAATTAGATGAATGTATGCTTTAGGCATCAGATTTTCTAAACAAAGATTTATTCAGTTTACAGATGCTTCGACAGGTAATAAAGTATTGGCATTTTCAGTAAGTTGATGCTTTCTTAGTATGTCTTGGTTAATGGTAGTCCATCTACTGCTAGAAAGGACACCATAAAACACCATAAAAGGGACACTTGAAACAACAACAAACAAAACTTTGAAAAACAGATGAATAACACATTTGAATTTACCTTTCTTCTGATTATTCATTCTCTGATGTAAACTAAAATTTCAGATTAAAATTTACATATTAATGGCTAAATGAATTTTCTATATATAAATATGAATGAATGAAGTTACACATGTCAATATCACAGCCTTAAGTTGAAGACATTCTCTCTAATAAACACATTCATAATAGTTACATATTAAAGCTAAGTAAAGAAAAGTGGATGACATCATGCATTACAAAATATTGAAGTCAAATTATCAAGTCCATCTTAAACTTCAGACAAAATCACAATTATTTAAAACAGTATTAATATCTAACCTTGCAGGCTAATAATGAAAACACAAACTGCTGTGTTGTTAACAAAGTGATGGTGTGTATACAAAATCAAATATTTACGAAAAACAATGAGACACAAATAAAACTTGCAAAAATTGTAAAATAAAACTGCTTACGTAAGAACATCAAGCTTACTATTAAGTAGTACAACATTTTATCTTGGGAGCTTTCAATGTAGAGATAAATTTTATATTTGACATGATATGATCTATCAATTTTTAAGCTTAGTTTGGTTAAAATTAATTAAACTTTTAATAGTTGTGATCTAGTTTTACAACTCAGGCGCAAATTGAAGTTGTGCTCAATAAATAATACAATATATCGGTTTTAAAAGCTGAACTACTGTCTCTTGAGTATATGATTGTTTAGCATGTTAGATATCTTATTCTATGTTAAATATTACAGACCTGAAAAATTATACAAGCTTTGGAAACTTTGAGAAATAACTTCATTCTACTTAAAATATAAAACATTTTACAATCAATTACTGATTTTACATTATAGAAGTACTTGCAATCACTGTTGATTTAATAAAACTAAGGTTCTTGCAGTTACTATCGATTTATGATTTAGCAAAACTTAAATACTTGCAGTTACCATTGACTTACAATGTATCAAATCTAAAATACTTTCACTTACAAATAATTCACAAATACAAGGGTACTGGCAATTACCATTGATCTATGATTTACCAATACTTAAGTACTTGCAGTTACTATCAATTTACAATTTAACAAAACTAATGTACATGCAGATGATTAAATGCCCATTTAGTAACAGTGAGCTGACAGGAGTTTTCCATCACAAACTCCTATTATAAACCCTAATGATACTTACTGAACTACAACTCAAGCTGATCAAATTATTTGTTTCCTTTATTTCTTCATCTAACTGTATCTAATTAGTAATAACACAAGTTTCATGATTATTCTTGACTCACAGATATGGCTTAACAAAAGCATCAATTGATAGGAACTCTCAGTTTAGCAAAAACCACCATCAGCTCAGATATAAGAATAAATAAAATCAATTATAATCTACTATACTCTCTTTATCTATACTTCAGTTATAGCTTCCTTATATATAGCTTAACCAAGAATTTTCAATAACAATATTCATACTGTTCTGACAATGTTTTCTTAACTAAATTATCTCAACTTGAGAACAAAAATATTCTAAAAAGGGGTACTCATATGACACATGTACGGCTAAAATACATATCTTATTTGCACAAGATTTATTCTGATTTCGTTTAATTTGGTATGGAATATTACAACAATTACATTTGTGATAAATCAATTAATATATCCATCTTTGCTTAATGACAGAAAATGTGGACTTGGTTAAAAACGTCAAATTTCATATTTAGCAACAAAATCCACTTCCTGAAAAGATCTTAACTCAATAGAAATATAATGGTAATACCACATGCAATTTTCGATATAGACTTCTGGGAAACCTTTGTTTGCTTATAACACTACAAAATGTGAGGTTTCATGGAAGTTCAGTGTAATTGCAATATGAAGTTGCTTTTCGTGTATGAGCACATAAGTATGTGTAATTGTAGTATAAGAATGTAGATCATCTCCAGTCTATAACGATTTCAGTACATGTTGATAGAACTTTTAGGTTTCACCATTTTTTGTAGCTGAGAACTTCCAAGTGCAGAAGCAAATTTGTTAACTATACTGTCATATCCTCCTTTTACAGCTAGGTCATATGGTGTCTCTCCTCTGTCATTCTTTTTCTTCTGATTAGCTCCACAACTATAAAAGAAAAACATTTTTCTGAACAACTTGGCTATTTGTTAAAGATATTTGTTCTTGCAATGTCAAAAGAAAAGATAATAAATAAAAACAAAATTCAATAAGCATGGTTTCTTTGTTTAATTTTTGTTTTACACAGTCAAGAAACTTATCGGTAGATGTCACCAAATTTAGGTGAAGTGCCACAAATTTTGAGCTGTGCTATGGATCGCCGCAATTGCAGTGAGAGTTCTCCATGTGTCATGCCTGTTGTGACACTGGACCTTGAATTTGCCAAACAAACAATCTCTATCATCTATGCTTGAAAAAGCTAAATTGCCAAAATATAATATAATATCACCATCTAAAGCAATGTGTAATACACATCTTAAAAAATTAGAAACAGGCACCAATTCCTACAGAAACTAATAACCATTTATAAATACTTACTTAAGTAACATGTCAACAACTTTAAGGCCCGATGGACCCAATCCCACAGCCTCGTGAAGTGGTGTATTTCCTTTTCTGTAAATCAAAATTTAAATTCATTAAAAAATATAAAAGTAGATTAAGTAAATGTAATAAATATAACATGCCTTTGTCAGTTCTAAACCCAGATAATTAATTCCTAACGGTCTGTTTGATTTACATCACTTTCCTGTAAAAAATGCTTCTTTTGCATAAAGGATGACACTTATACAATACATTCTGTATTGCAATAACATGTGTGTGCAAAAACCAATTTTGATAGGTTGATTAATCTGAAATCTGGAAGTGTTATTATTTTATCAAATTTAAGTTGTGCTTAATTTAATTTTTAAATAGACAGGAAACTGGCAATCAGTATCCATCACAAACTGATACACAAGTTATTTTGGAGCATATTGTGGAGTTTTGTATAATGAGCATAAACTCTGTCAAAAGCCTATGAAGGGAATTGCATGGAATTGAAATGAAAAAATTGAGATGTTATGTTTTTTCTCTCTAACATGTGATTGCCCCCAACAATCACTAACTGTTTTACCTGCCAGTTAGATAAATATTTCTAAAGATTTTGGTTATATCTAATACTTACATAGAAGATGGACCACCGATATTAACATCTGCACCAGAATTAACAAGGACTGGTATACTCTCAACTCTTTTGTTCTTGACTGCGACATACAGACATGACAAACCATCTTTATTTGTACATTCTGCATTGGCACCCTTCAAAATGAAGTTGAAATACAATATAATATACTTAAGCATGTTTGTTAGATATGTGTCCCTCCACACTCATTGTAGTCCAGAAAATTTTATCAAGAGTTTTAAATGTTACTTTTTGGATTGAGAATATTCAAAGTGTCAGTTATCTAGATATACCGCTTGTAATAGAAGTCAATGAATTGGCTAATTGTTCAATATACTGTATGTGTATTTAAATTAGCACACTCATATTTTAGCGTTCTAAGGAGATACAGATTTATTCGTGCAATCTTAAATTCGCTCAAGTTATTTCATTAGCTTTGTCTTGTATACAGGATAGAAAAAAATTTGTGCTACTCTTGATTTAGTGTGATGACTCAAGTGCGAAATGCACTTATATTAGAATACCGCTTAAATAAGTACACCTACAGTAGATCACTGGTGTAAGGCCAGGCAGCAGTTGTAAAACCAGGTATTTGAAGAATGAAATAAGTATGACAATTATTTAATATGTCCTGTGCCTTGTTTTCTGTTCATTAAAGATATATGAATGATACAAAATAACTCTTTTCACCCCAAGATGCAGAAATTCAATTCGATATACAATATACCGCATTAATTTCTAAATAACAAAAAATGGCAGTTCATCGAGAATTGACAGAAGTTCAGAGAAATCCAATACATTTCTCAACTGTTTTCAGTGACTCATTCGCTTATCATATCATACTTACCTCATCTAGTAGTTGTTGAACTTCAGAGGGATCTCCATCTCCAGATGACCCTAGCTCTTTTAACAATTTGACATCTACTTCCTGAGGATAAAGACCGAAATAAAACTAAATTTCCTTCATAGAAGCCTTACATTAGGAGAGCTATTACAAATATGACAGAAAAGGTACTCTTAGAAGACAGGAAAATTCAGGGATAAATTTTCTTAATATCATTTTAAATTTAAGTAAGACAACATCAATGCTTAAGAATGTATAGTCATCCATTAAATAACATTTCTATATTTAACATGAGTGTAAACAAATGGCCTATCAATGAAACCCAGCAGTGAAAATAAAATAAGTATTTCCTACTCACAGCCATTTTTGGTCCAGTTTTCTTCTTCGGTTTTATCTTCTTAACGGTTCTTTTTTTGCTTGAAATGATTTCTTCAACCTCTATAATTAATGAATAGATATCATACTAAAATATTATTGGGCTTCATTAGGTCAATCACATTACTAGTATTCAAATTTAATAGACATAATTACAAAATTATTATAACTTCAAATTGTCAATTTTCAATTCTAGCATTCAAATTTTAAGCAAAAGTCACTAGGTATTGCTCATTAAAGAAATCAAAAGGCCCAAGCCCAATCCCCCACAAAAAGAGATAAGATGAACAATTTTAAACTAAGGGAATGATGTGTCAAATAGACAGGCTACATGTGCCTTTGGTACAGTAAATGCTCAGAAAATATTTTTTCGCTTTCTCGATGATCAAGGTACTGAAAACCAATGATGGAATTCCAAAAGGAACTCAACATCACTGATAAAGCACTCAAATTTTGGCAAAAAGTCATCACTGCAAATACCATTTACCAAGAGGAGTAGTAACACCATAAATAACTTATGAATTAACATTATTAGTTTAGGGCAAAGGCAAACTGATAATTACTTTTTTACAATGCTTCTAGAAAGCTGAACAAAACAGAGTACAATACATGGTAGTCATACATGCATAACATTCTAATGTGCAGTTTTGTTAATGATGGTTTTTTCTCTGTTAAAATATCTATCTAAAGGTTAAATAAAAACATATGACAAGACAAACATGAAATAAGAAATAGGATTGAACATTTGAATTTAATTGCTTTATTATGATTAATAAACTGTTTGTAATTGCTTAATTATGAGTAATAAAAATTCAAATACAAAGTTTTACATTTCTTTTTTTAAACAATTACCTTCAGATTCACTATTTTGCCAACTATCTTGTTCTGTATGCTGGCTAAGATAATCTTTTCCCATGGTAATCTTACGGCCTGCAAGAGGATCTTTATTACTTCTGAGTGCAAAGGTCAAGGTTACACTGAGTTCATAGCCATCCTCTTGAACTGTACTCGTCAATAACTGTAAAACATAAGAAAATTCATTTGAACATTACTTTAAATGAAACATGATTTGTTTGAAAAACAGTATGACCTGAGAGCTAAGCCCTTCTTAAAGGATTAAAAGTCCCATAACTCTGACAAATATCAATGACTCATGGTTATAATACATATACATCAACATACCAAACTTGATTGAACTTTTAGGAACAACACTCAAACATACAAACAGGAAAATAGACAGACCAGAAAAAAATATCAATATGCCCCTCCCCAATTTTCTATCCTGGGGGATTCATATTTACTTTAGTTTATAACATAACAGAATTGCTGATAATATTTCTGTACAAAATTCAAACTTTCTAAAATAAATCAAAGTAACAACAGATATGTATGATACATTGATTCAGAATTCTATATCAATTAAGCTTTAATTTTGTCTAGACAACAAGTGAAATATGATTCAAATCTAGTCTCCATTTCATACCTTGCCCATTTTGGGTTCACCAATCAAAGCTCTAAATTCAGCCTCATTTTGTGCATGTGCTTTTAGGTGTGCACATATATGATCAACTTGTTTCCTCCAGTAGCCTGTAAAACCATTAATACCATTATCTACATGTATAAGTTGATAGTTATCTTCATATATAAACTGACAGTAATCTTCATGTATAAGCTGACCATTATCTTCATGTATAAGTTGACAGTTATCTACATGTATAAGTGGACAGTTATCAAAATGTATAAGCTGACAGTTTTCATGTATAAACTGACTGTTATCTTCATGTATAAACTGACAGTAATCTTCATGTATAAGCTGACAGTTATCCACATGTATAAGCTGACAGTAATCTTCATGTATAAGCTGACCATTATCTTCATGTATAAGTTGACAGTTATCTACATGTATAAGCAGACAGTTATCTAAATGTATAAGCTGACAGTTTTCATGTATAAGCTGACTGTTATCTTCATGTATAAGCTGACAGTAATCTTCATGTATAAGCTGACAGTTATCCACATGTATAAGCTGACAGTTATCTTCATGTATAAGCTGACAGTTATCCACATGTATAAACTGAGTTATCTACATGTATAAGCTGATAGTTATCTACATGTATAAGTTGACCATTATCTTCATTTATAAGCTGACAGTTATCTACATGTATAAGTTGACAGTTGTCTACATGTATAAGCTGACAGTTATCTACATGTATAAGTTGACAGTTATCTTCATGTTTAAGCTGACAGTTATCTACATATATAAGTTGACAGTTATCTACATGTATAAGCTGGCAGTTAGCTACATATATAAGTTGACAGTTATCTACATGTATAAGCTGACTTGCACGTTACAATTTTACTTGTTTTTATTTCATATTCAACAATGTTCATAATAACTAACTCTTCATCACATTATACTAAGATCTAATGAAAATATTAAAAAAAACCAAAATTCCCAACTTTGCATTAATAAATGAAAATATATAGGAATAAAAAAACTAGTTTTAATAACTAGTTAATCTTGTTTATTATTGGAATCAATAAATAAAGTTGAAAATGTTTGCAACATTTTTTTTTTTTCAATATAATGCAGTTCCTTCCACAACAGATTTTATTTGCATTGTAAATGATATGTGATAACTTAAATATAGAAAATAAAATAAAAACCTTTTCCAGGACTAACTGTGGTAAGAAGTGGGCGTCTATCTTTCATCTGTTTTTCAAAAGATTTCTTCTCTTCTTCCTGATCTTGCTTTTTTATTAATTCTGTGTTGGATGGATAAAACAATCCTACAGTTTGTGTACCGATGGATGCTGTTGGTTTCTTCACTGGTGCTTGATTTGGTGCTTGTGCCAGTGGGTAGCTAACAGGGAGCCACTGTGACTATAAGTAGAAGATAAAGATACATACAATATACCCTGTGTAAATGGAGGTTGATTGGTTCTAGTTTGCGCAGGTTGATCACTTCACACAATTGTACAAGTGCACTAGTGTTACTTTCAAAGTGATTGGAAATACAGACCACTCAGGAAGGACAGAAGTACACACCCTAGACATCTCCCTGTCTCAAAGGGATGAGCCGCAAGAGTTTTAAGTAAGTCACACCACTCAAAGGGATTTTCCACTCTTTTGGGAATGGGGGCTGGGTCATTTAAATTGGGAATTTTAGCAATATTTAATTGAAATTGGGAAACCAAAATATACACAAAACTGTCACTTCAAATTTATTGTCATTTGACTTCAATTGGGAAATTTCTACTGCAAAGTTGGATTAAACGCATTGCCTTATTTCAGCCCCCTACCATTGGGTGGAAAATCTTTGATTCATCACATAATGTCAAACCACCACTAACATGAAAATATACATAGTCTAACAACCACTCACATAAAATATACATAGTCTAACAACCACTCACATAAAATATACATAGTCTAACACTCACTCACATGAAATATACATAGTCTAACACCCACTCACATGAAATATACATAGTCTAACACCCACTCACATAAAATATACATAGTAAAACAACCACTCACATAAAATATACATAGTCTAACACCCACTCACATGAAATATACATAGTAAAACAACCACTCAAATGAAATATACATAGTAAAACCACCACTCACGTGAAATATACAGTCAAACAACCACTCACATAAAATATAGTCAAACCACCACTCACATGAAATATACATAGTCTAACAACAAATAGATAGGTAATGATTACTGCTACCCATAAGTCAGTAAATAAATGAATGTTATTTGATTTTGTTTTTTGTTGTTTTTGTTTTCTTTGAAGAAAAAAAAATCCACGTCGTTTTCTATTTTGTTGGAATGGCAATGTGATATTGAAAAACTTAATATATCTCTTGACCATTCACTGATTAAAAGTTTTACAAATATATCTAATGTTGTCAAAGTGAAAATTTTATAAGATTCTCTGGTCTTCACATTACAAAAAAAAAAAATAATAAATAGAATGATTCTTTCAAACATACAAATCTAAAATAATCATAGCTTTACATGGCATACATGATGGAAAGTGAATGATATCTGTCCTATATTCTGAAAAGTTAGGAATTCTCCATGTGAAGATGAAAGTTAGTGAATATTTCAGTTTCATTTTCAATGAAATAAAATCTTGGAAAGAACAAATACACTACCTGGACT
The DNA here is from genome assembly GCA_030159075.1 of Atrina japonica. Classification (NCBI taxonomy): domain Eukaryota; kingdom Metazoa; phylum Mollusca; class Bivalvia; order Pterioida; family Pinnidae; genus Atrina; species Atrina japonica. The sequence goes on along the minus strand of BROG01000336.1, from coordinate 125,855 downwards.
GGTGGTCTGTGTTGTCCTGGTATAGGGCCTTCACAAACAACACAGCTTGGTACAGTAAATGGAACAACTGATCTGCAGTACTGACACATTCCCATCTACCCAAAGTAAAACAAACATGAAGTTGAAAGACAGTTGTATCCCTTAGATATCTGTCTTCAATGCAACAAAACAGAAGAAATGATTTAAAAAAAATTATAAATTACATAAATTTATGGTATAAACTTGATGTTAAAATGTACATCACTTTAACCATCACATTTGTAAATTGCAATGTTAGGTAAACTAACTTTGTGAAAGTAAGACCACCTACATAGGTCAGAATACCTTTAACTATAACCTATAACTACGCTCACTGGCTATCGTTTGTACAGTATGGTTGTATTGTTGTTTAACGTCCCACTCAAGAATATTTCACTCATATGGAGACATAACCAATGCTGGTGAAGGGCTTCAAAACTTGGCCTATGCTCGGCACTTACGGCCATAGAGCAGTGAGGGTTCTTTAACATGCCAACACCTACTGTGACATGGGACCTCAGATTTTACTGTCTCATCAGATGGACAGGAATCTGACCTGTTGCCAGATGGACTCATACCCATGACCTCATGATCAAGAATGAAGCGCGCTACCGACTTCGTCATCATTTGTACAGAAATCTTTTCCATTAAATTCTCAAAGTTAAATTAAAAGCATAATATATAAGTGTTGAATTTAATAAGAAATACATGAAAATTCTAATTTTTCAAAATTAGAAGTTAGATAACAATCTCATTTTGTCTTATGGTGAAAGAAATTATCAAATACATATACTTTAATGAATGAATTAGAATTTAAAATATTGTTGCTATATTTTCGCATATTCTCTCAAAGACAAGTATTTCTCAATAGTACTGTTTCGGGTTTATAAATAATCCATTATTCCAGAATTTTTGTGTTTGTATCATGTGACTATCACTTTTTGTTAGGCATCGATACTTATGCTTAGGTAATTTAAATATCAGATACCTGAGCAGATGCTTAATTTAATTGAAAATAATTCAAAATGTCACAAGATTTAATGTCGGGTAGATTGTTCAGATTTTTATGGCAATTGATTATTGACATAACATGAGTAATAACAATCACCTGACTTTCAGATATAACTGATTGTTTTTGTGTATTGATGCCAGCATAATTGTCATGCAAGTCAATGACTGCTAAATCAAACTCTTTTAAAAGTTGACTTAAGTGAATTAACTCATGCTTGTGATTAGGTCGGTAAGGTTAACCTTTTCTTTAATAAAAGGCACCAAACCGGACACATTCCACACTCTGAAAATGTTGCCCACATACATTTTATTTCTTCATCAACGTGCTGGTGCAGAAACTGGAAATCTGTATGCCTAAACAAAGTTAAAGCGTTGTACGTAAATTCCCAAACCACAACAGATTATGTACGAACCTAAAACAGTGCTTCTTGTACTTTGTTTGATTTAGCTTACCTTTCTCGGATCATTTGGATTGACTCTAGGTGGAGCAGCATGGTTGTCGTAGTTATCGCCATATTTACTATACAAATCAACATCACCAGTGTAATAAGAGTTCCTATATTGATTAAAAAGAATATTTGAAAGACATAAAAGTATATGTCACATGGGTACACAGAAAATCACTCAAATAGTTTTAACAGAAAACAAGATGTGTTTAAGAAGCACTATGCCCCAGAGAGCTTAGCCATTCTTTAAGATATTAAAGCCCCATAACTATCGCAGAATGTTGGCTAAAGTCAGACTAACTCTAGGTTACATTTATATAAATCAAAAACATTGTACAAAATTTGGTTAAAATTTGAGGAAAATGGACAAATGAATAATCAAGTAAATGGATGAACAGAAAGTCTGACAGACCAAAACTAATATACTCTAAATCCTCTAACTCAGGAGCATGAAAACAGAGATCAATTTGATATGGAAAATAATTATATACAATCTACCTTCTCTATATGTTTCCTTATGTTCACCTTATTTTAGACCCCAAATCAAATGTTGTGTTTTAAATATTATTCTATAATGAAAACAAAAAATGTGAGTATTATCAATGTAATGGTTTAAATTTGCAACAATTCAAGCTTATGAAAAAACTGTAAATCAAATACAATGTGGTCTTCTTGTTCCAGATACATAGGAATGCCATAATTTTAATTCTAGACTCAAATCAACTCACTTCATCTGATCTAATTCTTGTTCAAGTCTCATGGCTGCTGTGCTCTCTGGCAAGCGTCTTGCTCTGTGCGAGTAATCTTTTTGTACAGATCTATCAACCTAAAAAACACAGGAGGATAAACTTAACACTCCTAAATACAGGAAAACTTGTATTAAAAGACACCTCTGTATAAATGTACCTGCCTATAAAGGTCATTCAAACATAACCTTTGTTAACATTTTGATAATGAATAAACCTCTTTATAGAGTCCACCTGTCTATAATAGCCTCTTTTGCCTATTCCCTTGAATGGCTTTTATGTAAGTTTTATTGTACCAGAACTTTAGAAATAAGTACTAAATAAGTTCGAAAAATTCTTGACTATAAGGTAAGGAAAATATTGACAAATACTGAGGTAAGAATTTAAAACTGGACGTGAAAAGCGACTTGAAGTAAATAGTTGGTATTGCCACTAATAATATCTGACAGACAAATATGAATATATGTAATTATAAAAATTTAAACATTCTTATAAAATGAACTTGGATATCTTAAAAAAAAACATACAGACACCAATATTTAACATTCAAACCCTATAACAATTACATATTATCTGACACAAAATAGGACACTGGAATATCAGACACTTTTGAAAAGTACTGTATATCTCAAAGTCTGGTTTAAAATAGAAACCCACACTGTAACAACAACATTTATAAAACTGGAAGGTTTGATTTGATTTGATTAGATTTTTTTTTTTACGCCATACTCAACAATCTTTCAGTCATATGATGGCGTCCACTTTTTATTGATGGGGGAAAAACCCTGATTACCCGGGTAAAGACCACCGACATTCCGCAAGCAAACTGGCAAACTTTCCCACATAATTCGAAACAACCCTCGCGGGATTCGAACCAGAGGTGAGAGGCCTTGTGATTTAAAGCGCAATGCTCTAACCATTCGGCCACGGAGGCCCCCCGAAACTGGAAGGAACTCAAATAGTTCAGTTATTGAACAAACTCACCTCTCTACTTCTCCTGGTGTTTAAGAACCTAGGTTCATCACGGGGTCTTCTGTGAGAACTTCCTGACACTCTTCCATCTAAAATATACAAAATCCCAAACACCCTGTATTTTTTTTATCTATAGTAGAATAAAACTCTCTTTTTGAGTAATGAAAAAGAAAGAAAGATTAATAATAACAGGATAATTATAAACTAATACATAAAGCTGATCAACAAACCAAAGAGGATACAACTAATTAAAAGCTACATTAATTTTCCAGATAAATATAATGTACATCAAATCCTATTTATTTTTGTGACATCTGATTAGGAAAATGTATTAGCCATATGTAGCTGTATTAAGCTATCAAGGTCATTTTGAGCTGAATATATTTAACAGGCATAGTAAAATAATGGAGCCTGTGATTTATGAAGGTTCAATTTAATTTTGCATAATTCACTAAAAGAAATCAGGCATAAGACTAAGTGGCATTCAGTTATGCATTTTCTAATGTAGTGAGTTTGCATGTTAATTGGATTGACGTCAAGGTCATTCAATTTTTAATTATCGATTTTCACAGAATTTTTCTATGTAAGTATACATACAGTACATCACATAAAATACGTACCAGCTCTTTCATGAGTTGCATTCTTTGTTGCAGCTAAATTTGTCCATGCAGAACCCTCAGACAGCAATAGGTTTTTGTGGGCTCTTTTGATGCTCAGCTGTAAATGTACAAGTTAACACAACTTTTGACAGTGTAAGGTTCAGTTTGCATTTGAACTTATAATAACATGTATATAAAGGACTACAAAAATTACTATATACATAATTTCATCCACCTTAAACCCATTATTTTTCTGAATGGACATTATGTATTTTATTTTACAATATTTCAAAAGATCATAGATGATATAGTTTGTTCCATCCCTGCAATTTTTAAAAGAATGAAATGAATGATTTTTTTTAGTTAAAGGGAACATTTTATGTCTGAAAAGGAATGAGAACAATTTTATTAATTTTGGTGAAAAAACATCTTGAAACCTATAACCTCCTTATTTCCTTATTTTGGCAATTTTACTCCATGGCCAAGTTCAAGACACACTTAGGTCATTACCAATAGCATAATAAAGTTTGAATGCATTCCCAGCAAGGGTTGAAAAGTTAATAGTCCAGACAAATTTTTTGAATATGGGTCACTGACTTTGATCTTGAAGATATGAATCAGTGTGAGGGTCATGGTAAACCTTAAGACTAACAGACAACTATGGCAAAACTAACATGTCTCCCCCAAAACTATTTATCTACCTGTGTCATTTCTTTGTCTATTTCTTCCTGGAATCCCATATCATCATCTACTGGGGTAGTAGGTGGTACTGGGACAAACTCAACGTCAAACACTTTGGTAACCACATTGCTTTCTCTCATTCCATCTCTACAAATTATACAAGTTTCATGTGTTAGGTATATCACAAATACTTTACTAAAACAAATAGTCTCATTTGTTAGGTATTTATCATATATGTAAATACTTTAATATATTTTAATAAAACAAAGTTTCATTTAAAAAAAACTGCAAAATGGACTTGTCCTGGACAAATGGAACTGTTGAGCCCTGTATATTGTGGGACACATTAGAATTACATAACATCTAAAGAGAATCTTGTTTTCAAGATGTGGATATATGAAGTAACAAAAAGTTACAAAGACAAATGTTCCTTAATACATTGGAATCTGTCTTGACAGACCATCTTCTGCCACTGAAATGTGGTGTAACAAGACAGGTGGTCTCTTATAAGAGGTTCTACATAAAGGATTTTTAATTAAGTGATTTTAATAGTGTGGTTTTGCAAGACAGGTGGTCTCTCAACATAGATTCCACTGTAAAAACAAGTCTGTTTTGTATTGGTTGGATTAATATTTATACATATACTGTAAAACCTGCTTTAGAAAGGCACCTGTGTATAAACAGACTGTTTTTGCTGTCCCCAATGTTACCAGGTGTACAAATCAATCTCTATATAAAGACCACCTCCCCATAAAGACAAGTTTTGTTGTGTCCCCCAAGGAAGTCGTTATATACAAGTTTCACTGTATAACAGTTTACAGATTACAGTTTATGATGGTTTACTGTATAATTGTATCATGAGTAAGACATTCATTTACATATACAGTGGAACTTAGTTATTTCAAAATCGGACGAGCTATGTCAAAATTAAAAGGCCAGTCACAATTTTTACGGATAGAATAATATATCAATTAAAAATTGAAGTTATCACAAATTCTGGATATCTTGAAATAATATCTAGGAAGTCCTGTGAGTTTCCAGATAACAAGATTCCACTGTATTTTGTACCTATCAAACTTTGTATGTAACATTAGGTACTTACTTGGACAATGCTATTGCTTTCACAGTTTGTTTTCCAGCTGGCAATGTAAATGGCCCCATGTACTGCATAGTACATTTTTCAGTACTAAGCTTAGGAAATGGGTTTGGCTTGGTGCCATTAATTGTATAATGAATACTGACATCCAATTTTCCATCTGTAAAGTGAGAAAAGGATAAAGATTATATTAACCAGGATGTAAACAAGGTAACATCATCGACTGAAATTGATTTGATTAAATGTACATGTGAATGTATGCCAAGAAACTTTGTATAACAAGAAGCCAATGGGCATATTAACAGTCATGCATACCAAATTTGAATGAAATCTGAAAATTGGATTATGTTTACGAGAAGAAGATTTTTAAAGATGTACTTAAATTTTAGCCCTTTTGCAGCCTCTATGGGACCTAGCCCCTTTTATTCCCAAACTTCATGTGGTTCCGCATGTGGATAATTCTTGCCATGTTTGATTAAATTTGGTCCATTACTTCAAGAGAAGAAGTTGAAGGGTGTTCAAGTTGTCAAAGAATGTTGCACAGCACATGTAGGCAGACAATAGATGGTAGAAATAGGTTACATGAGCCAAAAGCTATGTTGACCTAAAGTCTGTGTAATAAATTCATTGCTACTTGCATGAATGATCTAGAATTGCATGATTAAAATGGCCCCATGAAATAATTACTTCATGTGATAGCATTTCTGATGTGTTAATGATGGAGGGCTACAGATAGAAACGAAGTAGCTGCTAGCTCATCCAATATTCTCTGGGTATACGTACTACTGAACTACCAGTAGTATCCTATCCAGTATACCGGTGATTGTAATAGACATTTAGTGTTCCACTTTAATTTCCGATTTCTGTTAAAATGAATATTTACCTGTACTTAGTTCAATTTTAGTATTAGAATCAATAGATGTCTTAGATCTGCCTGGAAGTGGAGTTCTCAGTGGTATGATAGCTGGAACAGGTATTGATCCAGCAGTCATTGTTGACTTACTTTTAGTTTACCTGAAAAAAAGAGAGTACCATCAAAGGATGTGATATTTAATATATATATTTAATAAAGTGTCTTCTTAGTAAACTTTACTACAATTCAGATTGTCAAACAGTAATTAATCAAAAGCAAATTTAAAATGGAGCAAGGGAGACATTATGATGTAAAAAATCAAAGTACTGAAAGTATTGAGAAGCCAAGCTTACAAATACCCAAGTGACAATATTACCTATTTATATTCTGATGGAGTTATTGATTCATCGATACTCTCAACATGTTTTTTTATTTCTTTATTGGTACATATAATCTATCCAAATAATTCATTCATACATTTATTTATTCATTTATATAATTAAACATGTAACCTAACTAATTATTTAACTTTTTATTTATTTGTATATCTATTTATTTATCGATTTATTTATTTGTTTATTAATGTATTCATTATTTTGTTTATAATATTTTACTGTCAGTCTATTAAATCACTTATTATTATCTAGTATCAAAGCATCACAGACAATACTAATCCCCTTGCGGCAGAATAGTGAACAGGGGAAAAATTAAATTTTTTTTTACAAAAGGGAATAACTCTGTGAAAATGGAAGCAAGAGTTACGGTTCTAGCACTCTGCATCAATGTGGTCTTGACCTGTATGAAATTTGACAAACTTATCAGGCATGGTTTAAAAGTTATGCTACGGACAAATATAGAATGTACATCCCCTCCCTATATCCTCTCGGCGACTCATTAAGAAAAAGACGATTGTACTCAACTCAACGATCTCTATAGGATGCTATCGTCTTTGGCAATATGCCTGGCTGAAAATGCCTATGGATTTTTTTAAATAAACAGATCAAGTAAGACAATGGTGTCAGGTAATTTCAGAACCAAGTAATTGAAATTAAAATTCATCATGAGATTGACTGATTTAATTATCTTAATCAATATTAGAGGGCAAAGCCCTCATATATGTAAAGAAGCTCACATTTATATTCTTATTACATCTGGGGACCCGCACTACTTATGGTAAAAATTCTGCCCACATCAGATCGGGAATTTGCGCGAGACATAAACAAAATATCAGAATTGCAAAGTCATTACTTAAAAACACATTGCAAACAAGAGAATAAACTACTGTACTAGCAAACGCTTTGCATACTGAGACTAGGCCATAGCGACTAGGGCTGTACATTGAACCCGATCACGAAGCACATCCATTATTCAGGTAATGTGAACTGTATGAAGTGATGGATATGCTGGGATAGAGTAAAATATATAGCATAAAAACATAATGTTGCATTTAATTCATGACTAATAAATAACACATAGATTCTATTAGATTTAACACCAAGGAAACAGTCGGCCACTCATTATTTTATTTATAACAATGAGTGAATGACCAGGACATTTACGTTATAAAAACACTTAACATCAATCACTTTGTGGATTCTGTTGTGTTGCCCCACCAGGGGGCATGCCAGGGGCAACAGGACAGAATCCCAAAAGGGATTAACTTGACATGTAAAACTGCTGATTAAGAGCTTACGCCCTCTCCATAGGTTTACCCATGTTTAATCATTTATAAGCCTAGCTGCTGCTATTACCTGTTCATGTGCCAAAAATACCTGATGCTGAAAAGTTAAGCGACCAAGTTACTTGTACGAGTGCCAAAGCTACTTATAGAGGGCGAAGCCCTCATATATTTAGAGAAGCTCACATTTTTTATTCCTACTACATCCGGGGACCCGTACTACTAATGGTAAAAAATTTTGCTCACGGGACTTTGCGCGTGACATAAACAAAATGTCGGAAATGCAAAGTCATTACTTAAAAGCGCATTGCAAACGAAGTAATAAACCACCACACTAAGAAACGTTTTGTAGACCGAGACTAGGCTTTAACGACTAGGGTTGTACATCGAACCCAATCACGAAGCGCCTCCATTATTCTGGTAATGTGAACTGCACGAAATGATGGATACGCTGGGATACAGAAAAATATATAGCATAAAAACATGTTTGTGCATTTAATTCATGACTAATAAATACCACATAGATTTTATTTTAGTTTTAGCACCAAGGAAACAGTCAGCCACTCAATATTTAAAACAATGAGTGAATGACCGGGGCATTTAATGATTTACGTGATAAAAACACTGAATGTTAATCCCTTTGGTGATTCCGTCGTGTTGCCCCCGGCAGGGGGCAATACGACGGAATCCCCAAAGGGATTAATTGAACATGTAAAACTGTTGATGAATGCCTTCGCCCTCTCCATAGGTTTACCTATGTATTATTTATACAAGTACTGAAATGACTGGGTGCTGATATTACTTGATGCCGAGTTTCCTAGAATTCAAGTAAATTACCATATTGCATTATTGGTAGATAAATAGATTGATATGCTGCTGTGGAAGTGTCAAATCATCTTGCTATGAAGACAGCATTGAGAGAACTTCTGACCTTTTTTTTACCAAAAAGTACTTAAAACCAGGGCAGAATTTCGGCCTATACATTGTATCTGAAATTCTGTTATGAAGAAGGTTAGCACTGAAACAACAACATATTCGTTGCACGTAACTGCAAACTTTGCAGTGCAAAACAGGCAATACCATAACCTGTCTTTAACTTGTAATTTGTGTAATTAATCTTAGTTATCAAAATACTAGAGCGCGTGTGACATTTTCATTTTAATTACACGATTCTTAAAAAATTAATCGGTTAATCATCTTATTTTTAATCGCAAATTCGTGAATGGCGGTTACAGCAAATTAAATGCGAGGAAAATCAAGGTTTCTGAAACAAATCATCAAGTATCATTGAAATAATGTGGCTGATGTTACCTCTAGGATTACGATGTTATCAAGATCTGCTTAGATAGGGAAATATGGTGTCGTTTGGTTATGCAGTTGAACGTGTCTGGACACCTGCCATCTTGTCAATAGCAACACCCGCCTTAGATACAAATGTAAAACCACGTTTGATTGGCTAACTTGACGAACTTAACGCGAATAAAAAATACAAAACTGATAACGGAGTTGAATGGCCAAGTTTCCGGAACATAATCAATATTGTATTTTTTTAATCGTAGTAATTTGTCTGAGAAATATTTAGGCCTAATATATTCAAGGGCGATTGACAAGGGGGGGGGGGGGCGCAGCGAGGGCACATGACCCCGCACTTTTGAAACTGGGGTGTGTGGGGCGGATACAAGTATGTTTGTGCCCCCCACTTTTTGACGTTATTTCTTAAGTTTTATCGCACAGCCACAATTTTTTTTAAATACTTGATTTTTTTCAAAGCAGTAGTTATAATTCTTGAATGATTGATTTTTCGGAATCCTTACTTACTATTACCAAAATTTCGCTACGCTCGGCTGAAAACAATTACAGTATATATACTCTTCCTTCTCTGTTGCCCATCATTTCCGTAAAAAACCGTTTTCTTTTCCTCAGTTTGTATGAATATGAACATTTATTTGTAAACGGCAAATTTGCATTATATCAAAATGTTAGTTGTATCTCACCAATTATTTATGCATTACATGTATGTAGGCGTAGGTACCGGGGACGCGCCTTTCCCATACTTTCTCACATACCATTTTTTAAAAAACATTATCAACACGTCTGGAATCCAGAAAAAGGCCCCCAGAACTTTTAAAAATAAAAAAAATTCTGGATTCCCTCATCATGCTCTGCATGCATTTGTGTTTGCTGATACTCAATTTATTTTTGATAAATGATACGCATGTCAATTTAATGCAATATTTGGTCGGAATAAAAACGAGTGATAATTAACTCTCTGGTCTTCAATAATTGAACATTTCATGGAAGCATACCCTGGACCACAGGGGAAAGGCGGTTTTTGTGTCTGGAAGCTAGACGATGTACCACCGGGCTTCCGAATTAATCCATCAACGATATTTTTAACGATAAAGAGATCATAATTCAATGTCTGGAGGATACTAGGCCGAAATTCTGTCTTGATTTTAGTAACTTTGTTACTGCTTAGATTGATATACAATAACAAAAAGAAATATACACAGGCATATAAATTCCTATATGTTTTGTGAAAATTGCTTGAGAAATCGGCTTAAAGATGATCCATTATTAAAGAATTCTTATGGATGTATGTGTGCAAACCTCAAAACTTTTTCTTTTTTCACTGAATATACCCAAAACATATTAATTTAAAGCAAAAATGCAGGTGCTCTTCATATCATTTAATTTTTTACATTGGTGTGACGTGTAATTTTTTTTATAAAACTACAGAAAGGAAATCAATGAATTCATATATGCTACCATCAATTTTGACATATTAACTAAATGTTGGACATTGTCAGATGCAAAACTGAATGTTCTGGTCAAAATAAGCAAAATTTATAGCACACAAAGTTCTTATTAGCAAAATAGTAGCTTATCTAGGGCATCCTATATTGTTTTTTTGGCAGAGGAAAATATATATGCCCCATTGCATAAATAAATAGATATAAGAAAATAAAAATGTGTGCAAAACTAGTTTAGCAGGTTTCTTTTATTTATACAACATAAAATATGTTGTAAAACCAAAAGAAATAAATATCTACCCATATTAGCTTTCAGTATATATATACGACTTAATTGTTCCCCACCCGCTTGTTTTCCCCCCAGAATTTGTGCCAATACACAATATAAAGAGCAATGATGAAGTAAGAATGTGTGCAAAACTATTTTACCAAGTTTCTTTTATTAATACAAGTTAATATATATTGTTTAAATAAAAGAAATAAATATCTATTCGATTTAGATTTCAGTATATACGACTTACTGGTACCCCAACCCTGTTTTTCCCCCATATTTGTGCCAATACACAATATAAAGAGCTATGGTGAAATAAGAATGTGTGCAAAACTAGTCTGACAGGTTTCTTTTATTAATACAATTTGTTTTATAATGTTTAAACAAAAGAAATAAATATCTACTCATTTTAGAAAATTTTTAGTATACACGGCTAAGTAATACCCCTCTTTTTAGAGAAAAAATATTGACACATTGCCAATACATGATACTAGTATAAAGAGCAAAATCTGAAAATGTCTTTGTTTTGACTAATCAGTGGACTTTATTTTGTTACCATAGTAACTGACAATTTCATAACATCTGTCATTGAATTCGTAATACAAAAAATACGCTAAAGTGCTATTTTTCATGAAAATCTGACAATATAAAAATGTTGACCAATCATCAAAATTATTAGGTAAGCACAGCACAGATTATACCCCTTTAAAAATGTGTTAGCAAAAAGAAATATTAAAATTTACCGAAATACCTAAATTTTACTAAATATGTGAATTTACAAAAAACTCAAATTTTACTAGATTTTCCATGAAATTGAAAAATTAAAGATGTGTTACCATCTGCGAGGACAAATATTAAAAACTTGAATACTCTAATGTTACTAAATTTATTATAAAATTGTAAAGAGGAAAAATGTTTTAATTTACCGGGACATATAATTTACCTGAACAGCATCCATATTTTAATTAGCGTTAAATTGCTAAAACAACACACCTACCTTATAAAAACATCTATTGTTCACGCAGTGTTGGAATAGGAGGAATCTGATTTGTTCAAATGTTGGAATAGGAGGAAGACACCAGCCAAAGTTATACAGTTAACAGGAATATGCAATTAACAGGAATAGTGCATTTAAGTCTATTTTATAACTTTATTTATTCCCTTCATTTTAATACATGTATATAATTCTAACATAAACATCCTAGGTACACTAGTAATGGATTCTCATTTAGCATTCCTGAGGGTAAAATAATGTCATAAAAAGCAAAATTTTTATAAAACATAGTTTGGTATGTTCTCAATTCTATCAAAAGAGTATTTCCATATTTTTTACTAACCGTAATCAGTACATTTTCCCCTACTTTGGAGAATAGTTTATGCAATTAATAGGAATTCTTGGTTTAACCAATGCAATAAAAAGGAATATTTAACATATGAGATATCAGAAATGGTTTTATGTTTTGAGTTGCTATGCAATAAGCAAGAAAATGCAATTATCAGGTATGTAAATAAGTGGAATCAACTGTTGTTCAGCCTTTTCATATTTCACATTTTCACAAAAAGTACACACGTTATTTCGGAATAATCTCTTAATGTGTTCTTACCCTTCATGTTCTTGTACGTATTTTAACTAATATCTCTTGACATGATTGTTATTCACCATCGCCATTAGTAAAAAGTAACAAAAACGGCCTGTAAACGAAAAATACTGACGCATTGAAATGAAATTAATATGTCACAATTTGCTAGCCCAATATTACATCTACCATCGGTAGCAAGGCTGATAATGACAGTAATGCGTTAGACTTTGTTCAACAATCAATTAGCAATGCATTAACCATGAGTTCTTGATAAATAAAAGCTTTCTCACTTAAGTGATACATCAAAACTAACATCTGCCATCCACTTCAAATGGACACATGTGAAATAACTTAGAGTTAGTGTCAAATATGCAATTTCGTCTTTAATCATTTACATAATCACTAGTGAGCAACCATTACTAAATTTTCAAAGTATTTTGCTATTCATTTGATACGTGAAATACCTACAAGCCAATAAAATACTGTTTTTGGTTTAAACCTATTTTATTTGTCACATTGTTACATATAGAATCAAGCAAATTAGTACGTGTTATATATGTCTCTGGTAATACAATAAGTGGATTGGAAAAGAAGTAAAAAGCTTATTTGAGTCCCTCCTATCGATTTGAGTTCCTCTCCCATGTTCTTTATACTAACAGATCTAGATGATTTTGTATATGTAATGAAAATTTAGCTAGATTCTCTGATGTAAGTAGATTTTGCTATCGTCCATTTTCAGTATATTGAAAGTCATTTCTGTCTTGTCAAATCATGACAGATAGGAGCATTTATAAACAGGTAGTGCATCTATGGAAGTGTGCAAGGCTGTCTAGATTTACCAGAATACGACTATACAAGATAGGTGGATATCTAACATGTACAGCAAAACAATTTATAAACATATTTATTGAAATCTTTACAAAACTAACCATCAATTTTTATCTCTGTTAAGATCACAAAATGTCACTATTGTAATAATGATAATTAGAAAATCAAACGACACAACTTAGATGTACTTGAATGTAAATTTGATATACAATTCTCCCAAATCACAAAGTGCATGTAAATTAACTGACATACAATGGAGATATACAAAGTACATATAAATAAACTCACATATAATGTACATATGCAAAGTACATACAAATAAACTGACATACAATGTACATACACAAAGCACATATAAATAAACTGATATACAATGTAGATATACAAAGTACATATAAATAATTTAACATATAATAAAATGAATGTAGCTTACATTCCATACCTGGAAAAATACAAAACTAAAAATTAATTTCAATATTAAACATATCTATGTACATTCTCGATTATAAACTTTTAAAAATTCCAAAACATTTTGCTTACAGTTAAAATTTTATAGAGAAGCACTTAAAATGATTTACATACTTTATATTTGGTAAGCTTATATTCTCTATAATTTCAAGGTCATTTACACGCTTGACTTTAGTCTGATTATCTATTGTTCTGTCAAAATAAATTGACACATGTTTACAAACACAGCGAGTGCAATTTTAAATCACAACAGGGGTGACAGAATAGTTTTTGATATACAATCAAAAGGATAAAGAGCACTGCCGTGGGAAAATACGAACTTCTGAAATACGTAGCCCCCAGAAATGGGCTCAGGTGTCCTGGAGGGGCAAGTATTTCATGTTGACCGGTCATGGCCACCCTCAGTAGTTATGTCAAGGACAAATTAAGAATGCTGTTACACCCAGCGGTATAAGTAGTCTGAAGACTCCTATTGAACATGTAATTCAATATTTGAAATTGTCAAATATATTGTCCAATTCACATAAGATGGCTGGGCGGAGTAACATTTTTTTCGTACGGATGATTCTACAGACTTTTCGGTTATGGCAAGCTACATGGGGAAAACGTTTTATTTCTCACTGGATACCCCCTTATGTATAAAAAGTCTACTAAGGTAAAGTGGCACATCCAGGTTCCGTAAAAACAAAAACAAGTTGTACAGATAAAACATACTTGTACACTTTTGTACCCCTAGCATTCATCAGGTCAGCCAACGAAATTTAAGATCACAGGAAAACATTCACGTACCGACAACTAGAACAAAAATTCCAAAAACATCTAATAAATGGAACTCTATTTTAGGCTTTCTCGAACATTTCAAACACTATCAGAATTCAAACATTACTTAAACAAAGACAAACGAACAATTCCTAAGTATTATTATTTTGGGGGAGAGAAACTATCAAATACTCCACACTAGATTACGTTTAGGATGCTGGGGCTTGTTTTACGAAAGGTCATGAGTCCTAAATCCTAACTTTTAGTCCTAAATACCATGGCAACGCATCGCTGATTGGTCAGTCCCATGACAATTAGGACTAAGACTTAGGATTTAGGACTTACAACCTTTCGTAAAACAGGCCCTAGCTCTCTGAGTTCCGTTAACTACAATGTATATTAATCATTTAGCTGATAATGATATGTGTACATTGTGTGATGTACCAAAATCTGCACAACATGTTTACTATCCTGTAGAAAATATGGTAACATCCGATTGCGAACTGTAAAACTAATTCAACTGCAGTAGCAGTATATATATATATATATATATATATATATATATATATATATATATATATATATATATATATATATATATATATATATATATATATATATATATATATATATAAATGAACAGTAAAATTGTTGTATAAAATATTATACTAGTATGTAATGCTTACTGAGCGGTAATTAATCTTTTCTTAAAACAGAAGAAATAACATTTATCGGTTTTATTCAAAACTGACACATAATTGTGAAGATGATTTATTGTAAGAAAATATTGTTATGGAATCTTGTAGTAATTGCTGTAAAGTCTATTGCACTTAGCAGACGAAGGCAGAATTAGTAAATAAATTGCTTTTTGTGCTATTTGTGTTTTTGCTTTTTCATGAGAAGTTCCACGTATTAATCACATACTATTGATTTCACAGTTCCGATGCTTACGAGGCACTTGTAAAGGAAAAAGGATGATCATACTAACTTTGGAATGTACTATCAATCTTATCAAGCCACAGCATAACCCCTAAATCGCCCCAAAATCCAACCCAGCTGCCTAAAACACCGACCCGCTACTATAATAATGTTTACTATTACTTGTTTGGTTCGTTTCACTAAGACACTACGGTTACCATTATTATTGTTTTCACAACAAATCTATTACATTAGCAAATGAAACCTCGAAGAAATTTAATTAATTGTATTTGATCCTACCTCCGTAGTTGTCCAATATTCACCAGATTTGTACAGTGTCCTGAACATCCTGAAGATTTATACTGTAGTTTATAACACACACACACACACACACACACACACACACACACACACACACACACACACACACACACACACACACACACACACACACACACACACATAGCTATTTAAGGTATTATAAATATTATACACACAATACCAAAGTTTTAATGCTGAAGACGATTGTTTCTGTCAATTAGACTTCATCAGCTGAGCTCCAATATTAAACATATTTTCTAAAGAGAAAGTGGTATCAGACAAGACCAAACAGTAAATCTAACCGTATAGCCAAATTCCGTCAAAGAGTAACCACTGTAAAAGATGGCCATCTTAATTTTAGAAGAATTTAGAATTTTAAATGTTTAAATTATCAAAGTTTAAGTTTAACTTTAGGTGTCCAAAAACAAATGCTCAAGACGATCGTTTCGAATTTAATATTTATACAATTCCAAATGAAAAATGACATCACACAAGGCAATGTCATAATTTCAAATGTGTTGCCAAATCCGTCCAACAGCACCACTGTAAAAATGAATATTTTAACTTTTGAGAAATTTAGAATTTAAACGGTGTTACCTGAGCGAAATATTTACTTTAGTATAAAATAATCGGCTGCCACCTAAATACCATATACTGGGTTTATGTATACCCTCGTGTTTTTATGCGAACCAATACACTAATGAAATTCTTCTACATTCATACATGTCTGAGCCTAATTTCTGTGAAAAAAAGAAGAAAAAAGAAAAAATCTACAGAGTGAAATATAGTCTTTAATAACAGTTCTGGTTTGTCATAAGGACGTTGACAATCTAAACATTTGTCTACAACAATTTCACACTTTAAGTAAAATATCTAATACAAACGACGTATCAAGCAACCTGCACTTTAATGTTCATATGATACATTTCCAAACATTTTTATATGATATATTTATAAAAAAAATGTTTTCTTTGATCTGTTCAACACAGATAACTGTATTTAAGTAAACATAATATATCACACTGGTGAATTTAAGACAAGAAATTTGTCATTGCATTTTATACAATGACTGTAAAAATTAAGAGCTTTGAATTCTTTTAATTTTTACCAAAATCTTGTTTCACCAACAATATCTTAATAATGAAAACCATAAAAGGAAACAAATCTCAAGGTCATTTCAGATCACAAATTCTTAATCTTTTCCTAAGAATTTTATCATCCAGCCGTTGTTCTTATTCTTTGCTTCACCAAATCTGTGTGTGTGTGTGTGTGAGAGAGAGAGAGAGAGAGAGAGAGAGAGAGAGAGAGAGAGAGAGAGAGAGAGAGAGAGAGAGAGTTGTTTCATATGAAAACAAAGAATCGTTAGATTCATATAGCAATGACGCGCAAAATTTGCCTAATGAGTTACTTTGGGGTCTCGAAATTGCACTGATACTTCTAGAAAGTAAATACACAGCTCTTTGTTGCTAAATTAATATCGATCACAATATTACGTTGACAGAAAGAATGCATGGGTCTCAGTTTAATGAACAAATTTCAAATCTCTTACAGTAACACTTTAGGCATGCTGTAAATAAGACCACGATGAGTCTTCTGCTGTATTGATTTGATCAGCCTGTCTATTGTCAATGAAAGTGGGATATACGCTGTAGCCAAAGTTTTCCCAGACCAATATCAATTGATATACTGGTTACAAGAGCTCTAATTCGACAAGGAGGAAGTAAATCAAAAGTGATAAAATTAGAACAAACATTTATGGGCAAAGAAATCAGGAGACGTGAAGTCGACAAAGAAATCATATGCAGTGTTTGTCAAACAGTTCAGGAAACGGAAGTTGCATGTGGGGATTTTTCTCCCGAAAAACGACAAGAGAAAAAGGAAAATGAACTCTGGACAAATAAATACACGTCACAATTAAGACCAAGACAGGGGGTAAAAAGATTGAACTATACAGAATCGGCTAACGAAAATTTCAAGGAAAATGATGAGACAAAATTACAGGAAGTAGTGGAAACACAACGATACTATAGAAGACGAGGAGCATTATGCGACCCTTTTAACATGGCAATGCCCCAGACCGTACGAGAATATGTGCAATCTGACGTGGAAAGAAGAAGGAAATCGGTTAAAAGAAAATTGTCAAATATTCTTACTGCCGCACTGAATCTAAACAGGGAGGAAGATTTGTTTTAACCAATGCTTTAAAACGTGTAAGAATGCGTGGAATCCATCATAGAAAGGAAGAGGAAATTGGTCAAAAGAAAATAGTCAAATATTCTTATAAGGAAGACATGTTTCAGTTACAAGATATTCGCAGGACTTTGAGTCTATCGAGAACTATAAGTTGTGTATAAATTTAGTGCACTAAACACAAAAAGAACTGAACTATATATAAACTTGTATTAATGAAGGTGAGTTTCAAAAATGTACTTGTAATGCTTATGTAGTAATGTTATATGTTTTGAAAAAAGTTATTTTGATACAGTCTTAATTTAAAACACAGAGAGTCAATTTTGAAATGTCACATTTATCATATTTCAATATACGAGTGTTAAACAAAAGATCTGATAATGAATGTTATTGACAACATATACCTACGTCATTTGTTCTTCAGTTTAACGTATCACAGGACAGAAAGTTAGATTAACGCTGGTTGATTAAGGGTACGATATATGTGTTAATTGAAACAGTGTGTTTGATGATTCTACAAGTAGGTAATATAATATGTCACGTACACAAATCTGATACGCATTCCACATTGCTCCTCGCCTAACAATCTTTTGGATACTAAGAAGTAATGATGACTTCTCAAGCTTACATTAAAGACTCAAGACTCAAGACGATTCACCACTTCGTAGACAATTACATATTATCTCTCTCTCTCTCTCTCTCTCTCTCTCTCTCTCTCTCTCTCTCTCTCTCTCTCTCTCTCTCTCTCTCTCTCTCTCAAATATATATTGCTCTTCATTCATGACATCGTTTTACTTTGTAGGGAGATGGCTTCTGTAACGTTGTAAGATGTTTAGCCCAATTCCATTTAATATTTACTGTTAGCGCATTGACTTGATCGCGAAAAGCGCTAAAATTAGAATAAAGCTAAAATAAGTACACATACAGTATTTGAAATTAAATATATTTAAACTAAGAAATGTCCAATACAGGACAGACATTCTCCTTAAACTATAAGATAACGATGGCGTTTGTCTAATTCTTCCACATACTTACTACCGTGACATATATTGTGCTTAAACTATTAGGCAAAGATGGCGTTAATCTAATTTTATTCCACATACTTACTAACGTAACATATATTGTGCTTAAACTATTAGGCAAAGATGGCGTTAATCTAATTTTATTCCACATACTTACTATCGTGACATATATTTGCTTAAACTATTAAGCAATGATGGCGTTAATCTAATTATATTCCGCATACTTACTAACGTAACATATATTGTGCTTAAACTATTATGCAACGATGGCGTTAATCTAATTTTATTCCACATACTTACTAACGTAACATATATTGTGCTTAAACTATTATGCAACGATTGCGTTAATCTAATTTTATTCCACATACTTACTAACGTAACATATATTGTGCTTAAACTATTATGCAACGATAGTGTTAATCTAATTTTATTCCACATACTTACTAACGTAACACATATTGTGCTTAAACTATTAGGCAACGATGGCGTTAATCTAATTTTATTCCACATACTTACTAACGAAACATATATTGTGCTTGACTTTTAGGCAACGGTGGCGTTAATCTAATTATATTCTGCATACTTACTAACGTACCATATATTGTGCTTAAACTATTAGGCAACGATTGCGTTAATCTAATTACTCAACATACTTACTATCGTGACATACATTTATTCACTTTGCTTTTGTGGTCTGTACCCTGTAGTCACACAAACGTTTTGAAAAAAATACTTTTGTAATGTACAGTACAGTTCATGTCAAATAAAATATAATTTCACATCTCCTAGCATTTATTTACCAGTTTCATTTCACTGTGATTTTGTCTTTTAATTTCTAATGTCAAAACAAACCTCACATTGCCCAATAGCAACTCGTCAACTTTAAGAAAACATTTTTTCAAGTGCATAGAATACCATGTACCTATATGTATATGGTATTTTTAATATATAGGGTAATTTAGTGTAATGATACTCTGTTTGTTTTAATTATCTGATATAAAATTGAAGTGCAAGAAACATTATTTGAAATGGTAAATGTACAAAATATATTATTATTATATTTACAATGGAAACGTGCAATATGCATAATAAAACTGAAACAATATTATGAAAGGATGATGTAAGTGATATGTCTGTCTTGTCTTGTATTGTGTATAATAAAATGGCATCAACAGTAGATCAACAGTGTCTAATTATAATTTAAGTAAAAGGCATATTATATGTAAAGTGGCGATTCTAGAGCATCCAAACTCTAGCACCTCCGAGAGACAAAATTGTCTGGGAACCAATTAAAAAAAATATAGTAATAGACAGTAATTTACAAACAAAGATATATGTTGATAAATTAATCGAGTTATAAGTTAAATATCAATTTCTTTTTCTGTTTTTAATTTGGTAGGTCTGACGAATATTTCTTTTGGGTTGATGTATCATCGGTCGATTTAAGAAAAGAATTGTATTGGTTATGAATGCAAGTTTAGATATAAACTGAATGGCTGCTTTGTGTTCATTAATGGATTTTATAGCCATGTTGATTCCAGGAAGAGGACAAATCATACTGTTGATATGTCTGGGAGATATATTTGACAGTAATAACAGTAATTAATTACCTGAAAATCAATATGCAGGGACGAATTGAATTATATGTCTTCACAAGCTGAATTTTCTCCCATAATTGACGCTATAGGATTGTGTTTCCTGTAAAGCTGTCATATTAACTTTTATTACACTTAGAAATTAAAATAAGTAATTAAACTGTTCTGAAACACATGTGACTGGAGTAAACTACACGCTTTGCATCGAAATAGTGTGTACTGAATTTGTTTGTTAAATAGCTTGAATTTATTTATCGTTAAGGAAATTAGATAATTAACTGATTAACAATACACAACACACCACCGACACGAATTCAGATGACAGCTGATGCTTCTATCAGAACGCTGCCACCACAACCACCACCACCACCACCAACAACAACAACAACAACAACAACAACAACAACAACAACAACAACAACAACAACAACTACTACTACTACTACTGCTGCTGCTACTGCTGCTACTACTACTACTACTACTACTACTACTACTACTACTACTACTACTACTATTACTACTACTACTACTACTACTACTACTACTACTACTACTACTACTACTACTACTACTACTACTACTACTACTACTACTACTACTATACTACTACTACTACTACTACTACTACTACTTGTACTGCTACTACTACTACTACTACTACTACTACTACTAGTAGTAGTAGTACTGCTACTACTACTACTACTACTACTAGTACTACTACTACTACTACTACTACTACTACTACTACTACTACTACTACTACTACTACTACTACTACTACTACTACTACTACTACTACTACTACTACTACTACTTCTTCTGCTTCTACTATTACTTCAGCAGCAGCAGCAGCAGCAACAGCAACGATAGCAATAACAACCTCTATCATGATAAGAAATATAATTATGAAATGGATTTGACCGTAAATATTTTGAACAACAATGATCTGTCTTAAAGAAGGTAATAATAAGATGTACATAGATCTGAATAATTGTGCAATTTATGGATGTGACATATTGTTATATACAAAGAATTAAACAATTTATCAATATTGTTACTTCCTTTGTGCTGACATTTCCGGAAATTAGACAGTGCGTCTTATTATTCTCAATTTCCTTTTTTCTGCGGTAAATTACCAGTAATTTATAACACCGTATGAAAACGGTTTGTTTTGCTGTGTAATTGTCTTTAAACATAACCTATATTGATTATAGTCTATTTTGAAACCGGTTGATATTTATTTGGGATCAAACTATCAGTCCACCTTGACAACTCTATTATGGACCAAGTAATATCATCACCCAACAACGGCTACAAAATAAGAGGATTTAAAACAAATAGTCACGATATAACGCGTATCGTAACACAGCTAAATCATTTTCACTACGTATGATAAAAGTAACAGTATACCGATTTCGAAATTTTCTTATTTGTCCGAAAGATTTCTGGACATCCTAAATATTTATACTTTGGTATTTGAGATGTTTTATATATTCACTGAATAGTCAAAGTATCTAGACAGAAAGTTAAAGTGACATTATATACATCAATAGAATAATACAAATAAACAACTAATACTCTATCCACGCATTTGTTATGGTAATTCTACCATTATCTTGTTAGCTTTTTATATTTTAGAATGGAATGTTTTCATGAAAGTAGTTAAAGGAGCTTATTTTATGCAATTTCAGAGAAGTATAGTTTGTCATGCCAACATAGTTTTAGCTGTCTATTGCTTTCGGATATCATTAATAGGAATGTTTTAGTGGGTTTTGTTATGATCATTTATCATCTTTTGAGTTAAAACCATAGGATGACACACAAAACCAATGAGGAATAGGAAAAAATAAATTTCTGAAAAATACAGGGTTTAGATGAGGTTCTACTGCGGAACGTCCCATCCCTTCATCGCCGACTTACCACCTCCAATGTCCGGCCACAGGAAAACAAATTCTACTGCAAAGGACACAAGTCACAGTAAAATGTAAACGGTTCACAGTTCAATCAACATAACAATGAGAAACACTTTTTGCAAATTAATGTAAATAATGAATGAATCAGTCTTAAAATGAGGACAAAAGAATGTAATTATCGTTGTACTACATATTAACTATTTAAAGAACAAAACATGATCACATAACACGGCGATGGTATGATTAAGCAATTTGACCGGGCATGCAGTGCCTTAGAGGAGGCCAACTCTACTTCATGAGAATATTTTAGAGAACATTTTCTTTTGATAAATATAAAAACCACATATACCAAAGTATTTATCGTAAGAAGGTTGATGAGACAAAAGACAAATCAGGTAAAAATTGGACTTACATAGACCTCTGAAAATACAGAGATGGGATCAGGTGTCATGGAGGAGTAATCAAAGCATTCTTTTTAGGAATTTACGTTCAAAAACGAAAAATGACGAAAACAAAATAAATGGTTCATCATATCACAAGCAGAAGAAAAATTAAATGTCTCCACCATCAAATAGATTTTAAATTTCAGAATCTATGACGTTATGCCAAGTTATTATCTTTGAAGACTGAGGTCTTTGCTCAGCAGAGCAATGCTGTTCTGATGAACCTCACAAAGTTTTGCAAAAACATGAAGAGAAATAGAAAGGAGAATTTGTGACCATGCATAATTTGAAAGCTACAGTTTCGTTCAAAACAGCAACAGCAACAACAACAACAAAAACAGCAACAACAGCAACAACATTAACATTTTTTGGCCATTGTCTACATGATTTCCATTACCATCATCTTTCCTTTCCTTTACAAGTTATTCGGAGTTTATCTGTACGAATTACTGCTGATAACGACATCGATATTCAATTCTCTAAAAACCTTTAATCATTCTTGTAAAAAGAGGTAAGAGATGAATTTTGTATTGGCATCTACTAAGTTACAGGTTTGACACATGCACTGTGTAACTTGATAAATTACAAAATTATAATGACGTCACTATGTCAACAAATCTATAATAAATAGCTTGCAGGTAAACCTTATTAATGATCAATAGTTAATTTTCCCGGAAACGCGATGCATATAATAACACTGAATTATTTTGTAACATGATATTGACTACTGCACGAAAGAGAGAGAGATGACCGAAAAGCCTTATCAATTTTATCTGACAACATCTAATTAATATAAGTATTGGAAGCAAATATTGATTATCTAAAGGGCTTTATCCATGTTGATTTGAATAAGAGTTCAACAAGTATTTTCAATATTGTATAGAAATAGGGTTGTTTTTATTGTATAGCCCGCCACGAATTTTTCACTTATATGGGTATGTCACTAGCTTAAGGTGAAGTACCACAAATTTGCTTAGTGCCATTGACTGACACCAATGCAGTGATGGTTCTTTTACATTCCAAGCCTGCCGTGACACTGGACCACAGTTGCACGTCCCACCTAAAGGCACTACATACATGATGTCACTTTTTCATCTCTTTTACCTTACGTTAACAAAAAATGGGTCTTCATCACATTCGCAGCAAACTTTATTCTGTTCCTTTTACAAATCTAAATAAACTTTTTCAAGAAGCAAGAATGAACCCCTACACGGATTCTTCAACCCCAGAATACATACTGAAGTCCATTATAATGGACATCGCTTATCACAGACTGTTTAAGCCTGCACGCGTTACAAACGATGACTGTTCTGAACAGAAACGTCTTTTCCTTAAACTTAAATTCACAAATAAAGGCATAGACGCTTTAAACATTGGCAATGTTCTAAATCACAAAAAAAGTTCAGTCCTGCATTCCACCATATTTTAAATTGAAGACCACGCCTTGCATTTCATATAGCTATACACCTAGCATCGCATCCAAGCTATTCAGTTACAAACATGTTTTGCAGTGCCTGGACATCAACCGTCTTCTACACTACACTGTCACATGTTCATGTGCTTCATCTCCTTTCAAATACAATACTATCGGGCATGTCATTACCGGCGACGTTTCTATTGTTGAAAATGAAAGCCTCAAAAATCTTATTTTAAGGGGCCCTAAATACCGGCAAGCCCGTTCCTTTAATTGGCGTCAGATTTTCAGTTTAATTATGGATTCTGTCGAAGAATATGCCAGACGATGGGCCAAACATGAAGACGTAGAACCAGACACTTTGTCTGAATGCCTGAAAGCCATACGATGGTTGATAAAATCTCGTATTCGAAAACTTAAAGGGACTATGAAAACACGTTATCCCTCTGTATTTAATGATCCAGAAGTAGTAACTGAACTGGATAGGTTACATGACCAATATGTACTGGTACCAGCAGACAAAGCCTCAAATAATGTAGTTTTTATTTGTAAGGCACATTACTATAATTGTTTATTAGAAGAACTTGGGTTTAATACGAATTCTGGAAATCCTACATACACACGTAGCTTACTTTCAAAGGACGAGATCCTTCAAAATCACGTGTCCGTATTATGCTCATTTGATATACATACAACGGATACCGATTTCGAGCTACCACATTTATACTGGATACCTAAACTTCATAAAACCCCATATAAGCAAAAATACATAGCAGGATCCAGCAAATGTTCTACCAAACCTTTATCTTTACTCCTTACCAAGATATTGACAGCCATTAAGGAGAAACTTCAACAATACTGTACAGTTGCTTATTCCAGAAGCGGTGTAAATCAGATGTGGATACTTAAAAGTTCTAAACAGCTTTTAGAAAATTTGAAGGCACACAATATTTCTCGAATTCACAGTATCAGAACTTATGACTTCTCTACTCTTTACACTACTATTCCACATAAAAAATAAAAAAAAGACTTTTCAGCATCATAGACAACTGCTTTTTCACTAAAGGTGGTACCCCAAAATTTAAATATCTAGTGATTGGCTATCAGGATACTTATTTCGTCAAACACCACTCTGATTCTGCACATAAATATACTGAAGTTGATATAAAAAACATGCTGGAATTTCTAATAGACAATATATTTGTAATGTTCGGAGACGTGGTCTTTCAACAAACTGTCGGCATTCCTATGGGAACCAATTGTTGTTCCTTTATTCATACGAAGCAGACTTCATTCAGAAACTGCTGAATCAAAAGAAGAAAAAAGTTAGCGGTGTCCTTTAATTTGACATTTAGATATATCGACGACGTTTTGTCAATTAATAATGACAATTTTCATACATATGTCAATGCGATATATCCCAGCGAGCTAGAAATTAAAGATACAACAGAATCAAGCACACACGCTTCATACTTAGACATTTTACTTAATATAAACACAGACGGGAAATTAGCAACTAAGCTATACGATAAACGCGACGATTTCGACTTCCCCATCGTAGTAATATCCCTCAGTCACCCGCATATGGAGTTTATATTTCACAAATGATCCGATATGCCAGGGCGTGCACAACATATGAATATTTCATATACAGAGGTAAACTACTCACTGACAAATTATTGACACAGGGATATCGAAAACCGCGTTTAATGTCAACGTTCCGCAAATTTTACGGTCGGTATAATAGTCTTGTTTGTGACTACTCTGTTTCACTAAGTGAAATGTTGAGTTGCCTTTTCGTTGGCGGTTGTTGAGACGTCTGTACCAATTGTGAAGAGGATACACTCCTCACTTGTTTCATTGGACTTGACTGTGGACTCAAGGCGGGTGTGACCGGTCGACAAGGGGATGCTTACTCCTCCATGGCACCTGATCCCAGCTCTTGGTTTCCAGAGGTCCGTGTTTGTCCATTTTTATCGGATTTGTATCTATGTCCTGGACATTCTATTGATTTATACTTTGGTATCTGAAATTTTTATATTCGTATATACCGAGTGTTTGACGAAGGAACAAACACTACCACTTTTAAGTATTTGGTACTACGGATGGGCCGATACAATGAATCGAACACGAAACCTTCCGCTTGCGACTCGAACGCTCCATCACTGGACCACCAGAAGCGGTTAGAGAAATAGGTACCAAGGATACCACATTATATAGAACATATTCTACCATAATTTGTGTTGTTACACCACTCTGAAGCGGTGGTATAAACGAAGCTGCAGTTAGTTAACATTTACAAATAACCGACAGGCTTTTTAAATGACGTCACAAACACTAAATGACGTCATCGCCAACCTTCAGATGAATGAAGAGATTGAAGTGATGTACAAGTTTGACGCGATCACGAGAGTCCAAACGCGATAGTGCCTAGACGTGGTGTAGGTTTATAATCCATACTACCAATCAGCGGTTTTCAGTTATGGTAAAAACCTATTCAACAACTCGTGTAAGTTGATTATCATGTTAATCAAACTCTCTTTTGTTCGGTAAACCTCGCGTCTTTTTGAAAAATTAACTAACTCGAATTAGATAAACATGATAATCAACTAACACTCGTTGTTTAATCTCTATGTCTACCGTAACTTGTGTTGTTATACTACTCTCAAGTGGAGGAAAAACAAAGCTGCAGTTAGTTCGCATTTACAATTATTATACACTTTATGTATACAGTCGTTTCTATTGGCTAAACCGCTTACACGTGACTAGATTACAATAGATCATGTACACCGGTTTTCCATGTTACATCACGAGAAAATGTCCTCTGCCCTCGTATCCCGCATGCGCAGTAAAGCGGATGTGACAGGTAAACAAATCGTTGTAAAAAAAACTATGCGTTTTAGAAACTTAAAAAATACAAGGAAAACAAGAGAACATAAGGAATTTTGTATTCATTTGTTTTAGTTTTTTTTCAAAGTAACGTTCAAATAGCAGTGTAAACAACAGAACAAAATGTTATAATTCGAATCTAAAGTATGTCACTAGAGTATATAATAATATACAATTATGGACTTTTGTGGTGGTAAATATGATATGATATGAACCTCATATTCACCACCACAAAAGTCCATAATTGTATAATAACTAATAGGACTGTGTAAGTGACGTTACAAACACTACATCGCGTCATTGCCAACTTTTAGATGAATGGAGAGGTTGAAGTGACGTACAAGTTTGACGCGATCATGAGAGTCCAAACCTGATAGTGTCTATACGTGATGTAGTCTAATAATTCATACTACCATGCAGCGCTTTTCAGTTATGGTAGAAACAGATTAAAAAACTCAGTAAACCTGGTATCTTTTCAAATTTTGAAAATTAACTGACTCGAGTTAGATAAACATGATAATCAATTAACACTCGTAGTTTAATCTCTATGTATCTCACAGTGAAAAGGGATGTTATGTCATAACATACAACCAATGCGACAATGCCTAGAATTCTCAACGTAAAACTTATGTCCTTGAGAGTGGTAGTCTAGTTTACATTTCGGGTATGCTGGAATGTTGCCATTCTTTTCTAAGAGTTATCTTTCCTTTTCCTTGTTCGTGGCAAATTTCTTGTCAGCCTGTCAACATGAAATCGTATGGATCGCAGCCAGAATATATCGACATTGATTATAAGCATAATTATGATAGGCGTTGAACAAAGAAATATTTGATGAGTTGTTGTATTTGTACTAAACGTAAACATCCCAACAAAATATGACATACCAATAACGATTTTCTGCGACTTATCAGTAGCAACATTAATATAATAACTGTATGTAATACAACAAAATAGAATGTTTATTATTGTTATATATCTTCATTACTTGTATGTTGCTCTTAATTAAATCGTATAATGTACAGATTAGGCAGAATATCAAATGATGACATAGATATGGCATATAAGTAATCACAATGTAAGCCGACTAAGTAAAAAATGGAAACATATTAGCCTGCTAATGAAAAAGAGAGATGAAAATTGAATCTGATTATTACCAACATACATTCATACACGCTAATATATGATACAATGTATGGATGATTCATTTGTGCATTTATTACAAGTCTTGTGTTTAGGTACATTCAATTACGTTTCCTTGTGTTTAAAAGTGATCTCTTTATCATATCCATCTACCTTGTACTTTCATTTTGGAATGTAATGAACAAAAGAAAAAGAAGAATATTTAAAGACAATTTAGAGGAGAACAGGACAGAAGATGACGCTATTTCAAACTCATAGAACATGACAAATAAATATATCAAAATTAGAAAATACAGATGACTTGAGAAATTAATATACAGCATCGGAATTAAAAAGATTCATAATAAACTGGATAAGATATGTTAAAGAATAAAGACCGACATATTTGCCATTTTTAAGGTTTTGTTTTACAAAATAGAAACTGTAGTTTCAGTTACATTGTAATCTAGTACTCCATTTTCTACATTCATAAAACCAGTATCCTGGGTTTCGAATGCTGTATGTTCAAAGTTGTTAACATTCTTGAAATATTTAGAGAACTGATTTAAGTTAATTGTTATTGTTGATTTCAGTGTTTTTAAGACTATTTATCAGTTTCCCAAAATCTTCAGGGTTTTTTATTTTGCATATTTTGTAATTTTGTATGCATATTTATCTAATTTCTCAATGTTTTGAGGATATACCTAGCATTATTTCACTTTATTCTTTTATTTATACTACATTTATGAAGTTGGAACTTTTCCCCCGAGCACCGTGAAAGGACGTTCTGGCTCGTGACAGTTCTGGACCAAACCATGATTTCATTTTACTATTAATTTGTGCAATTGTGTTTAAACGATTGATTTTTGGGGGAGTGAAAGTAACTCTTTGAACTTTTATCAAGAATAGAATATAGTTTTGAATGATAAAATTCAAAACCAGTGTCGGAACCATTGGAATTACATGCACTTTCAATATCATTTAGTCTACTAGATACTTCGTCAGGATTTATATTCTCGACATTATCGTCTTTCGTCGTCTTTTTCATATAATTCTACTGTTTCTTTTGCAGCTATTTATCATGCCAGTTTCAGTTACATTTGTTGAAAAATGATTTTAAAAACTTTAAAGAACAATGAATATAAGATAGTAATGGACCAAAATTTACAATAACCAGTACAGATGCCGTAACTAGAAGGTAGGCAATAACTGAACTATCTTTACAAGTATTTCCCAAGGTACCTGTCGAAAACGAAACGTCCACGTACAATAAAGATATTAAGGCTGTGACAAAGATCTAAATGTAGACGGGCGTTACGGTTAACACAACTAGTATCTTGACAGTATCTATCACCAAAGCGCAATAATTATTGAGACGTTTGAAAATTTTGAAATATGCCCTGGTGTCCTTGTCAAATTCATAGAAATCATACATAATTATTATCGTCTACATCTAGAAAATCATTTTTTTTTTGTAATGTCTAGCACTGAAATCACGGTGTTACAAATTCAGATTTACCACATATTGCTTTTATTTCATCTGCTAACTTTTCATAGATATCAGTGTTAAAAAATCTTTAATCATTGGGTAGTATACAAACAACCGTTATAAACACATCATCAGCATCATCATCATCATCATCATCATCATCATCATCATCATCATTTAAAGTTACAACGCTTTGTCTAGCTTGATACAAAAATATATTCAGAAGTGATACGATGATAAACAGAATTTTTAAAAATACATGCTATTCGCTTCTGTCCTTTCTATAATAATGACATCCAGGAATTTTACCAAAAAAAAAAAAAAAACCCCAAAAAACATCAGGGTACATTGATGAAAGTTATTTTCAGTAAATCATTTGTCAGTGAACGTTTGTAGATGTGCCCCTGTGACCCCCTAGTAAATTTGGTTATCCATGCTTTTGAATTTTTTTTTACCGTTGACAAACAGTTTATCAATAACGAGTTTAGTATTAATATATTGCTATCCGCTTTGCTTGACATAGTTTTATATAGTTTTTGTGGCGTCTCACAATTTCTGACAGAAACTCTTCATTTACGACAAAGGCAGTAAATTTAAGATTTTCCGGCACCACAATGCGGATTTTCTCTCTCTCTCTCTCTCTCTCTCTCTCTCTCTCTCTCTCTCTCTCTCTCTCTCTCTCTCTCTCTCTCTCTCAAATGAAAATTTAGGCACCATTGCTGTTTTTTAAACTGTTGTAGGCCTTATGCGATGACTTCGATCTAGCGCTACGTTATCGTTTATGTTTAAATGCTAAAACATGAATCTTTCAAGACAGATATTTTCTGGAGCGGTGTCAGTTATTTCATAGAATACAAAATTGTCCCTAATGGATCACCATCGATGATTTATGAACTCCTTTTGTAGTTCCTTATGTTTAATGGTGATTTCAGCTGCAAGGTCTTGTGTGTCTACAAATTGTGTGCAGATAGCGTTTGATTAACTGATTGTTTAATATTATATAATGGAATATTTCGACGTAATCTGTACTTAAAAATGAGACAAACAGTCCCATTTGTGATCGAGTTTCGTTCGTTGCAGATGATTTAGTGTTTATCTGACTTATATTTTGTTGAATATCATGTAGGATGTCAATATTTTTAGTTGATGATTCAATCACAGAAAGTCGCTTGGTTATTTCTATCAAAAGACTATAGTGGATTAATACCATGGGCGGCTTTGGACTGAGACAGCATATGAGGCATATTTGTGTTCAGTATAAACATGAGTGGTTGTGGTGGTTGTAGGAGGCAACATGAACAAGTTTGAAGACATAGGGTGCTCCAGTCAAACTGTCCTGGATGAGAAGTGTCAGCTATATTACAGGAATTCTCACTGTTGCTAGAGTTACTTTCTGTTCTAATTCTGATTTTCTTTTAATGTTTTTTGTCTTAATCTTTTGGTATCGGTGAGTGCTGTGGTTGTACCAATCAATCCAGTTAAAAGTTGTAGAAAACAAATATTGATACTGTATGTTTAAACCAACAGTCCATCTTATTTACGAAGTCTTTTACACATATCTGACTGCTACCTAAATCAACAAATAAGTGCTTCAAAACATTATGTATTTCCATTTTGAATTATTGATTTGTTTGTATGATGTTTTATGTCACACTTAGCAATTATTCAGTTATATGGTGGCGGTCACATTATGCGACCGGTAACGATGTACACGAGATGAGTACACTGGAAATGTGCTCAAAATATCATCTCAAGTTCTTGTGGTGCCAGAACCAACATTGACTTAAGGTAAGAGACTCCATGTTTTGAAGCTTGATTCTTTAACATCTCACCCCCTTAATTTATTGAAAATTATGCAACATAACATTATAAAATGCAATCTTTTACATCATACTGTATCCATAAGTGTTTACCCGAACAAGTGAGAAGCAGTTTAAATGCTTCTAAACCGAATTTCTAGCTGAATTGGACAATTACGACACAGACTTAAAATATGTTCTAATAGCGATAATAGTGGTTGTAAAATGTTAAATTGGATGTCATGATTGTATTAGATAATATACTTCCTCCATGACACTTGATCCCACATCTGGATTTCCAGAAATCTATGTTTGCCTTATATTCACCAGAGTTGTATATTGCATCCTGTCCATCCTTGAGATTTATACTTTGGTATATGTGATCTTTTATTATGCAATAAGAATGACCATTTCAATTTACGATTATGTGTTTAGATGTCCATTCAATTTTACCAACGTTTTATATATGTAGCAAATTCTAATGCTGATATTCATAACTTTAGATTTTATTTTACCACTTAACCGTCAATTGATTAATTTATCCATCAGAAATACTTTAAAAGAATGAAAACCATATTTTCAAATCATTGCAATTTCGCCGAGTTTGTATATAGGACGAAAACAAATTTAAATTTTGTAATAAGTATTTTAGCTGCAGGAGTTCTAGAAATCCCTGAAATCATCGATAAAAATGTAAAAGCAACCAACAAGCGCAGATACGTTCGAGTTACGCAAAAAGATAAATGATACACGTGTCAGCTACATGGCCTGATGTTGATGGAATTGAAGTAATTTTTGCAATTTAATTAAGTGACGAAGGAAGCGAATGATAATAAGCATTTCTTCAGCACTCCAGCAAAAACAATTTTCTATATACATCAACTGACTTACTTTAATTGAATTATATTTTAGGCATTATATTTCAACTTTTCAGTATGTTGATCACAATAAGTAATGTCAGCTTGGTCTAAAGATTCAATTCTTTTATTTTTATCCATGATGTCAACACGTTATATAAAACAGGAAATGATTTCCCTGGATGAATAATGTAAAGAATACAAATACATTTTATCTCGTACTGCGTAACGGCTGATATCCGGTGCGGTCTCGCTAAAGAATTTTTAAAATGATAAATTTGTTAAGTTTTTAGTGCTTTACGCATTTAGTGCAAAATATCGGGTAATGTTGCTGCATGAAAAGTGAAAAAAGAGAAATTGAACCCTATATTTTTCAGATATATCAAAGTTGATACTAATGAAATTTAAACAGTTCATAAAACGTTCTGAATTTTATGCATTTAGTAATGAATTTAAGAAAATTGTGTAATGAGAATTTAATGGATGACTAATTTGTATGGCGTGAATAATTGTTAGTTTAAAAAAACAACAAGTAGTTCATTATAAGGTTTGAGTAGAATGATCGTAATAGAATCCCCACTGGTTTGAGAACATAGATGCTAAATTGTATTATATGCAAAAACTATTTTCAGTCGTTGCTATTCCGGATAATTTAAGATTCCGGCTTTATACTCGGTCCTATTATTGCGATTCGCGTATAATTGATGCATGTTTACATTAAACATCAGCCTATATAATCTCTTTTTACATTTATATTTGGTTTTTTCAAGTATTTCAATATGTAATTTCAATCTTTGTTCTTAAAGATGCTTTTTACAGATTGAAGAGTAGAGAGTATTCATTTGTTTTTGTAATACGTTAATAATACCGAAATGCACCAATAAAATACATTTTATATGAAATCCCCAAAGTCCTAAGTTGCGATGTTTTCTGTATGGATAAATAAACAGATACCAAAGTATTTATCGCAAGAACGTCCAGAAGATAATGTACTAATCCGGTGAATATTGGAATAACACGGACCTCTGGAACCTCTATGGCGGGATCAGGTGCCAGAGAGGAGTAAGCATCCTCTGTTGATAAGTCACACCAACTGGGAATCCATAGTCGAATTCAAAAGGAAATACGTGAGGAATGAACCGTTGTCAAAATCGGTAATGATTATTCAACATCTACGATCGAATAGGTAGCTCAAGATTTCATTTAGTGAGTTCATTCCAGGGCGTGTTCAACATATGAACATTTCATATACAGACGTAAACTACTCATTGACAAATTATTAACATACGGACATTGAAAACCGAGTTTGATGTCAACGTTCCGCAATTTTACGATTCGTATAATAGTCTTGTTTGCGATTACTCTGTTTCACTAAGTGAAATGTTGAGTAACTTGTTCGATTGCAGTTGTTGAGACGTCGGCACCACTTGTGACGAGGACTCACGTTGGGTGTAACCGGTCGACAGGGGGTGCTTCCTCCATGACATCTGATCCCACCTCTTCATTGCAAGAAGTTCGTGTTTGTCCATTTTTTAAACCAGATTTGTACTTATATCCTGGACATCCTAAAGATATACATTATGGTATCTAAGATTTTTGTATTAGTGGAATACATGTACATAATTTACAATCAAGATCAATATACGGCCGAAAAATTCTCGGTTTGACAATAACATATCAGGAAATGTGTGCATTATATTACGGGGAAATTTCCAAGTCACATTAACACGACATACCAATTTGAGCGAAAAAATGTACTACGTTACCACGATATGTTGTTGTCGACATTACCGTGATATTCATCGGAATCAGTCTAACACCGGCTACCACAACCCTTCTCGACACATCTCCAAACTCTAGAGTTATTTTAAGTCCTTATCTCTTATAATTTTGAAGCTGTCTACTAAAATCCTAGGGTTTCTCCCATTTGATACAACCTTGTTTATAGTGCTCATCTGAACAAGTGTGCGATCAATATGTATTGTTTGTGTGCGATCAATATGTATTGTTTGTGAGTCGTTCAGTGAGTTTTAGTCAGGAACTTGCATGTATCCTACACGTAATTAGTACTCATTTGCATGTATGTGATGTAATACGTTTCATGTCGAGGTAATGTCGACCTATTATTCCTTTACATAGAAAATAATATCGCGGTAATGTTAACTGTAAATGAACAGGTAATGTCGCGGTAATGAGTAATGTTTTTAGAAAGTCACGTGCTCCTTTCCAGGAAGTAGTTTGCCTTTGTATAAGAAATGTTCATATGTTGAACATGATTGGTATATCGGATCAACTGCGAGATATAATCACCAAATGCAGGCGACAAAAGGATATAATGTAACTACTAAAACATTACGTTTATTGTATGACTTGTTTTTAATTTTCAGTCTGTGCCTATAGTAATCCAAATGTCTAAGTAGGAAGCGTACTTTTGTAGTGGATTCTTAAATTTCTAGTTCGTTGGGATATACTGCTTATGCGTACGTATGAAAATTGTCATTATAAATTGACAATACGTCGATATTTTTGAATATCAAATTGAAGAACACAGCTTACCTCTTTTGATTCAGAAACTTTTTTAAAAGTCTGCTTCATATGAATAAAGAAATAGGTATACCAATGAAAAGGCACAATTGGTTCCATGAGAATGCCGACTATTTGCTGAAAGACCTGGTCTCCAAACTCTACATTAATTCATATATTGACTATTAAAAATTCCAGCATCATTTTATATCATCCTAAGTGTATCAATATTTGTTGAATCAAAGTGAATGTCGCACAAAATAAGTATCATGACAACTATTGACTGGATATAAAAATTTGCGGCTTAATTGGGGATGCATGGGTCTCCGTGGACGAGTGGTTAGAGCATCGCGCTTTGAACCATGAAGTCTCTCACTTCTGGTCACCGCAGGTTCGGGTCCCGCTGGAACGGAAACTGATTTTTGTGAGGACGTTTACTTGCGGAAGACCGGTGAACTCTTCTCGGGTAAATTGTAACCAGGTTCTCTCCTCAACTATATAACTGAGAAATTATTGAATGTGGCCCCTAAACACTATTCAAAGTTATAAAAAAATCAAATTAAATGGGGATGCAATTTTGAAATCGATTTCAATGAATGACATTTATGTACCATTTGTGACGAGGATTTCTTTCTAACCTATCTTATTTGAATTTGACTGTGGACTCACGATGGGTGTGACCGGTCCACAGGTCAACACCTGATCCGACCTCTGGATTTCCAGCGGTCCGTGTTTGTCCAACATAATCATATTTGTATATGTATTATAAACATCCTGTATATTTATACTTTGGTATCTGAGATTTTATACATTTGTATTGGCTATAGATGGAACCATTTTAAGATAGAAAAATGATTACTAGAATATCATGGGTAAATATGATTTATGAGATTCCATTGAAGATTAATTTCTTTTTATATAAGAAGTCATTTTGATATTATTGATTAATTGCATGTTTTTAAATAAAAATTGATATTACTGTGAAATGACTCTGGAGTTGCATTTATATAGACCAAAACTGCACAGTGCTTGTCAAATCAAATTAATTTCTTGTAGATTTGCATGTTTAATTTTCACGTATGCATTAATGTATATCATGTTACATGGCAGTTTCTCACTGCATCGACATTGATAGATGACCAGGTAACACCGAAGTTAAAACATTGTAAAACCATGACAATATTCTAATTATTATGTCAGTTCATGTTCTCTCCGAAAATCATTGCCTGTTTTAAGCAGATATTGTGACAAACAAGACTTTGGTTTATAAGTTGGGGAAACGAGATGTTATCAATTCCTTTCATTAGCAATCTATATTTTTCAGCCTTTCAACAGCTGTCTCTGCCTCTATGGTAGGACGTTATACTAAAGTTGTGTATATTTGAATTTGGAAAAATATTTTCCCACTCTCTTTATAATTTAATTTCTTTCATTGATGGACCAACAAAATTACTAGCAATTGAAAAACAAAGTGAATCATGCTAAAAGAAAATCGAAATCACAAATAGAAATGAAATGCCATGTAGGAAGTCGGCGAGGAAGTAACGTTAGGTAAACTTATATAAGTTCAATATATTTTGTATGATGTCTTGTGCATTATAACTTTGGCATTATGTTTATAATATGTAGAATGTATGACTTCTAAAAGCATTATATTTCAAAGGTTTATACTCTATAATGTTGACATTATTTCTAGTCAGGTGTAGCGTATCAACAGGAGACTCTCAGACCACCTTGTTGCATAATCCCAGGTCCGTGTTCATCCACTATTTTGTACATCGCTGACCTCTTGTGATGGTCGAGTGGTAACGTTCTACTCGGAAGCGGAAGGTCCACGGTTCCATTTCCGGTAGCGTGTCTTACTTAAAACTATATAAACATACAGTGACTGTTCCTTCGCCAAGCGCTCAGCATAACAAATGAAGTCACTGGTATTTCTGATGAAGTCCTATACTCGTTAACGTGAAAGAATCATCATGATTGCATTGACAATACTTCATATCAAGGTTAATACATTTATGGCACTTTACCTCAGCTGGTGACATTCCCTTTAAAGGTCTTGGCGAAATGTAAAAATAAATGCAGATTAAGTTGCATTGTTGACACAAAAGTATATGTGCCTATTGACTATCGGTATGTTATCGATCTTAATTTTTTGTTGTTTTACAAACATATATTATAACCTTTGTTTTGGCCTTTAATATCGGAGTTAGCATAAAATGGTTGAACATGCCACAAATGACAGCAAGGACGTGTCTACATTCTTAAAACCTATTTGCAAAGATATGTAAACAAAGCAATGCTACTTACGACTTAGACTTTTTGTGTTTTGTTGAAATGAGAAAAAAATCAACCAGTTGGCAATAAAAGGCGTGTAATACAAATATTTACCCTGCTGTTGAGCTGAGAAATGCAGTATGGTGAGTATTGAACAAAACACAATGACAATATGTTTTTGACAATATTTCACAGGAATTGAAAGAGTTCTCGCGGAAGGTCGGTGGTCTTTATAAATTCATTGGACAAAAAGTGTTGAGTATTTCCACGGTCTCGGCCATTGCAGGGTGATATTCAGCAGGGTGATATTCAATAAAAATATCACATGCGCAGAAATGGATGAACGTACGATAATTAGGTCTAACCTCTATATGAGTTGTGTAGCAGACAATTCCTCAATGCAGATTGGAATCGAGATAACAACAACAGAAATTAAATGACTTGACAAAATTGATATATCGTTATCAAATATACTTGCTGATATCAGCCAAACAGACATGCTCTTTTTGATGGAGGCTTAAGATTCAAAATCGACGCAAAGGACGCAATGGGTATCGAGCAGTATGTATTAGGCCTCAGAACGTGATGAACATATGTAGGTTTTTGCATGTATAAAGTATAAAAATAAAACTTTTGTTGCACTTTATTTTGTGTTTTAACTAATTCAATGGATAACATATGCTTTAATACAGTAGATCGGTATAATGTAATAGAAATAAAATTCCTGATCGGGTTGTAGTTGAAATTGTCAACCCCTAAAATCATTATAATATCACTCATAATAACTGTTTTATTAATCAATAATGAAATAAATGTCATCAAATGTTTACAAACACTGAAGGGGCTTCCCTAGTCGAGTGGTTAGAGCATCGCGCTTTGAACCATGAAGTCGCTCATTTCTAGTTAACACTGGTTCAAGTCCCGCTGAAACCTAAGCTGAGGTTTGTTAGTAAGTGTGCCAGATTACTTGCGGAAGGCCGGTGTAACGTGAAAAATTGACCCGCTACCCGGTGTCACTTTTCTGCGATAGAAGTCTTACCCGAGGTCATATTTCTACGATAGAAATCTTACCCGAGTAGCCGTAGAAAGATAACCCGCTTCATCATTTCTGTTATTCGACTCGTAAAGAAGTGCACGCGCAGACCAGTCACACCCTACATTTTCAGGAAAAGAAATACGGATACCATGCATATACTATACGGAAATTATGACCTAGACCGCGCGGAGGACCCGCTCGGCCCCTGAAGACCGAATGGACCAAAATTTGGTACACAACTAATGATCTGAATATCTTCCTCTCATAAACCAGTGATCAGATGTCTTTCAGATTTTGTTGCATGATTGTTTAGTCAATATCTACAAAGTTTGCAAATAAAAACATAACAGGTCATTCTAGATTTTTCTCTCTGTCTAGCGTCCTTGGACAGATTTTTTTAAGATCATAAAACAAAGAAAAAACACAAACCTCTAGGGGCAAATATGGAACATAGTCTTAAATTAACAGTAAAATATGAAATTCTATTTTGATCAAAGTGAAAAATGTTATTTTAAAGGTTATGTTCATTTGGATATGACTGTGGACTCAAGGCGGGTGTAACCGGTCCATACTCCTCCATGGCACCTGAATCTACCTCTTGGTTTCCAGAGGTCCGTGTTTGTCCATTTTTACCAGATTTGTATTTATATCTTGGATATCCTGAATATTTATTCTTTGGTATCTGAGATGCTTTATAATTTAGCACATGTCTTCGATAAGGTAGTGAATACAGATTCCGTTTCTTATGTTTATTTGTCTGAAAATCGAGCTTAACAATCCTATGACTACTAAAATTATTATATGTTATTTATCAGTGATTTTCATATTGGCCTAGTTATTGCTCCGAGGTCTGTCTTATTGGCTTAAGGTGAAGTCGAAGATCAATACGACAGACCGATGCGAAATAACATGGTCAATATGGAAATCGCTGATTAATGAGCATATTATTAATTAAATCGGTTTGAAAAGACAACTTAAAAGTTGGAATTCCAAAGAAAATAGTTGGAAATTCCAAGAATAAAATTAAAATTTCCTAGAAAAAGATTGAAAAGCCAATCTGAAAGTTGAAAATTCCAAGAAAAAAGTTGGAAAAGCCAACTTTTAAGTCGGAAATTCCAAGAAAAAAGTTGGAAAAACGAAAAATTACAAATCGTAGGGTGTCCCTAATACGCTTCCGTTGGTAATAAAGTTTCGATATTTAGAAAGTAAATTCATACGATAATATTCACATTATCAATGTAACATTTCACTAATTTGATAATAAGCAAGAACAGCAATACACAACAACAAAATACAACACGAGCTTAATGTAAGAATACTAACAACACAATTTACGTTAATAATTTAACGCAAAGATTGAACTATTTACAGTTGTGGACCCCCTGATAATTTGGTCCACAAAGCTGACTACTTCTTCCGCTAGTTGTCGTTTAAAGAATTTCCAGTTTATATCTGAACTTTATAATTATAATTAGCAAAACAGGAAAAACGAGAAACAAAAACAAATCGCGTTGAGAAACTAAGATTTACATATACACATGCATGTAAAATATATCAGTAATAAATTATTTTCTCATGTTGCTAGGGCTGCATATATTTATAACCAACAAACAGAAGATAATATGTGCATGGAAATGTTGCAGTCTTACAAATAACAGTGATAAATATGTTTGTCACTTTTCTATACAGGAACATATTTATAACTAGCAAGTAAACGCATAAATATACCGGCAGGTGATCAAATAGTCTAACAGATACCGGTTAACAGCGAAAAATGATAATCAAACAGTCTATGAGACCTACAAAGCATTTTCTGGAAAATGAAAGTAAAGATTAATTTAAAAAGATATGAAATGATACAATTTAGTGAATTAATCATTCACTTTCAGATAAAAAGTTTATCGAAATGATGAGTTGATATTTAGTAATGGAAAACATTCTTTAAACAGTTTTTTAGGATGAGTAAAAGTTCCAAGTCAAAATAAAGAATTTTATTAAAGAAAAATGAATGAATAAATTTAGAATAAAGAGAGAATGAAATCTGAATAGACACTGCGAACGATAGCCAATTATTGGCTTAACAATACTCAACAGATAATATAAGTACCGTAAAAGTAGAAATTTTACTGAGACGCAAATTTGTCCTAAAAATATGGTATATAATTTAGCAAGAAGTAATTTTCTGCGATTTTATGATTTAAGAATATTCGCTAGAATTTCTGCTTATACGGTATTTCAGTTGCCAAAAAAAAAAAAAAAAAAAAAAAAAAAAAAAAAAAAAAAAAAACAACAACAACAACAACAACGTCACACGAGCCTTGTAATGACCATCGAATATTTATAACGGCGAGATATGAACAATTTTATGAAATAACATGTCCAGTTGTGGTTGATGGCTGTTACTGTACTTCTAAATGTCACCGTACATCTGATCTATACTGAATTTTTTCATTTATGTTAGATACTCTTGGTATTATGATCCAAATCGGTAAAACGGTATGAAACAGATATTATGGTTGATCGAGTCTTGTTAATAGAAAATTCTTGAGAATAAATTTGTTTTTTTACCTGTTTTGCAAAACTATATCTTTGGTTTTACATTTGTGATATATGAACGAACAATTATTCTATCTAGAAAATATAAAATCACCGAAAACATCAGTGCATCAGCATAGGAAATTTTGTATTAAATATTATAAACACAATTCCAAAGTTATAATGTTCAAGACGATATCGTTTCTGTCAATCAGACTTCATCAGTTGATCTCCAATTTAAAATTTATGTGTATGTTCCAAAGACAAAGTGGTATTATACAAGGCCAAACAATATCTCTAAAAGTATAGCCGAAATCCATCTAAGAGTAACCACTGTAAAAATTTACTATCTTAGCTTTAGAAAAAATGTTGAATTTAAATGGTGTTATCAGTATTACTGTAGTATTAGATGAACAGCTGGTACCAAAATACCAGGTACTAGGTTTATGTATACCCTTGGGGACTCAAACGGTCCACCAGCAGTGGAAACGACCTAGTGGTTATAAATATTATAAACACGATACCAAAGTTATAATGCTCAAGGCGATATCGTTTCTGTCAATTAGACTTCATCAGTTGAGCTCTAATTTAAACGTTATGTGGATACTCTAAGTTTAATTTGGTTCCTTAGATTTGGAACTTTATTATCAAATTGACATTTTAGACTTTCTGACTGGATCTTTAAGAAAATAACTCAATTTGTAAAACGATGAATTGTACTATACACGAAGAAGCTGCAAAGCGAAAATTACTTGATGAAAATGACATGATATCATTATAATATTGAATTAACTGGATAACTGTCGGGCAAGCACTTAAGTTTTGAATTAAAAGGATAAAACAATTTATCAACCACCCAACAGGATCATTCAAAACCCTTAAATGAAACTAAATTACATTACCATGTGGCACTCATGATATTGTAATTTTTATCCGCTAAATCACATTGAAATATTTCTATCTCAGGATTATTACCATGAAGATCGATCCCTCGAGAACCATTACAAATATTTTTAAAGTTAATTTACGAGGTCAACATAAACATGGCAAGCATATTTTTATTTCGAAAACTAATATAAATCAGAAACCTTCGTAAAAGGCAATTATGAAGTGTAAATCTATTTATAAAAAATCTCAGAAACCAAAGTATAAATCAATAGAATGCCCAGGACATAGATACAAATCCGATAAAAATGGACAAACACGGACATATTGAAACGAAGAGGTGGGATCAGGTGCCATGGAGGAGTAAGCATCCCCTGTCGACCGGTCACATCCGCCGTGAGTCCACAATCCAATGAATTACGTGAGGAGTGAATCCTAGTCACAATTGGTACAGACGTCTCAAAACCCGCCAACGAAAAGGCAACTCAACATTTCACCCAGCAAAACAGAGTAATCCCAAACAAGACTATTATACCAACCATAAAATTTGCGGAACGTTGACATTAAATGCGCGGTTTTCGATATCACTGTGTCAATAATTTGTCAGTGAGTAGTTTACCTCTGTATATTTAAAATTTTCATATGTTGTACACGCCCTGGCATATCGGATCATTTGTGAAATATAAACTCATTTGTGAAATATAAACTATATATGCGGGTGACTGAGGGATATTACTACTTAAATGTGGAAAATTTACGATGGGTAATCCGAAATCGTCGCGTTTATCGTATAGCTTAGTTGCTAGTTTCCCGTCTGTGTTTATTTTAAGTAAAATGTCTAAGTATGAAGCGCGTGTGCTTGATTCTGTTGTATCTTTAATTTCTAGTTCGCTGGGATATATCGCATTGACATATGAATGAAAATTGTCATTATTAATTGACAAAACGTCGTCGATATATCTAAATGTCAAATAAAAGGACACCGCTAACTTTTTCTTCTTTTGATTCAGCAGTTTCTGAATGAAGTCTGCTTCGTATGAATAAAGGAACAGGTCGGCCAATAAAGGAGCACAATTGGTTCCCATAGGAATGCCGATAGTTTGTTGAAAGACCACGTCTCCGAACATTACAAATATATTGTCTATTAGAAATTACAGCATGTTTTTTATATCAACTTCAGTATATTTATGTGCAGAATCAGAGTGGTGTTTGACGAAATAAGTATCCCGATAGCCAATCACTAGATATTTAAATTTTCGGGTACCACCTTTAGTGAAAAAGCAGTTGTCTATGATGCTAAAAAGTCTTTCTTTTAATTTTTTATGTGGAATAGTAGTGTAAAGAGTAGAGAAGTCATAAGTTTTGATACTGTGAATTCGAGAAAAATCGTGTGCCTTCAAATTTTCTAAAAGCTGTTTAGAATTTTTAAGTATCCACATCTGATTTACACCGCTTCTGGAATAAGCAACTCTACAGTATTGTTGAAGTTTCTCCTTAACGGCTGTCAATATCTTGGTTAGGAGTAAAGATAAAGGTTTGGTAGAACATTTGCTGGATCCTGCTATGTATCTTTGCTTATATGGGGTTTTTATGAAGTTTAGGTATCCAGTATAAATGTGGTAGCTCGAAATCGGTATCCGTTGTAGGTATATCAACTGAGCGTAATACGGACACGTGATTTTGAAGGATCTCGTCCTTTGAAAGTGAGCTACGTGTGTATGTAGGATTTCCAGAATTCGTATTAAACCCAAGTTCTTCTAATAAACAGTTATAGTAATGTGCCTTACAAATAAAAACTATATTATTTGAGGCTTTGTCTGCTGGTACCAGTACATATTGGTCATGTAACCTATCCAGTTCAGTTACTACTTCTGGATCATTAAATACAGAGGGATAACGTGTTTTCATAGTCCTTTAAGTTTTCGAATACGAGATTTTATCAACCATCGTATGGGTTTCAGCCATTCAGACAAAGTGTCTGGTTCTACGTCTTCATATTTGGCCCATCGTCTGGCATAATCCTCGACAGAATCCATAACTATAATAGATATGAAATATATTTTTAGTTTTGACCTTTGACCTCAAATTTAAATCATCCTTGTATATGATCTGAACCTTAAAGTTCAAATTCAACAGAAACAAAATCTGTTTAGAACTATTATTTTTTCATACAGGGTGAAAATTATTTTATGCACAGTTATCTTTTATGTAGGGTGACAAATATTTATTTCAGACGAAAAATATTATTTACATGCT
This sequence comes from Atrina japonica, assembly GCA_030159075.1. Lineage (NCBI taxonomy): Eukaryota > Metazoa > Mollusca > Bivalvia > Pterioida > Pinnidae > Atrina > Atrina japonica. The sequence goes on along the minus strand of BROG01000336.1, from coordinate 81,615 downwards.
CACGTAAAATCTTCAAGTGTATATTCTGATGCAACGATTCATTCGCCATCTTTATTGATAACGTTCTGTTAATACAATATTACTAACCCAATTGAAAATCATATAACTCTGGCGTTTGATTTCGAACTGATCATCTAGACATCTAGCGTATATTCATACAGGAAGTTTTGAAATATGTATAATTTTGTATGACCCGACGGCGAAATGTGCAGTGAGGCTTGCGAGGGTTTTAAGGCCTACCCCGAAATTTTCAGATTCTATAAAGCATTTTGTGTTTCTTCCGCATATTGACCGTTCGATTTTAGAATCAGAAGTTCGACAGACCGTAATAGAACATTCAGTAAAAACAAGTCAACCGATCCAGTGCACATGATTTATTCCCTACTGTTTATATAAAATATACCGATTTTTTATAACAGAAAATAAGGAATATATTCTTCAGTGGTTTGCTATACCTATTTTCATGTAATTTCCGAAGTGCCAATATGTCTTGTGCACGAGTTAGCCAGCAACACCATAAATAAACATTGTAGGTAAAGGCCTGCCTTACTCCATGTTATTTTTTCAAAAAGGTAATTAAATTTAATTACAACGATTTTTAACTACAGCATTATTTAGCTAGTGGGGCTTTAAACAGTAAAAATATGGCAAAAACTTCTCACGCGAATGAACTTTTTATGTTTTTTTTTTTTAATCACACTGCTTGTTTGTTTTATTTAAACAAACGACTGAACATATTTTGCGCTATTTTGTATCTTTAATCATCCCGTCACATGCTGGAGGTAATCGAGCGCCCCACATCTCATGTCACGCATCCAGATGCTGACCGTACTCTCTGTTGAATGAGGTATAGACAACTCATATGACAAATGTATTCATTTTTAGTATCTTGATAGGCTTTTAAAATAAGCATACACCTCAGCTAGAAAAAAAATGTTTCGGTTCGTTTTGGTGAAATTTTGGTCAATTTGCGATCGGCACGAATAAAGAAAAAATGTATACAAATTTTGTGTCATATGTGTAGTGTAGATTATATCCCGAAGTTTAATAAAATCATAAATGTTTATACCATTTTCCTGTTAAATGCACATAAAAAACCGTCATGACATAACCGGACAATGTCAGGACAAAATCCGGTCTTTAGTATCTCCTGTGCATACGCAAGCTGACCTTTCCCTATAGCATCCGGTTTCAACCCGCTTATGGTCAGAGACAACAAAATAGTTTTCCATAGGCGACAAAGTTAACGTTTTTCTGTATATCTCATTTTTCGTGTGAGTGGAATCCTATAACTTATTATTGGATCTGTTCCGCATCCTTTCCGCAATCAGAAAATAAGCACAAAACATAGGCTTAACCATCTTGTTTTTCTGTCACATGTGTATATGTCAACCACCAGCAGTTTCGCAGTGAATGGACAGGGAATCCTTTATTTAGATACTTCTCAAAAATTGGCTCTAATGATATCAAAGCACTAGTAAATATTATGCTGAATCAGTATTTTCAATTCTTAATACATTACTTTCCCTACACTTTTTCAACCAAGCAATTTCCAGGGTATTTAGTTGTCTCTGACCTTATACATTTTCTACGTGGACCTCAGGGTCCATACAATAATTATATATAGTATCATTGGTAATACAACGCGTTTATACCAACATGTTAATAGCAGTTGTGTGCTTTGAAGTTGCTCAGCAACGGTTAACTCTTAAAAAGAAGTATCATAAATGAGAAATGAGAAAAATGTTGCATGTATCTTGTACATCTGTGAAATAGAAAGTTCTCTTGAAGAACATTAAAACAGTAATGATATTATGGACAAAAAACAAAAATGGAAATTATTGAAAAACATCAATACTGAAGAATCGTCATGTGTTTTGATTTAAATTGAAATAGAAGTACCAGAAAAGCATACATACACAGACAATCGATTAATTTTACCACTACAGCAAAACACGAACTGGAAAGCCAGTTTACGTGTCTGTCACTGAACAAATATATTGAAACAATCTGCAATTGATTATTACAGAAATAAATATAATCCGTGACTAAACTTTCCTTTGCTGAATGTTAATATGACATTACATTTGTATTCTTCTGAAAATAGAAGATTTTGATATCCTAATGGTTTTGTTATCATTGCTATTAAAGGTGGGATTTTTAGTCAAGGCGTGTGGTCTTTAGTATGTTTTCCAAAATGAGTTCTCTTGAATGCGGGGGCTGATAACAGAAACGGGTATAAGTTTATGGAAGCTTGGGGAGCAATATACACTAAAACAAATTTGTAAATAAGAGATTTACTTGACGTTTCATTATTCGTTTTGTATTAGGGGAAATAATGTCATAAAAGTTTATAATTATTTTCAGTTTATGAATCTTCCTAGATAAGATCAAAAGCCTAATGACAAATAAAATACAAAAGAAATCTTGAAAGAAACCCATAAAACGTGAACACTGAATGAAAATTACTTCAATACAAATAAAATAAACATCTTGTAATATAACACATTTAATTGCGTACTTCGAATACACGGACAATTCCTTTGTTTAATCTTAAACTGAAACAATTTCATGAAATATGCGAAAATGTAAACATTCGTAACCCTTTGAAGTAACACAGGTGGCTCTTCAGGCAGGCCACGGGATAGTTTACGTTTGTAATGTGGTTAGGCATCTGTGACACTAATTCTTATAGACTGCAACATACAGACCCATACCAAGATAATATAACCAATGTGAATAAACTAATATAAATGTAAGGTTTTAATATGAGAACATTTCTTTATTTCAAGTAATTAGATCTGTCTAGTTGGGATATTGAGTGTACCGAGAACAGACTGGGGTTACTCAGTATTAATGAAAATGTAATAGATGTATGTATTCCTACTGGAATCGTTATTGACTCTTTGTTCGTGTATTTTATATGTACACCCACAACCATCAGTTTGTAAACACACACACACACACACACACACACACACACAAACAAACACACACACACACACAAACACACTTGAAATAAAAAGAAAATATTCATAACAATTTATATGAATATATGGACACATAGATCAATGTGAGAATCACACTCACACACACATACACACACTTGAAATAAAAAGAAAATATTCATAACAATTTATATGAATATTTGGACACATAGATCTATGTGAGAATCACACACATACACACACACTTGAAATAAAAAGACAATATTCATAACAATTTATATGAATATGTGGAAACATAGATCTATGTGAGAATCATACACGCACACACACACACTTGAAATATGTGCTCACATAGATCTATGTGAGAATTATACATACACACACACTTGAAATAAACAGAAAATATTCTTACCAATATACATGAAAATGTGGACACATAGATCTATGTGAGAATAACATACACACATTTGAAATAAAAAGAAAATATTCATAACTAGATATATGAAAATGTGGACACGTAGATCTATGTGATAATTATACCTTTCCACATTGTTTTGAACTTGATACAATGTATACAGACTATTGAGGTACAAAGACCATTGCATTCTAGATAAACATGTTATAAAACATTTGTTCAAATGAATACGGGTTTACATAAACAGCACAATCAATTGCAAGCTTTATGTTTAATATTTACAATTCAAAATTAGATAAATGAGTCATATATTATTTCAACAATATGTTGAACTGGTGGATGGAATTAGATATTATAAACATGAAAGTTATAGTTGTGCAAAAAGGCAAAAATACAATGTTCGAAAGACTATCTTTCTCAATAAGACTTCATCAAGATACTGAGATAGAATTCAAAATACATGTAAAGTTCCAAAACAAAACGTGGTATCATACAAGGCTAAACATAAGCTTAATTTATTCCTTAATCCGTCTAAGAGTATCAACTGTAAAATTTGATTATCTTAAGAGGAATTGAGAATTTAAACCTGCAATAAATTTGAAATATTACCTTAGTTTAAAATAATCAGCTGATACCGAAATACCAAGTACTGTGTTTATATATACCCTCGGGGACTCAGTGGTCCACCAGCAGTGCACCGTGTTTATATCTACCCTCGGGGACTCATTGGTCCACCGGCAGTGTACCGTGTTTATATCTACCCTAGGGGACTCAGTGGTCCAACCAGCAATATTTTGCGTTTATATATACACTCGGGGACTCAGTGGCCCACCAGGACCATGTAGTTTATCTACTGGTTAGATTTTAACCCTCGGTTAAATATCATAGCCAAGGATTAAAAATAAACCCAGGGTTAAAATCTGTTACTCAATGATAGGCTTGATATAACTATTGTTAAATAGAATTGGAAAATGTAGCCATATTTTGTGACTCGGTTACATAATTTAACCAATTAAGGGCTATATTTTCAAAATGAAAGATTGGCATTGTTATCGAATTTCAATCCCAGGTTATATAACCCTCGAATACAATATTTAAACCATGGTTATATTTAACTGTTAGATAAATTTAACCAATAGATAAACAACTGGGTATAGCAGTGTACTGTGTTTATATATACCCTCGGGGACTCTGTGGTCCACCAGTAGTGGTTTTAGTTTTTATTATTTTTTAACATTCTGTCAATAATATTTCACTTCGATTTAGGTGTCACCAGCTTTAGGTGAAGTGCTACAAATTTTGACCCGTGCTGTGGACTGACGCCAATACAGTGAGAATTCTTTTATGTGTCACGCCTTCCGTGACACGTGACCTCGGTTTTCAGTCTCATCCAAAAGACTACCTTTTGGATGAAAATATTATAAACATAATGCCAGAGTAATAGTAACAATGTGAAAAAAGGCAAAAACAAGATCACCTTTTTTGTCAATAAGACTTAATCGGTTGATCTGGAAGTTAAAACAGATGTAGAGTTCCAAGAAGAAATATAATATCATACAAGGCCAAACTAATCTAAATGTATTCCTTAATCCGTCTAACAGTTACCACTGTAAAATGTCGGCTATATTTGCTTTTAAGGAGTTTAGAATTACTCATTCGACTGTTACTTTAGCATAAAATAATCACCTGGTATCCAAATACCAGGTACAAGGAAGGACTCAAGGCTAAGATGCCTTGTATGCAGAAATTACTATGGGATGTCTGTATTATAGTTTTCATAAAAAGGGAAATAATTAGAATTATAAGAAATCTCTAGAAACGGAAGACTCCCTTATTTGTCCATTCCTCCTGTTTTTGTGTATATCTTACAAGTTTCAGTTTCAAATACGTACCTTTGATTAGTATGACCTATCATACCAATTTTCACATTTGAAATTAACATTTCACATTAGTACGTAAATAACTTTGATAGCAGAGCACTATAAGAACATTTCATTAATGCTTCATTTGTATTATCCAAGGGGACGGTAAAATATGTGCATCATCCACAATCATACAAAATTTCAGTTAGATTCTAATTAATAAAAAGTAATGGAAATATTCAAATTCAAAGATTATTGAAAAAAAAATTCAAAAAGGATGGATTAACCAAAAGCGATTCAGCTCAGTAAACAACCGAATTTTATGAAAATCTACTTAATCTCAGAGAAGTAACCGAAAGGAATATATTAAGACGTATAGACATTGTTTTGAACTAGTGAAAGAAATTGGCAATCAAAGCTACAAACGTTAATCTAGCAAATTAAATCGACAATTAATCTGTTGGCAAAGAATGTGTAGCCCTTCATGACACCTGGTCTCACTTCTTGATTTACCAAAGGAATGTACATATGTTTTTCCTAGAGTATGTATATGTATGTAAATTATCTATGTATTTTGCTGATTTTTATAATTCATTAACAGTATACATTAATGATTTGATTACATGTAATACATCACATATCATTTGGACTTGACTATTGACTCACGGCGGGTGTGACCGGCCGACAAGGGGTGATTACTCCTCCATGGCACTTGATCACATCTCTTGGTTTCCAGTGGCCCGTCTTTGTCCATTTTCATCAGATTTGTATCTATATCCTAGACATCATATATGTAATTATGCTTTATAATTTATTAAATGCATTTATAAGCATAGTACAGTTATAACATACAGTTCAATACACATATACAATACGCAACGTTGTATTGCACTGCAGTTGGATCCAGAAATTTTGCCGGTGTTGTAGCATAGACTCTTCCCGCATAGAGTGCCACCAGAAGAACGAGACCGGACCCAACTCCCCTCTCCCCGGAAAAATGGACCCATGATAATAGAATATTCTCCAAGAAAGAAACCTCCTCGACTTAACTTCCCCCGAGGAAATAGCGCCCCAGTAAAGAATTTTCCCCCAAATGACAGCACGATTGTTCACCCTTATCTCAGGTTTAGCTATCTATCCGTTTCAAGTTCTTTTACTAGAATCTATCAATCCATATACGTCAAAGACTAACAGATCAACTTTAAATTTTGGTTAAAAAGTAAAATCATTGAAATCGTGAAATATTGTATTAAAATTCATTAAATACACTCAAATCTTTGTCGATTTAATTCATTGATACATTAAGATGAGAATAAGCAAATATCTTCGAAAACATATCTCTGGTTTGCTAAAGTTCGATTTCCTTGACAAATACATAAACAAAAATGTTAAAATCATTATTGTACTCCTATTAATGAATATTATACCGATATATATATTTCTGATAAATTTACTTCATTTTAGTCGACTTATAACAATATAAAACATCTCAGATACCAAAGTATAAATTTTTAGGATTTCCAGGATACAAATACAAATCAAAATTTTATTTTTTCAAACGTTAAAGAATATCATGACATTTTCATATCTAGACTACATTATTTCAATAAATTTTTATATATTTTCTATTCAGAAATCCGGAAACAAGAGGAGGAAATTCCATCCCAGGGCGGTTTTTCACTCAGGAAGAAACTCTGTACTGACTTTGTGTCTGGGGGAAGGTGAATAATATACTGGGGCGATTTTTCTCCCATGGGGTAAATTCTAACCGGGCCCGTTTTTCCGGGGGAGTCTATGCTACAACACCTTAAATTCTTTCCTTAATGAAATTCCACTGAATTGAATTTAAATTTTGTGTTCGCATTTTAATAAAGGACATGTAATAAAAATATTTCTATCGGAATCAACTTACTGTATATGATCGTTGTAGCGGATGAATTCAACTCGAATTACGCTCAAGTTGAATCCTACCCCTATAACGATTTCGTGCAATCTAATGGTACGGATACATTCATGTGTGTAGTTATGTCTATTTATATTTGAAAAATGTCTAAGAAAATTTCAAAAGCATAAAAAGTCTCGTTTTCACACTCACAGGGCAAATGACACTCTATTTCTTATTATCATTCTTATGTCGCTAAGTGCATACCTATTTAGCTGTTGTAAATAAAACATTGATAGTATTGATTGTCTTTCACACTTTTCCTTTGTTATCGAATTATTTAGATTTTAATTTATCGTTAAATTGCGACTTCACTTGTGTCTGATAAATGTTATCTTTGTGCAGTTGCGAGTAGTGATATGCATGCTGTCATTTTCAGTATGGACGTCTCATCAATCATACAGGAATTTATCATTGAAGATTTGACTGAATGATGCAATTACCGTCCCTCTGGCTTACAGCTGTTTGCATAGTATATGATTTGATATTATATTGCCTGCTCTGTTAAATATGAAATACCGTTTACATAATCACATATATAAAATTGGCAAATAGAGGAAAAGAAGGACAAGAACAGCATAAAGTTTTCATTTGAAATATAAAGCTCAAACAGACTGTGTATGGCAGTTAGCAGTAACGCATCATTATTCTGTCGCCTCACTTCCAATATTTCTTGTTGAATTATTGTATGATTTAAATTTTACGACCGTCCCAAGACTGCATACAATTCGAAGGTATTCATAGATAGTTTTGAGTCTTGTTTTGAAGGAGTTAAGCATGGTTGCCCATATTTAGCAATTTAAGGCTGCGTAACCAACGAACGGTGTCCTGCGGTAATTTTCTTTTTGTCGAAGAGGTAACACTGTAAAGTAAACAAGACAAGTGATTTAAGCAAAATGGACAAAATTCCGGATAGTGAAAGCATTTTTTTCAATATCTAAAATTTTTCATAACATCATACTTTGTGTTTATGGTGGCTTATTTTTACTATTCTACAGGTCTATACAGTTAATTGTTGAATTGATGAAAGAACTTTAGCTATTCAACTGCTGAGATGTCATCTGAACAAAAATAGAATAAACAAAATCATTTTAACCTTCAAACACAAATTTTATTCTGTTATATTTCCAACAAGAATTATATAAGGGAATGTTAATTCTAAAATTAAAATTTAATAAATCCATTTTGAGTTTTAGGGACATATTTAAATTCATGATCATGATTTCGTTTAGATCCTTGAATCACAATCTCCTGAATCCTGATTAAAATATGTATGTTTGTAATTCCGTACAGCATCTGAAGAATGACCTGTTTTTTACACATGTAACTTGTTGGAGGCAGACATACAAGTTTGTAACTGTGTCAGCACGAAAAGAATTTTGTGAAAAGAAACCCACCATTCCTGTTTTGACAGCAAATTCCCTTTCGATTTCAACCCCCCTTTCAATTCTCTTATACCTGGCCTAATAGTATCTCTCTGCAAAACTTTTCTATTGTTTAATTAGCTATCCTTCAAATAAATTTACAGCCCAATTGGATTTTGCTTGTATTCTGAGCAAATCTTGATTTCATAATGGTATCTTTTCCTTTTATCTAGAATTGGCTCTTAAAAAATATTTTTTTTCTGTTTTTGATAATATTTCATCGTTATATATACCAGAATTTAAGCGTTGCAGGCAGAGCCTTCACGGTGAACCCCGTCCTGGAAGGCATGTTACTGTGACAACTGCAGATATTGTTTTTAAAGACCATGATATTGCTCTAAGTGATATATTATACTTCATAGGCAGTCAAGAGAAGGTCTTGAGCATTATAACTTTGGTATTATGTTTATAACATTTATAACCACTAGGTCGTTGCGACTGCTAGTGGACCGTTTGAGTCCCCGAGGGTATACATAAACCTAGTACCTGGTATTTCGGTACCAGCTATTCATCTTATAATAATGTAATATTTACCTCTGATAACACTATTTAAATTCGAAAATTTTCTAAAGCTAAGTCATTTTTTTTACAGTGGTTACTCTTAGACGGATTTCGGCTATATTTTTAGAGATATTATTTGGCCTTGTATGATACCACTTTCTCTTTAGAACATACACATTCTTTTCAAATTGGAGCTCAACTGATGAAGTCTAATTGACAGAAACGATATCGTCTTGAACATTATAACTTTGGTATTATGTTTATAGTATTTATTCTTATAAGATTTTTAACATCAAATGGTAACACTCAAAGAAGATACAATTGCTTTCTTTTTTCTTAGTGACACACGTACCATAATGATTTTTCACACATGTTAACTTGTTATATGTGTATCAGAATAGTTTATACGTAAATTAATTGTATGAAAAGGATAATAACATGAAGATCGTAAAAACACAGCCCCTGAATGCCATATAGAAACAAATTATGACTGACGAAAACAATCTGATAAATGTTGAATCTCATCATATAAACTGGACTTCAACTTGATAACATATATTTTACCAACCATCTTCGTAAATAATTAATATGCGCAGATTTATTTAAAATCGTAACATTGCCTTTTACAGCGAACAGGGCATTATCGCAGGGCCATTATGGATTACATTGGGCAATTTGATGTGACACAAAACCCCAGGATAACTGACCGTCAAGAGGGATTACGTCCGTGGAAATTATTATCGATTATACAAAATCAACTTCAAAAACTTATAGGCTGCTATAGGCTATGGGTGATTTTTAGAAAATCGATATTTATGATATAGACTATAGTTCGATCCTCGTTTACATGGCGCCAAAACTTTGAAATTATTATTGACGCATGTGAAGAATACGCCATACGTTGGGCTAAGAAAGAAGATGTCAAATATAAAAACCATATGCTCACCACAGCAAATCATATCTCTACTACCTTCAACTGAGCATAAAAAAGAAAAGAAATAAAATAGATGTCAAACTTGATACTCTTTCAAAGTGGATTAAGTCGATCAGTAATGTTCTTAAACGGAGAATTCGACGACTTAAACATTCTGTCAACACCAAACACAATTCATTTTTTTGCGATCCTGATGTTGTCAGAGAACTTTTCTGTCTCCACGAAAATTTTATCATCGTTCCTGCTGACAAAACATCTAACAACTTTACATTTGTCTTCAGGCGACACTACTTCAGCATTCTAAAAGAGGAACTTGGACTCAACACACTTCCCGGAAACCCTTCATAGACTCTCACCGATTTCTCTACCATTGAATTATTAGATAATCATAAATCCGTTCTCACTTGGTTTGGAATACCGACAAGTGACGCACAAGTGACGCCGAAGATGCACAAAAATCCCTATAACACCGATTCATTGCGGGGTCATCTAAATGCTCAACCAAGCCTTTAAATTGTTTGGTTACCGAACATTTTACACATATTAAACAAGGTCTTCAGAAGCACTGTACTATGGCCTACACCAAAAGCGGAATTAATCATATGTGGATCCTAAAGAATTCAAAACAATTGTTGGAATATTTAAATTCTCCAAATTTCAAACATATTACAAGATTTTATCTATTTTGCTTACCGAACATTTTACACATATTAAACAAGGTCTTCAGAGGCACTGTACTACGGCCTACACCAAAAGCGGAGTCAATCATATGTGGATCCTAAAGAATTCAAAACAATTGTTGGAACATTTAGATTCTCCAAATTTCAAACATATTATAAGCATAAAATCTTTGATTTTTCGACCCATTACACAACAATTCTTCATCAAAATCAGAATTTCAGAATTATCTCGGCCAGATATATCCTGTTGAGCTTGAGATCAATGAGACGACAGAGAACAACACATCTGCTTCTTACCTAGATTTACTCCTGTCGATTGGAAAGGACTGTTAACGACACACCTCCCTTTATGACCTGCGGCGTTTTCATTTCACATGCTCCTCTTATGAATGTTTTATTCTGAGAGCGAAACGACTCGTCAATAAACTACTTACACAAGGTTACGTTGTTGAACGCTTGAAATCGTCGTTTAAGAAATTTAATTGTCGATACGGGGATCTTGTTAAACAATAAAAAGTTCCCCTCTCAGAAATATTAGACTCTGTAGGACGACCACAGACAGTGACTCCCTTTCACCGATCGTGCTTTTCACAGAACTTGACCATTTCACCGAACATGACCTTGTCACCGTATTTGACCTTCACAATGAACTAGAAAGGTTTCCATGGAACATTTTCAACGGCTATGGCATGCGAATAGGGGACGCTGACTCTTTCTGGACACCTGGTCCTATCCCGTTTGGGATTCTTTACGTTGAGACCATTTACACATCTAATTTGTCGTTTTCTAATTGACTTGAGTTTCGATTATAAATTGGTATTTCTTCATTTTTACTTTTCAACAAAACAATATAAACAAAATTGGATTAAAAAATGGGTGTTTTCATTGTGCTCTTTTATATGTCTTCGGTCTGTAATAATGGTCATTACACACCCTTGGTAATTTTATTGACCTTTGAATATAACAGGGACATTATGAAAACACCAATTAATTAACACTATAATACAAAATGCAGCATTACGATGTGAGTCCCTCTTATTTTTTTTAACCAATCAAGACGTGGTGTTTTAATATCGTTATTCAGGAAAAACGGTCGTGATAATTTGTCAAACTTTGCAATGAGTCCATAGATTTATCGGAATGGCCCTTTTTTACCAGAATGATGGGACAACTCACTAAAATGACGCGCCTATCCGTCAGAACGACACTTTTATGGAAGTGATTTACAAAACAATTATTAGTATAGCATTCACAGTAAAAACAATCGATATTTTACTAAGTATTTACTGATTTCGCTTCTCATGTTCAGTTGAATAAGGACTGGTGTAAAATCGAACCCGACATGAGTGCACGTACAATACATGACAAAAATATTGGTAATCTTTTTGAACAAATTTAATTGTTTTTGCTGCATGTAAATAATCTAATGGCGGTGAAAAAACATGATTTATCGTGTCATTCCACTTGTTTCAGACGTCATTCCGGTATTTATCCTGCCATTCTAGTTCTATATACCGCTCTATTACCTGCCTTCGTTATAGAATACAAATTCGTACCAATGTTGCAGACGTCATCTGGATATATCAGTAATTGTGTAAACGTATCGTCCTTACAGTGATCCCTAACGCAAAAATAGTGCATATGATTATTTCAAACGCCTTTGTAAATACATCACTGTTAAGATCTGCTGGTACATATAATTTAATATGGAACATCAAGGCCTTTTTACCTCTATAATTCTTTTGGAATATGTGATCACAAGTCATATTCAAGTGTGTCACTTTCTGGTAATATATATAATAAATAATTGAGAAATATTACGCTCACAGCTTCAAGCGAATGACCTGGGTCCGATTCTCGGGAAAGGTCATATCGGACTCTTCTTTCAAATAGTCTCTGTTAATCCTTTGGAGATGAATTCCTTCTACAACTTAAAGAAGGTAATGTACCTAACACTGTCATCTTTTAAATTTGTCTCACTTTCAATGAATAATGTTTTATATGTGGTAACATTCCTGACCTATTTAAAAAAAAAGTTGTTTCATCCGAGGTCCACCTCGTGCCTCGGCTTTCGATTCCCAGGTAGGGTAATATGGCGTACTTCTTTCAAAATGTCTATCGATGATGAATGCTTTGATGATGAATTTCTGCTACATCTTAAACTACTTAATGTTTTTGTCACCTTTCAAAGTTGTTCTACTCTCAATTAACAATGTTTTGTTTATGGTAAAATATTTACTGAGAAAATTGTTTGTCTGTAAGAATAATTGAATTTATATACACCATTTGTAGCATTATGTCTATGTATATTGTGTGTTCTCATTGAATGTCAACTTTAATCGAAAACATTTTTTCAAAGAGATTGCTTTCGCGACACTATATTGGCATTGGTCCATAGCAGAAGATAACATTTATAGCACTTCATTTAATCCTCCAGCTGATTATATTTCTTTATAAGACAATAATTAATTGTTAAGGAAGTCGATGTTAAAATTCGGTAAAATATACAAAATATCGAATACCAACAATCGATAAGCATATTTCCAAACAATGAATTTATCATATAACTGTGCGTCCCTACAAAACCTTATTTAGCGATTTGCGATAATCACAGAGACTTCTTGTATGTTGGAACGTATACCATGTGAGTAAGAGGTTTGTCGTTACGACTATGGTTATATGTGTTTATTTCCTAGATATTGTTCCAACCCAGCAACTAGCTTGAAATATCAACAAAAATCAACATCTACTACGATAAATGCATTTCGGGGTAGGGGTATTACTTTGCAAGTGATGCTGTAACAAATATGGTTCCCTCACATTTGATTTTCGTGTTTGATTTTTTGTATCTTTTTTTATATCAGTCGCAGAGATGACAAGACACTTTCTGCGATTGATGGGACACACAGTAGTTTTATTTCACTTGTACTCTTAACTACATCATCCGAGTGATGACTTACAACGTAGAAGGGTTTATAATAAATTTAATTAAAACATAAAATACCCAGAGAAACAATTTCGAGTTCAGCAATTGTTTGTAATGGCAAATATAAAAGACTATATAACCTATTTATAGACATAATAATCATTATGTCGACGATATAGAACACACGTGTAGTATGACAGATTAGTACTGACGATACTTAGATCAATAATGCAAGACAAGTATTTATCAATATCTAGGGTGACTATATTTACCATAAACCTTTGCAGCATCTAAATATACACTCATATAATTGAAGCATTTGTGCTAGGGTAAATAGAGTTTCCACAACGAGTGTTAGTTGATTATCATGTTTATTTAACTCTCATTAGATAATTTTCAAAATTTGAAAAGATACCGAGGTTTACCGAGTGTCTTTCCAAATTTTGAAAATTAACTAATGAGAGTTAGATAAACATGATAATCATCTTACTGAGGTTGTTGAATCTGTTTCTACCATAACTGAAAACCGATGATCGGTAGTATGGATTATTAGCCTACATCACGTCTAGACATTATCGGGTTCGGACTCTCATGATCGCGTCATACTTGTACCTCGCTTCAATCTCAAGATTACATCAATATGTTAAAAGTAGGAAACTCAACATTGTTAGAGACTTCAATAATTCCGTCCAATTACAATAATCGCCAACTTTGTCCGTCGACAGCTGATCGGAAGTAACTTCATGTATAAACATTTATTACAGTAGTAGTGCGAGTTCGACCATTGAGATTTATTTAGCCCTGTTGGTAACTTACTGCAGCTTCGTTTATACTACCGCTTGAGAGTGGTATAACAACACAAGTTGTTATATAATGTATAAACAAAAATTAATAAAAACGTTGATTGCAGAACATAAAAAATACACATAATCATTTCTCTAACGTACGCTACAGGGCTTCTGATTTACAACGTTTACGAATGTATTTGGTAACAAAGTATTTCAACAAATGTTTGCCATTCCCATGGGCACCAACTGTATTCCTATATTAGCCGACATGATATCTTATTCATTTGACACGACACAGATCCCACTGATTCAAATTATTTTAATTTTAAATTCAGACATAATAACAATTTTAACGAGCTAGAAATTAAGGAAATCACATAATTCCACACTCGCGCTTCATACCCGGACAATAAAGACACGATCGGGGCAACTGAAGTATACCATGAATGTGATGGTGTCCGTTTACTTTAATCAACTGCCAATATTAAAGGTAGTACATATAACATTTCCACCTTTTTAAACAATATTTTAACATTTTTGTCTCCAAAATGAGCCGGTATACCAAATATAGTTCAGTGTACGACAATTTCATACAGTTTTGGTTCAGTTTTTTTTGGTTCGTCTTGACTAATACGACTCTTTCTTTCGGACCTATTAACCCACTTAAAATAGGAGCCCAAACAATGAAGTCTCGATAAGAGAAAAATTCACCGTTGACAATGAATTATGTCAGACTTTGTATCCACACCTATATCGTTGGTAACTCCGATATCGTTGGTAACACCCTTGGTATTATGTTTCTATTGATATCGATTTTGATCGTGTACTCAAAGTAGGTATGACCATCCAACAAGGGATACTTACTTTTCCTTGACACCTGCTCCCACTTTATCCATGTTTGTCCAATAATCAATTTTTTTGTATATCATCTTAGGGACATCCTCATTGTTAACCCTATGATATTTGTCATGTGTAAACTATTTCATAAAAATCAAATACTTATGGATATATAGATCTAGTGGTTCTACTCTTTGTATGCCCCAAACTTCAACTCATCTATTTTACTAAATACAATGAAATTAAAAGTTATATAATGAGATACTTTGTAATTTCAACAATTGGCTAACTTGCAGACATAAATGATAATAAAATATTTAGGAAATTCAGATGCTTCGAGATCAGTATAAACTCCACGTGTACCTGTTCACTTATCATCTTTATCGTATAAAAGACATTGTCCATGCTCTACAACAGTTATTCATAAAACGCATTATTGTTGTTGAAGAGGACATTGCTTTTGTGAAACCGACGAATTTATATGGCGGGAGGTACAGCCAATCTGATATCTTTAATTTGAATTAGACATCAATATTCTTGCTAGTAGTATCATCAAGTGGTCCATGAATGCCAAAAGATATTTGTTCTCACACACTTGAGAAGAAATATGATCATGTTTCTACTTCTATAAAGTAGATAATAAATCCAAATAGATCGTAAATACGACATAAAACCTAGGTTTACTTCCACGATCGTTTTAGCGTGGAATAAATTATAAATTTATACTTACTATGTTTAAATCCATTTTCAAACAGAACAAGAAGAAAAGGAAAAATGCATGCTATTCACCTTTTATTGCCGATGACTTGACTCTTATTTTTAAATATCTCATTTGCTAAAACAATGCACATGCACGCACGCACGCACACGTAAGCACGCATATTAGATATGTAATTTGATATAAATTGACCGAGTAATACGATGGGAGAATTATATTTATGCCTAATATTTACCTTTGAATCAATATAATATATCGTAAAAGATTTACTTTGCACAATTAGAAAACCCGGTAATAATGATAAAGTCATTAGCCGACTTTTAAATTGTTTATTAAAGGAGCTTAAAAGGAAGTGTAATCTAATTTCATTGTATTTATCCAGTGTTTGATAATTAATGCTATGAATAATTAATAAAAGCAGACCAGTCGACTGGGACGTTTTTTGAGTATTGAAGCGTAAGATTGGCGATTGCAGAATCGGGAATCACTACGAAGGGATATGTAGTACACAGAGTCGCGAAAGACTATTCATTACATACATGTGTTTGATTTGATTTCATTTGATTTTTGTTTTACGCCATACTCAACAATCTTTCAGTCATATGATGGCGTCCAGTTTTTATTTGTGGAGGAGAGACCCCGGTTACCCGGGTAAAGACCACCGACCTTCCACAAGAAAATGGGCATGTGTAATCATACAGTTACAATACAGAGTTCGATACGCCCGTGCAATACGTAACGTCGATCTGTACTTCAGGTGAATACGAGAATTTCGGAGCCGGCCTGGCTCAGTCGGTAGCGAGCTCGACTCTGGATCATGAGGTCGTGAGTTCGAGTCCCGCAGGCGGCAGGTTGATTTCCTGTCTTTTGGATGAGAGGGTAAAAACTGGAGATCCCGTGTCAAAGTAGGTGTCGGCACGTTAAAGAACCCTCACTGCTCAATGGCCGTAAGTGCCGAGCATAGGCCAAAATTTGAAGCCCTTCACCGGCATTTGGTGACGTCTCCATATGAGTGAAATATTCTTGAGTGGGACGTTAAACAACAACAAACAAACAAACAAACGAGAATTTCTCCAGAGCTACCTTTCTATATGCGATTCATGTCATCTACAATATTTGACAGCGGCATTAAAAGTGGAATTATTTTATGGACACATATAGACATTATGCACTGCATTCTAGATGCCACAGACACCCTACATAATTAACTGTATTGTGATGGCATAGCGCGTGCAGCTTGTCAATACCCTAGCAGTTGACAAGGAAATTATTTCCCATTAAATTGAAGGAAAAATCTGTGAACCATGGGAGAAAACTTGTTCTTTCACAATGGATAATAAATGCATTAATTTTCTTTCCCGTTTCCACCAAACACCAACATTGAAAACATTGAAATCTATTAATAAAAATGCTTAAGCTTATAAGCTTATTAATTTTTGTGAAAATGTTGACAATGTCCATAATATAAAAATCTCAGGTACCAAAGTATTCCTTTTCAGGGGCTCGTTTTAAAGGTTCTAAGTTTAAGACTTGGTTTTTGGTCTACACTTATGACCGTTTTACCAAAGAAGTTGGACTTATGACTTACGACCAAATTATGTTAGATTTTTATGTCTACCAAAAGGTTGTGGGAAGATAAAGTAATTTTTGTATGTTTCATAATTTGTCTTTGTAATGTGGCAGGTAAAATATTCATAAAATTTCAATTTCTTATGTGAATATATGCTAAGGCATGACTAAGAGTAGCGTTGATAAAACGGTCATAAAGTTTGTCTTATGATGAAAAAGACTACGGCTCCATGATATCTAGATAAGAATATTCCAATCTGATTAACATTGGACAAACATATTGGAAATCCAGGATGGGATCAGGTGCCACGGAGGAGTACACAACCCCTGTTGATCAGTCACACACCCTGTGGGTTAACAGTTAATTTCAAATTAAATATTCTACATTTTCACTATTTATTTATTTATCTAAATCAAAGTCAAGCTCAACTGAAGAAGTCTAGCTCGTAAATATACATTTTATCAATTTTCTTGAGTTACACTTAATCGATCATAGCATTCTGTTTGTATGTATAGTTAATCAGAATGATGAAATATTCTAAGTAATAACGCATTAATAAATTGAAATAATCTATTCATGAAAGTCAATCATTGAAGGATATCAGGATGTAAATTTGTGTAATTGTATTTATCCAGCAATTTCAATTTCCAGATTTCATTTAAAACACTCGTTCAAATTTTGGATTGCATTTATTTCATGTGAGAGAATTGATCTGATAAGCATTCTGTCTGATTTAGACCTATTTAAAATTTGAAATGAAAAATAAACCATGTGTGTGTTTCAGCACAGATATCCCAAAACCTGGAAGAATTCTAACAAGTGCGCGATTTCGACAATAACTAAAATGTACCACTTATCTTTTATCTTATTTTTTTAGAATGGAAATGTCTTTTTTATCTATGTAGACTAAAGCTGTGAAAAATATCAAAACATTAAATGTAGTGACGACAGTAAACAAACTTACAAGTATTGAATATTTAACCTTATTCTATTATAAGAATTTGTCCCTGACATGAAAAACGTTGTTGTCCCATCTAAGAATCTTTCACTCATACATCATAGAGACGTCACCAAATGCCGGTGAAGGGTTTCAAAGTTTGGTCTATGCTCGGCACTTACGGTCATCGAGCAATGGGGGTTCTTTAATGTGTCTACACCTACTTTAAAACGAGACCTCGGCTTTTACTGTCTTATCCGAAGGACATGAAAAGCCAGCCGCATTCGCAGGGTTTCGAACCCACGACCCTACGGTTGTCACTCATATGGAGATATATTACCAGCTTAAAATAAAGTGCCATAAAGTGAGACCTGCGCTATGGACTGATGTCATTGCAGTGAGAGTCATATTACGTGTCATTCCTGTTGTGACACGGGGTCCTATTTTTACAGGAGCATTGTCAATGTTTTTTCTGCAAAAAATGTATTTCCTTTTTCACGACTTATATTGATAAAAAATAGCAACAAGAGCTATACACCAGCAAATGCAGTTGGACAATTATTCACTTACAATTGATTAATTCAACCTTCCGATTTTTATATGCATACCACTGTGGGCCCCTGACCTTATTTTCACAATATATAGAAATATACAAATTTTATGCCTGTGTATTGTTCTTATTTGTTATTGTACATCAAGGACAAGTAGTAAAAGCAGGAAATATCGGAATAATAAATTGGTAAAAACATCTAGTGACCTTTCATCCGAAAGACCTATGACTTTCACTAGAAATTAAAGACACAACAGAATCAAGCACACACGCTTCATGCTTGGACATTTTACTTAAATATAGACACAGACGGGGAATTGGCAACTAAGCTATAAACGCGACGATTTCGGCTTTTCCATCGTAATTTTTCCACATTTAAATAATAATATCCCTCAGCCACCCGCATATGGAGTTTATATTTCACAAATGATCCGATATGCCAGGGCGTGTACAACATATGAAGATTTCATACACAGGTAAACTACTCACTGACAAATTATTGACACAGGGATATCGAAAACCGCGTATAATGTCAACGTTCCGCAAATTTTATGGTCGGTATAATAGTCTTGTTTGCGATTACTCTGTTTCACTAAGTGAAATGTCGAGTTGCCTTTTCGTTGGCGGTTGTTGAGACGTCTGTACCAATTGTGACGAGGATTCACTCATCACATATTTGATTGTACTTGAATGTGGACTCATGGCGGGTGTGACCGGTCGACAGGGGATGCTTACTCCTCCATGGCACCTGATCCCACCTCTTTGTTTTCAGAGGTCCGTGTTTGTCCATTTTTACCGGATTTGTATCTATGTCCTGGACATTCTATTGATTTATACTTTGGTATCCGAGATTTTTTATATTTGTATGCCGAGCGCTCGGTGAATGAGCAGTCACTGCCATTTTAAAAAAGTCATTTATATTATGAATGAAGAGTGTAAAACAAGTGTTGCATATGTGAATGTTGAGATAATATTGTAAGACTTTCTAACATATGTTGTATAATTATTGTAATGTTTTAAAATACAATGTTCAATAGTGTGCAGTGAGACTATAAAGTAAAACATAATTATACTGCTTGTGTCATTGATGAAAAGACCGTCGCCGGAAGTAACCAATTTTTTTCAGTACTCAAGCTCAACTAACTTTTTACGATTTTAAGGTAAAACATGCACACTTTATTCTGTAATTGGACATGTTTGTGTATTGATGGCATACAATTGTAAGTAATGATAAATATTTTTGCTCATTTGAAGAAAACTATAGAAATATTTGTTTGAGTACGTACTTAAATCTTGAGTACCGTACTCAACGTATTTATATGTAGGTATTGTGTTACCAGAGTGTGACTTGGAGCATGTGTAGGTATTGTGTTACCAGAGTGTGACTTGGAGCATGTGTAGGTATTGTGTTACCAGAGTGTGACTTGGAGCATGTGTAGGTATTGTGTTACCAGAGTGTGACTTGGAGCATGTGTAGGTATTGTGTTACCAGAGTGTGACATGGATCATGTGTAGGTGTTGTGTTACCAGAGCCTGACATGGGGCATATGTAGGTGTTGTGTTACCAGAGCCTGACATGGAGCATGTGTAGGTGTTGTGTTACCAGAGTCTGACATGGAACATATGTAGGTGTATGGTCACCAGAGTCTGACATGGAACATATGAAAGTTGGTGTGTAACCAGAGTCTGACATGGAACATATGTAGGTGTTGTGTCACCAGAATCTGACATGGAACATATGAAAGTTGGTGTGTTACCAGAGTCTGACATGAAACATGTGTAGTTGTTATGTTACCAGAGTCTGACATGGAATATATGTAGGTGTTGTGTCACCAGAGTCTGACATGGAACATATGAAAGTTGGTGTGTTACCAGAGTCTGACATGAAACATGTGTAGTTGTTATGTTACCAGAGTCTGACATGGAATATATATAAGTGTTAAACTGTCAGTAGTCAATCATCTATAGTTTAAGTATTTAAAGATATAAAAGCTGAAGTGAGCAAAATTTCAAATGTCTCAGGATTTTGATTGACAGGTAGATTATAAAATTTGTGTTTACATCTAAATCGGAAATGTACATGTACATAACGAACACAACAAAATCTTTCATTAACGTTGAACAAATTGTTGTGAGATTCTCTAAAGTAAGTCAAGTTTGCATATACATTTAATAATGTTTGATAAAGCGTTCAATAGCATGTTTTAGACTCTTCAAACAGCCTAAACATAATACCAAGGTTATAGCTAAGACAAATGTTGCATATGTTATGATTGCAACCAATGTGCGAATTTTCAAACCGTTAAAAGTGTCATAATATCGGACCGATATATTTTATCGAACTAAATGTTAAATTGGATTCGCGGCGGGTGTCAACGGTCAACAGAAGATCCTTACCCTTCAATGCCACCTGATCCCACGTCTAGATGTCCAGAGGTACAATATTGACCAGATTTGTATATGCATGCTGGACACCCGGAAGATTAATAATTTGATATCTGAAATTTTTATATATATAAAAGTCACTGTGAGACTTCTTGCACAATTATAACAGTTGATGGATAGCCAAAGGTCACAAACACAAACACCAACAACAATGACGATGGCGACACGACAACACCAACAACACACATTTTATATAACTCTGTGTTGATGACCTCTAAATATAATATCATTGATATCTTTCATATTTTTATATTGAGGAATGCAGTAAAAACTTGTCTTTTGCAATATGAAAATCACAGATATTTTAGTATTAATCTCCAGGATGTTTAAGAGACAATATACAAATCTAGTGAACATTGAAAAAATGGACCTCTAGAAATCCAGAGGTGGGGTCAGGTTTCATGAAGGAGTAAGCGTCCACGTTTGGCCGGTCACAAACACCGCGAATCCACAGTCAAATTCAAATGAAATCAATGAGAAATAAAACCTACTCACAAATAGTAACTTAACAGCGATTTCTTGTAATTAAACTGGGTACTTAGCTTACTAAAAAATAACCCGATACAATATACATAAATCTATTCACTGGTGGGTCACAGCATTTACTTTAGTACTGCTTTAAATGATAAATAACAAAAGAGAAATAACAAATAATTACAAACCATATATTTTCTTAAACTAATTTGCATTTTCTATCCAATTATTTCTACAACTTGAATTAATGATTATTTTTGCAATGTGACAGAACTGTGGTAGGTCCGTGATGTATCGCTGTAACACGCGTTGTTATTGGATTGGAGAAGATAGTATATATAGCTGAGTAACTGATTAGCTGATTATGTTTTTGTGATGTGTCTCTGGTAATTCTTCATTCATTTTGCAATTCCGGAAGTAGAGACACGTTATAGATTTCGAGTTATAGACGTGCGCTAGAAATGTCAAAACAAACTGTCAAAGATACCTTTTGTCGGTGATAAACTTGTTTACACATCAGAACTGTTGTACATCGATTAACGCATTTACAAGTTGTAAAATATTATTCATACTAATTATCGATATATGTCAATTACTTTCACTACCACAATATTGCTCCTACACGGATTTCCGTTTCATGCAAACTTTTACATTTTCTTTGTCGGATATGGCATATTATGATCTTTCTATCCATCAGATGTATAGCTGTTTGTTAATTATCACATTTTTATTGTTATTGTTGGGCTTCACGTACAATGACACAATTTTCCCTTCGAATTTTACCATTTATTCGATTTTTGTAATTTTATCATCAAATTTGACTGTACATTTTTAATACAATAAATCAAATAGCGTATTTGTTTACACGGTCTTTTTGAAACACATCAGAATAAAGGTGACAAACATACTATATACCTACAATCATACACAAATAACTCAATTGTGTTAATTGTTTATACAGAGATCCGTGTTTGTCCAATATTCACGAAATTTGTATACGGTCTTCTAATCCTGCTGACGATTAACACTTTGGTACTTGTGTTTTTATATTTATACACAGTTGTGAGACCTTATTAATCTCTCTGTATAAATGGACTACCGGATCTTAATAAGGCATCATTGTGCTTATAGAGGAAGTTCCCGTCATATCTTCCTGTCTCTCATTGATTTATTTTCATAATAAGACCACACCAATTTTATTTTTAGTTCGTTGGAAATCCTGTCCCTAATTTTCAGAAAATCAAATAATAATTTTTTTTAGCGCACCTATTTTGAAAGTGTGAACGCGATTTTTTTTCAAGATTCGGGTTTGCTATTGCCTTTTTCTTTCATGATTTTAATCCTCGGCCATGTGTTTCCTTCTCGTCTTCCGTTTTTACGATGACTGTTTACATAGTTTCCATGTAGGGAAGCTTTAAAATAATCAAACCACCATGAGTCGTAAGCATACAAAACTTAAGAGAAATGATATTTATAGAATAAAAAAGTCCATCTCTAGATCAAGACCATGGATCACGAGTCTGATTAAACTGCATAGTTTCATTTGTGTTCAGTTGTGGTCATCCGTTTTGCTAGGCTGAATTTCTGCCCCGATTGTAATCGATATTTTTGGGGTTTTACCAAAGAAAAAACGGGACAGAAATTCAGCTTTCGGTTTCGCCAACAGCTTGAATTTTGACAAGAAGTAGGAATATATAATTAATACCGGACATTTAAACATGTTGAAGACATAAGCCTGCTGAACATAAACAGATAAATCCATTTTACTTTTAAATCACATATGTTTCCCCAATATATAAATTCTAATGTGGTGCATTTAGATAATTCTCTGAAACTTACTTCTTGTTTCAAATACATTCGCCTGTTCTTTCGCTGTACAATTAGTGAAATACAATGCAAAAATTGTGCGTCATTGAAGAATTTTCTTTGTGGCAAAATTCACTTATTCCCGTGTTTTCGAGTTTGGGTGCATTTAGATAACATTTTGTCGCCAACATAAAGTTTTTATAGAATATTCTCTAAATGTTGTAGTCAACATAATTTTTTGTAGTCAATTAATGACAAAATTAGTCATTGGCTATTCACAGAGCCAGTCATGACCATATTCCATTTGACAATCCATAAATATCATTTTACTTTTGTTTTACAACTTTTGAAAAAATCCATGTTTTGTCTTTTTTTCATATCTTGTAGTTTTGAATTACAATTCTGATACAAGTTCCTATTAAAATACAATATATAACTACAATTAAACTATACATTTCAAATCAAAATATAAATTGTTTTTTTTTTAATTTCTGCTGATCTCAGCAATGAGGTGTTACTTTATCGAAATTCTGCAAAGAAGTTTGTGTGCGGAAGTAAAACATATGTATACTAGGTTTAAATCTTTAAGTTCAAATTTTAAAACGTATACAAGAAATGTATACTTATTGAATTGATAGTATAATTTTACTTTATTTATTTTTTTGAAGACCGTAGGCAGAATACATCTGGCAAAAATATATCTCAGTACTCTTACCCTATTGCAAATTTAACAGGAAGATTAAAAAAAATTACCCTTTTTTTCCTTTTAAAAGAATATTTTCGTGATTTAAAAACTAGAAACTTGATGGTCAATTTAGTGTTTACATCTGTTTATCACAATAATGTATTGGATAAACCAAAATAAAATGTTGGTAGATTTCAATGAATTTTTAAATAATGATATTAAAATATTTTTTCGATCGTTCGGTCCAAAATCTGAAAATGAAATCCCAAATAACTACAAATCAAATTGGTATGGCCTTAGTACAAAATATAAAGAGCACAGATACACATTAATTATAATTTGATATTATGTTTATAATATTTATAACCACTAGGTCGTTGTCACTGCTGGTGGACCGCTTGAGTCCCCGAGAGTATACATAAACCTAGTACCTGGTATTTCCGTACCAGCTGTTCATCTTATACTAAAGTAATATTTGGCACTGTTAACACCATTTAAATTCGAAAATTTTCTAAAGCCACAGTGGTTACCCTTAGATTGATTTTGACTATACTTTTGAGAAATTATTTGGCCTTGTATGATACCACTTTATCTTTAGAAAAACACATACATTTCAAATTGGAGCCCAACTGATGAAGTCTAATTGACAGAAACGATATCGTCTTGAGCATTACAACTTTCGTAATATGGTTATAATATATATATATATATATATATATATATATATATATATATATATATATATATATATATATATATATATATATATATATATATATATATACAATGTTTAAAGCATTTATCAAAGTAGTTACCACCAGGTGGAGCTACAAAAGGTTACAAATGGTATGAATATTTGACAAACACAGAATTCAAGATGATCCAGAGATGGTATCGGCTGCCAAATTTCAATATTCACGACGAATGTGACCTATGATGTCAAAATTCGTTCCTCGCGTATTTCAATTTCAACAATTTGTTGTTGAACATTGGAAATACATGGACCTCCGGAAACTAAAGGTCGGATCAAGTTTCATGGAGGAGTAAGGATGCCCGGTTGACCGGTCCCAATATTCTCTGTTAAGCGGTAATAAGCACAATTTACATGTATTTTACGCGAATGAAGATTTATTTCTAGTCACTGAATTTCGGCATCAAACCTGTGTGATAATTAATCTCAATAATTATCGTATACTGGGTAAATATGAATAAAGCTGAAAGAGAAACTATGTTGATTACAATAAACAGTTAATTGCATACTAAATCTGTTTCACTAAGTGAAATGTTGTGAACCAATTGTGACGAGGATTCGTTCCTCACATATTTCAATTTGATTGGACTTACGGCGGGTGTGACGAGTCGACAGGGGATGCTTACTCCTCCATGGCACCTGATCCAACCTCTTGATTGCAAGAGGTCTGTTTTGACCATTTTTACCAGATCTGTACCTATATCCTGGACATCCTAAAGATTTATTCTTTGGTATCTGACATTTTTTTATATATATGCTAGTGCGTGTTGAACATTTCAGATACAGAGGTAAACTACTTAATAATAAGTTGTTGCTATAAGGATTTCGCAAATTTTACGGTCGTTATAAATACCCTGTTTAATATTTCAATAAATGAAATGCTGCGTTGCTTGTTCGACAATGGTTATTGAATCATCTTTACTGAATCTAATGCGGATTCATACTTCATTTCAATTTGACTATGGACTCACGACGAATGTGACCTATAAACAAGGGGATACTTACTCCTCCATGGCACCTGATCCCACAAAATGAATTTTCAGAGACTTTGTCCATCGTACACAGAATTTGTATATAGTTCCCTGAACTGTCTGACAATTAATACTGTGATATATGCATAGCCTTAACAGATTTACAATATTTGAAATCCCCTGAAGTGGATGTGGATATTAAGGAGGGCTATTGAGGAGGTATTACCTCCGTTAGATGTAATTATGTATTAGAAACCTCTCAAGTTCTGTGTAAAGGTAGATATAACAACGGTCTCAAGAACAATTGCGAATCCCTAACGGGATGGTACCAGGCGTACGGAAGGAGTCAGTTACCCCCTGTCATCATGCCAAACCAGCAGCAAATGTCCAACGGAAACTTCTCTAGAGTTTGCTGAAAAGGTCAAGTCCGTTGAAAAGGTAAATATAGGAACGGTCTCAACACGAAGAACAATGTATTAATCGAAAGAAGGATCACGAGACAATATACAAATCAGTTTAAAATTCTACATACATGGACATTTGAAAATCCAGAGGTGATATCTTTACTTTAATGTATGTACACATGAATGAAATATTTTAATAAACATGTATCTTCTGTGGATTCGTGTTTAGAACTGATTTTTTAAAATAAATGGCCGAAATGACCTTACCATTTACTTCCGTTTCCGCACTTTTAAGTCCCCGCCCTGTTTGACGTTTCAAGATTGTATTTCATATGATAGATTTATATGAATGAAAAACCGTAGGCTAAAATTCTAGATGGATTCAACATATAACTTAATGCTAATAACAAATACAACCCAGGTTTTACCCTTAGAGGGGGTACATGGGATGACATAGTCGCCAGCTCGTGTGTTTGGATACTTCAGTTTGCTTCCATGATCAACTCCTCTTTATGCCAACATCATATAGCTAAATATGTTTGTTTATCGTTTTAAGAAAAATAAAGTTTATACTAAATGTGAGGTAAATTTTGTATTACAAAATATAACAAAACTGTAATTTTACCTATTTACTGTACATATAGATACTACTTTCAAAAAATATAAAGGTATACATTTTCATGTTGTTAGATATTGAAATCGATATTCTAAAATATTTACTTTCTTAGTTTCATGCTTAACGACCGTAGTCTGCTACATTTTCTTTTTTCCTAAGAAAATATTTTGCAATGAATCAATCATTTTCGCTCAGGATTAACAATTTGCATATGCATACGATTGTTACCCGTTAACCTGTCGCATGCGTAGGCTTTGTTAGTGAGATACTTTACTTCTATCGGGATGATAAGAATAATATATATGATATAAAAAATCTCAGATACCAAAGTATAAATCAATAGAATGTCCAGGGCATAGATACAAATCCGGTAAAAATGGACAAACACGGACCTCTGGAAACCAAGAGGTGGGATCAGGTGCCATGGAGGAGTAAGCATCCCCTGTCGACCGGTCACACCCGTCGTGATTCCACAGTCAAGTCCGGTGAAATACGTGAGGAGTATGTCTTCGTCACAATTGGTACAGACATCACAACAACCGCCAACGAAAAGGCAACTTAGTCGCAATAGTCGCAAACAAGACTATTATACCGACCATAAAATTCGCGGAACGTTGACATTAAACGCGGTTTTCGATATCACTGTGTCAATAATTTGTCAGTGAGTAGTTTACCTCTGTATATGAAATCTTCATATGTTGTACATGCCCTGGCATATCGGATCATTTGTGAAATATAAACTCCATATGCGGGTGACTGAGGGATATTACTACTTAAATGTGGAAAATTTACGATGGGAAAGCCGAAATCGTCGCGTTCGTCGTATAGCTTAGTTGCTAATTTCCCGTCTGTGTTTATATTAAGTAAAATGTCTAAGTATGAAGCATGTGTGCTTGATTCTGTTGTATCTTTAATTTCTACTTCGCTGGGATATATCGCATTGACATATATATGAAAATTGTCATTATTAATTGACAAAACGTCGTCGATATATCTAAATGTCAATTAAAGGACACCGCTAACTTTTTCTTCTTTTGATTCAGCAGTTTCTGAATGAAGTCTGCTTCGTATGAATAAAGGAACAGGTCGACCAATAAAGGAGCACAATTGGTTCCCATAGGTCAGACCCGCCGTGAGTCCACAGTTATGTTAAGAAATAGAAGACATGAGACTTCATTATCTATAGTGAATTCGGTATACGTAATAAGTGAAATATATCTGTGTTTGCACAGAAAATCTTAATTTATATCTGTATTCAAAATACATGCATTTTCATTTCATACTCCCAGTTGATTTGTTTTTGTCTTGAATGATACCACATTTTCTTCAGAAAATATGCATCTTTTATAAACTGGAGCTCAGTTTATAAAAGATGCATATTTTCTGAAGACAATGTAGTATCATTCAAGACAAAACAAATCAACTGGGAGTATGAAATGAAAATGCATGTATTTTGAATACAGATAATATAAAAGGATGAAATGATAGTTTTTGAAGTTAGTAAACTAATGAAGCATATGTGTTAGCATTAACACTAGAGTAATATATTGGTTTAACATCACGAATGATATAATTATAAGTTTAACATAAAATCCTACACGAGAAATTACTGTCATAGATGGTATAAATCAATGATGTTACAAATAAACGTCTAAAAATCAATAAAACAAAACAGAAAAGGATTATTTTACCATGTTCAAGACAAAATGCACAATAAAACTTTATAGATATTTTAAGGAACCCGAGTAACAGTAAAATCTTTAACAGAAGTGGTTGATGAAAATAAATATTGTTATGGTAACATAAGAAAAATAAAGACAAATAGTCCGTATTAAAAATAAGAATAGTGTTATGAATAAAAAAGTGTTTGCATTAAGAACAAAAATGTTACAAAAGTAAACAGAACAAATATGAGGGAAGTGATGTGATGAACGGTTGGCCTCGACATTACAATACTAGAGAGTCTGGTGTATCATAATGGCGAACTGTTGGATTTCATTTATCCTAAGAGGATGTAATGTGAAAGAAAATCTGAAAGTACACATACATATACATAGAAATAAGCACCACAGAGAAATGATGTTTAAATCATCACGAGAAAGGTTTTCTTTTTTCAAAATATGATTTCAAATAAAGTATGTCCCCTCGTAGGAAAATAATAGATCACTCTACATAATAGTATACACAAGAAATGATACCTGTGGACAGAGCATTTAGAGCGTTCGACTTGCAATCGGAAGGTCCCGGCTTCGTTTCCCGGTACCGAATGCATCGCCAATTGATCGACATACGAAGTGAACGTCACTGGTCATTCACATGATACTTAAACCAAGGTCCATTGTGGCACGTAGAAAACATCCGCTGCTTTGAATTATATTATATTTGCATAGCACAGACCAGAATTTGTGACACTTCACCAAAAATTGGTGACATCTTCACATAAGTGAACAATTATTAGCGTGATGAAAAGCAATATTCAAACAATTACAGGCATGCTCAGAGGAACATAGTTACAACATTATACATTCTTAATTAAATACTGATGAATGGTATTCTGAAAGTTGAAGGTTTTGTAGACGACTGATTGGCATCAATGATGTAAAATTCAAATCCCTGTATATCTAATGTTGTTATTGATGTAGTAATTCTTTGACCGTGTATATAAATCGCGCATTAAATATGACGCCAAATGTATTCAACAAAAAGAGGCAATTAAAATACTCATATAACATTTCATATCTAAAACCTATCTCCATATCTTGTAAAATAGATACATCTTTGGTCACTGGATTGTTGAATACATTATAATATTGGTATATATGTTTTAAATATATAGAATATATCAATATAACCAATTCGTATTTACGGCTCATTGTTTCAAAATTAAAAGTTCTGTCGTAAATGTCTCTTTCGTGTCATTAATTGTGTTCCTTTTAAACAATATTTCTGAGTACAATTTACCACATAAAATATCTTGCAATATTTTCCGATTTAAACGTTTATAGCTGGCATACTTAATATATCAATTTATAAAAAGTACGATTTCTTTAGGTATGAAAAAGACATTTAATTTGAAATTTCACTGAATGACAGTAAAGATAACATAAAAATGTTGCATATACAATGACGGAAAACAATCTAATGAGTCGGGAATTACTTATATGCTATGAATGAATAAAAAATAAATTAACTGACGTTGTCGATTTAACATATAACAGCACCAAAACACCAACAGCATGCTTTGCCCTTATCTGTTATGCGTCTGATTCCATTTGACGGATGTTAAGTACAGACGTCTATATCCCCTTAAGCTGACAAAATGACAAAGGCCTTAAACCAGCTATTCTTAACGTCGTACTTCTATTGCATTACAAGTATATAACACTCCTTAGAAAGCTTTCTAGGTGAATTCATGGCTGTTGGAATTATTTGCAGAAATGTCTATGGAAATACTTCACCATTAGGAAATAAAAATATAAAATCGGTATTTGAAGACTCCAACTCCACTGATGCCAGTTGGCTTCAGGGGAAGATTTATAAAAAAAAATGTCTGATTCCCATTCCAAACTACACAAAGTCGTTAAAGTCGGTGTATCTCAGTGAATCAAAAATTTGGTTTTGGTTTTTAATGCAGTACAACAGGAATTTTATAATACTTTTTAGGCATTTTTTCATAAATATCCATATTCATAGGTGATTAGTTTGAGTGCTGGAGTGGTATTATCGGTATTATTACAGTACCTCTGTATTTCAGGAGCCGGCCTGGCTCAGTCGATAGCGCGCTCAACTCTTGATGGTAAGGTTCTTAGTTCGAGTCCAGCCGGCGGCAGGTTGGTTTCCTGTCCTTCGGATGAGACAGTAAAAACCGAGGTTCCGTTTCACAATCGGTGTCTGCACGTTAAAGAACCCTCACTGCTTAATGACCGTAAGTGCCGAGCATAGGCCAAAATTTAAAGCCCTTAACCGATATTTGGTAACGTCTCCATGTGAGTGAAAGATTTCTGAGCGGACGTTAAACAACAATAAAAAAAAAAAAAAAAAATATATTTCAGCACTAATTATAAGAATCAAGGTCGTTGTCTTCAGTTACTTCCGTTCGGTAACCTATCAGAAGCGTCTTAAGAATCTGGGTCACTGCATAATAAATGAGATTCCTTTGACATTTATGCTTTTTTTCGACACGGAAACATTATTTCACTCTTTTTAAATCAAAACCAATTATTGATGATGAAAAAAAATCTGATTTTGAGCGGCGAAATGTCTTCAATTTAGAATTAAATCGTTGTAATACATTTAAAATAATTGATTTTTACGAGTACCAAAATGAATAAAAAGCATGATCGACTGTTATAATTCACGAGTAAACAAGTTCATATTGCATGTAAAATTATCATTTATTCTAAATCATACACACTTGAATTCTGACAGTGA